>QXEO01001177.1:1200000-1927465 GCA_007115705.1 Dactylis glomerata | reverse complement strand
ACGTCCGCACCGTTACGTGTACTCAGTTCTACCCTCGAGTCTTACACTGGAAAAATATCTGTACTCAGTTTTCCCCTCGAGTACTAATACTGGCTAGTGCAATATACTCAATTTTACCCTCAAGTGGCTGGTCAACCGATACTCAACAATTGGGATTAAGCTATCTAATTGAGTCATTTCAAAAATTCAAATAAAATAAAATTATAGTACCTCCTACTCATGGAGTCTTGTTACGCGACCTGCCACGTAGACAATCATATATAAAAGGTTCATGGCTTTCCACTCAAACCCCTTCTCAAAACATCTATACCCAAAACATAGTTTGTCTGAATGATGCCATAATTTTTACACTCATGTATATTTGAATTGCTAATACTTTGAGGTAGGCCAACCTGGGTTTCATTGTACAAAACATGTGTTTTTCTTTTTATAAATCTCTTATTTAAATTCCTTAGCCTGTTTACTATTTACTTGCCCTTGTATCCTTGATACTACTCAGTTTTACCCTCTCCCTTCTCACAGAAGCCCAAACTTGGCCTGATTGGTCGAGCTGTTGTCACACGGATCGTGCCCACCTACCGTCGATCCTATGATCTAACGGGCAGGATCGTGCCACCCTCTCTCTATCTGTCGGTGGCAAACCTCTACCCCTCTATGTATGCTAAATAATGAGTTTGCCACCGGATTCAACAAGTTTGGTAATCACGAATTTCTTTTAGGCATTACTTTTCACGGTAAAATGATAAACTATCACGAATTTCCATTTCTTTTAGGCATTACTTTTCACGATAAAATGATAAACTATCACGAATTTCCACTTCGTGTAGGCATTACTTTTCACGGTAAAATGATAAACTATCACGCATTTCCATTTCTTTTAGACATTACTTTTCACGGTGAAATGATAAACTATTATGAATTTCCTTTAGGCATTACTTTTCACGGTAAAATAATAAACTATCACAAATTTCCATTTCTTTTAGGCATTACTTTTTTAATTGAGATATAAACCCCCACAACGGTCATCTCCTCCTTAATTTATTGTGTAAACCCCACAATGGTCATCTCTTCCTTAATTTATGGTGTAAACCCCACAACGGTCATCTCTCCCTTATAAACCCCCACAACGGCCATCCCTCATGTCAATAGGTTCTGCCTCTCTCTTCTTCGTTTCTGCCTCTATCTTCTTCATTCACATACACTTGATCCATTGCCATGGCTTCCACGTCTCGAACGCCGACCGGAAGGGGAAGGAAAAGGGAAGGGGAAGGGGAAGGGGAACGGGCGGCCGGGATGGTGGATCATCATCATTGCCACCACACCGTCAACACTGCCATTGATCATAGAGGAGTTCTTCATCGCCATTATGAAGACCCTTTGGCCAAGAAGGTACGTACGCGTTCCCACATATATGATGTATGTGATTAATTATGTGCATGTTCTAAAAACCTTTAATTTCAAACGATCGGCGCTCGATCTCTTTGCAGGCACTCCCACAAAAGTTTGCGGACTATCTTGACGGCCAGGAGCCTGCAAAGGTGTATCTGCGAGCAGCTGACTGCGGTCCTCGTCTCTGGATCGTGGAGGTCCTATTTGACGGACAAGGCCGGATGTACCTCGACAAGGGCTGGGAGAATTTCGCCATCGCGCACGGTGTGGATTTCGGCTGCTTTCTACACTTCAAATATGAAGGCGATTATGTGCTCACAGTGAAGGTGTTCGATAGAACAACATGCAGGAAGTACTACTACACGGACGACGAAGATACTGACGATGAAAGCGACGACGACGTGAAGCCATGCATCTAAGGGGATTATGACCAAGAATATATATGTTCTTCATATGCATCGATTTAGAGATCTAGCTATTTTCTATATATTATGCATGTAAAAATAACAGGGAATCGCAAATTCCACCATGATTCGAGCACCACAGCCTCCAAGCGATGCCGATGCCGATATCGGCATGGTCAGAACGGCTATGCATGTTCGCCGCCACTGCTAGGTCACCGTCGGGATGCACCCTCAATCCCGTCCCCTCATTAGATCACTGACACACCAGAGATACCACCGAGGCCAATGACGAACGTACATGCTGATGCCAATGCCGAACATGCACGCCGCTGTGGACACGGCCACGCCGCCCCGCTATGCTGGACGCCATAGACCACCGTGAGGTCTTTACCTTCGCCACCACACTCCCCTAGCACCCATCTATACACGCCAGAAAGGAGAGACACTAGTTTTATCTGCATTGCTCGCGTTCGTGTCCGACACCGTCAGTCAAAGTGTTGAGGTCGTCGTCGATGTCCTCGACCATTTCTTCTCTTCTTTGCATGGTTAAACGCGTCTAGTTCATATCTATCTAATGTGTCTTGTCTCGCCTCATGCAGTTCTTTGTGGACGTCGATCTCATCTCGGCACCCCGCGGGCCACCTCCTCCGTTCCATCGCTGTAGAGCTCAGTTTAAAAATCTAATCCTACCCGTGTATTGCCCCTTGTATCAGCGTCATGGCCCCACTTGTCATTCGATATACCGAAGCCCCACTCGTCGCGTTTTTATCAAGGATACGGCGATGCTTACGGTCAAACAAAGATGGATGCTCTGACGTGTCTTTGCGGGCTCTATGTGGCCCCACTAGTCAGCAAATAACGGTCAAAGTTGTTGACCCGTCGGGCAACCGGCCGTTCCAGCACTTGTGGGGGTTTTCAGACAAGGGCTTGGACAAAACTGAGGAAAAACTAAGGAGCTGGGGAAAACTGAGTACAACTAAGGACCCGAGGGCACAAAAATAGAAATCCCATCAATTTGCTAGCGTCGTGTGTTTGGGGTCGTTGACTATCCTACATCATACCCAACACAACTAGCTAATGGAAATTGGAAAGCAGCTGAGGTACGCCACATTTGATATATCTCAATGTAGAACAGAAAGTATGAATGTTTAATTAAGAGTTGAATCCGAGTTGGTTGCAACTTATGTTCTGCGAGCATCCTTTGTTTAGCATATCTCAAAAGACGTAGGTAAAGATTGCACTGTAAAGTACAAAACTTTAACAGTGTGAAATCATTTCCCTCTTCTCGACTGGCTTCTTCTAACCGTGCCCAATGTACTATGGAACTCCTAGCTGCTCCATCAGAACCTCCTATCCCACCTGCATTTTACCTCTCATCAGAACATTAAACTTATTCCTCGAAAATCTCATAGTAGTTAACAAAGGAGAAAATAAGCGACGTCATAACGGAAGACTGGATTTGAACGTGTCCATCTAAAAACCATCTAAAAACTACCACCCCTCCTATTTTTGAACTCTAGAGATATTCAACTATCAACAATTCTACATTTAATCTAGCATGATGCACATTTGGAGAATAAGATCGAGGTTGGACCTGTGCCTTAGGCCCTTAATTACTTAGCTAACTGTCTAAGCTAACATGGACGAACTAGTGGTGTTGTGCTGCAAACCACTAGCCTTCGCCAAGATTGCACAGTAAAGATGAAAACTTCTACTGTGCAAAATTATTTCTTTCTTCTCAACTGGCTTCTTCTAACCGCGCCCAATTTACTAAGTATCTCCTTGCTGCTCCATCAGAGAGCCTCCTATCCCAGCATTGCACGTCTCATCAGAACTATAACCTTAATTTGTTTTCCTCCAAACTCTTAAAGTAGTTATAAAAGGAGAAAATAAGGGATGTCATAATGGAAGACTGGATTTGATACTCCTGATGTCTGTAAGATATATATAGAGAGAGTACTCATATATATTTGCAGTTTTGTTGCATGCAACACGACAGCTCGTTCCAACAACCTTTCATGCTATTCTTGTTGAGCGAGGTTCTAGATGGGACAGTATTTACATGCAGCTGAGATCAAACGCATGAGGAGGAGGAGGATGCATGTATGAATCGCTATCTGGTTAGATTGCACGTATACAACATGTGCTTATATATACTGCCTCATGCCATGTGAACTTCTTCTGACGGGGGTACTCACAACAATAACCATAGGCGGCCTCCTTACTGCTGCTCTAGGAGACAAAGAAAGTTGGGTGCAAGTGGGTCGGGGCGGCCGCCATTGCCGCGAGCCATCGTCTTTGGTTCGGAAGGAAGGTCTCGAGCGTAGTCTCGCCTTCAAGCGTTGGGCTCGAGGAAGGTGCTTTCGGTGCCTCGAGCGTGGCCACCAGGTTAGCATGTGTCATGGGCCTTACAGATGCATCCGTTGTCGTCGTCCTGGTCATCGGGAGCGTTTTTGCCGTGCCCGCTTTCCTGCAGCTCGTTCTCGCTCTCCGGACACTCGTGCTCCTTCTTCGGACGCTTGTTCTCCTCGTCAGCGAAGTCGCTCTCTGTCCGCTCAGCCTCGTCGTCCCTCGTCGTCTCGGAGTTGGGCTGACGTTGTGCGCCACTCGTCTTCGCCTGCAGCGGTGCCGCCAGGACCCTCTCCTAGGTGCTGCGAGGAGGTCAATGTCAGTGGCACTTTGGACTCTCTTTTTCAGTCTCAGGTTGCCTTGGTGCGCATGGAGCTCCTTCAGCTAGTCGATGCCCGCGTCGAGGAGGCGTCTCGACCCCTTCGGGAAGAGGTGGCAGCCCTAAAGTTGTTGTTGGCGCGTGTTGGTGATTCTTTGGAGCTGACAGGTGGCCTGGGGCACGCCCCCGTGCAGGCTTTGTTTCCTCTTGACTCCACTGAGCAGGAGTCGTCTGTGGTTGAGGAAGAACATCTTTACGGTTGTATCTCTCCTCGTGGCAGTCCTTGCCAGTCACCACAGCCAGATGTGTCGGCTGCCTATGAGCGCGAGGGCATGGATGCGATCTTGGATCCAGTGTTGCACATCACACCAGAGTTTCATGAGTTGTGTGAGGAATCTTCTAAGGTGCTTCCGTTGGAGGTGGGGTCTTGTGAGGCCTTAGTGACCTCGCTTCCGCAGTCGCCCGCCTCTTTGGTCAGTGGAGCAGTGCTAGCGCATAGCTCCGATGCTCTTTTTGCTAAAGAGCTTTGTGGCTTGCTCGTGAGTTTGGAGGCGGCTAGCCCTGGATATGGCAAGGATATTGCATGTGTATTGGCGGGAAAGGCTTCCAAGGAATTAATCAGGAAGGTGGAGAAGTCTCTTAGGACCAAAAGAAAAAAGATGGTCTTCACCTGGAAAGTTCCACAGCAGCTGCTTATTTGATGGATGCAATTCGATTTGCTGGGTTCGTTTAGTTGATCTTCTTAGTGGCGTGGTGCTCTATGTGTCGGTTTGCAGTTGTAGTAGATTGAGAGAGGTTGTTGGTTGTTAGTTGGTCGGACTTTGGGTGTTCGCTTGTTGTTTGTTGTATCGGTTTTTGCTCAATTTTCCATTAATTAATTGAGCATTCTCTTCTTCTTAATAAATAGATTGGGGCAAAGCTTTTGCCCCCATTTCAAAAAAAAAAAAAAAAAAAAACCATAGGCTGTATTCGGACTACAGTGAAAAGTTTGAGTGCTTGGTCCTCATAGCAGAAATGCACCTGGGCCACTGTTGCAGCATAGTCTGTAATCCTCATGCTTTTCTGGAAGTCGGAATAGTCCTCAGAAAAATTGCACATATCAGCCGAAGCAGTGACTGTCTTCTCACTGCAGCCCGGCCTTCTCCCTCATGTAGAAATAAACATCGCTATACACGATGATAACAGACAAAAAATAGAATGGAGCTATGGCATCGCCAAGAGGCTTGCAGTGCGGGAGCCACCTAAGGGCTACCAAATTTTGTGGCCGCGGTCCTTCCAAACCACAGAATATGTACAAACATTGGTAACCAGGAGAGCGTCGGCCGGAGAACGACGTCAAGCGGCTATCTCCAGCTGGGTGAGTGGGATAATGGAGATTTTTTTTGTTCAGAGCAACCACGTATTTCAATAATTGAAAATCTATATGAGTAAACAAACATGAAAACTAAAAGATAAAGATAAATTAGGAAAAAACAGTTGTCCTAGACACTTTGCAGAAAAACTCTAAGGGGTAGAAAATACAGAACCATTCCAAGGCTTGGGGGGTTGGGGATTCACACGTGAGGTTGAAACAGGTGTTGTATAGTTAGACAACGATACATTCTTTGGGCTTTCTCCTCCATGGCCCATTATGCCTTTTCTTTTACTCTTTTGTCCCCTAAAATTTTCTTTAGGGTCACCTAAAAAACCTTATGATATCATCTTATAGCACTTTGTCCCCCCTTCTAATTCCTGTTATGCAAAAGTCAATTCTAAAAACTTTCAGCAAATATCTGAAAAAACAAGCATGTGTTCAGAAAAACTATATATCGGTGCATGCTGCCTGGGGGCGAGCATGCCCGAGCCCTCCCTATATTTCAGCTCGGAGCTCCTATATACATAACTCACCGCGCCTCCTAAACGTAATCGGCCGGCCCATTTAGGGCGAGATTTTTGTTTTCTATTCATTTATATTTTCTAGTTTCGGTATTTTATTTTTATATTACATTTTGTTTTCTCCTTCTTTTGAGTTCTACTCTTTTACATTTTCTATTCATTTTTTAATTTTCATTTTTATTAGGTTTTTTGTCGGATCTAATGTACATTTTTGTAGCATGAACATTTTTTAAAACCGTCTATATCTTTATAAAAACATGAACATTTTTTAAAAATCATGAATAATTTTTTAAACCTTGTGAACATATTTTTCCAAAACAACACATGAACAACTTTCAAAGAATGAGTAAATATATTTTTAATCTATGAACATTTTTTAACCTCGTGAACGTTTTTCATCGTATCCATCAAGCTATTTTTGCCACCCTTGATTTTTTTTAAACATCATGAATATCTTTCAAATCCGTTAACCTAATTTCATGAATAATTCTATTAAACCTCATGATCATTTCCACTATCATTAAAAAATATTAAATTTGTGAACAATTTTGTAAACCTCATGAGTATTTGTTGAACTATGTGAACATATTTTAATATGAAACAATCATAAATAGGACAAGAAATGAAAGAAAAAGGAAACATAAAAAGAGAAAAAATAAAAAGTGAACGAAAGAAAGGAAGGAAGAAAAGAAGAAGAAAAGAAGAAGAAGAAAAGAACAAATAAAGAAGAAAGAAGAAGAATAAATAAGGAAAACAAAGATAAAAGATAAAATAAAATAATTAAAAGGAAAGAAAAACGGTGCCAGAAAACCCTCTCCAATCTTGTGCTTGAAAAATCAAAAAGCGACCGCGGTTAATGGGCACGACAGTTTCGCGCAACCAACTTCCCTCAACCCACTAGTGGGGACAGGGCCTATAGTCCCGGCCCGTAAGGGGCTTTAGTCCCGGTTCACGAACCGGGACCAACGAGGCGGGACTAAAGGCCTCAACTTTAGTCCCGGACCTGTTCCAAGCCGGGACCAAAGGTGCTCCACGTGGGCGCCTCGCAGCGCCCTCAGGGGCAGGCCCTTTAGTCCCGGTTCTTAACACGGACCGGGACTAAAGAGTTTCTGCAGATTTTGTTTATTTTAGGGTTTTAGGGTTTAGGGGTTCGGGAGATTAACGTGATGCCTCGTTTGGTGTTCGGGAATTAGTTTTTATATAATTCTAAATATACATGTTTATGCATATATATATAAGATTAACTTATCTTACAAACGAGCATATATATACAATTATATGGAGATCTGAATTATCGGGACTAGAGCCCGTCTATTCGATTACATGGACCAACATCAGTAATGGCCCCTAGCTACACTAAATCGTCCTTTGTCATCTATAGCTTCCGTCCTCAGAAAGGTCGCAAGCTCCTCTGCAACAGCAATCGCGCGTTGCTCTGGTAGGTACTTCTCCCTCATGGCCGTGTACTATATAAGAAGAGGAGATGAATATGAATATCAATCATGATAACAAAGAATGACGGATAAAAATAGAGGTGTGAATGTTCATTGCTTACGTCGTATCTGTAATCCTTGTGCTCAGAGGTAAACGTGCGAATGGTCTCGCAAACATAGTATCCGCATAGATGCGTCCCCCGTGGCTGCTGGTCGCACTTTACGAGAATAAAATATATATAATCAAAATAATAATCTAGCATCATAAATGTATTGAAAATAGAAGTATATCATACTACTACTTACCTGAGCCGCTCTAAAGGTCAGCTTCTCATGCTCGATACCGTCAGTCACGCACTTGAACCGCTTCCAAACCCTGCCCGACAAGGAAAATGATTTGCTAAGTTTTTCATTAATTGATATATCAGAAAATCATCGAAAGAGACCGATAGAGCGCAAGAATGATTGAAATTACCCTTGGAGCATGTCATGCAGGCTTTGGAATTGTTCCAAGGGTCTCGATAATGGGTCGAAGGCATCAACTCTTCCCTTATCAATTTGAATGTCCAACAGAATCCAGTGGTAGCTGCACATGTATATATATATGTGTCAGTAACTTATCAATTACACTTATAAGTGAATGGACACAACAGAGTAAGACCCTCACTTGAAGTTGTATGGAAACAGTATGTGGTCACAGAAATTTTGATCTGTTAGAAACCTTAGAAGGTTTTCCTCCGTCTCCTTGGGGTTATCAGTTAGCATCTTTATATGTATTTTATCTGGGTCAATAAACCCAATATTTAGGATGTTCCTACTTTTACATTCCAGAATCTTCATTCTGCATAATAGAGTACAAGTTATATGTAGACAATGAATTGAAATAACTGAACAAGTTATATGTAGACAACGAATTGAAAAACTTACAGACAATAGCAACTCATAAGCGATTTGTCGAGGGCGTCGGCATTGTACATCTGGAAGAGTTCATCAAAGTCGATATGGATGTCTTCGGGGCGGCCGTAGTACTCCCGTGGGACACGCGCCACGATCATCGTTCTCCCATTCTTTGATTCACTTAAGTACCATGTATGCAAGTAACGCATATTTGTTGGGAGATCATCAAACTTATCTTTGCTGACCAAAGGCGCTCCCATGACAAACTGTGGCTTAGGGGCTACCACAGCCTTGGGTAACCTGTCGTCTTGGGAAGCCAGAACGTCTTCAACCGGGATACCCCATTCAGCCGCCCACTTCTTTGCTAATTCCAAATCTTGCCCCTGCACCAGAGAGGGAACATTCCCGGGTAACACCCTGAGGGGTGGGATCGACTGTTTGGCCTGTTGTCCAAGCTGAGGAACGTCTGATCTTTTTTTGCTTGTAGTTGAACTTGATTTGCTCCCACTTGCACTTGCACGTGATCTGCTCTTTTGCCCTTCCTTCTGCAATGTGCGTGTATAGTCGTCAGGCTTATGGTGTAAGTCATACTGTGATGGAAGGGTCATGAAGTATTTTGCATATGCTATTTGCTTCTCGGTGTATTCCGGGCGGGGCTCGGGTTCCTTCTTTTTCATCTGCGCATCATAATGTTCCTTTGCTATCCTGGCGTTTTCCTCGTCGGTACGATCATATGGTCTGATAGGAAGATTAGCATGAGGTACCTTTGGGAGGGGCGACAGTTTGCGCTTTGGGGAGCTCCGTCGCTTAGAACTCATCGACGGAGCGTTCTTGCTGGCACGCTTCCGCTTAGTATCCTTAGCGGGCGGCGGCGGAGACGGACGACCCAAGTCCGGCGGCGGTGATCGAGATGGACTCATGTTGTGCTGGCCGTCGTCATGTGGAGGGCTTGGAGGTGATGGAGGTGTAGGTGACCTGCGACGACTCGGAGGCGGTGTTGTCCTTGGGGCCGAGCCTGGAAGCTTGATGTAGTTCTTGTCCCATAGGATGACTCCACCCAGTACTTCTCCGAGTGTCCTCTCATCTTCGGGTCCAGCTATGTCGAGCTCCATATCATGAAACCCCGCCATGATTTCATCCACCCCGACTTTATCAAAGCCAGCTGGAATCTCACGGCCATGCCAGCGTGCATCAGGGCCAGAAGGTAAAGCTTGTCCGACGGCCACCTTCATGGATATGTTCTTAAATTTCTGATGGAGTTCACATAATGTTGACTCCTTGATTCCATCCACGGGGTAGCCGGGACCGCCCTCTATCATTCTTCGTGCATCATCGGGCGGGGCCTCAGATTCAGCCACGCTGCTTTTCCACTTAGATGGGGCGCCGGTAATATCGAGTGCAGGATCTTCCTGGCGCGCTACTCCTCTAAGCTCATCAATCTGCTTCTGTTGCTCGTTAAGCCTGGCAAGCAACTGGTTGAACTTGTCATTCTCCTCATCCTGCTGTCGCTTCTTTGCTCTCGCTCGGCTTCTGTAAGTGTCTTGGTCTCTGTTAAACCCAAGCCACCACGGGTAAGAAGGACCGAAGCCTCGCGTTCGTCCTCCATGTTCGTCATTGCCGAGGACCAGTGTGAGCAAATCATTCTCTCTATCTGCAGTGAACTGTCTTTTTCCCTCTTTAATTTCTTTCACTATCTTTTTCCAATTCTCCCTGGGTATCCTAAGACCGTCACTGCAGATGAGGTCCCCTGTTTCTTCGTCGTACGAACCACCATGCGCAAGGAACCAATTTCTTGCTCTCAATTCCCACTCATCACGGATGGGTTCAGGTATGATGCCTTTAGCTAGCAGATCTTGCTCTTTCTTATCCCACTTTGGGATGGCAGTCTCATAGCCCCCTGGCCCCAGCGTGTGGTGATATTTCTTCTTGTCGGCATTTTTCTTGTTCTTTTCTGATAATACCTTGGCATCTTCTGACTCCTTGTACTCTTGAAATGCCTTCCAGTGATTCGCCTGCTTGGCTAGATACCCCTCGAATACTGGCACTATCTTTGTCTTCCGATAGTTTTTCCATAGCTTCTTCTTCCTGCTACGGAACAGTTCGGCCATCTTCTTTAGAGTCCACTGCTTGACTTTGGCCCTCAGTTTTTTTGCGGCGTCTTCATTCTCACATTCTGGCAGGTTGAAATGTGACATGAGATCATTCCAAAGATTATCTTTGTACCTTTCGGCGACATAGTCACTATCGGCTGCCCCTTTGCGCTTGTTCCACTCCCGAACGCTGATCGGGACGTGATCCCTAACGAGAACTCCGCATTGCTTCTTGAATGTGTCAGCAGCATTCTTAGGAAGCTTGGGTTCGCCCGTAGGCAATATCACCTCAAAGGTGTAATGCGTCCGTGCATCCAACTTTTTAGTCGGGCCTCGTTTCGTAGCTTTGCTCGATGTGGAGGCCTAAGAGGGAGAAACATTCGTCAAATGAATGTATATGTATACAATATAGAGCTATCTCCAATATTTTTCACATATTACAAGTGATTGCCGAACTTCATATGAATACCTCGCCGGACTTTGTTATTTCCCCACCGGCTTCTCCACCGGCTTCTCCATCAGTGGAGCTATCCCCTTCTCCGTCATTGGAGCTATCTCCTGCCCCGTCGGCTTCATCTTCGTGTCGGTCGAGCTCCATTCCATCTCCGGAGGGGTTCAGAAACGACGACGGAGATTCAGCTGGTTCAATGTCGGGGGCGTCTTTGATTATATCTTCGAGAAGTTCTTCCTCTTCGAGGTTCCTGCTATGTGGATCCATAGTTTCTGCAAAATACCGACATTTGATTAACTATTTGCAAAATAATTCTATTTCTATTTGCAAAATAATTCTATTTCTAATTGCAAAGTAATTCTATTTCTATTTGCAAAGTAATTCTATTTCTATTTGCAAATTAATTCTATTTCTATTTAATTCTATTTCTATTTGCAAAGTAATTCTATGTTTTCTAACTTATTTCTATTTGCAAAATAATTCTATTTCTAATTGCAAAGTAATTCTATTTCTATTTGCATAGTAATTCTATTTTTTCTAACTTATTTCTATTTGCTATTTGCTATTGCTATTTTTTCTAAAAAATTCTATCTAAAAATTCTATTTGCTATTTGCTATTGCTATTTTTTCTAACAATTCTATTTTCTATTTGCTATTTGCTATTTTTCTAACTTATTTCTATTTGCTATTTCTATTACACACTAACAAATAATAAATTCTAACAATTCTATCTAAAAATTCTATTTGCTATTGCTATTTTTTCTAACAATTCTATTTGCTATTTGCTATTGCTATTTTTTCTAAAAATTCTATCTAAAAATTCTATTTGCTATTGCTATTTTTTCTAACTTTTTTCTAAATACTAACCCTAACTAAATAAATTCTAACCCTAACTAAATTAATATTAACTAAATACTAACCCTAAATTTTAACCCTAACTAAATACTAACCCTAACTAAATATTAACTAAATACTAACCCTAACTAAATATTAACTAAATTCTAACCCTAACTAAATATAATTCTAATTAACCTTTCTTTTACCAACAGGGGATGGCGCGGGCTTGCAGTAGGGGGCGTCGGCGGCGAGCTCGAGGGCCGGCGGCGAGCTCGGGGGCGGTGAGCTCGGGGGCGAGGTGAGAGCTCGGGGGCGGCGCGCGCTCGGGGGCGGCGAGTCACGGGGGCGGTGAGCTCGGGAGCGCGCGGGTGCTCTGATGGTGGGCTCGAAGGGCGGCGGCGCTCAGACGACGAGTGCGAGGGCGGCGACGGCGGGCTCCACGGATTTCTCCGACCGAACGTTTGGCGTCGGTTTCTCCTGCGCTCCGTCGAGATTTTCGCTAAGTGCCTGAGAGGAGGAAGGAGGAGGGGCGGGCTTTTATACCCTCCCCCCTTTAGTCCCGGCTCGGGGCTTCAACCGGGACTAAAGGGGGGCCTTTAGTCCCGGTTCAAACCCCAAGCCGGGACTAAAGGGTTTTGGGGGCGGTTCCAGTTCGCGCCCTAGCCCCCCCCCCCCCCCTTTAGTCCCGGCTGGTGGCTCCAGCCGGGACTAAAGGTGCAATAAATGCGCGCAAGTTCTGAATTTTTTAGATTTCATTTCAAAACTATTTTATTTGAAATTTGAATTGAATAACTTCTGTATAGTTTAGAATTTGAAAAAACTATGAAAATGAAAAGTGTTTGAAATTGAATAACTAATTCAAAACTATTTTCTATTTTAAAAATTAATTATTTTAACTATCCAAACTATTAACTATTTAGCCATTTTAAATTAAAACTATATTGATTAATATTCTTTTGAAAGGTTTTAGAATTTGAAAAAACTATGAAAATGAAAAGTGTTTGAAATTGAATAACTAATTCAAAACTATTTTTTATTTTCAAAATTAATTATTTTAACTATCCAAACTATTAACTATTTAGCCATTTTCAATTAAAAACTATGTTTATTAATATTCTTTTTGCATATTTGAGAATCTGATAAAACTATAAAAATGAAAAGTGTTTGAAATTAAATAAATAATTCAAAACTATTTTCTATTTTCAAAATTAATTATTTTAACTATCCAAACTATTAACTAGTTTGTCATTTTCAATTAAAACTATATTGATTAATATTCTTTATGTATATTTTAGAATCTGATAAAACTATGAATATGAAAAGTGTTTAAAATTGAATAAGTAATTCAAAACAATTTTCTATGTTGAGGCGGGAGACGGCGGCCATTGCTTTTGTTTTGGCTTTGAGGGGAGGCGCTTTAGGAAGACGCAGCACGGTGTGTATAAAGAGCAGGACGGGAAATGAACTAGTGAGCCGGCTTTTTTTCTAAAGAGCGGTGATGACCGATCCATACCATTATTCACATCCAGCCATCCATGTAACCGTGTCTGTCGTAGCCATGGAGAATCTTCATCATGCATTACATAAAAGGTTTAATACATTATTACATTATTGCACCAACAATCCTATCTATTATTTCTGTTTTCTTCTGGGTCGTAGCCATGGAGAATCTTCATCATTCAGTAGAATGCTTGGGTCAGTTTTCACTTTGAAGGGTGGAATTTCATGAAACTTATTATAATCTACAGACATGTCTGTCTTGTCATCTACTCCCATGATGTTTCTTTTCCCTGAAAGAACTATGTGGTGCTTTGGCTCATCGGACGATGTCTTCTTTTGCTGATTTCTTTTTCTCGTTTTTGTAGACATGTCCTTCACATAGAAAACCTGAGCGACATCGTTGGCTAGGACGAATGGTTCATCCATATACGCAAGATTGTTGAGATCCACTGTTGTCATGTCGTACTTTTGGTCTACAACTACCCCGCCTCCTGTCAGCTTCACCCATTTGCACCGAAACAAAGGGATCTTAAAAGTAGGTCCATAGTCAAGTTCCCATATCTCCTCTATGTACCCGTAATATGTTTCCAAACAGTGCCCATTCTCGTCTGTTGCATCAAAGCGGACACCACTGTTTTGGTTGGTGCTCTTTTTATCTTGGGCAACCGTGTAAAATGTATTCCCATTTATCTCGTACCCTTGGAAAGTACATATAGTCGAAGATGGTGGCCTGGCCAAACAGTACAGCTGATCTCCAACGGTGTCGTCATTCATGAGATGTGTCTGCAACCAACTGCCGAAAGTCTTCTCGTGTTCCCCTTTAATCCAAGAGTCAGCCTTCCCCGGGTTTTCAGAGCGTAGAATATTCTTGTGTCTCACGATATACGGAGCCACCACGGTGGAATTGTGTAGAACTGTGTAGTGTGCTTGAGAGAAAGAATGCCCGTCCATACATACTTTTGCTTTCCTTCCTAGTGTGCCTTTTCCTGTCAGCCTACCCTCATACCGAGATTCAGGAATACCAATCGGCTTAAGGTCAGGAAGAAAGTCCACACAAAACTCAATGACCTCCTCTGTTCCATAGCCCTTGGAGATGCTTCCTTCTGGCCTAGCACGGTTACGAACATATTTCTTTAAGACTCCCATGAACCTCTCGAAGGGGAACATATTGTGTAGAAACACAGGACCGAGAATTCTAATCTCTTCGACTAGGTGAACTAGGAGGTGTGTCATTATATTGAAGAAGGATGGCGGGAACAACAACTCGAAGCTGACCAGATATTGGACCACATCAATCTGTAACCCTGATAGACTTTCTCGATCGATTACCTTCTGAGAAATTGCATTGAGGAATGCACATACCTTCACAATTGCCAGGCGAACATTTTCCGGTAGAATTCCCCTCAATGCAACCGGAAGCAATTGCGTCATAAGAATGTGGCAGTCATGAGACTTTAGGTTTTGGAATTTTTTGTCTTTTATATTTACGATTCCCTTTATATTCGACGAGAAGCCAGTCGGGACCTTGATACTGAAAAGGACTTCAAAGAAGATTTCCTTCTCTTCCTTAGTAAGAGCGTAGCTGGCACGCCCTTGAAACTGCCCTGGATGCATGCCATCTCTTCCTTTATGACGTTCCTGGTCCTCCCGTGCTTCCGGTGTATCTTTTGACTTCCCATACAAGCCCAGGAAGCCTAGAATATTCACGCAGAGATTCTTCGTCAGGTGCATCACGTCGATTGCCGAGCGGACCTCATGGACTTCCCAGTAGGGTAGCTCCCAAAATATAGATTTCTTCTTCCACATGGGTACGCGCTTATCAGGGCCGTTAGGAACAGGTTGGCTGCCAGGACCCTTTCCAAATATTACTTTTAAATCTTTGACCATATCAAATACTTCAGCACCAGTACGGATGACAGGCTTCCCCCGGGGTTCTGCCTTGCCATTGAAATGCTTGCCTTTTTTCTTTAAGGGATGCTTGGGCGGAAGAAAACGACGATTGTACGGGTACACATTCTTCCTACATTTGTCCAGATATATACTTTCTGTCTGATCCAAACAGTGCGTGCATGCATTGTATCCCTTGTTTGACTGTCCTGAAATGTTACTAAGAGCAGGCCAATCATTGATGGTTACGAAAAGCAACGCTCGAAGGTCAAATTCCTCTTGTTTGTGCTCGTCCCACACACGTACACCTGGTTCGGCCCACAGCTGTAAAAGTTCATCAACTAATGGCCTTAGGTACACATCAATATCGTTGCCGGGTTGCTTTGGACCTTGGATAAGCACTGGCATCATAATGAACTTCCGCTTCATGCACAACCAAGGAGGAAGGTTGTAGATACATAGAGTAACGGGCCAGGTGTTGTGACTGCAACTCTGCTCCCCAAAAGGATTCATGCCATCTGTACTCAGACCAAACCATAAGTTCCTTGCGTCACCTGCAAATCTCGGGAACTCTCTCTCGATTTTTCTCCACTGCCGACCATCAGCGGGGTGCCTCAACTTATCGTCTTTCATACGATCTTCCATGTGCCATCACAACAACTTTGCATGATCTTTATTTCTGAACAGACGTTTCAACCGTGGTATTATAGGAGCATACCACATCACCTTGGCAGGAACCCTCTTCCTGGGTGGCTCGCCCTCAATATCACCAGGGTCATCTTTTCTGATCTTATACCGCAATGCAGTGCATACCGGGCATTTATCCATATTCTCGTACTTCTCACCGCGGTAGAGGATGCAGTCATTAGGGCATGCATGTATCTTCTGCACGTCTAATCCTAGAGGGCAGACAAGCTTCTTTGCTTCGTACGTGCTGGCGGGCAATTCGTTCTTTCTTGGAAGCATCTTCTTCATCAGTACCAGCAACTTTTCGAATGACGAGTCAGTCACACCGGTCTCTGCCTTCCACTTCAGCAATTCCAGTGTGCTACCCAGCTTCTTCTGGCCATCTTCACAAGTTGGGTACAACAATTTGTTGTGGTCCTGTAACATCTGCTCGAACTGCAACCTCTCCTTTTCTGTGTCGCAGCCTCGTCGTGCATCAGAAATGACCTGGCCAAGATCATCAGCGGGCTCATCTGGTTCCCGTTCTTCATCCTGATCTTCTTCTTCATTGTCTTCCATTGCGGTATCAGCATACTCAGGGAACATAGATCGGTAGTTGTCATCATCGTTCTCTTCTTCTTCATCGTCGTCTTCCATCATAACCCCTCTTTCTCCGTGCTTGGTCCAAACATTATAGCCCGACATAAAACCGGACCGAAGCAGGTGGCTCTGAATAACTCTTGAGGAAGTGTAATCCTTCTCATTCCGACATTCAACACATGGACAAAACATATAGCCACCACCATGCTTGTTCGCATCGGCTGCATCTCGAAAAGAATGCACGCCTTCTCTGTAAGCGGTTGTGCGTCGATCACCGTACATCCATGGATGACTCATCTGCGTTATACGACAGTATATCAAATACAATCACGATCCTAAAAATTAGTACCGCACGGTCTAAACGAGGAAATATAGTTGCTAACCTTTTAGAATAAATAGAAATAAAGAGGAAGAGGTTTAAGCGTGGCTCGGGCATCACATATCGTAGTTGTGTTCGGTGAACTGAAGCGGCATCGCTCTAACACACATTTCAACAAACACCTCTAGTGCATCCAAGAAAAATGGAGAGCTAGCACACACCCACACTCTTGCATCCAAGAAAAATACAAGGAAGAGGGGAGAGGGGCTGCTGCCATATATATAGGCAGAGGCCTTTAGTCCCGGTTTGAGACACAAACCGGGACTAAAGGGGGCGCACATGCGGCTGCACACCGCGTAGCCCTTTAGTCCCGGTTTGTGTCTCAAACCGGGACTAAAGGCTCCTTACGGGCCGGGACCAAAGCCTCGTGGGCGGCATTGTGATTTTGGGGCGACGTGGCCGGGCCTTTAGTCCCGGCCCAGATGGAGGCCGGGACTAAAGGGTCCAGGCCAAAGGCCCGTTTTCCACTAGTGACCGTTGGTGTAGGTTTTAGTATCCCACCGATCGGAAAAGGTTGCCGGATGATTTAGTACAACTTCCGATCAGAAAAGGTTGCCAGATAATTTAGTACAACTTACATGTACAAAGTTATACGAGCTTACCGACAACCTTTTCCAATAAGAGAGAGAGTAGTAAAAAGCCCATATCACAATTAGTTGCTAGGGACACCTAGGGGCGTCAGATAGGAGCGTGGTACTTGGAGACTTCTGTACACAGGCATATCGTGGCCCATTGACACAAGTACAACTTAATTTCCTCCATATAATAGTTTATATAATTTTAAAGCTTTAAATGTGAAATTTGTTTGAGTGTGACAATTTTGGGGGGTTATCGTAGACGAGAGGAATAAAAATAGAAAGGAAAATTAAAAATGATAGTGCATACTAAAGGATTAAAGCTGGATCAATACAAGTCTATATATATATATACAATTTGAAGTCACTATAAAGTGTGACATTGTTGGGAGTTTTCTCGAGAACCACCGGCATTATTGGTCCAATACTCTAAAACAGGACTCCTAGTCTACAATGGCATCCTCGACCCTGCTATTTCTATATGGTATAACTATTAAGTAAATAAAGTGATCGAAAATAGTGGGAGCCATCATCTCAGAAAACTTTGGGAGCTGTCTATAGTTCTATAAAACGTTAACGCCTTTCATGTGCCACTGGCAAGTGGACCCATGAAAGGCTTGTACCCTGCGTATATCGTGTCTACTCCACGTTGAGATAATCAGAACTATGGCCACAACCATGCATGAGGCCTACATGTGACGTTGTTGAGAAGTAGCAAGACACACGTGAAGCCATATGGTCAGGTTTGTTTATTTCCTAGCTGCTTCAGAGAACCTGTTCTATTCGGATGCTTCATTCTCAGGTGATTAGCTGAGTCACTATTATTCTATGTGCGCTGTTGGAATTCCTGTACGTGAATTGGGATTTCTGTGTGCTCAGTCGTCAGTTGCTTCACTAGTTTGGCCTTAATCATTGACAGTCAGTCCCAGTCCGGCATATGTACGATGGTGCTGATGGCGTAGGGCTCTACGATCCAATTGCACCAACAGCTTGTGGTATATCAATTACGGTTGGTAGCCGTGATTACCAAGGTTTGGGCGGACGTGGGTATGTCAAGGCAGATCAATGGCCAGAGGTTCCCCATGCCCATATTGAGTGAGACTGCTATGTACCGGCGGTGAAAAGAATCATGAAGGGTGGGTTCGAAACTAATGTGTGCATAGTCTCCCATTTCGAAAAAAAAAGTGATCAACACTCTGCAGTATTTGCATCAGTTCCTGCCAAGTGGGTGACATTGGCGGACTTCTTTCTTGGTAGTGCTCTTGGAGCTCCTTGCCTCAATGTCCGGGGTGAGAACCCTAGCTAGATCTCACCTTTGGTGGTTGTATCTGGTAATGGTGGCTATCTAGTCATCTCCTTGTTAAAGGCAGTGCCTAAAAATTGGACCACCTCTAGAGTGAAGACCTAAGATCTGACATTCTGACTAGTGTTCATACACTGTTAATCTCCAAGAGGCGTCTTTTTGGAGAAGCCTTTTCAAAGTCGAGGTGTTGTCCTCACTGGTGGTGCTTTTGCTTCTGCGAGTCTATTTGCTTTGGTGGGGCCTTTTTTTGTGCATCTTTTACGTCTAGACTTCGATATAGTTGTTGCAGAGGCTGCGTGTAACTGATATCTTCTTGGTAATAATATATCTTCTTTATCAAAAAAAGCTGACTTGGCTAAAAGGATAAGAGGATGGTGTAGGGTGTACCAAAGCACACTCATTACACCGGTATGAGTTTATATATGATACAAAATTTATCAAAATGTGAAATCTACTCTATTTGACAAAACCATCAATCGAACTAAATGAATAAGTTTGTATGCTTAAAAAAGTAACAATGTGGTGACTCAAATCCTCCTAATTAAAAAAATCCAGGACCCTTATCACCGCACTTCTGAGGATGTCAAACCGAGCAGTAACACGAAGAAGATGGAGGATGCGAGATTCTTTTCTATAGACATGTACTGTGGCATGTTCTTTGACCTCCAGTATGCGGTTGCAATATTCCCCAATATCTTGACAAAGATTGCATAGTAAAATAGGAAATTTGGAAAACTCCTGATTCATCTTGAAAAAAGTGGAGAAACTATTTCTCCTTCTTCTCAGTTGGCTTCTTCTCCCCGCCCCGATGTGCTACAAAACTGCTAGTTGCTCAACTACAGCCTCCCATCCCACTAACACTTTACCTCTCATCAGAACATTATCCTTAACTTGTTTTTCTCCAAAATCTCAAAGTACTTATAAAATGGAAAAATAAATGTGTCATAATGGAGTTGTCGATCTGATATCCCTCAAGTGAAGATATATATAGGATACTCGTATACAAATCTGCAGTGTTGTTTCATGCTACTTACATGACAGCTCGTTCCAACATTTTGGCATGCCGTTCTTGTTGAGACAAATTCTAGATGGGAACTATATATTGACATGCACTTGAGATCAAAAGCATGAGGAGCGCCATGCATGTATGAGTTACTATCTGGTTTCATTGCACGTTTACAAAAGTATTTAGGGCATGAGCAATGGGCAGTGATATACCATGGTCCCACAATAAACATGAAGCTAAAAGGTAAATAAAGGAACGGGTATATAAAAAATTGTCTCAACCCATGGCACTTCCTAAGTTGTCTTAGTTTCTCTATTACTATCTCAACTTTTTCCCTCTCCCTTTACTTTTAATGTTAAAGAGGTTGCCTCCTGCAGAAAAGACTGCCTCCCTAAAAAGAACATCATCCATGTCTAGTTTAGACCACCTAAACCTAGCTAAAGCTGCGAGACGGCACCCCTAGGGCTATGCATTGGCCATGCCCTTATACTGGGTCACCGCAATGTGTGAAGGCATGTTCTGTATTTGTGCGTCCTCCCTCCCCACCGTCATCGCCGGAGGCCGCCCAATGGCATATGGCGGTGGCAAGAGGCCCCACTTTTCTTTTTCCTTTTTTTCTAGCTGTAACAGCTAGTTCTTCTCCACATCGCTGTAAGACCTGATGTGTCCACTGGTGCAAGCGAGGCCAATGATCACCGGCGATCCTGGCGTGTGGCACCATTTGCATCATGGACGACCTAGATCTAAGCTTTTACGGCTGATGCAATCATGGCAAGCGATCAGCTGCCTATTCCTTTGGCCTGAGATTTGGTCTTGGCATTTGGCCAACTTTTGCAGTGGGTGTGCTAAATCCAAGGGCCTTGGGATGGAATCAACTTAGGTGCTGATGGCGTAGGGCCATTGGAGGCTCTATGATCCACTTGCACCGACACCTTGTGGTATATCAATTACGCCGTGATTACCAATGTCCGGGCGGACATGGGTATGTCAAGGAATATCGATGGCTAGAGGTTCTCCATGATCATATTGAGTGAGACCGCAATGTATCAGCGGTGAAAGGGATCATGAAGGATGGGTTCAAAACTGATGTCTTCCTAGTGGTCAGCACTTTGCAGTGGTTGCATCATTCCTGTTAGGTGCGTGACATTGGCATACTTCTTTCTTGACAGTGCTCTTGGAGCTCCTTGTCTCAATTTACAAGGTGCGAACCCTAGGTCTCACCTTTGGTGGTTTTACCTGGCAATGGTGGTTGCCTAATCATCTGTTTGTTGAAGGCATTGTCTAGAGATTGGACTTTCTCCAGGATGAAAACCTAGGATCTGACCATGATGGTTAGACGACGATGGTGTCCATACACTGCAAACCTACAAGAGGAGTCATTTTGAAGAATCTTTTTCGGAGTCGAGGTGTTGTCCCCATTGGTGGTGCTTTTGTTGTTGCGTGTCTATTTCTTCGGTGGGGTCTTTGTTTTTGTTGTGTGCATCTTTGATGTCTAGACTTGATATAGTCATTCAGTTGTTGCAGAGATTGAGTGTAATTGATATCTTAACGTTATTAATTTGTTTCCGTTATGAAAAAAAAGGTCGGCTTGGCTAAAAGGATAAGATGATGGTGTATCAAGCACACCCATTACACACTGTTGAAGTGTATAAGTGAATTGCCTAACCCTTTCCATCAGTTCGGACTTTTGGTTGCGTTGGCTAGTGCATGAAGTTTAACATGGTATCAGAGCCCAGGGTCTCGAGTTCGAGTCCTGGTTTTTGCAATTTATTGTAAAATTGTTGTTGCCCCCCTTTGTGTCCACGTATTGACTTTCTCTTCTCCCGTCACACGTGAGTGGGGGTGTTGAAGTGTATAAGTGAATTGCCTAACCCTTTCCATCAGTTTGGACTTTTGGTTGCGTTGGCTAGTGCATGAAGCTTAACACACACTGGTACGAGTTTATATATGATAGAAAATTTATCAAATGTGGAATCTACTCTATTTGACAAAACCATCAATCGAACTAAATAAAGAAGCTTGTATGCTAAAAAAAATAACAATGTGGCGACTCCATTTCCACCTTTTTTTTTTTTAAAGAGAGGTCCTCCTAAAAAATCTAGGACCCTTATCACCGCATTTTTGACGATGTCAAACCGAGCAGTAACATGGAGCTGTGGAGGCTGCGAGATTCTTTACTATATACATGTATTGTGACACGTTCTTTGACCTCCTTGCAATATTACCCAATAACTTGGCAAAGATTGCATAGTAAAATAGGAAATTTGGAAAACTCCTGATTCATCTTGAAAAAAGTGGACAAACTATTTCCCCTTCTTCTCGGTTGGCTTCTTCTCCCCGCCCGATGTGTTACAAAACTGCTAGTTGCTCCACTACAGCCTCCCATCCCACTTACACTTTACCTCTCATCAGAACACATTATCCTTAATTTGTTTTTCTCCAAAATCTCAAAGTAGTTATAAAACGGAAAAAATAAAGGTGTCACAATGGAGTTGTGGATCTGATATCCCTCAAGTGAAGATATATATAGGATACTCGTATACAAATCTGCAGTGTTGTTTCATGCTACTTACATGATAGCTCGTTCCAACATTTTGGCATGCCGTTCTTGTTGAGACAGGTTCTAGATGGGAACTATATGTTGTCATGCCCTTATGCAGTTATGCTGGCTCATGTGAACTTGTTCTGACTGGGGTACTCAACAACTATATGCTGTATTACTTCCTCCCTATGAGAAATCTTAGTGTGATTGCAGTTTAAATTTTAAATTGAAACTGCAAATTTAAATTTAAACAGCAATGACGCCAAGAATTATGGGGAGGAGACAGTCGTGTTTTATCCTGTACATTGTACATTTTCGCTCCCTCTAGACAGCCAAAGTGCACATGTACAGCTTCAAGCCTCCTTTTCTCCCCGTGCCTGATCCGAATTCCACCCCCTCCTTTTCTCCTCAGTACCATTAACCGATTTGGTGCATTTTGCTTTCTCCTTCAATCCTAAATCTATTTTGGCATTAACTTTTTTTGGCCGGAATCGGCGGTTTCCTGGAATATATTCTAGCCAGAATAAATGCTGATTTTATTTGCTACCATCTATGTTTCTTCCTCCGTGTGGTTTCCTATAATATACTCCATTCGTAAATGAGTGATCTGATTCTCGCCGGAGTAGTTTTCATCTTTCGTTCTGTTATTTGTTGCTCTATTCATGGCATGGAGGCGGCACGGAGGCAGGCACGTGGAGAGGCGTCGAGGTCGTCACGGTTGGCTGGGTAAGTGGCAATGCGGCTGAGGCAGGATCAGTGGCGGAGCTAGGGGGAACCAGCAGGGGCCTTGCCCCCCCCCCCCCCCCCCCCCCCCCCCCAGCCATTCTTACAGAAAATTGCTATGGTTGGCCCCCCTAATGGATGATTACCATGTTTGGCCCCTCTTAAGCTTAATTCATGCCTCCGCCCCTGGGCAGGATGCCACGCTTCCACGCCAGGGAATACGATCCAGATCCGTTTTTGATATGTGCAATTTGAGAAGGACGTGACAATTAAAATATGATAAAATACAGGATATTTTTTACAATATGAGAAAAAGATGGCATAAATCTTACAGCCGAATGGACGTCTAGGATAAGTCCAAGACGTCCATACCTACGTGGACTTGCTTTATCGCTAGGTTATTACCGATGTGCAGGGTGCCGTTGACCGCGAATCTCTCGTTGCGTTTGGGATCTGTTGAACGAAAATTCGGCAGAGCACGTCGTATCAGCCGAAGCAGGCAGTGAATGTTTCTTGTAGAAAGAAAGATGGCGATACACAACGACATTTTTTATTTTTTGAGAAACACAGTATAAACGCAAGCGCTCATATACACGCGTATACACTCACCCCTATGAACGCACACACGCACACCCTACCCCTATGAGCACCTCCGAAAGACTGAGCCGGCAGATCGGGTGTTGAGATTGACGAAGTCACCATGGGCGCCTCGCTATCGACGGGAACGTCGCCTCCCACTGAAAGAATATTCCGCCTTTATGAGACACACAGATATCAAACCTGGGGTTTGAACTCTGGTGGGCTGGAGGTACAACCACCCTCCTAACCACCCAACCTCAGGTTGGTTCTCACACAACGACATTTCTGTTCAACAAAAAAACAAAAGACTATATATATACACATACACGACAAAGTGAGAATGGGCAGTAGCTTTCTTTATGCATGGAATCGTTGGAATCTGTGTGCGCTCAAAGCGCTGTTCTTTGGCGTTGCCAGGAGGCATGTCGTACGACTCACACTATTTTATCGATAGTGTGTGAGCTGTTGGGTCGTCTGGTTTTCGATCGAATTCCTGCTCATCCTTCAAAATATAGCCGCGAGGCATCCATAGCTCTCAGGCCATGTGAATCCTGGCCGTTCTTCCGGCCGACGTGTCCAAGCCTGCATCGTCCGTTTTTCCGATCGAGTGATCCTGGCCGTCCGATGGCATGCGAGGCACTGCTCATATGGTCCGCGCCGTTCGTTTTCGCGCGGTGGCTGGGAGGTGGTTCTGCACGTTAGTGAGGGGTAAAATCGTCTTTTCATATCCCATTTTCTTCACCTCCACTGTGGAGAGGACGGGGCAGGCGGTCCGTGGCGGCGTGCGAATCGCCGGCGGGTACGGGACTCTCCGGTCATCGACGGTGTACTGGCTTGGCTATGGAGAGAGGCCTAGGGCCGGCCCCAGATGCAATCCAATCCTGCTTCCTCTTCTCCCCCTTTCTCCTACTCCCCAGGAAACCCTAGCCGCCACCATGGCTCTCCACATCGTGCATCACTGCTACGGGCCGAGTAGCAGGCCGGCAAGTAGGGAGATGGCGGCCTCCTCTGAGCAGATCGACCACCAGAGAGGTGGAGGAGCGAGCACGGCTGCCCCCTCGTGTACCTCGATCCCGATCTGAAGCGCTGCTGCGGTGGCCAGACTCGCGGCAGCCAGGAGCGGTTTCCCCTCGTCGGGGCGCTGTGCTGAGCGAGACGGCACCCTCGTCCTCAAAAGCAGCGTGATGAACACCTACTGGCCAGGTTCGTCTCTCCCTCTCCTCTCCTCTCTCTCTCTCTCTGGCCTCAATCTAAGATTAGCTTGCTCTGCAGTTCAGGTCGTAGACTAGCATCAGTGCTCTCTCACGTCCTTCCCCATATTCTCCTCCCTCAGCAGCCATTGACTTTGAAGACTATCAAAGAATGATTGAGAATTTCCAGTTTTGGCCTAATACGGAGACAAAAAAATCTTCAGATCATGTGAAATTCCTGTTCATAGGCAGTTTATAGATTTGTAGCCAGAGTCTGCTTTCCTCAACACATTGTTAGTACTTTAATATACATGGCCACAGCTACTGTGTGTACAGACGCTCCATAGCTGAAGCAAACATTTCCAAGGCTCAGGTGAGCTCCTTCTTTTGAGTCTCTAATTGATTCAAGTGCATTAGACTGTAGAGTAGTCGTACAAAGTTAGTTTCAGTTGTGCATATTTTTCTCTCAAATTTATGTTCTGACTTTGAGGTTGCAGGTATGCACATCACTTGTTTGTGTAAATGCTCGAGGATCAATACTGCTCAAGGCATGGCAACATGAGCAACATAGGAGACCAAAAGTGCTAATTCAGAAGGTAAAATGTCGCTTCCACCATATCTATCTGTACGTCCCTTGCAACTTCTCCATGTAGCACATACAAATGCCATAATATGTTTTGTTTTGTTATTTCTATTTCATGGTTGTTGGCAGGATAATGAGAAGGTGCAGTGTATCAAAGGATTATTAAGAATTTTCAGTTTTTGGCCTAATACGGAGACAAAAAAATCCATCAGATCATGTGAAATTCCTGTTCAGTACTCAGTTTACAGCTTATAGTGACTAGATGTTAGTTACTTAGTTATTTCTTATGAAAATTTTCCCCAAACTGGAGTGAAAAGTAAAATACTAGATGTAAACAATGCTAGAGGGTGTGATAAAAAGCAATGTTGCAGGAACTTAACTTATTTTCATTGTGCATTAGCAGGTTCTGTACTGAATTTTTTGTGTCTCATGGTGGAACAACCAGTGCATAGAGAATTAAATTTATCTTTCTCGGTCATTAAGCTTGATGCAGATTAGCATCTCACTCCAAATCTCCAAAACTATAGGTGTTGCCCAGGTTGTGGATGCGGCTATAGGTGAAGGAGGTGGTACCAGATGGTGTGCAACTCCACCATGTCTCCAAAGATCGCCTCCCCTTTTGTCGCCGGTCTGTGGGAAGAAAAACGGGAGGGCGCCACCGCACCGCCAACCCATTGTTTTCTTCCACTTTTTCTTAATCTCCCGTCCATGACCCGTGGTGGGTATGCAACCTTCTTATCCCTGATTTCTCACTTTTTTTGGGGGGATGTTCCCTCCATAAATTGTTCGTAAGTATAGTTCTATCTTTTTGTGCATTTAGTTACAAGTTCTTTTAATCTGATGTATTTAGTGAACCTAAATTTTCTCTGACATATTAGTCTTGATTGCATCCCAAAAAATGAATCTCGATGCTTGTTATGCACGAGGTGGCTGCATATCTGAGATGGAAATTACCTTGCAATGGTAGACTTTCTAGCATCCAGCATATGATAAGGTGAGATCTCTTTTGTGCCCATAAAAACTCATACACAGTCCTCCCTCCATGGTGACTATCTTGATGCCATGATATAATATGATAAGGTGACTCTGATTATCCGTCGTCCTTGTAGGTAACCGGGTTTCACTTGTTTTTTCTAGATGGATGATGTGTGTGCTCAAAGGGATTTTCATATCTGGTTGAAATCCTAATAAAGGAAATGGATGGCGGATATGTCTTCCTGAGCCTCCTCTGCTTGGTCATGTGCCACACCCTTCTGCATCGCTCCCAGGTCGTGCCCCTCTGGTGGCTGCCGCTGGAGTTGCTGCTCCTCCAAGCAAAGCCGATGGAGACAGGTACTCCTATAATAATCCATAGCCAGTGTTTACCAGTGTAATGCCGAAATCATATTATGCAGTATAGACATATGGTTCATGAGTCATGGTTGATGTTGTTTTGCTCTGATTCTCATCTTGCATTCCTCACAAGTAGTCTTATCAAATAGTTCTTAGTTTTTCTATGCAACTCTTTCTTATTTACATGTACACTGCTCTAGGTTTATTTGATAGACTCAGGTGATGCAAGAATACATATGTCCTGGACAGTGAATAGAAACACAACAAGCGAAAAGGACTACTTGATGTTTGCCAGTGCAGGCGATAAGGTTTCTACAGAGATTACCCGGGCTACAAACATCTGCCATAGCCCCAAGAAAACAGTTCTAGGTACCTGTCTCTTCAAATCAGATTACGTGCACCCAGATATATCACCTTCATAAATTACTTCCGTTTGATTACAGTGATCAATTCCGTTCCTCTTTTCTATTTAGATTGGCACTTTTGATAATTGAGTGTCTGTTGAGTTTCTGTTTCCAACACATAAGAATGCCATTTTCATCTCTCTTTTGTTGCACAGTTCAGTTATGGAAAGTCTAGACTTGAAAGAAATACAGTATCTCTTGAAGCATCTATATCAATAAATTTTCTGTTAATTAAATTCAATTATGATTGTTTCTGCTATGAAACCTTCTAGGTTGTTTTTGTTTGTCGTAACTAAATACTTCAAAGGCCTTCACTTTGTCAATATTTCTATAAAACTGGTATTGCATAGGGGCGTATTGTTTTTTATGTCATATGGATTGTTATTACTATCACCATGTATATATATGTTACGAGGTGATATTATGATTCATGTCTGCAACTTCAGTTGTCCATGCCATATGCCTCTGCTACTACATAGTGTGGACTGAATTTGTACTGCAAGCACCTGGAAGTGTTTTAGAGTTAATCTGTATGTCCATGCATATAGGTACTACATGGTGTGGGCTAAATTTGCACTGCAAGCTCCTAGAAGCGTTAAGTTAATCTGTGTGTGCAACAAGTGTCAATACATTTTATTAAGTCTTTTCTAAGCTGTGTGTGACTTTCTAGGATGCCCAGCTATCTGTGGGGAGGAAGGCGACAATACTGATGCTTGATGATGGCGGTGATTTCAACTACACTGCATCTAGCAGTGAAGACCAAAAGCAGAATATTGCTGATGTTGCACACACAGATTGCACCGAGTATACGACATTGGTGAGATCCCTCGGAGATACATCCGTCCAATCACTAACAGCCAGGTTGGTGGTAAGATTTTTAATAGGCTGTGCTGAGAATGTCATGTAATCTCTGTTGCTTAGTTTCTTGAATTGCATTTTGCACTCAGGAGGAATCTCTGGAGCCTCCCCTGATCATCATATGAATATTCCTCTACCGGTAACATTGGCGAGCATTTCCATTTCCCTATGGGAATCATTCACGTATGTTTATTTCTTGCCATAATCTCCCAAGTTTCATTTTGCAAACCCGTCAAGGAAGTTCTCTGGTAGTATTAGTCATGTTTCCTTGAACGAGAGAGTAGAGGACTGAAAGATGAAGGAGGAGAAGGTTGCAATTTCTGTGACTCTTTTTTTATAAGGAGCGATTCACGTGACTAATTGCACCAGCATTCCTCCCTTTCTGAAGGCTGGGGAGCTGGCGACATTGATGTATCTACAAAATACAACATGAAAGATGCTTTATTGTGCGTTCCAGTATCCTCTTCTTAGCGGGCATATCTTACAACATCACTGTTGTTCATGTGGGTGTGCCTACATCCGACTACTTCTGAATAATGTTGTTCTCTCTATACTGTCACATACACACGCCAGTGTCTAGATTTTTTTTCTTTAGAGCCTTCGCAAAGGCAGTGTATTAACTTATGTTCAAATGTATGTATCCGCACTGGGAACTCGATGAACTGCTAAGCAAGCCTATGTTCTATTAATATGATGTGGACTATTAATGTGAAAATATCTTGACTACAATTGCATTTCTCATCTGCATTTAAGATAAATTTTACTTTCCAAACTGATGTTAATTCTTATTGTATGTTTTTATAAGTTATTCACATTTGCTTGCCTGCCGCAGGCAGGCAAGCGCGCGGCAAGCCGCGCATTCCTACCTAGTTAGGTACTGTCGTAGCGGATTTCTGTGTGCTCTTGTACGTATAGTCGGAGATCAAAGATCCGGCCTTTCGGCGACACAGAAGGTTCCACTCTGGTATTGCATATGTACCACACAACCGTCCATCCTGCAGGCTACGTCTACGTGGACCAGCGCAATGTCTGGTGCGTAGAATCGTAGAGAGAGATAGTGCCACCCATCCGTCACGATCACACATCCCAGTTGGAACAAGACACAAACCACCCATCGGTCGACGCAAAGGGCACTTTCTCCTTCCTTGCGTCGTTTCATATATGCATACTCTCTCACTCCGTTTCATAATTCGTAAGGTGATCATAGTTCAAATTTGATTAATTTTGAACTACAGAACGGAGCGTATGTCTATATATTTTCGATAAAGCATAGGGTGTATATATGTAAAAAATGTGTCTTCATGTTCGCCTTAATTTTCACACCAAGGGAAACATCTTCATTAGAAATTAAATATAGGAACAGACTTTGTTTTGTGCACACATACGAAACCGCACTTCAAAATCAAGTCCGTGTATAAATAATAGTCCTTCTATGCCAAAATGTAGTGTATATTATTATTTGTAGTCAAACTATATAAAGTCTGGCCAAACATCTAGGGAGTAGAAAAATATATCACCATCTATGGCATCACATCAATATTATTAGAATCATCATAAAATATATTTTCATAGTATATGTATTTGACATTGTAGATGTTGTTATATTTTTTTACCCAAAAGATATCGGGCCAACGTGCCCCAGGTCCCTCCGTGGCACGACACCCCCTCATCCGTCTGCTTTTGGACCCCAACGGTTGATGCCCGATCGATATGAAATTTGCCAGGGTCCATATGAAAATTTCCCCGACAACTCTCAAAACTAGTCACACGGAGGCCTAGTATTGGAATGTTTGCGCACTATGAGGTTCTTTTTCTAATAGTGGGTTAACTTTACATTGTTTGATTTAAAAAAATAAAACGCGGTACATTTTGTCACAGAGGGGGTATGTACAACAGTTAATTACCGGACAATCTACTATATACTAAAAGCACAATACGGGAGTCTAAAATAGAGACGCGAGGTTAATCCACATCATCAAAATTATTTTAACAGTTAGATCTATAATTTACGGCTAGGATTTAGCGAGAAATAACGTAACTTATTGCAAAGTCCATGCCTGACACGTACCATAAACACAAACTATACTTTGGCTTTACCCAAACGTTACGTTCGTGTGTAAAAAAAAGCAACATGTTCCGTTTAAAACAGAAAGAATCTACCTAGCTGGTCGCTACGTCCTTAAAAAAAAGCTGATAGCTACATTCTTTTCCCCATTCAAATGAAATATATATTAGAGGGTGCTGACGTATCTCATGTTCAAAGATGTAATATAAAATAATTTTTTTTACAAGAATTGCTAAGATAGAAAAAACAAGAATAAAGAATACGTTTAGATGTAGCACAATGCACCGATCAATAAGAATTTGAAACTCCCGATGTTATCATCGCGGCATTTTAAAATATGTTTTCATACAATGAGTTCATATGCATCTGGTAGCTGAATCACGTTTCCGCAATTTCTTTTGCTAAGATAGGAAAAATGAGAATTAAGGACACGTTTAGATGTAGCACAATGCACCGATCAATAAGAATTTGAAACTCCCAATGTTATCATTGCTATCGCGACATTTTTAAATATGTTTTCACACAATAAGTTCATATGCATCTGGTAGCCGAATCACATTTCCGCATTTTTCTTTTGCTAAGACAGGAAAATTGAGAATTAAGGACACGTTTAGATGTAGCACAATGCACCGATCAATAAGAATTCGAAACTCTCCATGTTATCATCGCTATCATGGAATTTTAAAATATTTTTTGAGACAATGAGTTTATATGCATCTCGTAGCCAAAGCACGTTTCCGCAATTTTCTTTCCTTTCTTGTGTGGCATTGCATAAGTAGCACAAGAAAGCAAAACTAATTTAATATACAAAAATGTTTAAGGACACCACGCTAATCCACATCATCAAAATTATTTCAACATTTAAATTTATAATTAATAGTCAAGATTTAATTAGAGGGATAGATAAAATTCACATACTCAAAGCAATATACAAAACTGTTTAAGAACACCACGATTATTTCAGATCATCAAAATTATTTTAGGATTGAATTTATAATTAATGGTTGAGATTTATTTAGAGATACAAAAAATTCACATATTCAGTACCAACATGCTACATCATAAAGCGATGCATGCTAGAGTCCATGTATACACGACTTAGAAAACATCACATGTAATACCATCCTATTTGATTTGAACCGTCAGGCTAATCTCAATTATTTGGACTAACTTTTCAAGTTCTAGGCAAATCACGAACACTACCATCTTGAATTAGGACATAGCCATGGTGCAAATACGTGCATGCTAGGATATAGACTGCCATGTAACATACATGAATAAGTGTAAAAATAATCAAAATAAATTGCTAATTAAATTTAAAAAATTAAAAGTATATTTCACCATACATGAAGCTTTTCATTCAAGTATGCACTTTTATAGATGATTTTGTTTTTAAAAATGATAGCACTGATATAAGATTTTCTTTCTTCCAAATTTCAATGTCAATAGACTTGCTTTCATGTATGGATTAGAAGGCTACTCTCTCCATTGTATGACGTATCTTCCCTTTGCAATATAATTTTCTATAAAAACCAATAAATTCTCATTAGTTGCTATGGATGATAATAAGACAAATGTATTGTAGAACTTATGCTATTGTCTTCTCTAGATGACGTGTAGGACTAAAATACATGTCTTATACCATTGTACATGCCCTAATAGATAGGTCATCTAATTATGTATAACCTATATCAAATCATAGTGAAAGAGAAAAAGATTTATGTGCTGAAATTCTCAAATAAGCATAACATAGAACACTAATCATGTGGAACCTACTAAGTTATATTAGTATACCACAACTGGTAAATCTTCATAACATCATGTCACATAGAATATTACGAAACACACACGATTTCTCTCAATTTATTTATGATTTTTGTGAGAAGGTGAATTCGATGAGAGTTTTGAAATTGAGTTGAGATCCGTAAACATATTGGCACAATTACTGTCAAATAAAAGAGATATATTGATCAGTGAAAGAACGAGGAGAATTGATTGTAGATAACTAAACTAAACCATGTGCATGCAGATGAAAGAACGATAATACAGTTATAAAAAAATTAAGATCAATGAAAACATGTTTCTTCATAGAAGACGTATCCTATAAGGCAATCTGTCTGGTCAATATGATTAGAATCTCAGAATTTGTTTTACATATTACACCCAATATGAAACGAACACTAACATCTTGAATTAAGATGTGCCAGGGATAAAAAAAAAACTAGGAAAAAATCTGAAGACATGCATGCTAGACTATAAACTCTGGAGTACACGTACCTGAAGGAGTAAATGAAAATAATCAAATACATTCCTAACTAAAGTGCAAAATTTAAAAAATAAATTCAGAAGTTTTGAAACAAAAAACTTAACTTTCCCATTAAGTATGCATGTGTATAGATAATAAAACTTTAAAATGACCCACTGAAATAAGAAAAAATTTACGTAACCTGTTAGCAAAATTGTTGTCGAATGACCGAGATAGTTCCAAGGTGAAAAAGGAGGAGTCTCGGTGGCAGATAATTATGCACTTCGGAGAACCATCATATTAATATTACAAATAAATATCACAAAATTATGATTGTTGACAGAACATTTCACCTATAAGGTAGACTGTTTGGTCAATAAGATTATCATCTTAGAATTTGTTATATAGAATACACCTAAATTGAAACGAAAAGCTACTTTCCATCTGACGTGGCTCATTAAATAACATAAATAAATACAAAGGGATAGCTAGCTTGCTAACCTTAACTTTTTTGTGGAAACAGAATATGACATACACGATCATTAGTGTGATAATTTTAAATAACTAACTATGTATACATAATTTTATACACAATAATGATGATTAAAAATGTTATATGCATAATATCTTTGGAGCTATAAAACCATATTATATCTTAGTGACATTACATGAATGTATACATAATTATAAATAATTAAAGAGGGCAAAATCAAATTATAAAATGGTCAAAGACTAAAGATGATGACCTCGATTTGCGAGGGCCACCTTGCTAGTTAATTATTACAAAACAAGACCCATTCATTCCTTGAGGTCCAGATAAGTTTCATCCGCTTGCGTCTCTGCACGACACCAAATCGACGTGGCCATTCCTCAAGGATCATGCATGGATGTATGCATCATCGTCTATAGCTGACATGTGGGCCCGGCCGGCTGGACCCCTGCCACGACCTCCTTTGCAAACATTCCGTCTCAAGTAGCCCGAGCAGAGCTAGCAGGCACATCGCGATGACCGTTGCATATAAAACACGTTCTCTCTCTCGCTCCATCTCCTCCTCACACTTTACTATCTCCCTCTCATCTCTCGTCTTGTTCCATCTCTGTCCATTACTCCATTAATTTGCATTGAGCCAAGGCAGCGGGGCGATGAGGAGAAACTCATCATTGTCTGACCGGAGCTTGGTCATGGAGAGCGACGACGACGACGCCGTGGAGGCCGGGAGGCGGGACTGCAGCGACGAGGATGATTCGGACGGGTCGTCGTCGTGCGGCAGCCCGCGAGGCCCGGCCGCCGACGGCCATCCTAGCTCCGACAACAGCCACCAGTGGCCGCAGAGCTACAGGTACGTGGATCACTGCCTCGCTGCAGGATGCAGCTAGCCGTGGTCGACGACTACACTGGTAGTTACGCCATGTTGCAGGCATGGGCGTACCCAGCGGGTGGGCAGGGGGGGCCGTGGCCCACCCAGAATTTTTCAGAACTTTTATTTACCTACTACGCTTAATCCTAAGAAATGGACGGTATTCTTCTGTGTTCCTTCTGTCTACACCAGCAATGGACGATCGGAACAAATGCACTGCCCTGGGGAGCCTCTCTACCTTCGGTTCTAGCTAGCTGCCCACACGAGCTACTACTATGCCAACCCATTTAAATATCATAGTCGCTCTTAGTCAGCTAGGGGCAACACGAATTCCAGAATCAGCTTATTTGACCGCTATTCTTGATTCCTTGATGGTTAATTTATTTTCATGATCCCCGCAAAAAAATATTTTCCTGATTATTATTACTTCTTCACCCTTCGCTAATGTTTATTATGAAAATGGTTGGTCTAGTATTTACAAAAGGTTCATCGATGTTACAAAGAAGTTTCATAGCTTGGAAGGTTCATGGCTTGGAAAAAATGGTTCACGATCCAAAAAATTCATATTTCACAGACATTAGAAAGCTTCTTGTCCAAAAAAAAATTTAAATGTTTCACCAAGTATTGGCAAAAATAGTATGCGGTTCACAATAAATGGAGCGCGGATGTTAAAAAATATTCAGGTTGTGAAAAAGGCCCATGGCTTGAAAAAAAGGGTTCACGGTTTTAAAAAGTTTCAAGTAAAATAACAAAGGTTCATGTCTTGAAAAATGGTTTACGGTTCAAAAAAGTGTTCACCTATAATTAAAATACTAGCAAATGTGTTCGCGTGTTGATGCTCTTTAGAAAATAGTTCTTTGAGAATTTCACAATTAATAGAGCATAGTATAGCTAAATCTACATTCTGCTTGCTCCTAAATTTCCCTTTTCAGCTTTCGCTGAGTTGATTTAACTCGTAGACTTTTCAAATTGCCAAATAAGTGAATGTTTGGTTTGAGACGCAATTCCCCTCGCGGTCTCTCCATCCTTACCTATGCCTCGTAAATTCCTATTTATGCTATCTCATCATACTAAAATCATCCCCATTTAAAACATAATTATTTATATACAATGTTGTGAATTGCTTGATATTTATTTATTTACTTTCCTTTTTATTGCTCATGGACTAGCGTCATTTTTTTGGTGCGTGCCCACCCACCAGTTTTTTCCTGCGTCCGCCACTGGTTGCAGGCATGCCAAACACTATTAGTGGCTGGCATTTTAGCGGCTACATATGTGCGTAACCAATATGTATATGATCCATCCAAGAGTGTGTGGATAATCGCAGACCGAGCAGGGTTCAGAAAAAATTATTATCTAATATAATTTGCTTCGAAATTTCGTAGATGTCATTTTTGTTTTTCAAGCCTCTAGCTAGAGACTTGTACCCGTTGACATGTGGGCCCCAGCTGCCGGATATCTGTGTGTCATGAGCACAGTTTTGCTAGTTTGCCTGATGTCTGTGTGCTCGTGGGTCCAAGGTGGACATGTTTGCCGACGTGTCAAATTCAGTTGGTCTCATCTCCTGACGAACTCACAGATCTGTGTTCATCCAAAATTCCAAATATGTTTTGTATTTTTGGGAGATTAGAAACGCGTCTAAACCAGAACGGTGAGATGAAATCGAATAAAGTTTTACCTGATTGTTTATTAATCTCAGTGCTCGATCCGAACATTCATACTGGGTTTTTTCGATAGTCGCTAGCTCGACCTCAGTCCATGGGAAAGATGTACATTCAGAGACAGCAATTTTGATCTCCTTTTGCAGGCAGTCGATGGACCTGTACAGCAGCGTGCAGTCCCCCGGCCTGAGCGGGTTCCTGGGCACGCCCACGCTCGGTAGGCTCTCCAGCTCCTTCCTGGTGAGCTCCTTCCGGGGAAAGCTGGTGCCGGAGATCGTCAAGCCGCTCCTGCCGACCGCCGTCGCAGTCGACGAAGACCATGACGACGCCAGGAAGAGATCTCATCAGTACCTGCCACCGCCGAGGAAATCGTCGTCTCTGTTCAAGATCCCCGAGGACCAGAAGAAGCTGGCCGTGGTCGGACATGAGGCGGGCTCCTACCGTCAGTGCTCCTACACCCAGGGGGTCATGAACGGTAAGTACATATGGTATTGTCAGAAATGTTGCCGCACTACTATGTGTAGTTTGATCAACCGAAAAATACGAAATTCTCGGTCAATAACTGGCTTGAAATGATTTTTGTCTGGAAATCTGATGAAAAGACGTTTACTGTCTCACTAATAAAAATATATAAGTGATTAATGAATTTGTGCAATACCATTAACAAAAATTATGATTGTACTCCTCTAAAAAATCAACTATAGTTGTATCCCTGAATTTTCACTAAATGGAGTTTATGTTGACTCGGCAAAATGCATATGACAATAGATGTACTCTACACCAGATAATCATGTTAACATGGAGCCATATAGTAAACTAACTCACTATTACATAGTTCCTGTCCAAGTGCAACCTAGGATGCTCACGTTGGACGGCCTGCATGCTATGACAAAATGAGGCCATGTTTGTTGAACTTGGATGCACACCCACATGCTGAGAGCCTAACACCTAGATGCAGTGTACAAATACTGTTCACTACCATTTCCACTAAGCATCCACAGTGTTAATATAATAGCTAAAAATTGCCTATAAGCTCGTCAGATTCTGTTCGTCACATAGTTGATGTAGACATGCATCACATGGTTGATGGGTCAGTACAGTACTTAGTCATGTGAGACAGGAACATGGTCAGGAACAATATAGTTAATTGGGCTATGATTGCACCCAGATATAAGATTAAGATCTTTAAGGAGAAAGATGAACCTTGTCATAATCAATGCAATTTAGTAATGACACATTAGAAGCTCAGGTGCTGAGCATCTATCTGGTCATATGGACACTCAACTGTCAGTGTCAAGACCATTAATTTGTATCACAGGACGTCTCTGTCTAGCTACATTTGTTTGAAACTTTTTTTCTTTCCATTACCATGCCATCACTATCATCCTTTAGGACTAAGTTAATCACTGATACTTTGGTAAGGCACTGCCTTGCTTAGCAACTAAAACTGGATGGCATAGACTGATAAACACACTTATACATGTTACAACCTGCAAGCTGTGACCAAGATGGAAGTTGGCATACCAATTGTTTGACCTTCATTTCCCAGTTTTATTGCCATAGACCATTGTCCATCTTTTTTTTTTTGGCAGTGAACATTTTCCAGCTTAATTAGCTTAGTGAATTGAAAGATAGAAATTTATGTTTAGTTCAAACATGAATTTTTATTGCTGAATGACCGATTTGAGAAAGTTTGGACTGGAAGTTTTAGGTTCTGTTGGAAGTCTCCTAGGGGAATGCAAAATACATAATCTGGACAAAATGCTTTTTGTTTCATGAACTTTTAGCTGTACCATTTGAAATTTCTGAATCTTGATTCATTTCCTTCCATTTGCAGGAGTGAATGTTCTGTGTGGTGTGGGGATCCTGTCAACACCTTATGCCGTCAGGCAGGGTGGCTGGCTTGGGCTGTTGATACTGTCCGTGCTGGCCGTGCTGGCATGGTACACCGGCGTGCTCCTCCGGCGCTGCCTGGACAGCAAGGAAGCCATCGAGACGTACCCAGACATTGGACAGGCTGCTTTCGGTACTCCTGGCCGCATCGTCATCTCGGTAACATTTCTCCAAATCTGAATGTTTCCATTTCAGTATATTGTAATAGTGTAGGATTATGTGCTAACTACTGTCACTCTATTCTTTGCCATCTTCTATGCAGATAATCTTGTACATGGAACTGTATGTAAGCACTTCTTTTGAACCATCTGAATTACTGAAATTGCTACATTAGCATAATGTTTAAGAATACTACATGCTCTGCTATTAGTGCGAATGATACAGTAGAGTGATAATACTCTGATCAGCATAAACAATAAAACATTTTCTCTGGAAATAAAGTATTTTTCACAACACAAATGCTTAACTTGAACACTGTTGTAGTTCATGAGAATTTTTTCGAGATTGATTCATAAGCATATTAAAAGGTCCTATAACAGCTGCTAATCTTTACATGCAGGCCTGTTGCATTGAGTATCTGATATTAGAGAGCGACAATCTATCAAAGTTGTTCCCCAATGCACACCTAACTATTGGGGACTTCACCCTGGACGCCCACGTCTTATTCGCAATCCTGACTGCGCTAATTGTCATGCCGACAACTTGGCTTCGTGATCTCAGTTGTCTAAGCTTCATTTCAGGTACCAGTTCACCAACCTGCTGCTTCTTTAGTCTGTGTGATGAATAGACTCATCTTGTGATTGTGGATTTTGTAGCTGGAGGAGTAGTTGCGTCAATTGTCATCGTCGCATGCCTCTTCTGGGCAGGGCTTGTTGACCATGTTGGTGTCAACAAAAGTGAAGGGACGGCACTGAATCTCCCTGGGATCCCCATTGCCATTGGCCTGTATGGGTACTGCTACTCAGGCCATGGGGTTTTCCCTAACATCTACTCTTCTCTGAAGAAACGCAACCAGTTCAATGCTGTTCTTTTCACCTGGTAACCACACCAGAACCACTGTGGTAAACCACAAATATTTTGGGTAATATATGATCTCATGTCGGGTTTATGTCTGTTGTCAGCATTGCCCTATCTACAGTTTTGTTCGCCGGGGCTGCCGTTATGGGGTACCTAATGTTTGGTGAATCCACAGAGTCTCAGTTCACACTGAACTTGCCCCCAAATCTTGTGTCTTCCAAGATTGCCGTCTGGACAACGGTAATTGTTCTTTATTGAATTAGTCAAGTAGAAATGGTGCATTTCTAGGTAGAATATAGTTCTTTTGTGTTTATCTAAGTCTCTCTTTTACAGCTTCTTAGTGAGAATATTGGCTTCCTTTTCTGGTACAAAATTTCATCAAGTTGGCAGTGTGTGCTGATGTATTTTCTTTCAGGTAACAAATCCAATAACCAAATATGCACTTACCATGACTCCTCTTGCCCTGAGTTTGGAAGAGCTGCTGCCTCCGAATCGACAGACGTACCCAAACATAATTATGCTTAGATCAGCTCTGGTGTTATCTTCTCTTGCTGTTGCTCTATCTGTTCCATTCTTTGGTAAGTTTGCTTCAACATTAGTATTTTTCTCATTTACTAGCAGAAAATCTGATTCAACCGGTTTACGTTGAGCATTTACAGGACTTGTGATGTCCCTAGTTGGGTCACTTCTCACCATGTTTGTGGTAAGTCATTCTTCTGAATTCAATTTTCATTCCTCTGTTGATTGATGTGGCTAATATATGGTGCTTTTCAGGCGTATATTCTTCCATGTGCATGCTTTTTGGCCATCCTGAGGAGTACAGTGACTTGGTCTCAGGTATAAAATGTTTCTAGTGTGCGCAATAATTATAAAAGGTTGTACAAGAACTCTTATTCATGAATATGTGAAAAATAAATGTGGTGCATATATATGGGATAACTTAGGATTGAAATGCATGTATTCTTGATTCAAAAATTAAAATCCACATACATTTCCATCATCGGACAATTAAGCGATTGTTTTGTATCAAATTTTTATTTCACTCAAATCACATGCGTACTCTTTTGGGAACTCACCAGCCTTCATTCTCTCCAAATTCAAAGGTTTGGCCAAGTTATATTTATTTATTTATTTTATCATATTCCTGATCAGGCATATTAATTAATTAGCAGTAGTTTAAACTTAAAATATTTGAGGACAACCTCTAATAAACAATGCATGTTTCTCTTGCAGATAGTACTATGTGTGTTCATCATTGCCGTGGGTCTCTGTTGTGCTGGTGTTGGCACATACTCCTCCCTTTCCAAGATAATTCAGAATTACCAATGAATCCTAATTAGGACGGACTATTATTTCTATGTACCAAAAATTTATCTTTCACATGGTCTCGTTTACTTTCGCCAAACATCTACGGGAAATATATCATGTTAGATAGGTGTACTATTCAAGTTGAATTAGTTTGATGCCGCACTCCTGGCGGGAGTACTTGGAAGGAGACTTTACCTCCTTTTTTGCGTCATTTTTGTTTGTAATGATGAGGTTTGCAACTTTGCATCTTCCATGTGACCTTTAATTTTTGATATCTTTGATTGTAACCTTCTTGCATACAACATCCAGTAACGGTGGTGTTCCTGAGTTCAGTTTTGATGATATTTGGTGCTGACAAATTTGTTGCATATCCATTTGTGTTGAGATAAAGTCTTGAGGTCTCAGTGAGAGTATTTATGGGAGAACTATAATTTTCTGGTTGTAAGGATGGTGAGAGTATTTATGGGAGTACTGTATTTTTCTGGTTGTAAGGATGCTGAGATTACCAGACGCTATTGAGTTGTGCTACTCCTTCCTTCCAATTTTTATAATACCAGGAATAATGTAAAATAACGATGACAAGGATAAAGAAGAAAATCAGGAAGATCATCGACCTACACATGGGGCCACACAAAATGTGTCCGAGTAAGAACTGTTAGGTTTTCTTGCAATGAAAATTGGTAACTGAGCTACCCTAAAAAATGGTAACTAAGCTAAATGCAAATAAGGTTTTAGACACTCCTCAGTGAACACTATTATTGGGTAAACAAATTTATCTCGTATGATATTGGTCACACTTCAGATCCAACAATACATACCTATTTTCCTCTTAAGCGTGAGTTTTTTTACAAAGACGGGAGCAAATCAAAATACAGGAGTTGCCCCATAAAGTAATTAAACCTACTTAGACTGCGGTTATGCCTAGGCACCATATCCTCAAGGGTGTGGTTGTTTTGCATAAAACCACTCACAAGCTTAATAAGGAGAAAATGTATGGTGTTCTATTCAAGATTGTCTTTGATAAGACCTATAATAAAGTCAAGTGACCCTTCTTGCAGCAAGCACAACATATGAAAGGGTTTGAACAAAAATGGTGCGAGTTGATTACACACTTTTTTCAAGATGGTAGTGTGGGAACAAAGGTCAAAAAATATTGGTCATTACTTTAAGGACAAAAAATATCTGAGACAATAAGACCCTTTGTCTCCACTCTTTTTAAACATTGTGGCAGATATTAGCAATCATTATTGCAATAGCATAAGAGGATGGTCAAGTTGGAGGACTGATGTCTCACTGGACCCGTTGGGAAACCCCAAGAGGAAGGTATGATGAGCACAACAGCAAGTTTTCCCTCAGTATAAAACCAAAGTTTAATCGACCAGTAGGAGAAAGAAATCACTTCTGAAGGTTGTTGCTAGCTGACTTTGGCAGGGCGCTAGAAAACAGTTGATGGCGTGTGGTTGGCGCTAGCATCAACGTGGAACCTGCACACAATACAACCAAACTACTTTGCCCCAACTTACAGTGAGGTTGTCAATCTCACTAGTTTGCTGAAAACAAAGGATTAGACATATAGTGTGGAAAGAGATATTTGTTTGCAGTGAAGTAAAATAATACTTGCGAAAGTAAACAGCGTTTGCAGTAGATGGTATTATAAATATAAAAGAATGGACCAGGGTCCACAGTTCACTAGAGGTGTTTCTCCGTAAAGATAAATAATATGTTGGGTAAACAAATTACAGTTGGGCAATTGACAAAATAGAGAATGCATAACAATACATGTACATGACATGAATATCACTATGAGATTTATTTGGGCATTACAACATAATATATAAACCGTAATCCAACTGCATCTATGACTAATAATCCACCTTTAGGATATCATCCGAACAACCTTTGGGTATTAAGTTGCAAGCAACAGATTATTGTATTAAGCAAAGTGTGTAATATAAACAATACAATTATCCTTGAACAAAAGATTGTTGTTTTCTCTCTAGTAGCAACAGTATATCTACAACCTTAGAAGTTATTGTCACTCTCCCAGATTACTAGAGGCATGAACCCACTATCGAGCATAAATACTCCCTCTTGGAGTTATAAGCATCTACTTGGCCAAATCATCTACTAGCAACGGAGAGCATGCAAGATCAAAAATAACATGGACATGATAAATCAATAATCAACTTGATATAGTACTCAATATTCATCGGATCCCAACAAACATAACATGTAGAATTACAATAAGATGATCTTGATCATGGTAGGCAGCTCACAAGATCTAAACATGAGGCACAAATAGGAGAGGACAACCATCTAGCTACTGCTATGGACCCGTAGTATAAAGGTGAACTACTCACGCATCACTTCGGAGGCAGGCATGGCGATGAAGAAGGCCTCCGGTGATGATTTCCCTCTCTGGCAGGGTGCCGGGAAGAACTTCTGGACCCTCCCGAACAAGGATCGATGATGGCGGCGGCTTACAGTACTTTTCGTGGATGGAGGCTCGGACCCTTAGGGTTTTCCTGATGAAGTAAATTTATAGGCGGAAGGGCGATGTCAGAGGGCGCCCGGGGGGGCCACACCATGCGGTGGTGCTGCCAGAGGTGGGGCCACGCCACCCTATGGTGTGGCCGCCTCCTGGCTCTTCTCCGTCTCTCCTTTGGACTCTATCTTCGTGTCAGCAAAATAGGAACTTCGGCTTTTGTTTCGACCAATTCTGAGAATATTTCCTTCAGTAAAAACCTAGAATAGAAAAATGGCAGAAAACATGAACTGGCATTGTGGCATCTTGTTAATAGGTTAGTTCCAGAAAATGCATAAAAACGCCACTAAGTGTAAATAAAACATAAAGCAATTGGTATAAAACAAGTATGGAGCATCAAAAATTATAGATACGTTTGCAACGTATCAAGGACTAGTACCTCATTTATTTGAGGGTCATGTCTATTTTATAATATGCCAGAACACAACTAAGAGAAAGTCATTAAAATGATATGGATATTATGGATCTATGAATAATTATCTAGTATAAATTTAATTTCCATAAAAGTGAGATTTTTGTTTTGGACAGGCAAAAGAGGAAGAGATTCAATATAAAACACTTCTGGATTGTGAAAGTGGATCCCTACCTCTTAGATACTCAGGTGTCCCTATTCATTATAGAATATTACTTAATAATGACTGTAGGGGAAGACTGTTTTGAAGGGAAGTTGGGTTGTTGCATGGAAAGTTCCTCTCATGTGGGGATAGCCTTATCCTTATAAATTATGTTCTTGCTAGTTTAGTGATGTTTATGTTATATTTTCTTGAAATATCCAAAGGGGTGCAGAAAATATTAGACTTCCATAAGTCCCATAGGCAAAGCAATCAACTTAAAAGGAAATATTGGTTAACAAAATGGAATAATATATGTCATCTCAATGATCAAGGGGTCAGTTAATTGAACTTTAGAACAAATTTTTATTAGTTCAGTGGCTATATAAGTTTTTGAATGAAGAGTGGGTCGTCGACACCCCGCTCTCACTTTTCCCCTCCACAGCTCTCGACTTGCTATAGCAGCTTGGGAGACTTCTCCATGTTTCTAGGCCAAACCGAGGATCTCCTCGGCAGCGATGCCATCTAGAAGCAGCTAAGGCAAGGTGCCGACGTCCTTGTAGATAGGTGTGGTCCTATAGTGGCATCTCGGAGGTGGAAGCTAGGTCCCGGTGGCCAGATCTGGCTCTTCCTGGTCATGTTCTTCTTTGTTGCTCTGCTCTGGTGGCGGGAGCACTGGCAGGAAGATGAGCTCTAGACACTCATTCTGCCCCAAGTGGTCGCATCCCTGACGGTGGCTGAAACGCCGACATCGGGCTTTGCTCCGGCGGTGGATCCAACAGAAAGAACTGATCGCATTTTTGTGAGTTATTTTAGGGTGCTATGTGCAAAAAACCAAGTACATGGGGTGTAATTTTATTTTCTTCGGAGGTCCTTTCTATATAATTGTACCCACCGCCCCATGAATGCAGAAAATCTAGGCCCTTCAGGGCCTTTCCCCATTCAAAGAAGAATGGAAAGAGAGAGTCTGTGTGTGTTTGTGATAAGAGATACTGCTAGTTAATAAGTACCTCCAAAATAAAAACTCTATCTGAAGTTAAGGTAAATCCATTGCTTCTCCAGACTCATGGGTGTGCCTAGGAGGAGTTTTTTTAGCAGAGGGTCTTTTGTCATTGGTGACGGTATGAAGACTTTTTTTTGGAGGATACATGGTTAGGAGTGCCATTAGCTCAATAATATCTCTCTTTATAAAACATTGTGCAACAAAAATGTTCCGGTCGGCAACTCTATAATCATGCAAGATGGTATATCTCATCACACTAGCTAGAGCTAAATTATCCTTTGCGAGAGGGTCGTCCCTAAATAAACGGTCTAGAAATTATGGGTTTCACTACACACCCATCTACATCTGAACTTCCATCTCATGGTTCATTTTCCTATTAATTTGTTCCCATCATTAATATCTTGTATATATTTGGTTTCATTACTCCCAAAATCAACCGACTCCCACCAATCCATATTATTTGTCGCAAATATGGATGTATCTAGAACTAAACTGTGTCCAGATACATCCATATTTGTGAAAAGTAAGATGGATCGAAGGGAGTAATTAAATTCCCCACTCATAACCATCGACTCAACATTATTGAAAGATCTCCTAAGTGAGAGGTGGATATGCTATGATTAGAATTTAAGCAAAAGTTGCTTGATTTTAATATATTTTTTTATACTTTCCGTTTACAATGCCCTAAGCATGCCAACTACAAACAAACTTAGAGAAATTTAGATTGTACAAAGCAATGAGCTAGATATACAGAATCTCAACATAGATCTATAGCAGAGGTTTTAATAGTTGGCGTTATCATATGTCCTTGTCGGAGGACGCTCAGACACAAAGTTCTAAGGACACAAAATCCACAATAACTTAGACCCACATATAACTCATTGACCCATGACACATAGTCCATGCTCAATCACAAGGGTAGATCTTTACACAAAGTAGATGATCTCGTGACCTTCTCATACTCTTGGCTCCTTCATAATCACCATAGAGGTTTCCACGTGACACCTTGATACGTCTCAAACGTATCTACAATTTTTGATGCTCCATGCTTTTTTATATACCATTTGCTTTGTGTTTTGTTACACTTCGTGGTGTTTTTATGCATTTTCCAGGACTAACCTACTAACGAGACGCCACAGTGCCAGTTCCCTATTTTCTGCTATTTTTGTGTTTCAAAAAAGCTACACAGGAAATATTCTCGGAATTGGACAAAACAAAAGCTGAACCTCCTATTTTTCCAGAACACGAGTTGGAGTCCAAAGCAGAGACGGAGGGGGGCTAGAACCTGGCCACACCCTAGGGTGGCGCGGCCAAGCCCTGGCCCGCGCCACCTGGGGTGAGCCTCCCTGGTCCACCTCCTGACGCCGTCCTTCCATCTATATATTCCCCTCGATGGGAAAACCTAAAGGCCCGATCAATTTTCCTCGAAACATACTGCAAGCCGCCGCCATCGTTGACGCGAGATCGGGAGGGTCCAGAAGCTCTTCCCGGCACCCTGCTGAAGAGGGGAATCCCTGCCGGAGGCCTTCTTTATCACCATGGTCGCCTCCGGAGTGATGTGTGAGTAGTCTACCTTGGACTACGGGTCCATAGCAGTAGGCTAGATGGTCATCTTCTCCACCTTGTGCTTCATGTTTAGATCTTGTGAGCTGCCTATCATGATCAAGATCATCTTTGTGTAATTCTACATGTTGTGTTTGTTGGGATCCGATGAGTATTGGTACTATGTCAAGTTGATGTGCTGAATTATTATCTTTATGTTATCTCTATGTTGTTTATGATCTTGCATGCTCTCCGTTGCTAGTAGATATCTTGGCCAAGTAGCTGCTAGTGACTCCAAGAGGGGGTATTTATGCTCGATAGTGGGTTGATGCCTCTAGTAATCTGGGGGAGTGACAGAAACCTCTAAGGTTGTAGATGTGCTGTTCTCACTAGGGAGAAAACAACATTCTTGTGTTCAAGGACATTTGCATTGTTTACATTACGCATTTTGCTTAATGCAGTTATCTGTTGTTTGCAACTTAATACTCAACGGGTGCTCGGATGATACCTCAAGAGTGGATTATTAGTCATAGATGCAATTGGATTACGGTCTATGTATTTTGCCGTAATGCCCAGAGTGAATCTCATAGTGATCCTCATGACATATGTACGCTATCTTTATTCTATCAATTGCCCAACTATAATTTGTTTACCCAGCATGTTGTTATTTATCTTATGGAGAGACACCACTAGTGAACTGTGGATCCCGGTCCAATTCCTTTTACATTGCTATTACCGTTTTACTTTTACTCGCTTTATTTACATTCATGCAAACTATTACCTTTTACCACTCGATACGCTTAATCCTTTGTTTACAGCAAACTGGTGAGATTGACAACCTCATCGTAAGTTGGGGCAAAGTACTTGGTTGTGTTGTGTGCAGGTTCCATGTTGCTGCTGGTGAAAAGCTACACACCAACAAGATATCTGGCGCCATTGTCTGGAGTGTCGCAAAGCTTGCGGGCATCAACCTTCGGAAGTGTGGTTCTTTCACCTACTGGTTCGATAACCTTGGTTTCACAACTGAGGGAAAACTTGCTGATGTGCTCATCATAACCTTCTCTTGGGGTTTTCCAACAAGTTTTCTAGCGTCAACTACACGCTAGCAAGACAACAATCACACCTACCAGTCTAGGGGGAATGTGCATGTTGGGGTTCGGTGCCGATTATGACATACTTATGACTCAAGAAAATGTGCAATTATAACTCACACAATGCCATATATCTTTTCGATTTTTGGGGGGGATTATCTTTGACACATCCATGGATCCACCTTAGCAGTCTGAACTAAAAAACCAAAACACATCCATAAGGATCCAAGAAGCACTTTCAGTTACCCAAGACTAGAGAGAGAAGGAGTCACTGAGATAATGGTTTACTTATTTTGAGTATATTAGCAACACAAAAAGTTTAATATTCTTATCAACTTTTTAGTCTTAAAATGTTGTAATGAACTATAAACATAAAAGGAAGAAACAATGTTTATTGTGTTCCTTACCGAGTGACAAGGGTATAGCTAATAGAGCCCGTTGCTTGTGTACCCCTGAGGCCCATTAAGCTAGGCCCAAGTTTAGTCATAGTCGAAGTACGAGTCAATATCGTATGCAAACACTGTAATTTGTATTGAACCCGACCGGTTCCTTGAGACATGGCCACCTATATATAGGGGCCAGGAGAGGCCGGCCAAGGACAGATTGAGATTAAGCCAAGTTCACTGCCATGTTTATTCTCAATACACGCCTTGTTTGACAGACCTTTACCTTCAAGTTCATCCGATGCCCTATTCCCCCGATCCTAAGTCCTTCATCTTGGACATTTGTCGAGTTAACTCTCATCACTGAGGGCCGATTCTATTACCGAGGCTACCAGCGACCCCTTTCTTATTCGTAGCCGGCAATCGCAACCATCCATATATGATAGGTAACGACATAATGCATCTCATATGTGTCCTTGTTATCAGCCCACACCAGCTGTAAGTGAAGTTTTTACCGGAACAACACATATTTTACAGTTGTCGTTATTTGATTTTCTACTATATGAGATGTACACGTGCAATTAAAGAGCGCACATAATTTCAGATGTAACTGACCTCGTAGGCAACCATCTTTTGGACTCGTTATGGACTAATGTAACCAAAAGATAAAGGGATTTCTATTTTCGTTCCCTCGGGTTCTTAGTTGTGCTCAGTTTTCCCCTCCCTCTAGTTTGAAACCCCTCGCAGACGCTCGGACGGGAGGGTTGCCGTCTGGTCAGAGGCCTTGACCATTACCGGTGACGGCTAGGGAGCCGCGGTGGTTGTGAATTGACCGATGCTTTTGAATGGTGCTGACGGGTAGGGTCAGGAGACACGTCGGAGCAGCCATCCATCTATCGCTGACGTGTGGGCCGTTTTATTTTCTGATTGTATACGCGGTGCTGCCAATGACAAATGAGGCCGCTCTATAGGGCTGCCGCAGCCAATGACCAGTAGGGTCATGTATTTTTCAGGAAAAGACATATATTGCCGCTCTGTGGGGCCTCCGCAGCCAATGACCAATGTGGCCGCTCTGTGGGGCTGCGCAGCCAATGACCAGTGGGGTCGTCTATTTATTTAGAGAAAATCATATATTGCCGCTCTGTGGGGTCTCCGCAGCCAATGACCGCTGGGGTCGTCTATTTATTTAGAGAAAATCATATAGAGCCACTTTGTGGGGCCGCCTCAGCCAATGACCACTGGGGTCGCCCTTTTTCTTAAGCTAGACCCAGCAGGTGACTATTTTCGCTAGAGAGAAGCAACAAGTTCGCTAATTAATTTTTCTTAAGCTAGACCCAGTAGGTGACTATTTTTGCAGCTTAATCTAAAGTGAATCTTATGCTAAACATGGCTGGAACCTAGTGTTGTATATCTCATTAGTCATTGGAGAACTGCTGGCAGCTCATTCCCCACCCTCAGACGGAGCTGCCATCGCCGGCACCTCATCGCGCCGTCGGCTCTGTCCCCCGGTGGCGTCGGACGGACTGCGGCGCTGCACGTCAACCACGGCTCCAGCACTTGTTTCGTCCACACGCATTGTACCCACCACAGGAAAGTCCGCTGCACGCAGATCCGCCGCCCACGACGACCGGGATTTGTTTCACACACCAATTGGTAGTATAGCTTGGTAAGACCTCCGCTTCTGCCTCCCCCGCCCCCTAATCGATTCAGTTCCCATAATTTATTAGAGTTTGCAGGTGCGAAATAGTCCTCAATGTCTGGTCGTAGCGGGTACACCGGTGAGGGTGGGGATTCGATCATATCGTGGCCACGTTCTACTTCTCCTACCTCATCAGAAGTGCAGGTATCTAGATTCTGCTCTCTGTACTACCGTTGAATTTAAAGTGCCGCCATGGCCTGTTGGAGTGATTTCAGTTTTTTTTCCATTATTGTTACAGTTCACCAGGCAAGCCGATGATCCATGGTACATTGCATACCAAGATGAATCAACCTAGTGGTGTAGCCAGAGGATGGATTTGGAGGAGAAGGTGGCCAATTTAGGTGATGAATTGGCCCGTAAAAACATGATGATATTCGAGCTGAAGCATAGTGTGGAGGAAGAAAAGAAGAATTCAGAGCTTATTTGCAAGGAGAAGTTGATACTTGAGACAGATATTGCCGTATCTGATCAAGTGGTAGAAAATCTAGAACATGAACTTCAAGTGATGGGAGAGGCGAAAAGTAGATATTCATTTGGGCAGTTTTATTAGGTGTCATCCCTGTCCTAGCAGTTATGTGGTTGTGGTAGATGATTTAGATAGTATAGAATTGTTATTCAGTAGATGGCTCTAACCACTGTATATTGGTGTGGCTCTAACCATTGTATTTTGGCGTACAATTTCCTAGTTATGCTAAGTAATGCGCACGATAATTTTAGCATGCATGAACATCTTATAAAAGTGAAGGGATCCCAAAAGTGAATTTAGATGAGTTCCAAAAGTGAAGGTATCCCAAAAGTGAAAGCATGTACCAGCCTCTCGGATCAAATAGATATCAATCTTCCCAATCAAGTTGGGATAGAATTCAAATCATACATTCGGATGTACAGGGACACATCAAGAAAGTGAAGAAGCTTTTTTTGAGACGGAGGTAGTAGTTCAAACAATTTTATCCCAAATTGAAATTGAAAAATACAAATTTATCATAATTTATCCCAATTTGCGGTGTCGGACACGGCCGCGCACCGATGGGCTAGAAGGGCCTGCACGACGGGCGGCTGATGGGTGGTCATCTGCGCCATCCGCAAACTCGGACATGGAGGAGGGCTGGATCTGCGGCTTCGCAACCACTCTTGGCACCGCCGCCATCTTGGTGGCTGGATCTGCGCCATCCGCAAACTTGGACATGGAGGAGGGCTGGATCTGCGCTGTCACAGCGATGTTGTAGGCGATGGCTTCAATCGTCTTGGCATCGATGACCACTGTCGACACGGCCACCGTCTTAGTGTCCATCAGCAACAGATCTGAGGAGGGCAACGGAAGTGAGACATCGGTAGGCTCCGACATTGAAGGCTAGATCTGCGTCATCACAGCGATGTTGTAGGCGATGGCTTCAAGACGATCGATGAGCACTGTCGACATGGCTGCCATCTTGGTGTCCATCAGCAACAGATCTGAGGAGGGTAACGGAAGTGAGACATCGGTAGGCTCCGACATTGAAGGCTGGATCTGCACCGTCGCAGCAATGTTATAGGCGATGGCTTCAAGACGATCGATGAGCACTATCGACGCGGCCGCCGTCTTGGTGTCCATCAGCAACAGATCTGAGGAGGGTAATGAAAGTGAGACATCGGCAAGCTCTGACATTGAAGGCTGGATCTGCGCCGTCACAGCGATGTTGTAGGCAATGGCTTCAATCGTCTTGGCATCGGTGAGCACTGTCGGCATGGCCACCATCTTGGTGTTCTTCATCACCAACAGATCTGAGAAGATAAACGAAAGTGAGCCAGAGAGAGACATTTCAACTATTTCTAAGGGTTAGATCCTCACCGGCACTCTTAGATCTACGCCGCCGCACGGTTAGATCCGCACCGCCGCATGCACGGTTAGATCTGCGCCGCCGCACGCTGCAGTTCCACGCGGCCGCACGCATGGTTAGATTCGTGCCACCGCACGCACCGCCACCGCGCGCATGCACGCACGCTGCAGATCCGCGCCGCCGCGACCACCAGAGTAAGAGAGGAAGATGCGACTGCTAGGGTTGGTAGGTATGTGCTCTGCTCTTCTCTCTGTATGCGTCCATCGAGGTAGAGAGAGATATACAGGCCGTCCGATCATAAATGATCCCACGGTGCAAGCGTACGTTGAGCTATCAACCAACCAAGATCCGTGTGACATACATCTCGACCAATCAGAGATCAGCCAGTGAGTATAAGTGAGAAAAACTGAGTAGAACTAGGAGGGGGAAAAGTGAGGAAATATTTATCGGAAGGGCAAAACTGAGTAGGACTGAGTAAAACAAGTGGACCCGGAGGGGGAAAACTGAGTAAAACTAAGTAAAACAGGGGCACCCAAATAATAAAGGGAGTAAGGGAAATTGAAGCTTTTGGCATAAAAATTGTTAGATTGTGTTATTTGAACAATATAGTACATTTTGGCCGACATGATATTGTTTGCATTTCAAAGATACACAAGTGTGACGAATTTGGACTCATTTGGACAAAGTTTGTAAGCATAGTGGGTATTTGGGAGGTGTGTTGAGTAGAAAGCCCTGCATCTTCATAGCTAGTAGCTCATGGACTAGGAAGTGGTTTTGGGAAAAACTTCATATCTCTATATTTCCTTTTCCATTATTATTTCTCTAGGTTGTAGGTAACATAACAAGACTCCATGGGAAGGTTCCACCATGTTTTGAATTATTTTGAATTAAACTAAACCCAAAACTATATTTTTTGAGTTTAGTCACTTAGAAAATGATAAATTTCCTTTTCCATTATTATTTCTCTAGGTTGTAGGTAACATAACAAGACTCCATGGGAAGGTTCCACCATGTTTTGAATTATTTTGAATTAAACTAAACCCAAAACTATATTTTTTGAGTTTAGTCACTTAGAAAATGATAAATGTGGCTTAAGTGATGAACTTATTCGAGGTGCATGACCATAGAAAACTTGCAATAACACATACATTCAAATTAATTGTTCAAAATAAAATCTTTCTCTTGCTCCTGGTGTGACTCGCTGGGTCCACCACCTTACTCCGGGTAACCCTACCAGGGATATTACCAGTGTCTACCTTCCTTTTGCCCTCTTTCTTGTTCTTCTTCTTCTTCTCTACGGATTGTGCCAAGACCGAGACAACCATATCATACGAAGCTTGTGCTCTTTCTTCTAATGCATTTTCTTCCTTTGCTTCTACAGTCTGCTCTTGATCCATCGGTTTTCCTAGCTCTCGATCAATTCCTTCACTCAGCTGTCTATGCATTGCTTCAACGACCTCTAGATCCATCTGTTCCCTCTGCTCTCGATCCATCGGTTCAAGCAGCTCTCGGTTTATCGGTTCAAGCAGCTCTCGATCCATCGGTTCAAGCAGCTCTCGATTCATTGCTTCAATCACCTCATGTTGAATTGCTGCTTCATTCTCCTCTGCATTTGCTGCTCCCACCTGATCTTCCATTCCAAAAGCTGGGTCAACTGGATTTTTACTAAGCCTAGCAATGTGTCCAGGGGTTCCACAACATTTGCACTTACGTCATCAAATCGGTACACCACCGTCTGCACTAGCTCTGATCCTGTTCATCCTCGGCCTACCTGCCGGTCTAGTCAAAACTAGAGACTACAGTTTGAAGCCTGGATCGACTTTCATCCATTGGTCTTTTCCCAGCAAGGTAGGAACATTCATAGCATATGCAGCCTTAAATTTGATAACAGAGAAATACTCTGACACATACTGATCAACTTCACCTTCTGCACCCGCTATAACACTCATAAAAAACAATACGTGTATGCAGGGTATCCCACGGATCTGCCATCGCCTACAATGGCATGTCCTATCAACCAAACTCACTGGATACCTCCACTGCCTATTTTTACTGTCAGTGTAGGTTACCTCAGCCTCTATTCCTTTTCTGATGCATTTCATCTTCAATGGTTTTGCCCTGGCATGCAAAGACTTAATCAAAGATGGGAGCATGAGATGGCCAACATATTTTGTGGCTGCAATTCTTTGACGCAGATCGATCTTTATCATGATCATCTGCCTAATCTTATCAAATATTTGCCACAGCATAAGCCCTTTCAATGACTTGACATTTGTATTGAAACTCTCCACAAGGTTACTTGTTACATAGTCTACCTTGCAAATTTCATTGAATTGGCTTCTTGACCACACCCTACCATGATGTTCATCCAAGTACTCCTTTACCCCAGGTTTTTGTTTATACAACACTTCCAAATGAAACAGATGCTTCCTAATATTGCATGTGTATGCAGCTGGCCATAGGTTGTCAGTATAAACTTTACCCTTGAATTTCTTTGTAAAATTCTGAAATAAGTGTCGCATACATTGCCTATGCTCCACTCCAGGGAATACTGCTTCTACTGCGCTCTCCAAACCTTTGCAAGTGTCTGTGTGGATAGCAAGTCCTAGTGGATGACCTATAAGGTCGCGCAAATTCTGCAGAAACCAAGTCCAACTTTCCTCTGACTCAACCTCCAAAACTCTATAAGCAACAGGGAACATCCAATTGTGTCCATCAACTGCAGTAGCAGCAACTAGTTGTCCTTTAAACCTGCCATGAAGAGCTGTTGCATCCACGGCCAAATAAGGCCTGCAACCGTCCAGAAAGCCTTTCCAGCAAGCTTTGAAACAAATAAAAGCCCTTCTAAAACATTCCTTCTGCATTATCTTCCCGCTTTTCAATTTATAGGGAACGGTATGCTTGTCTATCGCTACAACACTGCCTGGACTAGCCATCTCCACTTCAGCTTTGAAAGTGTAAAGCAACTGAAAGCTTTCATTCCATGGACCATTGATCCTATCAAGAGCCATTTCCTTTGCATAGAACATCCTCATGTAAGGTATTTTTATATTAAACTTATCAGATATCAATTTTATGAGTGTTGTTGGACCAAGTGATGGAGTTTCTCTCAGCCAATCTATGATTGCATCTGCCAACCACCTAGACTTCGCTAGCTTTGAGTTCTCCTCTGGCGCTCCCGCTCGTGGTGGACAAGTATGGTCGATCGAGTTCTTCTTTATCTGAAACATAATTATAAGGGATGTTAGTAACAGTTAACAAATTTTACACCGTGATCTAAATACACAACTGGTTGGCGTAGTACTTGAACCATGGTGCTCCTGAGCATTGTGGATGCATGCAGCCTCCACTTACACCTCTTGTATGGGCACTTAACTGTGAACCTACCTGGCTCACTTTTAATAACCTCATAATCATTCTTGGTGAGAATGCAATATGTAGTAATTGCATTATGGCAGTCCATCATTGTTTGAAATATGGTGCCTTCTGCAAGCTGAGGATCCTCCCTGTTCCACTCAATTGTTGGTAAGTCATCACCTTCGTAATCGGCTAAAATGAGGCTGTCATTATTCTCATCCTTCTCTTCATCATCAGTGTTATCAAATCTGGCACCTTGTGCAATATCTTCCATGTATTGATCCTCCATTGCCTGCTTACTGCATCAATCTACCAATTCAGGAAACATCAACTCATCCTCATCATCTTGAGAAGACGGATCCTCAATCTCTGCATCGTCCTCCACATCAACCGCAGGAACGATCTGGCTACCACTACCACTAGCACTGGGGACAGATGGTGCTGCTGTGGACCTACAAGGAGCGGGGCGGCACACATGATTAGCAGAGGCAGCAACACTAGAGAGACATGATGCCCGACCACCTAATGATGCCCCAACACCAGATGATGCCTGGACCCTGTCCACATGGATTTGAATTTTACCGACACGGCAAGAATCATTTAAAGCAAAAAGAATTCCCAGATCGTCGTCGGAAATTAGTGGAACATATCTTCCCTCCATGCTGTTGAAATATTGGAAATCAACTGAATTGCCAGCGCCCCAGGGGTACTGAGCGCAGATGTTATCTTTTAAATCCCTCAACGAGATGGTAGTTGCAACCACCGCTGGGATGTAAAATCCGCTCACATTGCGTTCAGAATCACGCAAAAGCTAGTATCCAGCCTAACCACCAGCCGAAAAGCCAGCGCTGGATCAATCCTATTCGAAAAGCAACGCAGTTAGTTGAGCAACAATGATTCGTGCTCAAAAATTGCCTACTGTTAATTCACATAGGCAGACGATGCTTACCCAGATTGAATCTATGCGTTAGATCCCTCCGATTCCCAATCTTCTTCGCCGTTAAGGGGCATAATTGGCACACCAGATGGATGTACAAACTCTACCGCGATAGGGGTAGATCTAGTGGAGTCGGAGCCCTCTCCGCCTCCCGGGGGTGGTGGTGGGGGCGGGGGGCTCGGGGGCGGATGATGCCATAAGGTAGGAGGGCAGGACGGCGTGGCAGCGGAGGGGTGGTGAGCTCTTCCAGTCTCAGGCAGAGGTGAAAGCTTTGGGTGAGTGACCGCCAGTCCGACGTGTCTCATTAGGTCAACAGTCAACACCATTCAACAGCAACGGTCCATTCACAACCACCGCAGCTCCCTAGCCGTCACCGGTAATGGTCTAAGGCATCTGACCAGAAGGCAACCCTCCCGTCCGAGCGTCTGTGAGGGGTTTCAAACTAGAGCGAGGGGAAAACTGAGGAAAAGTTAAGCGGCTGAGGAAAACTGAGTACAACTAACGACCCAGGGGCACGAAAATAGAAATCCCAAAGATAAATATACTAAATAGTTAAATCCTCAACTAATTCACGAGAGATGTATACATGCATGGCACATGCAGGTGTAACCAAACATAGAATTTATGAGACACGTATAACGTGCATGGCACATGCATGCTGATACGTCTCCAACGTATCTATAATTTTTGATGCTCCATGCTTGTTTTTACACCATTTGCCTACTGTTTCGTTACACTTCGTGACACTTTTATGCATTTTCCGGAACTAACCTATTGACAAGTCGCCACAGTGCCAGTTCCCTGTTTTCTGCTGTTTTTGTGTTTCAGAAGTGATACATAGGAAATATTCTCGGAATTGGACGAAACAAGTTCCTGAAGTCTTATTTTTTCCGGAAGCTTCCAGAGATCCAAAGAGAAGTTGGAGGGGGGCCACGAGGGCCCCACACACCAGGGCAGCGCGGCCAGGGGCCTGGCCGCGCCCCCTATGTATGAGAGCCCCTCGGGCCACTTCTGACGATGCCCCTTCGCCTATAAAGACCCCCCGACGGAAAAAACCTAAGGACCCAATCAATTTTCCAGAACACATCGCGATCCACCGCCGTCATTGACCCGAGATTGGGAGGGTCCAGAAGCTCTTCCCGGCACCCTGCCGGAGAGGGGAATCACCACCGAAGGTCTTCTTCATCGCCATGCTTGCCTCCAAAGCGATGAGTGAGTAGTCTACCTTGGACTATGGGTCCATAGCAGTAGCGAGATGGTTGTCTCCTCCACTATGTACTTCATGTCTAGATCTCATGAGCTGCCCTATATGATTGAGATCACCGTTATGTAATTCTACATGTTTGGTTTGTTGGGATCCGATGAATATTGGTGTTATGATTGAGTTGCTATACTGAAATATATCTTTTGTTATCTCTATGTTATTTATGATCTTGCATGCTCTCCGTTGTTAGTAGCTATCTTGGCCGAGTAGTTGCTAGTGACTCTAAGAGGGGGTATTTATGCTCGATAGTGGGTTCATGCCTCTATTTAATCTAGGGGAGTGACAGAAACCTCTAAGGTTATAGATGTGTTGTTGCTACTAGGGAGAAAACAACATTCATATGCTCAAGGGCATATGCTTTGTTTACATTACACACTTTGCTTAATGCAATTATCTGTTGTTCTCAACTTAATACTTGTGGAGTTCTCGGATTGATCGCCACAAGTGGATTATTAGTCATAGATGCAGTTGGATGGCGGTCTATGTATTTTGTTGTAATGCCCAGAGTAAATTGCATAGTGATCTTCTTGACATATCATGTTTATCTTTATTCTATCAATTGCCCAACTGTAATTTGTTTACCCAGCATGTGTTATTTATCTTATGGAGAGACACCACTAGTGAACTGTGGACCCCGGTCCTATTTCTATCATATTGCTATCACCTATTTACTTTACTCGCACTGTTTACTTTACTCGCATACTATTATCACTTTCCACTCGATATGCTCACACCCTTTGTTACAAGCAAACCGGTGAGATTAACAACCTCATCGCAAGTTGGAACAAGGTATTTGGTTGTGTTGTGTGCAGGTTCCACGTTGCAGCTAGCAAGCAAAGCTTTGATGAGGCGCCATATAAATTATCCTAAGCCGTCGCAAGCTAGCAAGCATCACCTTCAGTCGTATTGTCTGCTCTTCTCCTGATCGACATACCTTGGTTCTTAACTGAGGAAAAACTTGCTGCTATATTCATCAAAACTTCTCTTGGGGTTTTCCAACTGGCCGGTTATTTTACTTCATCAACTCGGCCCCATCAAGTTTTTCTGGCGCCGTTGCCAGGGAGGAAGTAGAAGACTTCTGCGAGGGGACTTTTTTGTACACACATCCTTTACTTTGTTTTAAGTTTTGCTTTACTTTATTTTTACTTGCATCGTTTTATATCAAAAAACCCAAAAAAAATTAGAATCCTTGGTAGTTGTTATTCCTTTACTTTTAGTTCATCATGCTGTTCCCTAAGTACGTTCTGGAGGACCTCTCAGTAGGTAGTGGTTCAATTATTGGAAAAAGTAACATTGAGGAGTTCTTTAATCACATTAGTATGCATAAGGAAGTTGAGGAAAAATCTTTGGTTGAGATAGCTCCTAGTATTGAAGTTGCTTCTGCTTATTTAATTCATATGTTAGAAACTAGGTTTGCTAGTCTTAATCCTTTTATGCAATACATGTTCCTTAAGCTTCATGAAATTGAAGATCCCGAAAAGAAAGCTTTTATCTTAGAAACTTTGCGCTTAGAATTTAAAGATGTCGTTATTGAAGCTAGAAAAGTTCTTAAACATTTTATAAACTCGGTTCACCTATAAAGGTTATTAGTACAAACGATGAAGGAGCCAAAATACCTATACCTAGCAAGCTCTTGGGATTGTGTGAAGCTTTCGAAAATAATTTTGACTGGATCTGTCCCCAAAATATTTTTAGTGATTTGAGTGAACCAAAGCGTGATCACAAAGGGGCTTCTAAAACTTATGTGGATGAAATACAATGCATTATTGACAAAACTTCTGCAGTTGATCTTAATGCTTCATCGCTTGATGTTACTTGATTCACAATTTTCTACGCCTAGCTCAAAGGCGTTAAAGAAAAGCACTCTTGGGAGATAACCCAATGTTTTATTTCCAGTACCTTTTTATTTTATTTGAGTCTTGGAAGTCATTACTACTGTAATGACCGCTCCTTATCCTTTTTATTTTATTGTTGTGTCAAGAGAAGCCTCTAATTCGAGTGAGATAAAGATTTGGGGATATTGCTGTCCTAAAACTGTTTTTGGTGCTGCACCGTAAAAATTCGTATAAATTCTCTGTATATCTTTTGGACCTGCGATTTCTTGTGCATATGCCCCAGGTTATATCCAAACTTTCGTTAGATGAACACTTTTTAATTTGAGCAACAGAAAACTCCTCAAAAATTCGACCTTTGTCAGCTGTTCTGTTTTGACAGATTTCTGCTACTATTCATTTTGGCCGCGTTATCGCTTTCTTTTTGAGTTCTTTTGATCACGGAACTTTTGGGGAAGTTGCTACAGTAGTATATACTTATTATATGGTGGTTTTGGGTTGAAACCTGAAGCAAAAAGAGGTTGATTATATGATATGCTTACACTAATGTTGCTAATAGATTTGTGTTTAGTTTTGTATGAAGGAAGTTTTCAAGTGTAGGGATTGGAGAATGATGAGATGAGTTGAAGAATGGACAAAAGCTCAAGCTTGAGGATGCCCATGCATCACCCCAAGAAATATCCAAGAAGTACAACCATCAAAGCTTGGGTATGCCCCTGAGGCACCCCTTCTTCATCGGTAAAAATCAGGTCACCTTTCAAAACACTATATTTTTATTGCTTCATGCACTATGTGTTTTTCTTGGAGCATCAGTTGTTTTAATTTTCTTAGTTAGTTTAGTTTTTTTTGCTGCAATAAATGGTTGGACCCCAACAATTTTTTTTGGAGAAGTTGCCTTGCTTTTCATTTGCCAAGAACGCTCCAGTTTTCACTCTTATCAAAAACCGAGTGTTCTTCCTTTTGTGCTACTGCTTTTGGTTTTTGTTTTCGCCTTGATTTGTGTTCAGACCTTGCTATATCTTTTCATCAAGGTGTATTTTTGCCTCTGATCTTTATTGGTTTTCATCAAAAGAGGTGGTTATAAAAAATTAAATGGTGTTGGAAAAGAGAAAAAGCTTTATGCAAAATAGTGGTACAAGAAGGAGCTTGTGTAGACTGCGGCTTAGGCTCTTTCATGTCATGCTTGATATCTTTTTGATAGTATGCTTAGTGGTTTTGCTGTAGCATGACTTGTCTCAAATAACTGAGATTTCTTAATGAGCCTTCGAAAAAATCATGCGTTGTTTTTAAGATTTGGAAGCATTATTTTGGTTTTCTCATTGATGCTTTATTTGGGTTGACTTGGTGCATGCTCACACATGTTAGACTCTTACAAAGTCGCCAATAGCCTCTATGATCATTTAGTTTTTGACTTTTGATGCCATCTTATGCTTCTTTTAATGTCACTTTGTCGCTTTGCATGATTATGGCCATTATTGCTCTCTTAGTTGGTCGCTCCCTAGTCTTTTGCTAGCCCTCGCCTTGTACTGAGTATGAGCTCTACTTGTGCATCCAACTCCTAAAAGCCAAAGTTTACCAAAGTGTCCACCATACATACCTACTAGCAATTTGCTATTCCAAGTAAATTTGACTTGCTTTTATCTTCTCTTTAAATTAAACTCTTACCAGTGTTATGCGAAAATTGGTCAGTAAAGCTCTCACGAACCGGAAGGCACACTTTACTTTTTCTTGTTCTTAAAAATTTGACATTGTGGTCTCTTATGTTGAGTTGTTATGCTTGCAAGTTGTAAGTTGGATTCTAGCCCATCCATGCTGTCATGGGGCAAGCTTTCAACATTGCACTTCTTATTTGAGTTGATATCGTGATCTTTTGTTTATGGATGCCCGCGGTGTGAAAGGAATTGGGAATCTTGTGGGGATCATGGAGTTTGTATATGTGTTACGGAAACGCCTGGGCCGCCAATCTAAGCCATGCATAATTCATGGTGGAAATTTGCAGCATACCCATGGTGGACATTCGACGATGCATCTCACAACAAAAAGCTAAACAAATGGCAAATAAAAGAGATGTCGAGGTGTCCATTGTCTGCTTGTCCTATCATTTTGATGTGGGCTTGTTCCATGTCATCGGGCACGGAGGTACCCCGTTGGCGGTTTTCGATGATACATATATACTTACAATGACAAGAGCCTTGCTTGGGACTCTAAGTTGAGTAGCATGAGGTTTGGGTACTCGTATTCACGGGACACGAGGTTTTCAACTTATGATTTGTCAAGCATATGCATCATAATTGTTCTCGCATTAACTCTAACCATTCAAGATGCTTATGATGGGGGCAATGAGAGCTCAAAGCCGGTAGGTACCATAATTTTTTAAGGTCTATAAAACTTGCAATCACTGCTTCCCTCTGCGAAGGGCCTTTCTTTTACTTTTATGTTGAGTCACCACCTTCTATCTTTATGCACCATAAGAGAGCAAAGTTGTCATTCTTAGTATAATGTGCATTGTCCCAAAGTTTTCATTGATTGATTCATATTGTTGGTTTCACTTATTCTCAAATTATTTGTATCTAGTCGCCCTCTTAAACTTGAAGGTGTCCTATGCATTTATGTTTTGCTCTCCATGAAGGACAAGCTGAAAACCATTTGTATGTTTTTCCTTATGATTTGAACACACGTTTGACTTTCATTGTTTCATTTTCATGATCTTTTGTTTGTGTTCATTTTCATGTTTACAACATGGTTGCTAAGTCTTTATTGTCAAGATTATATCTTTCATGCCCATGTTTTAAGTTCTTATGATCCCAGCTCACAAATGCTTACATATATGATCAAGATTGTGTAGGTGCATGTCACCTCAAAAATTATTCTTTTATTATCACTTACGTACTCGAGGACGAGCAGGAGTTAAGCTTGGGGATGCTTGATACGTCTCCAACGTATCTATAATTTTTGATGCTCCATGCTTGTTTTTACACCATTTGCCTACTGTTTTATTACACTTCGTGGCACTTTTATGCATTTTCCGGAACTAACCTATTAACAAGTCGCCACAGTGCCAGTTCCCTATTTTCTACTGTTTTTGTGTTTCAGAAGTAATACACAGGAAATATTCTTGGAATTAGACGAAACAAGTTCCTAAAGTCTTATTTTTTCGGAAGCTTCCAGAGATCCAAAGAGAAGTTGGAGGGGGGCAAGAGGGCCCCACACACCAGGGCGGCGTGGCCAGGGGCCAGGCCGTGCCCCCTATGTGTGAGAGCCCCTCAGGCCACTTCTGACAATGCCCCTTCGCCTATAAAGACCCCCCGACGGAAAAAACCTAAGGACCCGATCAATTTTCTAGAACACATCGCGATCTGCCGCCGTCGTTGACCCGAGATCGGGTGGGTCCAGAAGCTCTTTCCGGCACCCTGCCAGAGAGGGGAATCGCCACCGGAGGTCTTCTTAATCGCCATGCTTGCCTCCGGAGCGATGAGTGAGTAGTCTACCTTGGACTATGGGTCCATAGCAGTAGCTAGATGTTTGTCTCCTCCACCATGTGCTTCATGTTTAGATCTCATGAGCTGCCCTACATGATTGAGATCACCGTTATGTAATTCTACATATTTGGTTTGTTGGGATCCGATGAATATTGGTATTATGATTGAATTGCTATACTGAAATATATCTTTTGTTATCTCTATGTTGTTTATGATCTTGCATGCTCTCAGTTGTTAGTAGCTATCTTGGCTGAGTAGTTGCTAGTGACTCCAAGAGGGGGTATTTATGCTCGATAGTGGGTTCATGCCTCTATTTAATCTAGGGGAGTGACAGAAACCTCTAAGGTTGTAGATGTGCTGTTGCTACTAGGGAGAAAACAACATTCATATGCTCAAGGGCATATGCTTTGTTTACATTACACACTTTGCTTAATGCAATTATCTATTGTTCTCAACTTAATACTTGTGGAGTTCTCGGATTGATTCGCCACAAGTGGATTATTAGTCATAGAAGCAGTTGGATGGCGGTCTATGTATTTTGTTGTAATGCCCAGAGTAAATCACATAGTGATCTTCTTGACATATCACGTTTATCTTTATTCTATCAATTGCCCAACTGTAATTTGTTTACCCAGCATGTGTTATTTATCTTATGGAGAGACACCACTAGTGAACTGTGGACCCTGGTCCTATTTCCATCATATTGCTATCACCTGTTTACTTTACTCGCACTGTTTACTTTACTCGCATACTATTATCACTTTCCACTCGATATGCTCATACCCTTTGTTACAAGCAAACCGGTGAGATTGACAACCTCATCGCAAGTTGGGAACAAAGTATTTGGTTGTGTTGTGTGCAGGTTCCGCGTTGCAAAGCTTGGATGAGGCACCCTATAAATTGTCCTAAGCTGTCGTAAGCTAGCAAGCATCACCTTCAGTCGTATTGTCTGCTCTTCTCCTGATCGACATACCTTGGTTCTTAACTGAGGGAAAACTTGCTGCTATATTCATCAAAACCTTCTCTTGGGGTTTTCCAACTGGCCGGTTATTTTACTTCATCAACTCGGCCCCATCACATGCATATAGTAGTCCACCACTCCTAAAGATCGGCAAGAGGAGATGCGTAAAGCGAGCACCCAAACAAGATTTGTAGTAACTATTGAAACACCATCATCGACGATCGATCCTATGATGTAGAGCAACACACTTACCACCAAATACATGGGTACAATAGCGTGATAAAATAGATTGTTGGTGGGAGACTTTTGGCAGAGCCGTGGTGCCTAAAAGCACAAATGTCGAAAACAAATACTATAAACAAACTAATCAAGGTACACTGAATAGTAATTTGTGGATTCCTTCAAAAGGCTTTTGGCCAATTTTAGTAGTGAAACTATATTGAGTAATATTTAATGGTATGATATTTATTTGTTGTGGTGCTATTCTACTAGTGGTGTCATGTGAATATCGACTACATAATACTTCACCTTTATGGGCCTAGTGGAATGCATTGTGTATTTGGCTACTAATTGTGGGGTTGCCGGAGTGATACGTCCAAAACGTATCAACTTTCCCGAATACTTTTGTTGTTGTTTCTCCTCTAATTTGTGTGTTTTGAATGCAACTAACACGAACTAACGCTGTTTTTAGCAGAATTGCTCTGGTGTCTCGTTTTTGTGCAGAAATCTAACTTTCAGTAAAAATCTGGGAAAATATTGCAAAAATCTTATTTCACTAGAAGACCCACGGAGCCAGAAGATGAGACGGAGAAGGGCTGGGAGACCACCACACAACCAGGGGCGTGGCCTAGGCCTGACCGCGCCCACCTGTTGTGAGGTCGCCTTGGCCATCACCTCGACCCCTCCTTCCGCCTACATATACCCGCTGACCTGAAAGGAGCGGGGGTTCAGCATTTTTCCCAGATAGACTTTCGCTCTGCCGCCACCATCAGAAACCATGATTCGGAACCAGAAACTCTGTTCTGGCACCCTGCCGGGATGGAAATTTGGAGGAGTTCTTCATCATCATCATCACCGACGTCTCTCCATCAACCATCCATGACTCTCCCATCCATGTGTGAGTAATTCCTGCTGTAGGCGAAGGGGATGGTAGGGATTGGATGAGATCATTCATGTAATTTGCTATGATATTGTTAGGGCATAGTGCCTAGTATCTACTATTAGTGCTTATGACATTGTTACAACTTGTTATGCTTAATGCTTGTCACTTTGGGCCCGAGTGCCATGATCTCAGATCTGAACTTGTTATTATTTTATGATGATACTTGTTATTTATGATCTTACCTGCAAGTTGTTTACACATATCATTGTCCAGAACCCGAGGCCCCAAAGTGACAGAAATTGGGATAACCAGAGGGGATGGCTATGATGTGAGGATCACATGTGTTCACCGAGTGTTAATGCTTTGGTTATGTACTTTATTAAAAGGAGTACCTTAATTACCAGTAGTTTCCCTTGAGGCCCTGATGCAACAAGCTGGTAGGACAAAAGCTGTCGTGCAAGTTTCTCATTGCGAGCATGTACGACTATATACGAAACACATGCCTATGATTGTTTAGTACTAGGATGCTTTATCATTATTTATCTGCAATGCCCATGTCTCACTGATTTCATGAATTATCTTATCCATGCAACGCCCGTACATCTATCCCTATGCCTACAGTCTTTAATCCTGCTGTTTACTATTGCTACTATTACTGCTTTTATTTTACTATTGCTGTTACTATTTTGCTACTATCTGATGGGTTCGTAGCATAGAAAACAAAAAATTTCTTACGCAAGAACACATAAACTAGCCAAGATACTCTACGAGGTGGTAGCAACGGAGACTAACCCTCGATGACCGTAAGCGGGGATTACGTTCCCTCACAAACGTTGACGATGGAGAGTCGATGAAGACGCACGTAGTCGACGTAGTTGTTCACTTGACGTAGTCGACATAGTGGTTCACTTGATGATCACAAGATCGTGTATACGGCGCCACAAGTGGCAGCGCCCCCGTGCTCGGTCACACATACAGCTCGTCGTCGACTCCTCCACGCCCTTGGTCCAGCGGAGCAGTGGAAGAAGGGATCCGCCGGACACTCCACCACACACTTCTCCAAGTGTATGAACTACGAACTACAATTCCGGCAGAGCTTCGCTAAGCTGAGACGGATATTGGGCAGCAACTATGCGAGGGAGGGGAGGATCAAGAAGTGTGTCACATGGAGGAGAGGGAGGGGTTTATATAGGGGAGGAGGGGGCAGCCCCCAAGGGGGGGGGGTGCGCCGGCCCCAAGGAGGAGTTCCTCCTCATCATGGTGGTAACCCCCTCTTCATTCCCTTCATGGTGGTAACCCCCTCATCAACATGAGGTAACCCCCATTTTAATTTTGCATGACATTCATGCTAATTAAAATTCACACTTATTGATTTAATAAAACATTTTTATTTATTTAATATTTGTTAATTCATTCAATTAACAAACATTAACAAATACACCCTTGAGTTATTTCATTATCCCAAAACAGTTTTGGTGCTTTTCTGAAACAACCCTTATGTTGTCCTGTAATTCGATCGGAGTATCGTATCCACTCAAAAACGACGGCGAACCTTAAGTGTGTCACCCTACGGTTCGTGAATAACATGGACATGATCGAGACTCGTCTCTGATCAATAATCAATAGCGGGATCTGGAAATCCATAATGACTCCCACTTACTCAACGATGAACTAGTGATCGTGTGAACCAGTAACAAACATAGTTAATTCCTTTTGTCTCGCGATATTATTACTTGTCCGAGATCCGATCATTTGGTATCAACCATACCTAGTTAGATCTCATTCCCGACAAGTCTCTTTACTCATTCCGTGATAATGCATTCTTGTGACCTAGTCACATGCTTGCAAGCAATTCTAATGCAATATCACCGAGAAGGGCCCAGAGAATATCTTCCCGTCATCGGGTCGGACAAATTCCACTCTTGATCCATGAGCCTCAACTAATACTTTCAGAATACCCAAATCAACCTTTATAATCACCCTGTGACGGTGTGATGTTTGATATCATCAAAGCACTCTTCCGATATCAGTGATTAACATGATCTCATGGTCTGAGGATTAGAACTATTTTGTATGAGTTTGATATAGCAATGAACTTGATGACTTGATCGTATTGCTATTCGTACTATGGGTGTGAGTGTTCATCACATCATTCTTCTAATGATATGACCCCATTATTAACAACATCCAATGTTCATGATCAGGAAACCTTGATCATCGGTTAATCAACGAGCTAGTATAAAAGAGAGGCTTTACTAGGAACCCTTTTAGTTTATTAATCACACAAGTATTAATGTTTCTGATTAATATAATTCTAGCACGAGAAATAAATATCTATTATGAACACGGAATAATATAATAACAACTTTATTATTGCCTCTCGGGCATATTCCTTTCAGTCTTCCACTTGCACTAGAGTCAATAATCTAGATTACATAGTGATGAATCTAACACCCATTGAGTTCTGGTGCTGATCATGTTTTGCCTTGGGGAGAGCTTTAGTCAGCGGATCTGCCACATTCAGATCCGTGTGTACTTTGCAAATTTTTACATCACCATCCGTGACATGTTCACGGATGGAGTGAAATTGGCGCTTCACATGCTTGAATTTCTTGTGAGACCTTGGCTCCTGAGTATTGGCTACGGCACCATTGTTGTCGCAATATATAACCATTGGATCCAATGCACTCGGAACCACACCCAGTTCGGATATGAACTCCTTCATCCAAACTGCTTCCTCCGCCGCTTCTGAAGCAGCAATGTATTCCGCCTCTGTTGTTGATCTTGCCACCACGCTTTGCTTGGAACTCCTCCAGCTTACTGCTCCTCCATTCATAACAAATACGTACCCGGATTGAGACTTAGAGTCATCCGGATCAGTGTCGAAGCTAGCATCGACGTAACAACTTGCGACGAGCTCTTCTTCACCGCCATATACGAGAAACATATCCTTAGTCCTTCGTAAGTACTTAAGAATATTTTTGACCGCCGTCCAGTGTTCCAAACCTGGATCAGATTGGTACCTACTAGTCAAACTAATAGCATGTGCCACATCTGGTCTTGTACATAACATGGCATACATGATAGAGCCTATGGCAGAGGCATAGGGAATCTTATTCATCTCTTCTCTATCTTCAGCTGTAGCCGGACCTTGAGTCTTACTCAAGATCTTTCCTTGCAACATAGGTAAGAACCCTTTCTTGCTATCCTCCATTCTAAACCTCTTTAGAATCTTGTCAAGGTATGTACTTTGTAATAGCCCAATTAAGCGTCTTGATCTATCTCTATAGATTTTGATGCCTAAAATATATGCCGCTTCACCAAGGTCTTTCATCGAAAACTTACTGTTTAAGTAATCTTTTACGCTCTTCAAATGTTCCGTATCATTTCCAATCTGCAATATGTCATCCACATATAATATTAGAAATGCTACAGAGCTCCCACTCACTTTCTTGTAAATACAAGTTTCTCCATAAGTTTTGACAAATCCAAACCCTTTGATAACTTCGTCAAAACGGAGATTCCAACTTCGGGACGCTTGCTTCAGTCCATAGATGGATCGCTAAAGTTTGCATACCTTGTCAGCATCCTTAGGATCAACAAAACCCTTGGGATGTACCATGTATAACTCTTCCTCAATGTTACCATTAAGGAACGCGGTTTTCACATCCATCTGCCAAATTTCATAATCGAAAAATGCAGCAATTGCTAACATAATCCTAACAGACTTTAGCATCGCTACAGGTGAGAAAGTCTCATCGTAGTCAATTCCTTGAATTTGTCAGAAACCTTTTGCGACAAGTCATGCTTTATAGACGGTCACATTACCGTCCGCGTCTGTTTTCTTCTTGAAAATCCATTTATTCTCAACGGCCTTTCGGTCATTGGGAAGTTCCACCAAAGTCCATACTTGGTTTTCATACATGGATTCCATTTTGGATTTCATGGCTTCATGCCATTTGTTGGAATCTGGGCTCATCATTGCTGCATCATACATCGCAGGGTCATCATTCTCAACAATGGCATTTACGATAAGATCACCGTACCATTCAGGAGTGGCACATGTTCTTGTCGACCTGCGAGGTTCGGTAGCATCCTCTTTTGGAGTTTCATGATCTTTATCATTAGCTCCCACTTCATTTGGTGAAGTCACCACCGGAACGGTTTTCGGCGCTGCGCCACTCGCCAATTCATGAAGAGGAGGTTCAATAACCTCATTGAGTTCTACCTTCCTACTATTCACACCTTTCGAGAGAAACTCCTTCTCCAAAAAGGATTCGTTCTTAGCAATAAACACTTTGCCTTCAGATCTGTGATAGAAGGTGTACCCAATTGTTTCTTTAGGGTATCCTATGAAGACGCATTTTTCCACTTTGGGTTCGAGTTTATCAGGCTGAAGTTTCTTCACATAAACATCGCATCCCCAAACTTTTAGAAATGACGGCTTAGGTTTGCTTCCAAACCATAATTCATACGGTGTCGTTTCAACGGATTTAGATGGAGCCCTATTTAAAGTGAAAGCGGCTGTTTCTAGCGCATAACCCCAAAAAGATAGTGGCAGATCGGTAAGAGACATTATAGACCGAACCATATCCAATAAAGTACGGTTACGACGTTCGGATACACCATTTCGTTGTGGTGTTCCAGCGGGAGTGAGTTGTGAAACTATTCCACATTCTCTCATATGTGTGCCAAACTCGTAACTAAGATATTCTCCTCCACGATCAGATCATAGAAATTTAATCTTTCTGTTACGATGATTTTCTACTTCACTCTGAAATTCTTTGAACTTTTCAAATATTTCAGACTTGTGTTTCATTAAGTAAATATACCCATATCTACTTAAGTCATCAGTGAAAGTAACAAAATAACGATATCCACCACGCGCCGGCACACTCATAGGTTCACATACATCGGTATGTATGATTTCCAATAAGTCTGTCGCCCGTTCCATTGAACCGGAAAACGGCGTTCTAGTCATCTTGCCCATAATACATGGCTCGCATGTCTCAAATGATTCATAATCAAGTGATTCCAGAAGTCCATCCAAATGAAGCTTCTTCATGCGTTTAACACCAATATGACCTAAACAGCAGTGCCACATGTATGCGGCTATATCATCATTTGACTTAATTCTTTTGGCATTCACGTTATGAATATGTGTTTCATCACTATCAAGATTCAAAAGAAATAAACCTTTCTTCTCAGGTGCATGTCCATAAAAGATATTATTCATATAAATCGAACAACCATTGTTCTCAGACTGGAATGAATAATTGTCTCGCATCAAACAAGATCCGGATATAATGTTCATGCTCAACACAGGAACCAAATAACATTTATTCAGGTTTAAAACTAATTCAGATGGTAAATGTAGAGGCAGCGTCCCGACGGTGATCACATCAACTTTTGATCCATTGCCGACGCACATCGTGACCTCATCCTTCGCAAGTTGCCGCTTATTCTATAGCCCCTGTTTCGAGTTACATATGTGAGCAACCGAACCAGTATCAAATACCCAGGTGCTATTGCGACTACTAGTAAGGTACACATCAATAACATGTATATCATATATACCTTTGTTAATCTTCCCGTTCTTCTTATTCGCCAGATACTTTGGGCAGTTGCGCTTCCAGTGCCCCGTTTCCTTGCAGTAAAAGCACTCAGTTTCAGGTTTATGACCAGCCTTGGGTTTCTTCTCAGAACCGGCAATAGATTTGCCGTCCCTCTTGTTTCTTCCCTTGGACTTATTATCCTTTCTACCTTTCTTGAAATTAGTGCTCTTATTGACCATCAACACTTGATGTTCCTTTTTTATATCCACTTCTGCAGTCTTAAGCATTGAGAGAAGCTCGGGGAGAGACTTCCTCATGCCCTGCATGTTGTAGTTCATCACAAAGCCCTTGAAGCTAGGTGGGAGAGATTGGAGAACCCGATGTATTCCCAACTCATTGGGAATCGTTATTCCCAAAGAGATGAGCTTATCGGCGTACCCAGACATTTTGAGTACGTGCTCACTAACGGAGCTATTCTCTTCCATCATGCAGCTAAAGAACTTTTCTGAAGCATCATAACTCTCTATGGCAGTATGGGAGTCGAAGATCAGTTTCAACTCTCCCATTGTATCATAAGCGTTGCTGTTCTCGAAACGTTTTCGTAGCTCCGGCTCAAGTCCATACAGTATGCCGCAATAAACTAAACTGTGGTCCTCCTTACGAGTCAGAAAACATTTTTCTCTTCATTGGGAGCATCTTCTGCAGGCGGGTTACCTAGCGGTGCCTCAAGCACATAGCCCTTTTGAGAGGCATTGAGGAGGATCCTCAAGTTAAGTGCCCAGTTGGTGAAGTTGCTACCGTTGGTGGCTAGTTTTTCTTTCTCCATGAACGCATTGAAATTTAGAGCAGGTGGTGCCATGATCTACAAATTATTTGCAAAGTTAATTTAGACTAAGTTCATAATAGAATGAGTTCAGGTTAAATCAAATTCTATGTTAACTCCCACTTAAAAACAACATCCCTCCTAGTTTTCTTAAGTGACTACACAAACCAAATCCACTATACCGCAACCGATCATCACGTGCAACGGTATAGTTTCAAAGGCGAACATCACCATATTCATCATATCAACCATATGACTCATGCTTAACCTTTTGGTTCGTGTTCCGAGGCCATATCTGTACATGCTAGGCTCGCCAAGTAGTACCATAACATTTGCGTGTGTAAAAATGTCTTATACCCATCGTATGTGAACGTAGAGTCTATCACACCTGATCATCACGAGGTGTCTCAAAATGACGAACTTTCTTGACGGTGCATGTTATGGGAGAACACATTTTTATCTTGATATTTATGTGAGAGGGATCATCTTATAATGCTACCGCGTGATCAAATCTAAGCAGAATAAGATGCATAAAAGGATAAACATCACATGTATATATAACGTGATATGATATGGTCCTTCACGCATTCGATTTCCATCTTGTACGTCATGGTATGATCTCCATCATTCCACTGGCGTAGCACCAAGGTCCATGGCGCGCCACCTTGGTTGTCTTCCTCCATTACAATATATCACTTGGATATATATATTCGGCACGCAGGCCATTTAAATGTAAAGACAACCATATGGCTCCTGCCGGTTGTTTATAACTTACAAAAAGGATCATCGCATACAATTTGTAACATAAACAATTTAACCATATCACATCACATGCCCTGCAAAAACAAGTTAGACGTTTCTAATTTTTCTTGCATATTTTATGTGGTTTGGGGCTTTCTAGGAAAAACCGTTCTTACCTACGAACATGAAACCACAACGGTGATAAAAATATTATTAACAACTATTTGTAAAATAGATCATAACTATAGTGGGAGAAACGTACACCCGCAAAGCCATATATGCCGAAGCATGTCAAGTGTGGGATAAGTCTCGTGAACGCGGTCAAGTAAGGTTAGTCTCGGGTAGCTTCAATCCCACTATGCCACTATGATCCAAAATACCAAAAAATTGCAATAACATGATCATCAATGCCCACATCCACATGTGTTCTAGCCGTGCATACCAACTACGCATAGATATGGCTCTGATACCATTGATGGGTTCGTAGCATAGAAAACAAAAAATTTCTTACGCAAGAATACATAAACTAGCCAAGATACTCTACGAGGTGGTAGCAACGGAGACTAACCCTCGATGACCGTAAGCGAGGATTACGTTCCCGCACAAACGTTGACGATGGAGAGTCAATGAAGATGCACGTAGTCGATGTAGTTGTTCACTTGACATAGTCAACGTAGTGGTTCACTTGACGATCACAAGATCGTGTATACGGCGCCACAAGTGGCAGCGCCCCCGTGCTCGGTCACACGTACAGCTCGTTGTCGACTCCTCCACGCCCTCGGTCCAGCGGGGCAGCGGAAGAAGGGATCCGCCGGACACTCCACCACACACTTCTCCAAGTGTATGAACTACGAACAACAATTCCGACAGAGCTTCGCTAAGCTGAGACGGATATTGGGCAGCAACTATGCGAGGGAGGGGAGGATCAAGAAGTGTGTCACATGGAGGAGAGGGAGGGGTTTATATAGGGGAGGAGGGGGCAGGCCCCAAGGGGGGTGCGCCGGCCCCAAGGAGGAGTTCTTCCTCCTCGTCATGGTGGTAACCCCCTCTTCATTCCCTTCATGGTGGTAACCCCCTCATCAACATGAGGTAACCCCCATTTTAATTTTGCATGACATTCATGCTAATTAAAATTCACACTTATTGATTTAATAAAACATTTTTATTTCTTTAATATTTGTTAATTTATTCAATTAACAAACATTAACAAATACACCCTTGAGTTATTTCGATATCTCGAAACAGTTTTGGTGCTTTTCTGAAACAACCCTTATGATGTCCTGTAATTCGATCGGAGTATCGTATCCACTCAAAAACGACGGCGAACCTTAAGTGTGTCACCCTACGGTTCGTGAATAACGTGGACATGATCGAGACTCCTCTCCGATCAATAATCAATAGCAGGATCTGGAAATCCATGATGACTCCCACTTACTCAATGATGAACTAGTGATCGTGTGAACCAGTAACGAACATAGTTAATTCCTTTTGTCTCGCGATATTATTACTTGTCCGAGATCCGATCATTTGATCAACCATATCTAGTTCGATCTCGTTCCCGACAAGTCTCTTTACTCGTTCCATGATAATGCATTCCTATGACCTAGTCACATGCTTGCAAGCGATTCTAATGCAATATCACCGAGAAGGGCCCAGAGAATATCTTCCCGTCATCGGGTCGGACAAATACCACTCTTGATCCATGAGCCTCAACTAATACTTTCAGAATACCCAAATCAACCTTTATAATCACCCTGTGATGGTGTGACGTTTGGTATCATCAAAGCACTCTTTCGGTATCAGTGATTAACATGATCTCATGGTCTGAGGATTAGAACTATTTCGTATGAGTTTGATATAGCAATGAACTTGATGACTTGATCGTATTGCTATTCATACTATGAGTGTGAGTGTTCATCACATCATTCTTCTAATGATATGACCCCGTTATTAACAACATCCAATGTTCATGATCAGGAAACCTTGATCATCGGTTAATCAACGAGCTAGTATAAAAGAGAGGCTTTACTAGGAACCCTTTTAGTTTATTAATCACACAAGTATTAATGTTTCTGATTAATACAATTCTAGCATGAGAAATAAACATCTATTATGAACACGGAATAATATAATAACAACTTTATTATTGCCTCTCGGGCATATTCCTTTCACTATCACCACTGTAAAACTGTTGCTACTGATAAACCACTACGAGCAAGTTTGTTTCCAGGTGCAGCTGAATTGACAACTCATCTGTTAAGGCTTATAAATATTCTTTGGTTCCCCTTGTGTCGAATCAATAAATTTGGGTTTTACTTCGCTCAAAGACTGTTGGATCCCCTATACTTGTGGGTCATCAAGACTATTTTCTGGCACCGTGATGGTGCGGTGATGATGATATGAAAAAGCTCGAATGTGTGTAGTAAATGACCAGCCAGTTGGAAAACCCCAAGAGCAAGGTGTGATGAATATAGCAGCAAGTTTTTCCCTCAGTAAGAAACCAAGGTTTAATCGTCCAGGAGGAGGATGTCAATACGACTGAAGGTGATGCCCACTAGCTGCGTGATGCTCTAACAAGGGCGCCGTTAGCGATTTCTTGTTAGCTCGTCTTCAACCAATAGCAATGTGGAACCTGCACACAACACAACCAAATACTTTGTTCCTAACTTACGATGAGCTTGTCAATCTCACCGGTTTGCTTGAAACAAAGGGTATGAGCATATCGAGTGGAAAGCAATAGTAATATACGAGTAAAGTAAACAGAGCGAGTAAAGTAAACAGGTGATAGCAATATAAAGGAAATAGGACCGGGGTCCATAGTTCACTAGTGGTGTCTCTCCATAAGATAAAATAATACATGCTGGGTAAACAAATTACAGTTGGGCAATTGATAGAATAAAGACAGCGTGCATATGATGAGAGGATCACTATGAGATTTACTCTGGGCATTACAACAAGATACATAGACCGCCATCCAACTGCATCTATGACTAATAATCCACTTGTGGCGAATCAATCCGAGAACTCCACAAGTATTAAGTTGCGAACAACAGATAATTGCATTAAGCAAATGTGTAATGTAAACAAAGCATATGCCCTCGAGCATATGAATGTTGTTTTCTCCCTAGTAGCAACAGCACATCTACAATCTTAGAGGTTTTTGTCACTCCCCCAGATTAAATAGAGGCTTGAACCTACTATCGAGCATAAATACCCCCTCTTGGAGTCACTAGCAACTACTTGACCAAGATAGCTACTAACAACAGAGAGCATGCAAGATCATAAACAACATAGAGATAACATAAGATAAATTTCAGTACATCAACTCAAGCATAACACCAATATTTATCAGATCCCAATAAACCAAACATGTAGAATTACATAACGGTGATCTCAATCATGTGAGGCAGCTCATGAGATCTAAACATGAAGCACATGGTGGAGAAGACAACCATCTAGCTACTGCTATGGACCCATAGTCCAAGGTAGACTACTCACTCATCGCTCCGGAGGCAAGCATGACGATGAAGAAGACCTCAGGTGGCGATTCCCCTCTCCGACAGGGTGCCGAGAAGAGCTTCTGGACCCTCCCGATCTTCGGGTTGACAGCGGTGGTGTATCGCGATGTGTTCTGGAAAAGTGATTGGGTATTTAGGTTTTTCCCGTCAGGGGGTCTTTATAGGTGAAGGGGCATCGTCGGGAGTGGACCGAGGTGGTCTCACACATAGGGGGCGCGGCCTACCCCTGGCCGCGCCGCCCTGGTGTGTGGGGCCCTCATGGCCCCACTCCGCCTCCTCTTCGGTTCTCTGGAAGCTTCGGTGAAATTCTAGGCGACTCGCTTTGGTTTCGTCCAATTCCGAGAATATTTCCTGAGTAACTTTTCTCAAACACAAAAACAGCATAAAACAGGGAACTGGCACTGTGCCAACTTGTTAATAGGTTAGTTCTGGAAAATGCATAAAAGTGCCACGAAGTGTAACGAAACACTAAGCAAATGGTGTAAAAACAAGCATGGAGCATCAAAAATTATGGATACGTTTGAGACGTATCAGCATCCCCAAGCTTAACTCCTGCTCGTCCTCGAGTAGATAAGTGATAACAAAAGAAATAATTTATGAGGTGGCATGCACCTACACAATCTTAATCATGTATGTAAGCATTGTGCGCTGGGATCAAAAGAACTTAAAACATGGGCATGAAAGACATAATCTTGATAGAAGAAACTTAGCAACCATGTTATAACATGAAAATGAACACAAACAAAAGATCATGAAAACAAAACAATGAAAGTCAAACATGTGTTCAAATCATAAGAAAAAACATACAAATGGTTTTTAGCTTGTCCTTCATGGAGAGCAAAACATAAATACATAGGACACCTTCAAGTTTAAGAGGGCGACTAGAAACAAATAATTTAAGAACAAGTGAAACCAACAATATGAATCAATCAATGAAAAGTTTGGGATAATACACATTATACTAAGAATGACAACTATGCTCTCTTAATGGTACATAAAGGTAGAAGGTGGTGCCTCAACATAAAAGTAAAAGAAAGGCCCTTCTCGGAGGGAAACAGTGATTGAACATGTGCTAGAGCTTTTCATTTGTAAAACGGAGAGATAAAAATTGGGTTTTGAAAGGTGGTTATTTTAGTCAACGACTAGCAATGGGGTTCTTACTATCTTCCATACAAAAATGAAGCAAGTTTTTGAGAGAGAGATTGGCACTTTTGTGCTCTTTTATAAAGCTTGGCACTCCTCCCCACCTTTTTTCCTTTCTCAAACCATGGCTAACTGATTCCATCGGGTGCCCACCAACATTCACATACCATGGAGGAGTGCCTTTTTTCTTTCATTTTTTTCTTTTTTTTCTTTTTGGAAAAAGCAATATGGAAGATAGCAAATCCGACCACTACGTTCCCATGAGCTAAAAATAGTGTCACAAAACGAGAAGTGTTTTGAAGGTTTTTGAAAGGTAGCACATGAAAATTTACTTGGAATGGCTTACAAATACCATGCATAGGGATTTATAGTGGACACAATGGCAAACTTGGTTTTTAGGAGTTGGATGCACGAGTAGAGCTCATACTCAGTACAAAATGAAGGCTAGCAAAAGACTGGGAGCGACCAACTAAGAGAGCAATAACGGCTATAATCATGCAAAGTGACAAAGCGACATTAAAAGAAGCATAAGATGGCATCAAAAGTCAAAAACTAAATGATCATAGAGGCTATTGGCGACTTTGTAAGAGTCTAACATGAGTGAGCATGTGCCAAGTCAACCCAAATAAAGCATCAAGGAGAAAACCAAAATAATGCTTCCAAACGATAAAAACAATGCACGATTTTTTCAAAGTCTCATCAAGCAATCTCAGTTATTTGAGACAAGTTATGCTATAGCAAAACCACTAAGCATACTATCAAAAAGACATCAAGCACGACATGAAAAAGTCTAAGCCACAGCCTACACAAGCTCCTTCTTGTACCACTTTTTTGCATAAAGCTTTTTCTCTTTTCCAACACCATTCAAACTTTTTATAAACACCTCTTTTGATGAAAACCAATAAGGACCAGAGGCAAAAATACACCTTAATGAAAAGATATAACAAGATCTGAATGCAAATCAAGGCGAAAACAAAAACTAAACGTAGTTCTAGAAAAAGAAGAACACTCGTTGAAACGATAAGAGTGAAAAACGGAGTGTTCTTGGCAAATAAAAAGCAAGGCAATTTCTCCAAAAGGAATTTGTTGGGGTCCAACCATTTATTTTAGCAAACAAAACTAAACTAAACTGAAAACTAAAAACAACTGACGCTCAAAGAAAAACGCATAATGCATGAAGCAATAAAAATATAGTGTGTTGAAAGGTGACCTGATTTTTGCCGATGAAGAAGGGGTGCCTCGGGGGCATCCCCAAGCTTTGACGCTTGTACTTCTTGGATATTTCTTGGGGTGATGCATGGGCATGCCCAAGCTTGAGCTTTTATCCATTCTTCAACTCATCTCATCACTCTCCGATCCCTACACTTGAAAACTTCCTTCATACAAAACTAAACACAAATCTATTAGCAACATTAGTGTAAGCATAACATAGAATCAACCCTTTTTGCTTCAGGTTTCAACCTAAAACCACCACATATAAAGTATATACTACTGTAGCAACTTCCCTAAAAGTTCCGTGATCAAAAGAATTCAAAAAGAAAGCGATAAAGTGGCAAACACAAATATTGGCAGAAATCTGTCAAAACAGAACAGCTGACAAAGATCGAATTTTTAGAGGGTTTTCTATTGCTCAAATCAAACAGTGTTCAACTAATGAAAGTTTGGATATAACCTGGGGCATATGCACAAGAAATTTCAGGTCCAAAAGATATACAGAGAATTTGCACGAATTTTTATGGTACAGCACTGAAAACTTTTCAGGACAGCAACATCCCCAAATCTTACCTCACTCAAATTAGAGGCTTCTCTTGGCACAAAAACGAAATAAAAAGGATAAGGAGAGGTTATTACAGTAGTAATAACTTCCAAGGCTCCAATAAAAGAAAAATAAAACATTGGGTTATCTCCCAAGAGTGCTTTTCTTTAACGCCTTTGAGCTAGGCGCAGAAAATTGCGAATCAAGTAATATCAAGAGAATCATTAAGATCCATTGAAGAGGTCTTCTCAATAAGGCATTGTATTTCATCCACATAAGTTTTTGAAGACCCTTTGTGATCACGCTTTGGTTCACTCAAATCACTAAAAAGATTTTTGAGACAGATCCAATCAAAATTATTTTCAAAAGCTTCATACAGTCCCAAGAGTTTGCTAGGTATAGGTATCTCAGTTCCCTCATTGTTTGTACTAATAACCTTTACAGGTGAACCCAGCTTATTAAAGCGCTTAAGAACTTTCCTAGCTTTAATGGCAATATCTCTAAATTCTAAGCGCAAAGTTTTCAAGATAAAAGCTTTCTTTTCAGGATCCTCAATTTCATGAAGCTTAAGGAACATGTGTTGCATAAAAGGATTAAGGCTGGCAAACCTAGCTTCTAACATGTGAATCAAATAAGCAGAAGCAACTTCAATACAAGGAGCAAGCTCAACCAAAGACTTTTCCTCAACTTCTTTATGCATACTAATATGATTAAAGAACTCCTCAATGTTATCTTTCCCAATAATTGAACTACTACCTACTGAGAGGTCCTTCAAGACGTACTTAGGGAACAACATAATGAACTAAAGTAAAGAAATAACAACTACCAAGGATTCTAATTTTTTTGGGTTTTTGATAAAACGATGCAAGTAAAAATAAAGTAAAGCAAAACTTAAAACAAAGTAAAGGATGTGCGTGCGAAAACTCCCCTCGCAGAAGTCTTCTTCCTCCCCGGCAACGGTGCCAGAAAAACTTGTTGATGGCGCGGTGATGATGATATGAAAAAGCTTGAATGTGTGTAGTAAATGACCGGCCAGTTAGAAAACCCCAAGAGCAAGGTGTGATGAATATAGCAGCAAGTTTTTTCCTCAGTAAGAAACCAAGGTTTAATCGTCCAGGAGGAGGATGTCAATACGACTGAAGGTGATGCCCACTAGCTGCGTGATGCTCTAACAAGGGCGCCGTTAACGATTTCTTGTTAGCGCATCTTCAACCAGTAGCAACATGGAACCTGCACACAACACAACCAAATACTTTGTTCCCAACTTACAATGAGGTTGTTAATCTCACCGGTTTGCTTGAAACAAAGGGTATGAGCATATCGAGTGGAAAGCAATAGTAATATGCGAGTAAAGTAAACAGAGCGAGTAAAGTAAACAGGTGATAGCAATATAAAGGAAATAGGACCGGGGTGCACAGTTCACTAGTGGTGTCTCTCCATAAGATAAAATAATACATGCTGGGTAAACAAATTACAGTTGGGCAATTGATAGAATAAAGACAACGTGCATATGATGAGAGGATCACTATGAGATTTACTCTGGGCATTACAACAAGATACATAGACCGTCATGCAACTGCATCTATGACTAATAATCCACTTGTGGCGAATCAATCCGAGAACTCCACAAGTATTAAGTTGCAAACAACAGATAATTGCATTAAGCAAAGTGTGTAATGTAAACAAAGCATATGGCCTCAAGCATATGAATGTTGTTTTCTCCCTAGTAGCAACAGCACATCTACAATCTTAGAGGTTTCTGTCAGTCCCTGCTACTCGTGTGATGATGACGCCAGAAAAGAGCTGGTGGCGTGTAGTTGACGTGGGAGCAGTAAGTCCTTGTGCGTGGTGATGACCAGCCCGTTGGGAACCCCAAGAGGAAGGTATGATGAGTGTAGCGGCAAGTTTTCCCTCAGTTAAGAAACCAAGGTATATCGAACAGGAGAAGGGAGACGATGACGACTGAAGGTGTTGTGGAACCTGCACACACACAAACAAATACTTTGTCCCCAACTTGCGATGAGGTTGTCAATCTCACCGGTTTGCTTGAAACAAAGGTTATGAGTGTATCGAGTGGAAAACAGTAAAGTATATGCGAGTAAAGTAAACAGTGCGGGAAAAGTAAACAGGTGATTGCAATATGATTAAAATAGGACCGGGGTCCATAGTTCACTAGTGGTGTCTCTCCATAGATAAAATAACATGCTGGGTAAACAAATTACAGTTGGGCAATTGATAGAATAAAGATAACGTGATATGTCAAGAAGATCACTATGAGATTTACTCTGGGCATTACAACAAAATACATAGACCGCCATCCAACTGCATCTATGACTAATAATCCACCCCCGGGGATATCATCCGAACACCCTAGAAGTATTAAGTTGCGAACAATAGATAATTGCATTAAGCAAAGTGTGTAATGTAAACAAAGCATATGCCCTTGAGCATATGAATGTTGTTTTCTCCCTAGTAGCAACAGCACATCTACCACCTTAGAGGTTTCTGTCACTCCCCCAGGTGAAATAGAGACATGAACCCACTATCGAGCATAAATACCCCCTCTTGGAGTCACTAGCAACTACTCGGCCAAGATAGCTACTAACAACGGAGAGCATGCAAGATCATAAACAACATAGAGATAACAAAAGATATAATTCAGTACAGCAACTTAATCATAAACACCAATATTCATCGGATCCCAACAAACCAACATCATAGAATTACATAACGGTGATCTCAATCATGTAGGGCAGCTCATGAGATCTAAACATGAAGCACATGGTGGAGAAGACAACCATCTAGCTACTGCTATGGACCCATAGTCCAAGGTAGACTACTCACTCATCGCTCCGGAGGCAAGCATGGCGATGAAGAAGACCTCCGGTGGCGATTCCCCTCTCCGACAGGGTGCCGGGAAGAGCTTCTGGACCCTCCCGATCTTCGGGTCGACGGCGGCGGCGGATCGCGATGTATTCTGGAAAACTGATTGGGCCCTTAGGTTTTTCTCGTCGGGGGGTACTTATAGGCGAAGGGGCAATGTCAGAGGTGGAGCCAGGAGCTCTCACACAAGGGTGGCGCGGCCAGGGGCCAGGCCGCGCCGCCCCCTTGTGTGGGGCCCTAGTGGCCCCCCTCCGATACTTCTTCGGATCTCTGGAAGCTTCCGGGTAAAATATGACTTCAGGAACTTGTTTCGTCCAATTCCGAGAATATTTCCTGTGTATCACTTCTGAAACACAAAAACAGCAGAAAATAGGAAACTGGCACTGTGGCACTTCGTTAATAGGTTAGTTCCGGAAAATGTATAAAAGTGCCACTAAGTGTAACGAAACAATAGGCAAATGGTGTAAAAACAAGCATGGAGCATCAAAAATTATAGATACGTTTGAGACGTATCAAGCATCCCCAAGCTTAACTCCTGCTCGTCCTCGAGTAGGTAAGTGATAACAAAGAATAATTTTTGAGGTGACATGCACCTACACAATCTTGATCATATATGTAAGCATTGGTGAGCTGGGATCAATAGAACTTAAAATATGGGCATGAAAGATATAATCATGACAATAAGAAACTTAGCAACCATGTTGTAAACATGTAAATGAACACAAACAAAAGATCATGATAATGAAACAATGAAAGTCAAACGTGTGTTCAAATCATAAGGAAAAACATACAAATGGTTTTCAGCTTGTCCTTCAAAGAGAGCAAAACATAAATGCATAGGACACCTCAAAGTTTAAGAGGGCGACTAGATACAAATAATTTAAGAACAAGTGAAACCAACAATATGAATCAATCAATGAACTTTGGGACAATGCATATCACACTAAGAATGACAACTATGCTCTCTTAATGGTGCATAAAGAAAGAAGGTGGTGACTCAACATAAAAGTAAAAGAAAGGCCCTTCGCAGAGGGAAACAGTGATTGCAAGTTTTATAACCTTCAAAAATTATGGTACTTACCGGCTTTGAGCTCTCATTGCCCCCATCATAAGCATCTTGAATGGTTAAAGTTAATGCGAGAACAATTATGATGCATATGCTTGACAAATCATAAGTTGAAAACCTCGTGTCCCGTGAATACGAGTACCCAAACCATGCTAATTTACTTAGAGTCCCAAGCAAGGCTCTTGTCATTGTAAGTGTATGCATATCATTGAGAACCGCCAATGGGGTACCTCCGTGCCCGATGACATGGAACAAGCCCACACCAAAATGACAGGACAAGCAGACAATGAACACCTCGACATCTCTTTTATTTGCTATATTGTGAGATGCGTCGTCGAATGTTCACCATGGGTATGCTGCAAATTTCCACCATGAATTATGCATGGCTTAGATTGGCGGCCCGGCGTTTCCCTAACACATATACAAACTCCATGATCCCTACAAGATTCCCAATTCATTTCACATAGCGGGCATCCATAAACAAAAGATCACGATATCAACTCAAAAAGAAGTGCAATGTTGAAAGCTTGCCCCATGACAGCATGGCTGGGCTAGAATCCAACTTACAACTTGCAAGCATAACAACTCAACATAAAAGACCACAATGTCAAAATTTTAAGAACAGGAAAAAGTAAAGTGTGCCTTCCGGTTCGTGAGAGCTTTACTAACCGAGTTTCGCATAACACTGGTAAGAGTTTAATTTGAAGAGAATATAAAAGCAAGTCAAATTTACTTGGAATAGCAAATTGCTAGTAGGTATGTATGGTGGACACTTTGGAAAACTTTGGCTTTTAGGAGTTGGATGCACGAGTAGAGCTCATACTCAGTACAAGGTGAGGGCTAGCAAAAGACTGGGAGCGACCAACTAAGAGAGCAATAATGGCCATAATCATGCAAAGCGACAAAGCGACATTAAAAGAAGCATACGATGGCATCAAAAGTCAAAAACTAAATGATCATGAAGGCTAATGGCGACTTTGTAAGAGTCTAACATGTGTGAGCATGCGCCAAGTCAACCCAAATAAAGCATCAAGGAGAAAACCAAAATAATGCTTCCATACAATAAAAACAACGCATGATTTTTTCAAAGGCTCATTAAGCAATCTCAGTTATTTGAGACAAGTCATGCTACAGCAAAACCACTAAGCATACTATCAAAAAGACATCAAGCATGACATGAAAAAGCCTAAGCCGCAGTCTACACAAGCTCCTTCTTGTACCACTATTTTGCACAAATCTTTTTCTCTTTTCCAACACCATTTGAAATTTTTATAAACACCTCTTTTGATGAAAACCAATAAAGATCAAAGGCAAAAATACACCTTGATGAAAAGATATGACAAGGTCTGAACGCATATCAAGGCGAAAATGAAAACCAAAAGCAGTAGCAGAAAAAGTAGAGCGCTCGATAAACGATAAGAGTGAAAAACTGAGCATTCTTTGCAAATGAAAACGAGTACATCTCCTCCAAAGGAAATTTGTTGAGGTCCAACTATTTATTGCAGCAAACAAACAAACTAAACAAACTAAGAAAACTAAAACAACTGACGCTCCAAGAAAAACACATAGTGCATGAAGCAATAAAAATATAGTGTTTTGAAAGGTGACCTGATTTTTGCCGATGAAGAAGGGGTGCCTCGGGGGCATCCCCAAGCTTTGACGCTTGTACTTCTTGGATATTTCTTGGGGTGATGCATGGGCATCCCCAAGCTTGAGCTTTTGTCCATTCTTCAACTCATCTCATCATTCTCCAATCCCTACACTTGAAAACTTCCTTCATACAAAACTAAACACAATTCTATTAGCAACATTAGTGTAAGCATAAAATATATTCAACCTCTTTTAGCTTCAGGTTTCAACCCAAAACCACCACATATAAAGTATATACTACTGTAGCAACTTCCACAAGAGTTCCATGATCAAAAAGAACTCAAAAGAAAGCGATAAAGTGGCAAAAATAAATATTGGCAGAAATCTGTCAAAACTGGACAGCTGACAAAGGACGAATTTTTGAGGGATTTTTCGTTGCTCAAATCAAAAAGTATTCAACTCAGAAAAGTTTGGATATAACCTGGGGCATATGCACAAGAAATCGCAGGTCCAAAAGATAAACAGAGAATTTTCACGAATTTTTACGGTGCAGCACCGAAAACAGTTTCAGGACAGCAACATCCCCAAATCTTTACCTCACTCAAATTAGAGGCTTCTCTTGGCACAAAAACGAAATAAACAAGATAAGGAGCGGTCATTACAGTAGTAATGACTTCCAAGACTCAAATAAAAGAAAAAGTACTGAAAGAAAACATTGGGTTATCTCCCAAGAGTGCTTTTCTTTAACGCCTTTGAGCTAGGCGCAGAAAATTGCGAATCAAGTAATATCAAGTGATGAAGCATCAAGCTCATAATTTGCTCTAAGAATAGAGTCAAAAAGTAATTTCTTTCTTTTCCTAGGGAAGTGTTCCATACCTTTCTTTAATGGGAATTGATACTTGATAGTGCCTTCCCTCATATCAATGATAGCACCTACAGTTCGAAGAAAAGGTCTTCCCAAAATAATAGGACATGAAGCATGGCATTCAACGTCCATAACAAGAAAATCAACGGGAACAAGGTTATTGTTAACCACAATAAGAACATCATTAATCCTTCCCAAAGGTTTCTTCTTAGCAACATCAGCAATAGGAACATCAAAATAACACTTTTCAAGTGGTGGTAAATCAAGCATGTCATAAATCTTTCTAGGCATGATAGAAATACTAGCACCTAGATCACATAAAGCATGACAATCATAACCATTAACATGCATATCAATGATGGGTTCCCAACCATCTTCTAACTTCTTGGGAACAGAGGCTTTTTGCTTCAACTTTTCATCCCTAATCTTTATGAGAGCATTGGTAATATGCTTAGTAAAAGCAATATTTAAAGAACTAGCATTGGGAGTCAAAGCAAGCTTTTGCAAGAACAAAATTACTTCAGATATATTGCAGCCATCAACATCAAAATCATTAAAGGAAATAGAGCTATCATCTCCCACACTCCAAAAAAATTCAGCACTCTTTTGAGAAAAAGTTTTGGCAGTTTTAGGCTTTTTAACACAAGGAGTGGGAGTTTTCTCTACACCAATCAAAGTAAGAGGATTACTATCAGTAGGAGCAACATCATTAGAGGTAGTAATAGTACATACCTTCATCTCTCTAGCCATCTCATCTTCTCTTTCCCACCTGGCATGCAATTCCGCTAACAATCTAATATTTTCATCAATTCCAACTTGGATAGTATTAGCGGCAGCAAAAGGATCAGGCTTAGCGGACATTCTATTAACTAAAGAAGATTGCACATTAGACAATAATGAGATATCGGTTTCAGCTTTGGAAGCCTTAGCTTGTAATTCAGGAACAGCCTTGTTTAAATTTTCTAGTTGATGACTAATAGTCCTCAACGGAGCTGATTGCTCCTCCATAGTCTTGGTGAAAGCCCTGTTCTGCTCATATTGCATCTGCATAAAATTCTTGGTAGCCTTTTCAAGTTCAAAAATTCTTTCTTCACTAGGCATTTTAGGTCTACCAAGATAGCTATTATCACCATTAGAAGGAAACGGTCTATAATTGTTACTAGCAAAATTGTTCCTATAAGCATTGTTATTAAAATTGTTGTTTCTAATGAAATTCACATCAACTTGCTCTTCTTGAGCAACCAGAGAGGCCAAAGGAACATTATTAGGATCAACATGAGTCCTATCATTAGCAAGCATAGCCATAATGGTATCAATCTTATCACTTAAGGAAGAGGTTTCCTCAACAGAATTTACCTTCTTACCTTGTGGAGCTCTCTCGGTGTGCCATTCGGAATAATTTACCATCATGTTGTCGAGTAGCTTTGATGCGGCGCCCAATGTGAGGGACATAAAAGTGCCTCCAGCAGCTGAATCAAGTAGGTTCCTTGAAGAAAAATTTAGTCCTGCATAAAAAATTTGGATAATCATCCAAGTAGTCAGTCCATGAGTGGGGCAATTCTTTACCATAGATTTCATTCTTTCCCAAGATTGAGCAACATGTTCATTATCAAACTGAGTAAACTTCATAATATTGCTACGCAAAGCTATAATCTTAGCAGGAGGATAGTATCTACCAATAAAAGCATCCTTACACTTAGCCCATGAATCAATACTATTCTTAGTCAAAGACAGCAACCAATCTTTAGCCTTTCCTCTCAAAGAAAAAGGAAACAATTTGAGCTTAATAATATCACTATCAACATCCTTATATTTCTGCATCTCACATAGCTCAACAAAATTGTTGAGATGAGCTGCAGCATCTTCAGTACTAGCACCAGAAAATTGCTCTTTCTTAACAAGGTTCAATAAAGCAGGCTTGATCTCATAAAAGGTGGTAGCAGGAACAGGTGGTGCAATAGGAGTGCAGATAAAATCACTATTGTTCGTGCTAGCAAAGTCACACAACTTGGTGTTTTCAGGAGTACCCATTTCAGCAAAACGAAAGTAAACAAGTAAAAACAACTACCAAGGATTCTAATTTTTTTGGGTTTTTGATATAAAGCAGTGCAGGTAAAATAAAATAAATTAAAGCAAAACAAATAACAAAGTAAAGAATGTGTGTACGAAGAACTTCCCTCGCAGAAGTCTTCTCTCTTCCCCGGCAACGGCGCCAGAAAAAGTGCTGCTACTCGTGTGATGATGACGCCAGAAAAGAGCTGGTGGCGTGTAGTTGACGTGGGAGCAGTAAGTCCTTGTGCGTGGTGATGACCAGCCCATTGGGAACCCCAAGAGGAAGGTATGATGAGTGTAGCGGCAAGTTTTCCCTCAGTTAAGAAACCAAGGTATATCGAACAGGAGAAGGGAGACGATGACGACTGAAGGTGTTGTGGAACCTGCACACACACACAAACAAATACTTTGTCCCCAACTTGCGATGAGGTTGTCAATCTCACCGGTTTGCTTGAAACAAAGGTTATGAGTGTATCGAGTGGAAAACAGTAAAGTATATGCGAGTAAAGTAAATAGTGCGGGAAAAGTAAACAGGTGATTGCAATATGATTAAAATAGGACCGGGGTCCACAGTTCACTAGTGGTGTCTCTCCATAGATAAAATAACATGCTGGGTAAACAAATTACAGTTGGGCAATTGATAGAATAAAGATAACGTGATATGTCAAGAAGATCACTATGAGATTTACTCTGGGCATTACAACAAAATACATAGACCGCCATCCAACTGCATCTATGACTAATAATCCACCCCCGGGGATATCATCCGAACACCCTAGAAGTATTAAGTTGCGAACAACAGATAATTGCATTAAGCAAAGTGTGTAATGTAAACAAAGCATATGCCCTTGAGCATATGAATGTTGTTTTCTCCCTAGTAGCAACAGCACATCTACCACCTTAGAGGTTTCTGTCACTCCCCCAGGTGAAATAGAGACATGAACCCACTATCGAGCATAAATACCCCCTCTTGGAGTCACTAGCAACTACTCGGCCAAGATAGCTACTAACAACGGAGAGCATGCAAGATCATAAACAACATAGAGATAACAAAAGATATAATTCAGTACAACAACTTAATCATAAACACCAATATTCATCGGATCCCAACAAACCAACATCATAGAATTACATAATGGTGATCTCAATCATGTAGGGCAGCTCATGAGATCTAAACATGAAGCACATGGTGGAGAAGACAACCATCTAGCTACTGCTATGGACCCATAGTCCAAGGTAGACTACTCACTCATCGCTCCGGAGGCAAGCATGGCGATGAAGAAGACCTCCGGTGGTGATTCCCCTCTCCGGCAGGGTGCCGGGAAGAGCTTCTGGACCCTCCCGATCTTCGGGTCGACGGCGGCGGCGGATCGCGATGTATTCTGGAAAACTGATCGGGCCCTTAGGTTTTTCTCATCGGGGGGTACTTATAGGTGAAGGGGCGATGTCAGAGGTGGAGCCAGGAGCTCTCACACAGGGGTGGCGCGGCCAGGGGCCAGGCCGCGCCGCCCCCTTGTGTGGGGCCCTGGTGGCCCCCCTCCGACACTTCTTCGGATCTCTGGAAGCTTCCGGGTAAAATATGACTTCAGGAACTTGTTTCGTCCAATTCCGAGAATATTTCCTGTGTATCACTTCTGAAACACAAAAATAGTAGAAAACAGGAAACTGGCACTGTGGCACTTCGTTAATAGGTTAGTTCCGGAAAATGTATAAAAGTGCCACTAAGTGTAACGAAACAATAGGCAAATGGTGTAAAAACAAGCATGGAGCATCAAAAATTATAGATACGTTTGAGAGGTATCAGTCCCCCAGATTAAATAGAGGCATGAACCCACTATCGAGCATAAATACCCCCTCTTGGAGTCACTAGCAACTACTTGGCCAAGATAGCTACTAACAACGGAGAGCATGCAAGATCATAAACAATATAGAGATAACATAAGATAAATTTCAGTACATCAACTCAAGCATAACACCAATATTCATCGGATCCCAACAAACCAAATATATAAAATTACATAACAGTGATCTCAATCATGTAAGGCAGCTCATGAGATCTAAACATGAAGCACATGGTGGAGAAGACAACCATCCAGCTACTGCTATGGACCCATAGTCCAAGGTAGACTACTCACTCATCGCTTCGGAGGCAAGCATGGCGATGAAGAATACCTCCGATGGCGATTCCCCTCTCCGGCAGGGTGCCGGGAAGAGCTTCTGGACCCTCCCGATCTTTGGGTCGATGGCGGCGGCGGATCGCGATGTGTTCTGGAAAAGTGATCGGGTATTTAGGTTTTTCCCGTCAGGGGGTCTTTATAGGTGAAGGGGCATCGTCAGGAGTGGACCGAGGTGGTCTCACACATAGGGGGTGCGGCCTATCCCTGGCCACACCGCCCTGGTGTGTGGGGCCCTCGTGGCCCCACTCCGCCTCCTCTTCGGTTCTCTGGAAGCTTCGGTGAAATTCTGGGCGACTGGCTTTGGTTTCGTCCAATTTCGAGAATATTTCCTCAGTAACTTTTCTGAAACACAAAAATAGCAGAAAACAGGGAACGGGCACTGTGGCGACTTGTTAATAGGTTAGTTCCGGAAAATGCATAAAAGTGCCATGAAGTGTAACGAAACACTAAGCAAATGGTGTAAAAATAAGCATGGAGCATCAAAAATTATCGATATGTTTGAGACGTATCAGCATCCCCAAGCTTAACTCCTGCTCGTCCTCGAGTAGGTAAGTGATAACAAAAGAAATAATTTTTGAGGTGGCATGCACCTACACAATCTTGATCATGTATGTAAGCGTTGTGCGCTGGGATCAAAAGAACTTAAAACATGGGCATGAAAGACATAATCTTGATAGAAGAAACTTAGCAACCATGTTATAACATGAAAATGAACACAAACAAAAGATCATGAAAATGAAACAATGAAAGTCAAACATGTGTTCAAATCATAAGGAAAAACATACAAATTGGTTTTAGCTTGTCCTTCATGGAGAGCAAAACATAAATACATAGGACACCTTCAAGTTTAAGAGGGCGACTAGAAACAAATAATTTAAGAACAAGTGAAACCAATAATATGAATCAATCAATGAAAACTTTGGGACAATGCACATTATACTAAGAATGACAACTATGCTCTCTTAATGGTACATAAAGGTAGAAGGTGGTGACTCAACATAAAAGTAAAAGAAAGGCCCTTCTCGGAGGAAAGCAGTGATTGAACATGTGCTAGAGCTTTTCATTTGTAAAACAGAGAGATAAAAATTGGGTTTTGAAAGGTGGTTGTTTTTGTCAACGACTAGCAATGGGGTTCTTATTATCTTCCATACAAAAATGAAGCAAGTTTTTGAGAGAGAGATTGGCACTTTTGTGCTCTTTTATAAAGCTTGGCACTCCTCCCACCTTTTTTCCTTTCTCAAACCATGGCTAACTGATTCCATCGGGTGCCCACCAACATTCACATACCATGGAGGAGTGCCTTTTTTCTTCCTTTTTTCTCTTTTTTCTTTTTGGAATAAGCAATATGGAAGATAGCAAATCCGACCACTACGTCCCCATGAGCTGAAAATAGTGTCACAAAACAAGAAGTGTTTTGAAGGTTTTTGAAAGGTAGCATATGAAAATTTACTTGGAATGGCTTACAAATACCATGCATAGGGATTTATAGTGGACACAATGGCAAACTTGGTTTTTAGGAGTTGGATGCATGAGTAGAGCTCATACTCAGTACAAAATGAAGGCTAGCAAAAGACTGGGAGCGACCAACTAAGAGAGCAATAACGGCCATAATCATGCAAAGCGACAAAGCGACATTAAAAGAAGCATAAGATGGCATCAAAAGTCAAAAACTAAATGATCATAGAGGCTATTCGCGACTTTGTAAGAGTCTAACATGTGTGAGCATGTGCCAAGTCAACCAAATAAAGCATCAAGGAGAAAACCAAAATAATGCTTCCAAACAATAAAAACAATGCATGATTTTTTCAAAGGCTCATTAAGCAATCTCAGTTATTTGAGACAAGTTATGCTACAGAAAAACCACTAAGCATACTATCAAAAAGACATCAAGCACGACATGAAAAAGTCTAAGCCACAGCCTACACAAGCTCCTTCTTGTACCACTTTTTTGCATAAAGCTTTTTCTCTTTTCCAACACCATTCAAACTTTTTATAAACACCTATTTTGATGAAAACCAATAAGGACCAAAGGCAAAAATACACCTTGATGAAAAGATATAACAAGATCTGAACACAAATCAAGGTGAAAATGAAAACTAAACGCAGTTCTAGAAAAAGAAGAACACTCATTGAAACGATAAGAGTGAAAAAAGGAGTGTTCTTGGCAAATGAAAAGCAAGGCAACTTCTCCAAAAGGAATTTGTTGGGGTACAACCATTTATTGCAGCAAACAAAACAAAACTAAACTGAAAACTAAAGACAACTGATGCTCCAAGAAAAACGCATAATGCATGAAGCAATAAAAATATAGTGTGTTGAAAGGTGACCTGATTTTTGCCGATGAAGAAGGGGTGCCTCGGGGGCATCCCCAAGCTTTGACGCTTGTACTTCTTGGATATTTCTTGGAGTGATTCTTGGGCATCCCCAAGCTTGAGCTTTTGTCCATTCTTCAACTCATCTCATCACTCTCCGATCCCTACACTTGAAAACTTCCTTCATACAAAACTAAACACAAATCTATTAGCAACATTAGTGTAAGCATAACATAGAATCAACCCTTTTTGCTTCAGGTTTCAACCTAAAACCACCACATATAAAGTATATACTACTGTGGCAACTTCCCCAAAAGTTCCGTGATCAAAAGAACTAAAAAAGAAAGCGATAAAGCGGCAAACACAAATATTGGCAGAAATCTGTCAAAACAGAACAGCTGACAAAGATCGGATTTCTAGAGGGTTTTCTGTTGCTCAAATCAAAAAATGTTTAACTAATGAAAGTTTGGATATAACCTGGGGAATATGCACAAGAAATTGCAGGTCCAAAAGATATACAGAGAATTTGCACGAATTTTTGCGGTGCACCACCAAAAACTGTTTTAGGACAGCAACATCCCCAAATCTTACCTCACTCAAATTAGAGGCTTCTCTTGGCACAAAAACGAAATAAAAAGGATAAGGAGAGGTTATTACAGTAGTAATAACTTCCAAGACTCAAATAAAAGAAAAATAACTGAATGTAAAAACATTGGGTTATCTCCCAAGAGTGCTTTTCTTTAACGCCTTTGAGCTAGGCGCAGAAAATTGCGAATCAAGTAATATCAAGAGAATCATTAAGATCCATTGAAGAGGTCTTCTCAATAAGGCATTGTATTTTATCCACATAAGTTTTTGAAGACCCTTTGTGATCACGCTTTGGTTCACTCAAATCACTAAAAAGATTTTTGAGACAGATCCAATCAAAATTATTTTCAAAAGCTTCATACAGTCCCAAGAGTTTGCTAGGTATAGGTATCTCGGTTCCCTCATTGTTTGTACTAATAACCTTTACAAGTGAATCCAGCTTATTAAAGCACTTAAGAACTTTCCTAGCTTCAATGGCAACATCTCTAATTCTAAGCGCAAAGTTTCCAAGATAAAAGCTTTCTTTTCAGGATCCTCAATTTCATGAAGCTTAAGGAACATGTGTTGCATAAAAGGATTAAGGCTAGCAAACCTAGCTTCTAACATGTGAATCAAATAAGCAGAAGTAACTTTAATACTAGGGGCAAGCTCAACCAAATACTTTTCCTCAACTTCTTTATGCATACTAATATGATTAAAGAACTCCTCAATGTTATCTTTCCCAATAATTGAACCACTACCTACTGAGAGGTCCTGCAAGATGTACTTAGGGAACAACATAATGAACTAAAGTAAAGAAATAACAACTACCAAGGATTCTAATTTTTTGGGTTTTTGATAAAATGATGCAAGTAAAAATAAAGTAAAGCAAAACTTAAAACAAAGTAAAGGATGTGCGTGCGAAAACTCCCATCGCAGAAGTCTTCTTCCTCCCCGGCAATGGTGCCAGAAAAACTTGTTGATGGCGCGGTGATGATGATATGAAAAAGCTTGAATGTGTGTAGTAAATGACCGGCCAGTTAGAAAACCCAAGAGCAAGGTGTGATGAATATAGCAGCAAGTTTTTCCCTCAGTAAGAAACCAAGGTTTAATCATCCAGGAGGAGGATGTCAATAAGACTGAAGGTGATGCCCACTAGCTGCATGATGCTCTAACAAGGGCGTCGTTAATGATTTCTTGTTAGCACGTCTTCAACCAGTAGCAATGTGGAACCTGCACACAACATAACCAAATACTTTGTTCCCAACTTACGATGAGGTTGTTAATCTCACCGATTTGCTTGAAACAAAGGGTATGAGCGTATCGAGTGGAAAGCAATAGTAATATGCGAGTAAAGTAAACAGAGCGAGTAAAGTTAACATGTGATAGCAATATAAAGGAAATAGGACCGGGGTCCACAGTTCACTAGTGGTGTCTCTCCATAAGATAAAATAATACATGCTGGGTAAACAAATTACAGTTGGGCAATTGATAGAATAAAGACAACATGCATATGATGAGAGGATCACTATGAGATTTACTCTGGGCATTACAACAAGATACATAGACCACCATCCAACTGCATCTATGACTAATAATCCATTTGTGGTGAATCAATCCGAGAACTCCACAAGTATTAAGTTGCAAACAACAGATAATTGCATTAAGCAATGTGTGTAATGTAAACAAAGCATATGCCCTCGAGCATATGAATGTTGTTTTCTCCCTAGTAGCAACAGCACATCTACAACCTTAGAGGTTTCTGTCACTCCCCCAGATTAAATAGAGGCATGAACCCACTATTGAGCATAAATACCCCCTCTTGGAGTCACTAGCAACTACTTGGCCAAGATAGCTACTAACAACGGAGAGCATGCAAGATCATAAACAACATAGAGATAACATAAGATAAATTTTAGTATATCAACTCAAGCATAACACCAATATTCATCAGATCCCAACAAACCAAACATGTAGAATTACATAACGGTGATCTCAATCATGTAAGGCAGCTCATGTGATCTAAACATGAAGCACATGGTGGAGAAGACAACCATCTAGCTACTGCTATGGACCCATAGTCCAAGGTAGACTACTCACTCATCGCTCCGGAGGCAAGCATGGCGATGAAGAAGACCTCCAGTGGCGATTCCCCTCTCTGGCAGGGTGCCGGGAAGAGCTTTTGGACCCTCCCGATCTTCGGGTCGACGGCAGCGGCGGATCGCGATGTGTTCTAGAAAAGTGATCTAGTATTTAGGTTTTTCCCATCGGGGGGGTCTTTATAGGTGAAGGGGCATCGTCAGGAGTGGACCGAGGTGGTCTCACACATAGGGGGCGCGGCTTACCCCTGGCCGTGCCGCCCTGGTGTGTGGGCCCCTCATGGCCCCATAAGCTTCGGTGAAATTCTGGGCGACTGGCTTTGGTTTCGTCCAATTCCGAGAATATTTCCTGTGTAACTTTTCTGAAACACAAAAACAGCAGAAAACAGGGAACTGGCACTGTGGTGACTTGTTAATAGGTTAGTTCCGGAAAATGCATAAAAGTGCCACAAAGTGTAACGAAACACTAAGCAAATGGTGTAAAAACAAGAATGGAGCATCAAAAATTATGGATACGTTTGAGACGTATCATGCCATTGCCGGGGAGCATAGCTTTATTTGTAAGTTCACTTAGAATTCATATTGTTCGCTGCAATTCATTCATCATGGGTAAACCTCATGATGGAAAAGTTCCTATATTGCCATCCACTACAAGAAGAGGTACGACTCTGAACACCTCTGTTGCTCTTGATTCGCCATCTGTTATGAGTAAGTTGCTTACACCACCACATGCACTCGCTACTCTACTTCTTCAGCTAAGTTTGAAAATGCCACTGATAATTTAGATGATGCTTCTACTGTGCTTGATGAGAGTGGTTCACTAGGGTTCCTTTTTAGATGCTACAATTGCTAGAGCTAAGATAGGAAACACCACTGTTACACCTATTAGTTCACATGAGTCTAGGGAATGCCCTAGTGATGATCTTGATGATAATTATATTAAGCTTGACGATGATTTTATTGCTAAAGCTCATGTCACTCGTGATGCTAATGCTGTTAAGGGACTTCTAGTAAGACGTGATGTTAGATATAAATTATCTCCTGATGCTAATTTTGCTGCTTCTCCCATAAATATTAGAGATAAGGATTATGATTTCTCTTTAGATTTATCTTTCATATATATTGTTGAGAAAGACCCTTTTTGTGGTACTGAAGGTGAAAATGCTATGGCCCATATGAATGAGCTTTCTACTTTGAGTAATTTATTTTCTGATGATATTAAGCTACGCACTTACTTTGTTGCTAAGATTTTTCCTTTTTCATTTAAAGGTGCAGCTAAAACTTGGTTTAATAATTTGTCTCTTGGATCTCTAGTCATATTGCTTTGGTTAATGCTTTCTTTTAGAAATATTTTCCTGCTAGTGCTCAACATGCTGCTGTGCAGAAAATCTTTGACTTTGAACAGGGAAAAGGAGAGATATTGCCTGAATCTTGGGCAAAGTTTTGCTCTTTAATTAGAGCATTGCCTAAAGAGCCATTGCCTAAAAATGAACTCCTTGATATATTTTTTAATGGACTAACTGATGAATCTAAGACATATCTGGATAGTTGTGCTGGTTGTGTTTTTAGGGAAAGAACTCCGGCTAAAGCTGAAGAACTAATGGTTAAAATAAGCCGGAATCATGATGATTGGACTCTAGTTGAGTCAACACCAACACCAGCGCCAACTCCAGAGCCAACACCAAAGAAGAGAGGAATGATTTAATTAAATGATGAGGTTATGAGGGAAGCCAAGAAATCTCTTAAGGAGAAAGATATTAAGTCTGAAGATGTGAAGAATTTACCTCCTATAGAAGAATTACGTAAGCCAATCCCTCACTCATCTACTATTGAGGTACACTCTCTCCAACACTTTGATGATAGAGATATTCCTTACTCTAAACCGCCTGATCAATGCTTAGATGAATTAGATAATTTTATTGTTAAGCAAGATAATTTTAATAGAAGGGTGTAGAATCATTTGTTGGAAAATTCTAGAGCTATTAACAAGTTGTAGGATATTGTGGAGAGAACCTCCAATGATGTGAAGATATTTGTCAAACATTTTCAAATGATTCAGACTCAAATTGATCACCTTACCAAGGTGCAAAAAGACTTGCTAGTTAATGCTGCAAGAGAAAAACAAGCGTGTGAAATACGCACAAGAGGAGGTGCTACTACTCAAGACCCACTATATCCTGAAGGGCATCCTAAAAGGATCGAGCAAGATTCTCAACGCACTTCAAGAGATGATATTCCTTCCAAGAAGAAGAAGAAGAAGCATAAAACAGTTGCAGAATCTTCTAAAGCAGGTAAAGATCCTAATAGTGTTTCTATTTCTAATGCTGAAACTAAACTAGGTAATGCTTCCAATAAAGAAGAAGTTGAAGAGGATCCAGAAAAGCTTGCCAAAAATGCAAAGTACACCAAAGAAGACTTCATTGCCAACAAGCATGGTAATGAGAGAGAACCTTGGGTGCAGAAACCAATGCCTTTTCCTGGTAAGAAACATAAATCCAAAGAAGAAGAACACTACAACAGGTTTTGTGAATGGATGAGACCTTTATTTTTGCAAATTCCTTTGACTGATGCTATTAGAATGCCTCCTTATTCAAAGTATATGAAAGATATTGTTACTAACAAAAGGAAGATTCCTAATGAGGAAATTTCCACTTTACTTACTAATTATTCTTTTGATGGTAAAGTCCCGGAGAAGCTTGGAGATTGTAACGGCCCAGAAAAATCTCATTTATTAGATTTGTTTGTTCTTTTGTTTTCGTGCATCATCATGCATTCTCACCTTGCATGTTTTTGTCAAAGTTAAAATTATTTGGAATAAAATCTATTTTCTATTTTTTATTTTGCTTGTATGGTTTTATGAAACAAACCCTCTTGTCCTCTCTTATTTTGAATTAAGACTAAACCAAATATTTGCAACCTTTGAAAATTATTTTGAGTCAATAAATCAAGTTTTTGAAATCTTGTTTCAAACATGTTATGCAACCTTTTGAAACCCCTCCTTTTTTTTCCTCTTGTCCCCAAAAAAAATTTGAGCAAGAAAAGGTGAAGCAAAAACTAGATTAGAAGAAGGGAGAAGCATGCCCGTGCAGCCCATCTATCCACTCGGAAAACAGCCAACCAAAGCCCACCTTACCTCCCAGCGAAGAATCCATCGTTCACGTCGCTGTCTTCTTCGTACGGCTCTACATCAAGAGCTCCACGTCGCCACCTGGGGGATGGGACGGATGATCACCTGCTCCCCTATAAAATCCCCTAGCCCTGCAACCTGCAAAACCCTAGCGCCCTCCGGCCTCTACTTCTCTGACCTCACCTGCATGCTCCTGGTGAGCGTGCGAATCTCTCAGGCCGCTCCCCACCGCACCATTTTCGTTCCCTGCAACTCTGCATCAGCACCAAAGGTGCAAGACTTCTGCTTTTCATCAAATTCAGGTGCTTCTGACAAGATCATGTCTCATTCCGATTGGCCCGTTCCTTGCTGATCATTCTCGAGGCATCAGATCGACTCCCCACAGCGCCCAGGTCCTCGTCTCCTTCATTGTTGCGAAGCTGTCACCACCACCTCGCATTGTCCATTCAAGTTACGCGCGTACGTTCTTCCATCACGATCCGCTCCGTAGCTCAGTTGGTCCGTTCCTTCCCTGTATCCAGTCGATCAGTATTTCGAATACTGGCAGCAGCAAAAAGCCAACCCTTTTTCTTGCTATTTTGTTCAGATCTGGCACCACTCGTGTGCCGCGGCCCAGATCACTAAGATGTAGCTCATCGCTGGCATGCGATAGCTTTCTATCCGCCGCTGTTCGGGCACAGTTCCGAGCCAGTTCAGCCCAATCCCCTCTGCCTATTTGTTTTCTTTTAGTTTTAAATTGCAAATCTTGTTTAATTTATATCTTCCAAACCTTAACTCGAAATAAAAAGTATTTTATATGAATTTCAATCAGATAAATGTGAAGAATCTGAATATGCCATTCATATTACTGTTTGTATCTTGCATCATGTCGTCACGTGATAGTTTGCATTACACCTAATAAGTAATATATGGAGTAATTGTGAATTGCCAACTATGGTTTTACCACTTCATTTAATTTTGTGTAGCTCACCCATGCCTTGTCTTGCCATGCTAATCAACATTTAATTTGCCGAGTAGTAAAATAACTTGAACCATATATGTGTGTCGGGATTCCTATTCCGCTTAAATTTGATAAGTTGCATTGCATCATAATTGCCATGTCATGCATGCTTGCATATGATCATGCCGATTCTTTTGCCATAGTAGTAAGTGTTGCATCCATTATTTGTTGTAGTACTTTGCTTCTTCCCGGATAGGACGCTTCGTGGTGTTGTGAGCAACGACAAGTTCTTTGGTGTTCTTCGACAATCTTGCCAGGCAAGCTTTCCCGCCCCTTACCTACCTATAGGGGTACTTACTACCTATTTGTGTTTATGTTTTCTGCTTTATGCTATCCTTGTGTTCCGATGCTTTGTTCGAGTCACGTATCCTATCCATATGTTTCCCCAAAGCAAAACTATATATCCGCCACCTCCCGCCTATTACCTTTTGCTTGTTGTTTGAGTTGGCCTTGCGAGTCGTAGGCATGCTTAGGTTGTTTCAAGTTGTAGTATCTTATCGGGTTGGGAAAGTTATCACATGCTTTACTTTATGGCTGTGAGATGGATACTAATTGGAGATAAGTTGGATATTAGATGTTGGAGATAAACATGATTTAATTATGTTACAACTACACTTGTTTAAGCAGAGGCATTGGTGAGTCATTTTGCCTGTTTTACGACGGCTCACTTGTGTCCCCTAGGACCTCGAGTTCGCATGAACTGTTCTAAGCTGAGCGCGCTAACCACTCGCGGAAGATTCCATGGGGTCTCCCTTGACTTACTACTTTTTCTCGAGTTAGTTTACCAGGGGCCACAACACCGTATTTACATTTGGATCTAGAGTTGGTTTGAGTTACCTCTGAGGGTGCTCTAGGTTTTGAGCCCCCCCCCCTCCGATGGGTGTGGTTGTGTCGCCTCCGATGGTTGACAGGTTTATTTGTCCGCGGGTTGAATTGGAAGCTGGACGACGTCTCTCCGATGAGCCTTCTTTCAGACTTTCACGCCGTCGCAAACTTCTGGGTCCGTCTTCGGAGCTCGGCCGACTTCGTTGCGGGTAGCTTAGTAGGGTGGCCCCCCTAAACTCTCTTGTAGAACTAGCAACAGTCTTGTCATGATATCTTTCCCTTGCTAGGTTGGATTGATCGAGCGTGTATGGGTACATTGGTACACCCCTGCAGGGTAAATCTTTTCGAAAAGCCGTGTCCGCGGTTATGGACGACTTAGAGCCGTTCTACTCGATCATAGAACAAATTGCACCTAATTGATGATAAAATATGGCATAGTAAATAGTTCTACTACAATATTAAATTGCTATAAAATTGCCTACCGTGTGAGTGCCTTTGATGTTGCTTCTTCGTGTGGTGCGATGAGGTGATTCATTAGCTGGGTTATGTTTGTTGTAGTGTTCTAGTTGGTTCCTTTATGCGCTCTCTTATCTTATTCTGATTAGACGGAAGTTGTAGAGTGTCTCTATAGGTTCTTTAGTGGTTGCTCGCTGCCGCTTAACCCCACCATACAGCTGACATCCTTTTGAGTCTCTCGAGTTGTCTGTGTACCTCACGTACAAAGGCCGCTTGTTGACTATGCTTTATACGTCTTGAAGTCTTGCTAAGTACTTTTGTACTTATTGCTGCTCGTCTCGGATTTTCGCCGGAGCAGGTTTGAAGACAGGTACATGGAAGCGACGACGTTAGCAAGGTTACCCTTCCGGCTTGGCCTGGGCAGGGTTATGGACGCCATCGTTTATTTTCAGGCCTCTTAGGCCCATTTGTATTCTTGTCCGTACTCGGATACTATTTTGCTTTATGTATGATTTGGATCTTTGTATGTAATTTGGATTCTTGACTCGTGGAGTCTTTGTGGTTGTATTATATTCTTTTGTGGGTTCCATCGTGAACTTGTGCAATGTTGCTACCTTGATTCCACCTGCATAATGTGTATGTTGTGATGTGCATATTTTGCTTGGTGGTGCGTTTCCAAAGCGACATCGTGCAAATTGTGGCGTGATTGCTGTAATTCGCAAGGTGCCGATTTTGGGGCGTCACAAGTGGTATCAGAGCCCAGGTTTTGTCGATACCCGCGGGTCCGCTTTGCCTGTAGGATAACCTTGCCAACGGTCGTTGTTGTGTCTAGTTTCAAAACTATTTTGCTAAAAATGCGTGGGATAGCTCTAAGTAGGTCTGCATTTTACTCCTTACCTATGAGCTTCTCCCCTCTTACCTTTGTGAGTTTTGAGTTCTCTCTCTTACCTTCTTCAAGTTTTAGGATCCTACGTGGGTGGACGATCTCTTGCCTTAATCCTAATAGGTCCGTTCTTTGGGAGATTATAATCGTCAATGTGAGCAAGAATCCATTGTTGGTGGTGTCGAGGAAGAATCTCTTGTTGGTGGTGTCGACAGGATCAATATGGTGCAAGAAGATTCGATAGTTTAACCAACTTTTCCCCCTATACGAGCATGGATCTCGGGGTGAGATCCCTTGTTGGTGGTGTCGATTGTAACGGCCCAGAAAAATCTCCTTTATTAGATTTGTTTGTTCTTTTGTTTTCGTGCATCATCATGCATTCTCACCTTGCATGTTTTTGTCAAAGTTAAAATTATTTGGAATAAAATCTATTTTTTATTTTGCTTGTATGGTTTTATGAAACAAACCCTCTTGTCCTCTCTTATTTTGAATTAAGACTAAACCAAATATTTGCAACCTTTGAAAATTATTTTGAGTCAATAAATCAAGTTTTTGAAATCTTGTTTCAAACATGTTATGCAACCTTTTGAAACCCCTCCTTTTTTTCCTCTTGTCCCCAAAAAAAATTTGAGCAAGAAAAGGTGAAGCAAAAACCAGATTAGAAGAAGGGAGAAGCATGCCCGTGCAGCCCATCTATCCATTCGGAAAACAGCCAACCAAAGCCCACCTTACCTCCCAGCGAAGAATCCATCGTTCACGTCGCTGTCTTCTTCGTACGGCTCTACATCAAGAGCTCCACGTCGCCACCTGGGGGATGGGACGGATGATCACCTGCTCCCCTATAAAATCCCCTAGCCCTGCAACCTGCAAAACCCTAGCGCCCTCCGGCCTCTACTTCTCTGACCTCGCCTGCATGCTCCTAGTGAGCGTGCGAATCTCTCAGGCCGCTCCCCACCGCACCATTTTCGTTCCCTGCAACTCTGCATCAGCACCAAAGGTGCAAGACTTCTGCTTTTCATCAAATTCAGGTGCTTCTGACAAGATCATGTCTCATTCCGACTGGCCTGTTCCTTGCTGATCATTCTCGAGGCATCAGATCGACTCCCCACAGCGCCCAGGTCCTCGTCTCCTTCATTGTTGCGAAGCTGTCACCACCACCTCGCATTGTCCATTCAAGTTACGCGCGTACGTTCTTCCATCACGATCCGCTCCGTAGCTCAGTTGGTCCGTTCCTTCCCTGTATCCAGTCGATCAGTATTTCGAATACTGGCAGCAGCAAAAAGCCAACCCTTTTTCTTGCTATTTTGTTCAGATCTGGCACCACTCGTGGGTCGCGGCCCAGATCACTAAGATGTAGCTCGTCGCTGGCATGCGACAGCTTTCTATCCGCCGCTGTTCGGGCACAGTTCCGAGCCAGTTCAGCCCAATCCCCTCTGCCTATTTGTTTTCTTTTAGTTTTAAATTGCAAATCTTGTTTAATTTATATCTTCCAAACCTTAACTCGAAATAAAAAGTATTTTATATGAATTTCAATCAGATAAATGTGAAGAATCTGAATATGCCATTCATATTACTGTTTGTATCTTGCATCATGTCGTCACGTGATAGTTTGCATTACACCTAATAAGTAATATATGGAGTAATTGTGAATTGCCAACTATGGTTTCACCACTTCATTTAATTTTGTGTAGCTCACCCATGCCTTGTCTTGCCATGCTAATCAACATTTAATTTGCCGAGTAGTAAAATAACTTGAACCATATATGTGTGTCGGGATTCCTATTCTGCTTAAATTTGATAAGTTGCATTGCATCATAATTGCCATGTCATGCATGCTTGCATATGATCATGCCGATTCTTTTGCCATAGTAGTAAGTGTTGCATCCATTATTTGTTGTAGTACTTTGCTTCTTCCCGGATAGGACGCTTCGTGGTGTTGTGAGCAACGACAAGTTCTTTGGTGTTCTTCGACAATCTTGCCAGGCAAGCTTTCCCGCCCCTTACCTACCTATAGGGGTACTTACTACCTATTTGTGTTTATGCTTTCTACTTTATGCTATCCTTGTGTTCCGATGCTTTGTTCGAGTCACGTATCCTATCCACATGTTTCCCCAAAGCAAAACTATATATCCGCCACCTCCCGCCTATTACCTTTTGCTTGTTGTTTGAGTTGGCCTTGCGAGTCGTAGGCATGCTTAGGTTGTTTCAAGTTGTAGTATCTTATCGGGTTGGGAAAGTTATCACATGCTTTACTTTATGGTTGTGAGATGGATACTAATTGGAGATAAGTTGGATATTAGATGTTGGAGATAAACATGATTTAATTATGTTACAACTACACTTGTTTAAGCAGAGGCATCGGTGAGTCATTTTGCCTGTTTTACGATGGCTCACTTGTGTCCCCTAGGACCTCGAGTTCGCATGAACTGTTCTAAGCTGAGCGCGCTAACCACTCGCGGAAGATTCCATGGGGTCTCCCTTGACTTACTACTTTTTCTCGAGTTAGTTTACCGGGGCCACAACACCGTATTTACATTTGGATCTGGAGTTGGTTTGAGTTACCTCTGAGGGTGCTCTAGGTTTTGAGCCCCCCCCCCTCCGATGGGTGTGGTTGTGTCGCCTCCGATGGTTGACAGGTTTATTTGTCCGCGGGTTGAATTGGAAGCTGGACGATGTCTCTTCGATGAGCCTTCTTTCAGACTTTCATGCCGTCGCAAATTTCTGGGTCCGTCTTCGGAGCTCGGCCGACTTCGTTGCGGGTAGCTTAGTAGGGTGGCCCCCCTAAACTCTCTTGTAGAACTAGCAACAGTCTTGTCATGATATCTTTCCCTTGCTAGGTTGGATTGATCGAGCGTGTATGGGTACATTGGTGCACCCCTGCAGGGTAAATCTTTTCGAAAAGCCGTGTCCGCGGTTATGGACGACTTGGAGCCGTTCTACTCGATCATAGAACAACTTGCACCTAATTGATGATAAAATATGGCATAGTAAATAGTTCTACTACAATATTAAATTGCTATAAAATTGCCTACCATGTGAGTGCCTTTGATGTTGCTTCTTCGTGTGGTGCGATGAGGTGATTCATTGGCTGGGTTATGTTTGTTATAGTGTTCTAGTTGGTTCCTTTATGCACTCTCTTATCTTATTCTGATTAGACGGAAGTTGTAGAGTGTCTCTATAGGTTCTTTAGTAGTTGCTCGCTGCCGCTTAACCCCACCATACAGCTGACGTCCTTTTGAGTCTCTCGAGTTGTCTGCGTACCTCACGTACAAAGGCCGCTTGTTGACTACGCTTTATACGTCTTGAAGTCTTGCTAAGTACTTTTGTACTTATTGCTGCTCGTCTCGGATTTTCGCCTGGAGCAGGTTTGAAGACAGGTACATGGAAGCGACGACGTTAGCAAGGTTACCCTTCCGGCTTGGCCTGGGCAGGGTTATGGACGCCATCGTTTATCTTCAGGCCTCTTAGGCCCATTTGTATTCTTGTCCGTACTCGGATACTATTTTGCTTTATTTATGATTTGGATCTTTGTATGTAATTTGGATTCTTGACTCGTGGAGTCTTTGTGGTTGTATTATATTCTTTTGTGGGTTCCATCGTGAACTTGTGCAATGTTGCTACCTTGATTCCACCCACATAATGTGTATGTTGTGACGTGCATATTTTGCTTGGTGGTGCGTTTCCAAAGCGACATCAGTGCGAATTGTGGCGTGATTGCTGTAATTCGCAAGGTGCCGATTTTGGGGCGTCACAGAGATCTAGGTATACCGACTATTCCTTGCTCTATTAAAAATAACTATGTTAGAACTGCTTTATATAATTTGGGAGCCAGAGTTAGTGTCATGCCTTTTTCTCTTTATAAGAGACTTGATCTAGAAAAATTGGTATCAACTGATATATCTTTGCAAATGGCTGATAAGTCAACTACTATTCCTATTGGTATATGTGAAAATGTTCCTGTTCAAGTTGCTAACAGTTGCTTAATATTAACTGACTTTGTGGTGTTAGAAATGCCTGAAGATGATAATATGTCTATTATTCTTAGGAGACCTTTTCTAAACACTGCAGGTGCGGTTATTAATTGCAATCAAGGAAAAGTAACTTTTAGTGTCAATGACAAAGAGTACACGGTCTATTTTCCTAAGAAGATTGATAGAAAGAATGCTCTAAATTCAATCAAGAATGTTGAGACCATCAGAGTTGGTCAAATTATTTGTTTAGAGCGAAAGCCCAAGGACGAATATAAAATTGTCATGATTGGGACTATGCCTATCAAGGTCGAGGTAACATAAGCATATAGTGAAATGCAAGGTTTTGCCTCATATAAAGTTAGTTTGGTAACAAGACTTGATCAACCTTATTAACAAAGTGATTTTATATGAATGAAACTTTGTTTTCATCGCATTTACTCAACCTCACTCATTTTTACTTTCACCATTTTTATTCCCTTTGTTAGTTACATGATTAGAATGTCTTAGATCTACTGTAAGGTTGAGTTGGATTTGCTTTCTATCTCTCCACCGTCGTTTGCCCAAGTTTTATTCTCTTATTGTTTTTTTTTTGAAAAATCCTCGAAAATAAAGTTTCTCAAAAAATTCCAGAAAAATCTTTTTAAATTTTTATGTCAAAAATGGGGCAGAGAGGCACCTGGGAGACCTCAGGGGGACTCACCATGCCACCTCACAACCAGGGGGCGGCCTGGCCACGCCCACCTATTGTGAGGGGCCCCCCTGGCCTCTAACTTATCTCTTCATCCCTAGCTCTTTCTCTCTCCCAAAAAATCATGACATCCCTAGCTCAAACTCGTGTTCTTGCTGCTCTCCATCTTGATTTTTGATCTCCTTGCTCAGCCCATCATTGTTGCTGAGATTTGGAGCATTTGTTCTCTGCAAAGGGGGATGGACAACTACACCTATGGAGAAGTATTTGAAAGAGAAGCACCAAGGTCATCAAGGCCTTCAAGATCTACTGCTCAATATAGGATATCCTACAATGAAGATCTTATGTCACCAAACATTGAGGGAGATGATGGAGATGCGCATCCATCCACCTTCCCTTGTGCTAACTTCTTGAGTGATGCAGGGATTCTTGAGGATTTCTTACTCCTTATTAACAGGGTTGGATTGACTACATACATGACGAATGAGAGTAATCAATATGCTATTCTCACAAAGAATTTCGTTGAAAGCTTTAAATTCACTAACTCTCATTTCAAGTCTTCCATTGCATTTAAGATTTGTGATAAGTCTATCACCATGTCTTTGGAGAAGTTTTGTGATATTTAAGGTATTCCCATGTTTGGGACAGCAAAGAAGATGCTTCAACAGCCCACTGATTTGCTGGAGCTCTACCGAGGAGTGACTAATGAAGATGGCCGCATAGCACAGCGTGGCAAGATAAGAAACATTCAGCTCCCAGCTATTAGATATTTTACTTACTATCTTGCCACTAGTATTCTTGGTAGAGGGAACACTAGCAATATCTCCAACTATCATTTAGCTTTTCTAGCTACCGCTCTTGATGTTAGCAAGAAGTATAACCTCAGTGCTCTTATTGCTCGTTGCCTAGCCGCTAGGGGACCTATTTATGGAGGCATTATTGCTGCGCGCATTGTTGCTATTCTTGGACTTTCTATTGCTCCTCATGATATATTGTTGGCTCCACAGAGGCTCGATCTTGCTACCATGAAGCTCCATCATTTTGTTACTACTAACTCATGTGCAGGGAAATTAGTTTATAGAATGTTATTCACTGATGGAGAGGAAAGGGAAGTGCCCTTGCCACAACCCAGTTTGTTCAGTATTCACAGTAGGCCATGGTCGCGCTCAAAGGAGGAGTTGGATGAGCAGCTTAGGTTACTCGGCTTCAATGTACAGCATGGCGTTATGGACCAGGAGGAAGAGGAGGCGCTGACCTATCACCACAGTACATACCACACCGGGGCGCCCTCGAGCTCACATCAGGACGAAGGTGCTTCTTCGTCATATTTTGGAGATGCCACTTCATGGCTGAGCTGGTATTGATCTCCACTTAGGCCAAAAGCCTAAGCTTGGAGGGAGGTACGCCGATGATTCACTCATCTACATATCATATTTTGTCGGTACTATGTATATCCATGTTTCGCTTTCTTTTCTTTGTTGTTCTCGTTCTTATTTCTGCATTCCAAAACACAAAAAGATCAAAAATATTTCCGTTGTTTCTCTTTGTTTGCCTTTTCAGTTGCTAGCTTTGGTTTGCTTTACTTGCTATTTTCGGTTTGATATCTGAAAAATCCAAAAATATTTTGCTTTGTTTGCTATTTCCTTTTGTTCTTGTTTCAAAATTTGAAAACCCAAAAATATTTGTTGTTCTTCTTCGGTTTTGTAAAGTTTGTTGCAGAGTTCAGTTTCCCGTGACTCCATTGGAGCTTGGTATTCACTTCATATTATTCAAGCCATACAAGTGAAAGGCAATAATGATGACATATGACAATCCGAGATGTGGTAAGAGGCTGATATTTGTTTTCATTTTTGTACATATACTCATCTATGTGGACATGCTTAGTCATTTCATGTAAGGTATATGTTATCTAATGGATGCTTTGTAGTTCTTGCTCTCATATGATTAGTTCCAATTTACTAATAGTTTGTAGCATGTCATGTAGACGCTTGCTTGCATTGTTTTGTTCATAATATGGTATGTTATTGTGGTATCCACCTCTGAAAGTTTCATTTGAATCGACTTGGCACATGCTCAAGCATGCATATGACTGAACAAAAAGTCAATTAAGCCTCGATGATTTACTTTGCTTCAGAGTTCTTGTATCATTTTTATGCCGATGTTAATTTTGTTTTGTCGCAAGCATGATTATGACAGCTTTTACTCTCTCGATTGTCGCTTCCAGTCTTTTGCTAGCCTTCACTTGTACTGAGACGGAATACTTCTCATGCATCCAACTCCTGAAAACCGAGTAACCCCAAAGAGTCCACTATAAACTCATATGCATGGTATTTGCAAGCCATTCCAAGTAAATTTTCATGTGCTACCTTTCAAAACTTTCAACTACTTCTCATTTTGTGCCACTATTTTTAGCTCATGAGGACGTAGTGGTCGGAATTGCTATCTTCCATATTAAATTGAGTACCCCTCGACTAGGCAGCTTCATCCGCTCGTCATTAATTTTGCAAAGGAGCTAGTCAGACCACTGTAATCTAATCTAAAAAAGAAAAGAAAAGAAAAAGGCACTCCTCCATGGTATGTGAAAGTTGGTGGACACCCGATGGAATCGGTTAGCCATGGTTTGAGAAAGGAAAAAAGGTGGGGAGGAGTGCCAAAGCTTTATAAAAGAGCACCAATGTGCCAAATTTTCAAAGATCTCGGAACCGCTCTCACTTGTTTATTATGGAAGATAGCAAGTCCCCATTGCCAGTCATTAACATGAAACAACCACCTCTCAAAATAAATTTTTATCTCTGTTTACAAATAAAAAGCTCTAGCACATGCTTAATCACTGCTTCCCTCTGCGAAAGGCCCTTCTTTTACTTTTATGTTGAGTCTTCATCTTCTAACTTTAAGCACCTTCTTGAGAGCATAACTGTCATTCTTAGTATAATGTGCTTGTCCTAGAACACGGTTAATTGTGGTATAACTTTGATGCTTGTATCTTTGATATTTTTACTTCTAGTCTTCCCTTGGACTTCAGAGGTGCCTCAGCATTTATGTTTTGCTCCACAAATAAAGTCAAGCGGGATACCACTCTTTCATATCATTTATGAAAATTACAATCTTGTAGCTTTTTATGTTTATGGTACTTGTTATTAGTGTATTTGCACTCTTTCGTAGCCTGCTTGACTATGAGGTAACATTAGTTGCATATTTCTTATTATGAATTGCCTGAGTACTTGATCATATAGTGAGTATATATACATCTTATGAAGCAAATGTGTTCGTGAAAGTTTATTTTATCGCTCTCAGTTGTTAACTGAATTGCTTAAGGACAAGCAAATAGCTAAGCTTGGGGGGAGTTGATACGTCCAAAATGTATCTACTTTCCCAAACACTTTTGCTGTTGTTTCTCCTCTAATTTGTGTATTTTGAATGCAACTAATACGAACTAACGTTGTTTTCAGCAGAATTGCTCTGGTGTCTCGTTTTTGCGCAGCAATCCAACTTTTAGTAAAAATTCAGGAAAATATTGTAAAAATCCTATTTCACCAGAAGACCCACGGAGCCAGAAGACGAGATGGAGAGTGGCTGGGAGGCCACCACACAACCAGGGGCTCGACCCAGGCCTGACCGCACCCACCTGTTGTGAGGTCGCCTCGGCCATCGCCTTGACCCCTCCTTCTGCCTACATATACCCTCTGACCTGAAAGGAGCGGGGGTTTGGCATTTTTCCCAGATAGACTTTCACTGCGCTGCCACCCTCAGAAACCGCGACTCAGAACCAGAAACTCCGTTCTGGCACCCTGCCGGGACGGGGATTTGGAGGAGTTCTTCATCATCATCATCACCGACGTCTCTCCATCAACCATCCATGACTACCCCATCCATGTGTGAGCAATTCCCGCTGTAGGCGAAGTGGATGGTAGGGATTGGATGAGATCATTCATGTAATTTGCTATGAGATTGTTAGGGCATAGTGCCTAGTATCTACTATTAGTGCTTATGACATTGTTGCAACTTGTTGTGCTTAATGCTTGTCACTTTGGGCCCGAGTGCCATGATCTCAGATCTGAACTTGTTATTGTTTTATGATGATACTTGTTATTTATGATCTTACCTGCAAGTTGTTTACACATATCGTTGTCCGGAACCCGAGGCCCCAAAGTGACAGAAATTGGGATAACCAGAGGGGATGGCTATGATGTGAGGATCACATGTGTTCACCGAGTGTTAATGCTTTGCTCCGGTACTTTATTAAAAGGAGTACCTTAATTACCAGTAGTTTCCCTTGAAGCCCTGATGCAACAGGCTGGTAGGACAAAAGATGTCATGCAAGTTTCTCATTTTTTTGACAAGGGAAAACTGTGAGGCAACAGCCCCACAGCACTTTATTGAAAATAAAGAAAGTTCAATATGTACAGCAAAAGAACATGGAAATGAAAGGCACTAACTAAGCTATGAACAAAAACCAGGAAGAGACCTCAAGGCAAGGACTCTATCCAATCTAGAAGCTCCACTCTATACTTCTGCTTAATCCTATACTGAAGAAGAGTCATGTCATGTACAAATTTACACTTCCACCTAGTGAAAGTAGGCCTTTCATTCTGGAAGATCTTGGTGTTCCTTATCAACCAAATATTCCAGCATGCTACCACCACAACCTCCAAGAAGAAAGGCTTATGAAATCTCTGCCAAGCTGTAGTGACCACCACTTGCAAATCATCATGGTGAATCCACTCAATTTGTAAATAGTTCCAAATTCTTGTGCTAAAATTGCACTGAAAAAATAAATGAATGCGGTCTTCATATGCTCTGAAAGGACATAACTCACAGTGAGTATCATCTGTCACTTGCCAATGCCTCCTCTGCAGCATATCTCTAGTATTTAATCTGTCCACAAGAAGCATCCAAACAAAGAACTTGGTACGCATAATGCAGCTAGATTTCCATAACCAATGATACACTTTAGGCACTTTGATATGTGCATGAATGTGCTTGTAAAACTGCGCAGAAGTGTATGTGGACCCCCATACATAACTCCACTTATCTTTGGCATCTGTAATAGGGTTTTCCTCCATGATCAACATAAGCTCTTGGAGCTCAGCAAAAGTCGGCTGAGACAAGGGAAGGTAGAAAAAAGAAGTGATGTCCTCCCTGTTATAAACCTCCAAGGCAGACATATTCTCCTCAAGGACATACGAGAAGAGCCTAGGGAAGCGTGATTTCATAGGCTGGGAACTATCATGGATCTCCCAATTATCTGACCAGAATAAAAAGGTATTACCAGATCCCATCTTGACAGAAGCAACACCACGGAAATTATCAACTAACTTCAAGATATCTAGCCACCAAAATGAACCACAAAGATCTTGTGCATGAGGTACCCTATTAACGTAATGAGCATCCCAAACTAATTGCACCCAGGGAATCTCCTCATGGTTGTAAAATTTATCAAGAAATTTGATCAACAATGCCGCATTCTGCTTCTAAAAATCAACCACACCGAGGCCACCCTTGTCCTTCGGTTTACAGATCATCTCCCAAGCAGCCAAAGATTGTTTTTTTTCATTATCAAAATCACGCCATAAACATTGTCGCAGAATTCTGTCCAGTTGCAATGTGAAACCAGCAGAGAGTTTCAACGAGCAAAGGAAATGTAAAGTCATTGATGCAAGCGCCGAATTGATTAGCTGAAGGCGAGCACCTTGTGAGAGAAAGCTAGAACTGGAAGACAGCTTCCTCTCCAGCCTACAAACCAGAGGCATCATATCTCTCATAGTCGGCCTAGTCGTACCAAGAGGCAAACCTAGGTATGTAAAAGGCATTGTGCCAACTTGACAACCAAAGTCCTCCGCAAGCAAAGACACAAGGTCATCTGACACATTAATCGGAACCAGCTGAGATTTACTGCAAGTTTCTCATTGCAAGCACGTACGATTATATACGGAACACATGCCTATGATTGTTTAGTACTAGGATGCTTTATCAATATTTATCTGCAATGCCCATGTCTCACTGATTTCATGAATTATCTTATCCATGCAACGCCCGTACATTTATCCCTATGCCTATAGTCTTTAATCCTACTGTTTACTATTGCCACTATTACTACTTTTATTTTACTATTGCTGTTACTGTTTTGCTACGATCACCACTATAAAACTGTTGCTATTGATAAACCGCTGCGAGCAAGTTTGTTTCCTGATGCAGTTGAATTGACAACTCACCTGTTAAGGCTTATAAATATTCTTTGGCTCCCCTTGTGTCGAATCATTAAATTTGAGTTTTACTTCCCTCGAAGACTGTTGCGATCCCCTATATTTGTGGGTCATCACGGAGCGACAGAAACCTAAACCCCTGTTAGGAAACCATTGCACCAGGAAGTGTAGGATCTCAGAGTTTAAGGCTGTGATTAGATTTATCTTAATTACTTTCTTGTATTTGCGAATGCTTGCAAGGTGTATAATCACAAGTGTGTGTGTTAGTCCTAGTAAGGGTAGTACACTAGCATAGGTTCACCCCCATAAAACTTATCAAATTAATGAAGATTACTTAGCTGCATGAAGCGAAAGCACTCGACAGAAACTCCCGTGTGTCCTCGGGAATGTTTGGTAATCATAAGCTACAAAACCGGCTTGTCCTTTGCTCTAAAAAGGATTGGGCCACTTGCAACAATTACTATTATTGTCTTTTATTTACTCGTACTTTATTTACTTGCATTACCAAATACCCCTGAAAACCCATTTGCTAGTATTTACAGTGAATCCTTGATCAAAACCACTTGTCAACACCTTCTGCTCCTCGTTGGGTTTGACACTCTTATTTATCGAAAGTACTACGATACACCTCCTATACTTGTGGGTCATCACCTCCTCTCACAGAGAGCTTGGAAGTCACCATTGTTGTACCTCCATCGATCCATATATACAGGCAGTAGAGCAGAAGTAGAGGTGTTATCTCCTCACGAGAGCCCCGAACCTGGGTAGACTGTGTGTCCCTTTCTGTCGTGCTCCTTAGCATGTTTCCCTCTCCCGAATCCTCCAATACTTAGTTCGGTCCCAACTTAAGCCATCCCATGGCATATGTTGTTTCACCACGACGACAAGAAGGAGTCACTAGATAATGGTTTACATGTTTCAAGTAGATTAGCACACAAAAAGTTAATATTCTGATCAAGTTTTTAGTCTTAAAATGTTGTAATAAAGTATAAACATAAAAGGAAAAACAGTGTTTATTGTGGTCCTTACCGAGGGCCGGTTCTCTTCCCGAGGCTACCAGCGACCCCTTTCTTATTCGTAGCCGGCAATCGCAACCATCCATATATGATAGGTAACGACATAATGCGTCTCATATGTGTCCTTGTTATCGGCCCACACCAGCTGTAAGGTGAAGTTTTTGCCAGAACAACACATATTTTACAGTTGTCGCTATTTGATTTTCTACTATACAAGATGTACACGGGCAATTAAAGAGCGCACATAATTTCAGATGTAACTGACCTCGTAGGTACCCATCTTTTGGACCCGTTATGGACTAATGTAACCGACGTATAGATAAATATACTAAATAGTTAAATCCTCAACTAATTCACGAGAGATGTATACATGCATGGCACATGCAGGTGTAACCAAACATAGAATTTATGAGAGACGTATACGTGCATGGCACATGCATGTAATAATCCGTCACTCCTAGAGAAGGTGCGTAAACGAGCACCCAAACTAGATTTGCTGTAACTGTTGAAACACCATCATCGACGATCAAAGAGTCGACACACTTACCACCAAATACACGCGTACAATAGTATGTTAAAATAGATTGCTGGTGGGAGACTCTTACGGAGCCTTGGTGTCTAAAAGCACAAATGTCGGAAACAAATACTACAAACAAACTAATCAAAGTACACTGGATAGCAATTTGTGGATTTCCTTCGAAAGGCTTTTGGCCGATTTTTCCTTATATGTGAAAATCTGATTAACAAAATCTTTGAGTTTTCATCACGAGAGGAGAAGAAAGTATTTTGAAAACAAACACAGACAAAGAAGCCAACGACTTGTCAACATCGAAGCCCAGGGCCACACCGGCCATTCCATTTCAGGAAAACCTGCATCATCTCCTTCACTGACAGGCCGGCCCCGCAGCATCACGTGATCCTTCCTTCCTAGTAAACCCTGGCGGGCCCACCATAAAGGCACGCGCGCTTTTGACCTCGCCATCTCTATCTCTATCCGTCCGTTTGTTTGAAGGAGACGACGACTACGGCGGAATCCCCCACCCGCCGCGGCTATATATACGCCGCCCGGGCCCCATTCCCGGCCGCTTGCCAAATTTTTCCAGTCCCGCTTAAACCCAGAACCCTAACCCTAGCACCGCCGGCGCCGCCGCCACCCATTTCGGCGCGGAACAGAGTCTCGGGGATGGCTCCGTTCGGGGACGGCCCTCCGGTAGGGGACGGGGAGGCGGATGTGCGGTGGGGGTGGGACCCGCTGCGCAGCGGGAGCGCGCCGCCCACCATGGACGGCGCCGCGGCGGCGCTCCTGGCGGCCAAGGGCGGCGGCGGCGGCGGCTCCTTCTTCTCCTCCGGGGCTGGCGGGTTTGGCGCCAGGCTCGGCGAGGTCGGCAGGCCGCGCGTGGTCGTCTCGCAGGTGAGCGCCGTGCGGATGCCTTTTGATTAAACGGCTGTTTGATGCTTGGGTAATGTGCTGGTAGTCGTGCCGTTACTGGTGTAGATTAGATGTATCTGTATGTTCCTGGCGTGGACTTCCCGTTGAATTTGTTTTTAATCTGCGCCTGGTTGCTTCCTGCTCGCGCGAGGGTCCTTACAAATTTTGTTCTCCGTCCTGAAAAAAAGGGAGGTAGATTGGTCCTATTCTAATTGCTCTAGGAGCTGCTCGTGGTGTGGATTTCCCGTTGAGTTTGTTCTTGATACGCGCCTGGTTGGTTCTTGCGAGTGGGCTCCTACAAATAAATTTAGTTTTTTTACTGGAAAAAGGGTGGTAGATTGGTACTACTAGTCTAAAATTAACAGGCGCAGGTGAGGGTTACTGCTTGGGTTGCTTCCGGATGAGTACATTATGCATCAGTCTCTGCGTGGGCGGGGATTGGACTGGATGGTCCAGGTCTGCATGCGTACTGAAGTTGGTCAAATCGTTGACTTTCTCATTTGTTTCATAGCGCTCTGGCCTTTAATGGTGCAGCTATAGGTGTAACTGAATTGGCAGGAACTTATCACTGCTCCAGTTTCCCGTTGGTGTTTCTTTGGACGCTTGATCAAGTGCTTGTTGATGACAGGCTGGCAATGGCTTTATCGTTTTGTTCCATATGCGTTCTGTGTGGTTTTGTTGGTGGATTGGGCTGGTTCATCGATGTGTTCTTGATTGTGCACTCCTATTTCTGCTCAACCTTATTGCACTTTAATACTGGAAATAAGGTTCAGCAGAAAGTTATTTTGTCAAAAATTTGCATCTTGCAAAATCTTATTACATTAGGTTCCGTTTTGTGGATTTAAAGGATGCAGCAAATTTTTAACAATGATATTGGAATACCTGAAGCGTCAAACTGCAAGTTGTTTTTTCAAAATTTACCATTTTTTTTGGCATTATCTGGTCTGCATGCAGCGTAGCTTGTAGCTCAGTGTTAGAGATGATAAGGTACGCTGCACATGTTTTGTAGTTATGTACTTACCAAACACTCAATTTTTTTTTCAGTTTTTTGTGCCTATTTATATTGTTCAGTTGAAAGGACGGTTTTCTTTGACATGCTCACCAGGGTCACATATTTAGTAGATACCCTGTCCCTTTCATTTAGTGTATCGTTTTAATATTGATAAGGCCATCAGGCTTTAGTCTAATGTAGCATGGGTTATTTATATTGGTTTTAATAGCTTGACCCTGGTGTCTGCATTGGATACTTCTTTTTATAGTAGTATGGTGTAGTATGTTCAGTGTGATGTTTTGGGTGGTGAATATCTACAAGCTTATATGGCAAGCATGCTTTTCAGACTTTTGTTTTTAATAATTTATTATCACCGCAAATTGCTTATTTCTGTATTTTTGCCAAACTAGTTGTTCAGTTCGATCTAAGAGTAAAATCCATCAAGTGTGGCTGGAAACTGAACCAACATAATTCTGACATCCCCTTTAGTATAGTTCCCAGTGACTCAGATTCTTTATACTCTCTTCTCTCTGTGGATAAGAATATAGATTGAGTGGGTGGTATGTATAGATGCCGAGATAGAGACGGGTAGATAGGGACTTTGGGAGAGGAAGGCGGGGCTTGTTTAGGCGAAGGAGAGAGAAATAGTGTCTGGTCAGATGCAGCTATCCCCGTGTTCTGCCAAACCAAGGGCACTGCTTGACATATTACTTCTTAACTGCTGATTTTTTTATTTGTTGTATGTGAGGGAAAGAGCTAGCTGCTTCTTAAAATAATAAAGTTTCCTTAATTGTTGTTTTGGCTTCTCTATCTTTTATTTTGTACTTTATCACCCGTTCTAACCTATGCATATAGACAATTTTATGCAGTGGATTTGTACAGTTGTACTACTCTAAGTGAATTTGTTGCCAGCTCATAGTGCTTGTGGCCTCATGACTTCTGTTTTTCATAGTGTAACTTTGGTATATGTTCTAATGTAATTCTGTAACTGAACTGGCACACACAAATATTATTGGAACTTTGGCATATATCCTGATTAAGTAAACAGTTCCATACAATGACACTACTTTCAGATTTATGTGCTTCCATTGTTTATGCTTTCATAACTCATGCATCACTTACTGTAAGCTTTGTGTTCTTTGTTTCAGGACCATTTTGGCAACTCTGCATTACCATCTAAAGGTTTAGCAAGCATCCAGCTCAATGGTAGCAGAGACTTTGATGGGCATGAATTTGGACCAAACAGAGTTCATAGTGTCGATACAATGACAGACCACTTGACATATGATATGGGTTCAACATGGTCAGAACAGGATGCTGAATTTCATAGGCACCCAAATCACTTTGTGTCAAACATGGGAAAGATAAATACTTTGGGCAGAAGGGACCTTGATTCTGCATATCTCTCTGATTTTGATCTTTCAGATACATTCTCTGGGTTGAGGCTATCTAATAGGACACCATTTGATGAAAGGAGTCATGAGAATGAGCTGCTTGATGAAATGCTCATACATCAAAGAGATTTCAACTCCAATATGGTCAATGGTAGCCGTTCTCCTTCAGCTGGTAATATTTTCCGCGCACCTAGGTCTGAGCACTTTGATTTTCGCTCGCCGCGTGGAAATGTTTTACGCAGGCAGAACAGTTCCATTGATGGCCCCAATGATCCTAGGATGAATCACCACCACATTAATAATTTAGGTCACCTATCTTTTGGTGAAAAGTTGATGCAGTTGGGCAATTTGCATGGAGAGGGTCATTATCTCCGCGATGCAGCTACAGCAAATATGGTAAACCCCTTGAGCAATAGAAACAACACCATTAGAGACTTGGATTTGGCTAGGAATCGTAGGGCATACCTTGAGGACCAGTTTGTACGCCAGTGTCTGCAGAATGATGATAATTATCTACCAAAGTCTGGTCTCTCTTATAACAGTAACAGGCTCTATCACGATGAGCCTCGAGTGCCCTATTCAAGAGTCCAACGATTAGGGTCCCACATTCATCCTAATTTGGGGAGCATTTCAAGTCATGGTGACCAGCAATCACGCCTCTTCTCAAACAATAGAAGGTCAGGTGGTAGAAATATGGGCCTACAGAGCAATCAAGATAATGCAGTAGCACAGTATATTGATTCTTTGGATAAACATGTTGATGATTCCTTGGAGCTACTTGATGCAGTTGGCCATGTTATGAACGTCAGGTATATTATTTGTTCATTATGTGTTGCCTATTTACTAAAAAACATTTCTGCAAAGTCATTCCTTTTCATCTTAATGCAGCGTGGATCAACATGGAAGTCGGTTTATTCAACAGAAACTAGAAGAAGCATCACCTGAAGATAGGGAAAAGATCTTTCCAGAGATACTAGCCAATGCTATTGCTCTGACAACAGATGTGTTCGGTAATTATGTGATTCAGAAGGTATGCCAATCCGTCAAGTAATTTAACTTTTTGTTTTTCCTGAAAATACTGTCATTTCTATTGAAAAATCAGAAATACTAACATTTGTTTTGTACTGTTCACAGTTTTTTGAGTTTGCTACAGAGAGCCAGTTGAGCCAGTTAGCAGATAAACTGAATGGTCATATTTTGAATCTTAGCTTTCAGATGTATGGGTGCAGAGTTGTTCAAAAGGTCAGTAGTGTTAATGCTATGTTTCTGTTCCTTTATTTTCTTCTTAACAACTTCTTTTTATTATAGTTATTTAGCAGTTTTCTGTGATAAATTGCGAGGTACTGTGTATTAGTGAGCTGCAAAAACTGGAACCTTTATCTTCCCATCTTATTTAGTGTCATGACTTGTCAAGGATACACCAACTGTTTATACATGAGATGCTCCTCTTGCACTAAATTCTGGCATCACTATGTCACTACTATTGGTTATTAGCAATGTAGCCATACTTAAACAGCTAAACCTCCAAAAAGCCTGTCTTCAGTTTACTTGACTTTGGACTTGCTAGGTTTGGAATGGTCCCACTCCAGAATGTCATGGTTGAACACGACACCATCCAATTGTTCTTTATGTGATCACCTAATTCCTTGTCCTCCGTTGGCATTTATGATGGCAGATTGACTGTTTTACCATATTATAAGAAGGTCAGGTTTAGAGATAGTATTGCTCCTTTGTGTAAAAAATACTGATTGGTTTTCTTAACCCGTTTTCATCAACTACTTGAGCAATATGATCTGAAATGGAGGTTAGCATGCTCCTTTTCTACTCATCGTGGAGCTTGTAACTGATTTCGCATAAAATCTGGTAGAAACCAACAGTATCACTTTGCAAACTGTCTCATGAGCACATCCAACATAGTTACCTTTCTTTTACTTATATAATTCTGAACCTAATGCTAGTAATAGTAAAGTTTCTATTCTTGACTATCTGTCATTTTGCTCTCCCCATCTCTCATCTGAGAGTAAGTGGTGCACTATCGCAGTTGTCCTCTGAAGTCTCAGTAATTTTATGCTGTGATGGAATTTGTTGGACATGGCACACTTGCAATTGAGTTAAAATATCTGTCACGCTTTTAAACATAAATTCTAATATTCACTATTGGCAGGTTATTGAAGTAGTTGATATGGACAGGAAGATTGATATTGTTAATGAGCTCAAGAATTCTGTTCTCAAATGTATTAATGATCAGAATGGCAACCATGTAATCCAGAAGTGCATTGAGTGTGTTCCTGAAGACCGTATCCCATTTGTTATAGAGCCTATACTAGCACAGATTTGTATGCTTTGTACTCACCAATATGGCTGCAGAGTAATTCAGGTATAGAATTTTCACCTCCCTTTTAGAGTAGACTGATCATTTTTTTAACTACGCCTGTAACATGGTTTTGCAGAGAGTTCTGGAGCATTGTCATGATCCAGCAACTCAAAGTGCTGTGATGAATGAAATTGTGGAACATGCTTGTGCTTTGACAGAAGATAAATATGGGAACTATGTTGTTCAAGTATGTCAGTGTGCTCTCTATAATGTATTTACTAGAATTAGCTTCTATTTTTTGTTGACCTGTAAAATATTGATACGTCATAGCGTAGCCCAATAATTTATATATATCGCACACATATTGTTTCTATTGAATTGTGAGTTACACATCCGAACTAGAATAGCCATGTTCTATCTATCATGTGCACTGATAGTCTGATACACTTTCTGAACTAGTTGGCATGATGGACGATTCATGGTTTTTAAAGCGTCCGAGCGCTTTAAAGCGCTGGGGGGGCGCCTCGACGCCTAAGCGCTCAAAGCGCGAAGCGAGGCGACGCTTTACGGTAATTACTAAAGCGCTAGCAACATTGGTGATCTGAAATTATAGCAGGCTGTTGTAAACATACCTTGGATTTGCTGGCTGTTGAGCCCACATAGCATCCACTGCAGCCATCCTTTTTCCCATTTCTTCCATCCACAACAGCAATCTGCATAAATATGGTACATGAATTGTTAAAACATGGTAAAAACCTGACTTAGTATGCAACCATTAACCATTCATGACCAGAACAAGTGCAAAACAAGATGAATTAGGTTCAGAAATCACAAGATAAAATAGGTTCCCAACATAAAATAGGTCTAGTGGTCCACAAGACCACACAACACAAGACAAATAAGGTTTACAACATAAAATAGGTTCACAAGTCACAGCAAGATAAATCATAAGCAAACTGGCCACTCTCAACAATCATGCATAGCCACCATCATCAAACTCATCCACGGTTGCATTTGCATTGTCTTCACCATCATGGTCACTTATTGGATCTTCATCATCGGTCACATCAACATCATCTTGAACATCTGAATCATCATCCTCTCCATTGGGGATAGTTGAGTGTTGTGCTTCTCTTTCGTCATCCTCTAGGTCATACTCATGGTCACTTAGTGGTGATGATGGAGCTGCCCTTTTGCGCCGCCTTTGGTATGGAACACTCACATTTGAGGGGCCCCTTAGAATGGTTGTAGTTGTAGCTCTAGGAAAATAGCGACCTCGCATTGCTGAAGTTGCACCAACAGCCTCGTCAACAAGATCCCATGGAATGTCATCGGGGCAGCCTCGAGCACCTTGGGCTGGAGGTATTGTTGGGTCAACCCACTCATTGCCCCAATCAAAATCATCAATGACTAGGGGGTCAAAGCTTTTGTCACCAATCTTCTCCTTTCTCTTTTGAAACCTATCCAAATTCTTGCGGTTGTATGAAACAAACACATTGTCATTCAATATCCGATGTTGCAACCGGTTCCTTTTCTTTGTATGAATCTACAAATAGCAAATAAAGTGAGTAAACAACTTGCTGCAATTAACATGCTAGCTGCAATTAACTTGCTGAAATAAACGTGCTCTTGCTGAAAACAAATGTACTCACAAATTCAAACGTGCTCCAATTTCTCTCACAGCCGGATGATGAAGCACAAAGACTAACTATACGCTTTGCAAACCTTTGTAGATCAATTGCCCGACCACCATATGAGCCCCACCAATCAACTTAAAAGGTAAAACACACATGCATTAGGAGTTTCTTGCTGAAATCAACTTGTTTCTTGCTGAAATTAACTTGAGTTACTTACGAGGGTTTCGTTTGGTCATGTTGTCAATTGCCATCACATTAGAAAAGGGTCCTCGCTTAGCCTCATATTGAACAGCCGCTGCATCAATCTTGTTGCGAATGGTGACATCTGGTACCATTCTTGCAAGAACATCATTGAAACAACTTCTCAGCTCACCAGCAAGTTCATCATCACCACTGTCCTTGATAGCGCAGTACTTTCCTGGGTTCAAATACAAAGCAGCCCCATACAATGGATGTTCCATTTGATTCTCCCAACGTTTTTCAACAATGCCCATGATCTTCTTGAGCAAAGCTTGCTTGTTTTGTTGGGGGAAACCTTCCACAATTCTCTCTTTGGCCCACTTCATCATTGCTGCTATTTCTGGCATGGCAGGGAGTTCATCACCATCAGCTATCCTAAGCACTCTAATTAGTGGGGCGGAAGCTCTAAGGCAGTCCTCCACTGCACCCCACCATTCAGTGGAAAGGATAATTTCTTGCACATTCAAACCAGCTTGGGTTTTGGCCAATTTATTTGCCATCCAAGCATGACTTGTAAATAGCTGCCTCAAAGCTGCCTTGTGCTTGACCAACTCTTGAGAGCAAGAAAGGATGTGGCAAACCGAGTGGCTGCAGGTCTCACAAGATCACCACCCGTTGCCTTCCTCATTAGACTCAAAATTCTGCCATGCCTATAGATGAAATTGGTGACTCTTCTACCCCTTGCAATAGGCTTCCTAAATGCATTTAGCTTCCCAACATCTTCCAACATTAGGTCCAAGCAATGGCATGCACATGGACTCCAATATAGGGTTGGAATCCTTTCCATTAGAATCTTGCCCGCTGCCTTGTAGTTAGCACCATTGTCGGTAACAACTTGGACAACATTATTGATACCGACATCCACAATTCTCTGCTCTAGCAAATCTGCTATCATCCTAGCATCTTGGCACTCAGCTGATGCATCAACCGACTCCAAGAAGTAAGTACCCGCTGGGCTGTTTACAAGAAAGTTGATCAAGTGGCGCCCCCTTCTATCGGACCAGCCATCGGACATAAGTGTGCAGCCATATTCCTTCCATGCTACCTCATGCTGTTTTCTCAGTAGTTTTGTTTCCTTGACACAATCCCTAAGCAATGGCTCCCGCAGCTCATAAGGAGAAGGAGGCTTGTAACCCGTGCCATATTGACACGAGGCTTCAATAGCAATCTGAAATTGCCTAGAGCTTGCTACATTGAAAGGTATGCCACACTCATAGAAGAACAATGCCCACTGCATACTCACATAGTGCCTCTCTTCCGGTGTCTTTGTGCTGGACTCCATGGTGCTTTGAGAGCACCTGGAGCGTCTTTCATCGACCACATCCTCAGGTTTTCTTCTAAGCATGGAAACTACTGATTTGGTTGCAACATTAGCTTCACTCCTGCTGGTGCTGGCTTGGTATGCTCTCTTGCTCCTTTTTGCTGCTGTCCCTGAACTTGGCCTTGTAATAGAAACCTTAACCGGAATTGTTTCTCCTGTTGTTCCATCAATCTCCACAACATCATCATTGGCATGATCATTGGGCACTGGATTGTTCCTTTTATTATTTTCCAAATACTCAAACATCTCTCTCCTAAGTTGTGAGCTGGCCAGCGGACAGCCCGTTGCATCCCCACCGGTGCCAGCGAGATGTTCTTTCTGCCTCTTTATCCCTCCTGCAGTCACCTTCTTACATAGGTTGCACACAACAGAGGAGAGGTTGCCAGGCCTCAAATAATATGCATATTTCCATCCTGGATCAGTTGGCTTCCGTGGCCTGCGCTCTGGATCTTTCATCGGATCATATGCGTCACCGTCACCACCATTAGCTGCTGGTTCTGCCATTGTGGGGCTGTAAAGTGCAAACACCAAACAATCAGCAATATGTTAACATCCACTAATCTAGGATAAAGTAAAGTAGGCAAGTAGCAACTAGCAACTATTTTAATCACAGACAGCTAACCATGTCTCATGCATCTAACAAGGACAATTAGGCAGTATTTTAACAAGAGGGTGTACAAGCATATTAGTATTTTAACCAGAGGCACAAGCATCTGAGCACTAGTCCACTACACAGCACCACTAAGCATTAGCACGCTATAAGAGCACTACTACACCAAACTGCAAGCAGAAAACCTCTCTCTGCCCTCTCCACCAAAACACAGAGCAGCTGGGCGGGAGAGGAAAGAGACCAGGAGGGGGAAGAGGAGCAATACCTTGGTTCCCTGCTGGGGAATGGCGTCGCCAGGTGGAGGAGAAGTGCTGGAGCTTGGCCGGAGTGGAGGAGGCCGGCGGAGGAGGGAGTAATTGCCCGGAGACGCCCCGGATCTGGAGGACGAGCAGCTGGCCGCCAGAGAGGGAGAGAGCTCTGTCTCTCTCTCTGAAACGTTTCTGTGAAACCTAGGTCTGAGAACCCTCTCTCCCCTCTCTTTCCCCCCCCCCAGGCAGCCCCAATTTCCAAGCTCTGGCCTCAATTTTGGTTTCCCGCTCCGCTCGCTCTGTTTTCCCGCTCGAGCTCTGTAGGCGTCCGAAGCGCGGAATAAGACGACGCTCTGCTCGCTTCGACGCTTTCTAGACGCTCCAGGACGCTTTGCTCACAAAACTAAAGCGACGACGACGCTTCTGGCTGCCAGGGCGCCTCGACGCTAAGGCGTCGCCTAAGCGACGCTTCAGGGACGCTTTAAAAACCATGGGACGATTTGGTGTTGACCTTAATTTGTGCTCTATATTTTTATTAATCCAATAAGGAATGGTTCTGCAGTTATCTGCATGAAATTTCCTTATTCAATTACAAGACCAGGCTGTTGTTAGGAAGGCTTAAACAATGAATATACATGTTTTAGCAAGACTTTAACTAAACATAACATTATCAATTAACAACCTAATTCACATTTCTTGGTTAAAAAAATAATTCTGTCTGTTTAACTGTTTCCAAGATGGAACTTTTACCAGTAATCTTTTTACAAATCTAACAATCAAGGTTTTTGAGTTGCTGAGTCAAGTCTAGTGGGTGATTAGTCTGTCCTAGTCGGTGATTAGTCGCCAAGTTGCCCCACTTTCTGACACCAACTTGGTGATTGGCGGTCCTAGTCGGTGATTAGTTGCCATAAGTCCCCCTAATCCCTGCCACCGGCTCGATGATTAGTCGGCGACTAAAAAAGCATGCTAACAATGTACTTCTGATACAAAGTGGATGTCTTTATGGCATGAAAAATCCTTCCAAGATGGCACTTCGACTATTAATTTCTGTGGAAACATGTCTCACGTAAGAGTCATTATGAGATACAGAAGTATATATTTCATGACAAATCTAGTAATATCAATCTTGATAGTTAGTAAACTTGATTATGTTTGTCTGCAATGAACTTGATTCATCGATTTTGTTGAGTAGTATACAGATTTATTGAGTTGTTAACTGCCATTCCTATTTTGAGGTTATTGTACTCAATGTGATTATTAATTACTATTTGAATACTGAAGACTTGTGAAGCTCCTCTGTCTTTTGATATTTTGTTTCTGTCCAATCCATTTTATTGCTGCTTTTGTTCCAGTACTGAGTTTGGTAGATTTTGACAAATCTTCGAACATTCTTCAGCATGTCTTGCAACATGGGAAGCCAGAGGAGCGATCATCCATTATTCAGAAGCTCTCTGGGCAAGTGGTGATCTTGAGCCAGCAGAAATATGCATCTAATGTTGTTGAAAAATGTTTGGCCTTTGGAACTCCTGATGAACGTGATGGCCTTATAAGGGAGATTGTTTCTTGTGGTCAAACGTTTCAGGTTCGTCCTATTTCACACCATGTTGCCTCAAACTGCATATTTTTCAATCAAGCTATTACAATTTTGGAGACCATATATATCCTGTTGCACCACCCAGTGATGCATGGCAACCCCCTCTGAACCACCTATTAGATTTTGACTGCCGCGTGGTATCGTAAATATAGGGTGTATAGTTTCTGGCACGAAAATTAAAGAAAGCACATGGAGGAAAATTTATACCATGTTTACAAGGGATTACCCATGGCTAATTGACATGAAAAAGTAGAGGAGTTTGAAACAATCAAATCCATTAAAAATTTGTCCACATGAGTGGTGCAACGCAATATACCTTATATTTTAGATTTTTTCTCAAAAAACTATACACCTTATATCTAGGAATGGAGGGAGTACTTAAGGAGTCTGTAGGTTTGACTGACTGTGAGTCATCAAGCCCCCTGCGAGCCACCAATCTGATGCACTTGATTCGCTCAGTCATCAAGCCTGAGCTGTGCTCGCCCAACCGTTCACTGTACGTGTCTCCATGAACATATATTTCTTCCCTTTTCACGGTGATGTCAAAATATATTTCTCCATGCAAACCCAAAATATCGGTTTTCATTTAACCTGTGATTTGTGGACTGTAAATGTATCGTACTATCGTCACTCCTTTAAACATTTGACTTGATTATCTAAACAACTATTTGAGTTGGTGAGTGTCCTGTCTGCCATTCCTCATCCCTTCCAGCAGAGACACCAGAGATAACTTTCTGATCGATGGGGCAATCTCTCAAAACCTTAACGATTCCTTTGCTGATTTCACAATATTTCCTGTTCTTTGAACGGCTAGACATTATATGAGTTTATAGTGTCTCCAAGAACCTTGCCGGTTTTAACTGTATAGCAAGTAAACTTTTCTCCATCCCTTGCACTTACCTGCTCACTGGCACTCGGGTTTTACCTGCTACAGTGTTCTATCGTTATCTGTCTCCAACAACATTGCAGGTTTTAACTGTATAGCAAATAAACTTTTCTCCATTCCTTGCACTTATCTGCTCACTGGCACTTGGTTTTTATCTGTTACAGTGTTTTGTGGTTATCCGTGACAAATGTGTCGATGCACAGCAGTACCTTCATTCATGAGTTTGACCATGTTTTATGCAGGCACTGATGAAGGATCAGTTCGGCAACTATGTTGTACAGAAAGTCCTTCAGACCTGTGATGACAAATATCTGGAGATGATTCTGTCGAGCATCAAGGTGCACTTGAACGAACTGAAGAACTACACATATGGAAAACATATCGTTGCGCGGGTTGAGAAGCTAATCATCACTGGAGGTAAGTAAAGTAGAACTTGTACCATAAGGTGTGGATTTTGTAACAATTTCCTAATACTTTCCGCTTGATCTCAGAAAATCGGGTCCGTATGGTATCCAGGACCTGCCAATGTCAACAATCATCGAAGTGTACAGATGCTGATGCCAATTCTTTTTAAGCATCGACATCAGTTCTGGTGAAACAAGAACCAATTGTGGAGGTTTTCTTTGGTACAGCGTGCATTGTAATATGATCCCTTGGTAAAGAGAAACAAGGTTTATCTTCCTTTCCGGTGTCTTGTACAGAATCTGGAGGGTTTGCGGGAACTTCGAGTAACTAGATGAGCATTAGGTTTTGCCGCTGTATATCTTTTTTGGCCATGTACAAGTTTACAGGTGGATATATAACTGTACATTTCATGGAGCTGTTAGCTGGTGAATTGTGATGTTAAATTTGTTTGTATGAGCTGTTAAAAGGGGTTAACTTTGTTTGCGAAAGCTATTTTGAGCATTCTGGCTCTAGTTTTCCTTTCTTTTTGACACCATCTAGTTTTACGTTGTGGTGAAATGGTAAAAATATGCCAGTCTGCATATTTGTGTAGCGGAACATTCAAGTCTGCATATTTATGAACATGAGCCATTTGTTCTTTAGGTGCTTGACGCTCTTGAGCATCGTTTCGATGCAAAACCTTGAGAACAGTCACTGATAATCTTTACAGTTCACTCGTATTGCCACTTAGAGCATCTCTAGCAGTTAGCGTAAAAGGACCGAAAACCATAAAAGTCTGGCGACTAAATGGTTTCGATCGAAAATTGGCTCTGATCAGTACACGTAAACATGGCTTAACCCATAAACGGTTTAAAGACCCTTACACAAAAAGTTGAAATATTTCGCAGAGCCGAAAATCTTAGCGCGGCGAGGTTTCCACATATATAGCTACTTCATCGGCGTTTCCATCACAACTGGACACCTATATATCATAATGTGGAACACATGCCTGAACAGGAAAGGAGAGGAAAAGGGCATTTATAGATTTTTATGTAAAAACGTTGGTGCTGATTAATCTCATATCGTGATGGTTGTGTTATGATGCAAAACATGGGACCGTGGGTTATAATATCTTAGAGCAACTCTAGCAGATCCCATATAAATGTACATCGTAAATGCGATTCGCGGTTACGTATTGGCTCGGCACCGCAAGAACATATCTGTAAGACCTATATAGTGAACATACATTTTACTGGATGTCACTTTCTTTGCCATAACTGGTCCCACAAAACCGGTTCTGTATAAAATAAGATTTCCTCCATTTTGTGATGTGAATATGCTCGCTAGTTTAACACCAATATAAATCATACATACTAATGTTTTAAGATCACACAATACAACAATAATCAAAATTCCAAGAATCAAAACAAATAAATAGTGCTCTCGGTTGAAAAGAATGGTCCAAACTACACATGAATAAAAGTGAATAGACATGAATAAAATGGAAGCATATCTCCCAAATAATTGCTATTATGCTCAATGAGATCATCTCGAATCTGGGTATGCGAAGCCCGGACTTCAATCCTCCGGTACGTCTCAAGAAAAGCTTGGATTTGGTTCGAGTTACTGTGAGGTTTGAGACGGCTACCAATACTGTCATAGGAAAATTCTAATCCCAAGTTAATCTTAATATGGATGATCATGTTGTATAGAAGCACACATGCCATCATGATATTGTTGAGAGATTTCTTGTCCTAGAACGAGAAGTACCATAAACAACAACAACTTAATCGAGCTTGCAACACACCAAAATCTTTTTCAATGTCCTTTTTGACATGCTTCAAAAGGATTCACAAAGTGATCTCTTCGTGACTTTTTATATGAACTAAGCCCAATGATCGGCTACATTTCTCCAGCGAGTGAAACATCTACAGTTGGCCTTGACAACTTCAATGCACACGAAGTGATCTATTCGCAGCTGGTATCTCCTACGAAAGATATGAGAGCGATATGTGCAAACTAAGCTTGATGACCATTTCATGGCCGAGAGATTGATTCCAGGGGAGGCACAAATGACCCATTTTAGACCCGCAGACTTTCTCAGTTTCCTTCACGACGAGCATCAAAATTATGCTCTCGACTAGAGCCGAAATCACTCAACGCCAATGAGTCCCCCACAAAGAACTTCACGGATAAACTCATTGACGAACTCTTCTATATATGAAATAATTTATTCCTATGTTTATGATTTGCAATTCCTAGACATTATGATAAAAATACATCTCGGGGCATTTTCCAGAAACACTCGATAGGCATGGGGGCTACGTTGGCTGAATTAGGGGTGAAGGGCTTCGCTGACCAAAACAGGACGGGAGACGTCGAGCCATTTGGTAAATTGAGCGCCATGGCATTGAATTAGTCGATTTGGCGCAGCCTACCTCGACGGAGCGGCCAAATCGGGGCCAAAAAATGGAGGCCTCATCGCCCACCTTAATTGACCACGTGAGAAATGAGCCAAGATGGGAGGAAGGATTCAGATGCCTACTTGGCTAAAGAATGGTCGATGACGCCCATCCGAGCCTTCCAAGGCGTCGCACGAAGCTCCAAGACAAATCCATGGAGAGCGCTCAAGAGTGCTCACGGGGTAATGGTTCAAAGCACCACGAACTTCACGAGAGGTGGCTGGCAGGGAACCTCATGGTAGTGTTGCATAGGCGATGATATCTTGAACCGACGACAATATGCGGAGAAGATGGGAAGGTCTTGTCCTGAAATTTCAAGCGTGCAAAGTTTTTGAGCTTCGTAGAAAACATGGGCCGCTTATTCGGTATATGGGGTACGTGAGTTCGATTTGAGGGAAACAGTTTTTTTTTGATTCAGCCGGATTTGTTGAATTTGAAATGGACAACTACTGGGCCAAAACTGGAAAAGAGCGGTTATTTGTGGTTTTAGCCGATTTGCACGATCTGGATCTACTAGAGTTGGTCTTAACATATGCTCCATCCTTCCATGAATAAGTGCACCTCTATCGGGGGTATAAGATCTACGGATTCTAACAATTTTACTAAAGAGGGTGAAATCATATCTTAAAGGAGACAATCAGGGGCGGAGGCAGGGGGGGGCGAGCAGGGGCTAGACCCCCCCCAATGGTCAGCCCCCCCTAACTATTTTCAGTACGCAGTACTACTAATAAACTATTGTATCTATGTGCTAATGGCCTTGATTAGCCCATTTTTTATTAACTAGTCCATGGCTCACCGAAGCAGGCAGCCCAAATACCCATCAGCCCATGTACACGCACAGGTTTAGGTCATTGTGGCAGTCCTGATTGATCATAGATGCAGTTGCGTGCGTGCCTGCCGCCTCTTTCTGTTCGTCTCGCTGCTGGGGTCGTACGACACTTGCCGCTGCCGCTGCCCGCTGCTCGCCGTGCAATCCCGCCGCTACCGCTCCTCGATGTGCAATTGCACTACTCGCTGACTTCGCCGGTGCCGCGGTATACTGACTACCCTTCCATTTCCAATCAAATTGACTACTGATCTAGGGCACAAACAGGGCACGGACTCTCCAATGATTCGCCATACATGTTCTAGGTATGTACTCCTTTTTTTTGATAAAGAGAATATATTAAGGTATGTACTCCGTACATAATACTAAGTAATTAATCCCATTGGATTGTATATGTGCACGAATTTGTAGCTTTCAAGCATGATCTGAGTGCTGATCCTCTAATCAATGATGATTTCACAAGCAAACTGTATAAATACTATAGCTAAATCCAAGTATTTAGTTAACAACATTGTTGTCCTTACTATATCTCAAACTTTGATAGGATATATGTTTTACCAAGGTATTTGATGCAATATATGGGAGTAGTATATGATTGTTTTCACCATTGTCAGCTATATGCCATACACTGTCACAGTCGTTTTGGGAAAAATAAAACGCCAATGGTACCTCAATACAAAACTTCTTACGTAGTTTGCGAATTTTTTTGGCTCCATTATTTCCTCGCCCCCCCTATATCTAAATCCTGGCTCCGCCCCTGGAGACAATGTAGTAGATGTGGCCTTGACAACCTTGTGGGGAATACCCATTGCTTGATCTCATGGTCTTCTTTAAATTTTCTCTTTTTTCCTTCTCTCTTGGTTTTTTTCTTCATCTCCAGTGAATGCTAATCTAAATTTTTGTCACTCCACATATTGGTGGCTGGATAGAAGGGTTAACATATCCATTTGCTCATGTGTAAAGTCAAAAATGACACTCCACCATAATCATAATGGGTAGTCGACTTCTACACCACCGCCTAAAATTCTCACAGCCCACATAAGAAGGATACCCAACAACATTCGAAATGGCCATCATTGTGATGGTAAGGTGCATAATCAATAGTGTAACCTACGAGCATGTAAAATTTTAGTACATTTTTTTTATATTGGGGCATACACAAAAATGATAAATCTAATAGAATTTCTAGGTTTGAAAAATACATACTCTGATCTACACGTTTGTCTTTTTTGTGTAAACCAAACTACAAAGTATATGAACATGATTTTTTTTGTATATTTTCAAGATAAATAGTTGACTACATCTAAATATTTTTTTTCAATTTTACTAAAACTCATAAAGGTGATTTTAGATTTTTTTAAGCAACGGGATCACTAGTGCATGGGAGCCAAAAATCCCCTCTAAAAAAAGGCATTAGGAAACCTGACGGAACTACATCCCAAACGCATGCCCCTGATCCGAGCTCCCTGTCGGCTGTCGCTCGTAAGAAAATCGCAGTACTAGCAGTGATCACGGTTAACTTAGCAAACGCACCCCCTGTCGCTCGTAAGCTAAATCCACTTGGGCCTTCAAGCCAGAGGCACAGGTGAGAAATGGCTCGAGAAGAGGTATATGGAAGGAGTGTGCACATACTTTTTTTTTGTTGCGAAATCACATACTTGTTTATTTGATTGGATATGAAACCCTCTTAACAATTGGAGGAAGGATAACAGCCAAACTCAGGTCTATCTTAATTGAATCGATGACTGTGGATGTTATGAAGTAATTTTCTGAAAGAAAAGATTATTCCTAATCTAGTTGTTCAACATGCTAACGGCTATATAACAACATAGATCGATATCGGACATACTAAACTTGGCCATAGGCCTTATTAATAGAATCAGTTCTTTACAAGCTTGTTTCCCGTGTCTGGATATCAAACTCCCAATACCTCCCATGCTCATTCCAATTTTTTTCTTGAAACAGATGCACACACAAGTATGGAGAACATTTTGCATGGCCAAAAAAGTTCACGTGGTGTGGTATTCACACTGCTACTTCATCGGTATTATTTCCATCACAACTGGACATCTATATTATTTGGAATACATGCATGGGTAAGAAAGGATAGGACATAGAGAGGTATATACACTGGTGGAAAAAAGGCCTTCAATCCCGGTTTGTAAAGACCATTAATCCCGGTTTTCGCAACCGGGACTAACAAAGCGCGACTAAAGGCTTCAGCCTTTAGTCCCGGTCGTTTATGAACCGGGACCAATGGTCCGCCACGTGGCCCTGGGCATGTGCTGCGGCTTGAGGACCTTTGGTCCCGGTTCCTAACACGGACCGGGACTATAGGTCCATTCGGTATAAAATTGTATTTTCTGTTTCAGAATTTCTGTATTTTCTTTATTTCTCTATTTTTCTTTATTTCTCTATTATCTAATCATCTCTATTCTCATATAGAATTAGATACTTATGGCTCTCACTCCATATCACATATCAAATTACAAGTACTTGTGGTCCTCACTTTCCGGTCGGTCACCCATCCTCACACTGCTCCACCCTTAGCACGCTTAACTTCTCCATTCCTTCCCTACTAGCTTCCAAGACTGCGCTCGCGACTTCTTGATAATGGTATGACACCTATTCTATTAACCTATACACTTTGGTAATATATAATATTACTTTTTTAAATTCCAAATAAATTCACAAAATAAGAAACAATGATTATGAATAATAAGCACCAATGAATTTCAAATATTCTTTATATATAATTTAATTATTAATTTTCAGATGATTAAAATATTCAAAAAAGCAAAAATACTTGAAAAATCACAAATTCGAAAATTAATTGACTTTGTTAACCGAAACAAAGGGAGTACATTTTTTCAAACATACTCATCCAATATGGCTCATCCAACATATTTTTCCAATTGCTCATCCAAACATTTTTCCATACATATAATCATCCACACCTAATTATTAAGGTTAAGACGATCAACATTGCTATTGTAGCCCTTTAGCTTCCAGAATCTCCTAGCTATCTCAAAGCCTAGGCGAGCATCTAAAGCGGCATATTTGAGTTGGTTCATGCTCAATGGAACTTTTTCCCAACCAAAAATTAGATCCTCTTCTTCTTTTCTTTTCTTTTTTGCTTCTTCATCTTCTTCTTCTTCTTCTCCCTTCTTCTTCTTGTCCTTCTTCTTCTTGTTGTTGTCCCTCTTCTTCTTCACAAGATGTGTCCCAATAGTAGCATTGGCCAAATCATAGAGACTTGGCGTTGGCTTGCTAGTGGGGTTTGGGACAACTTGTTGAAGATCATATGCGGACGGAATAATAATTCCGTATGGGCTTAGCATGCGCAGATCATTGTTGATGGCGGCACCAACAAACTTGATGGTGGTGGCCTTCAAGAAGTCCTTGAGGAGTTGCGGCACGGCATTGGCCTTGCAAATTTGAAAGACCAACACCTCGGACTCCACCGAGAGTTGAAGGACGGCGGCACGTTGAGGGCGCGCGTGAGTGGTGAACTCACAGTCCAAGCCCACGCACTTCACCGGTGCGTCGTCGAGGAACCGGCGCTTGACCATGCCGATCCACTTCTCCACCCTCGAAGCACGGAGGGTCTCCGTGATGGTGAAGTTCATCTCTTCGATGACCACGTAGTAGACCCGAGACCGGGGCCAATGTTGCTCCTCCATTGTCGCCGAGAGGGAGAGCTCGCAGGCGCCGGTGGTGGTGATGTGTGGGAGTGGTTTTGGGGCGAAGAAGAAGGGCTAGATGATTTGGGGAAGAAGATGATCAAATGAGTGATTTATATAGGAAAGAGGGAGAAGATGAGAGATCACACGCCGGCGGCGATGTGAATGCAGATCGAGCGAGTTCCAACGCGCGTCGCCGGCGGTTCCCGATCAGCACACGACGAAATACGAAGCGTCGTCGTTAATGCATGTCGATCGTCGTCGATCGATAACTGGCGCGAAGTGGCGGTTCGTTTGAACGGGTGATTGGTCCCGGCTCGTGTAACGAACCGGGACTAAAGGTCACCTTTAGTCCCGGTTTGTTACACGAGCCGGGACTAAAGGTCCACGGGGAATTACTCCCAGCTGTTAGATGAAACCGGGACGGAAGGTCCCTTTTGAACCGGGACTAATGCTCCCTGGCCCACATTTTCATATGAACCGGGACTGATGAGCCCTTTGGTCGCGGATCGAATTTGGTTCGAGACAAATGTGTCGAATGGAAACCCCTTTTTCCACCAGTGTATATAGAGGTTCCCGTAAGGAAATTGGTATTGACAAAACCATATGGTGGTCGTTGGTGCTGCAACTAGATTCCTTATGATGGAACATGAAGACCATGTACTTCTTCATGAAAGCGACTAAGAACCGCCTAGATAATGCCAGGTTAAAAAGTTACTCCATATTATAGCCGGCAGAATTGCTAGTCAGCTAGTGTAATCTATACCCGAAAAAAAAAGCTAGTGTAATCTCACCGAGGACCAGTCATCTAGAAAGGACCTGTACAAAGAGCTTAATTATCTCTGCGGTGCACCGCTGTTGTGCAGAGGCGGGTGTGGACTCTTAACGTGAGTTTAATAAAAAAATTGCGCCTATTATAAAAAATATATCATTTCTAAAACATTGTTTTTTCGAGATGTTAGAACATCATACCCGAATGCACATGAGTATATTACGGCAAGATAAGAACAAGAGATTGCGTCAAGGATTATAGTGTTGCGCCCAGATCGCTGTTCTTTAGAGGAAACCAACCGGCCGTGCACTCTTTTCTTCGTTCTTGGGAAATAGGAGCATGTAGGGGAAATTACAAAATTCAGGTTCTACTAACTTGTCTTTACGTCGGTTTCTCATCTAATCTAAACTATATTAATTGTCTAGAGGTGATGGTTGCCCGGCGGTACGTCGTCTGCCTCGTCTTAGCCCACACCGAGAAAAGGCACGCCGACATGTAGGCCAAATCTTCCAGTTCCACCCCCGCCTCTCCCACGATCCGCCTCACCCGAAGGTTCCGCCCCCCACGCCCCCACGCCAGTTGACCGCTGCCACGCCGGATCCATCAGCGCCTCCGACGGTGAAGTCGCTGCCGACTCCTACTCCTGCTTCTTCTCGCCGAGATTGAGAAGCCTACCCAATAGAAATTCACCACCGCCAGACGCAAAAGATTTCGCCCCGATCTGTTGGAGATACCTCCAGCTTCGTCGTCGGTGTCGTGGCTGCAGGGGAAGGCACAGGACGAGGCTAACTCCTCCTCCGCGCGCTCCGGCATCTTCTCCTTCTCCGATCATGTCCTCCTGCCCAGCGTCGCAGGGCACTCTAATCGAGCAGCAACCGCATCCTTGCGACAGGATCGAGGATCTCGCAGGTGCGCTTCGTCAATCTTCTAGGTTGGTACGTCCTCGCCTTCCTGTTGTGAACATCACGCTGCCCAGCCGCATTCGGCCTCCACGCCGGCAATCACGTTAGGAATTTGGCCGCACTGATCTGGACGCTCTGGTCATTGTTTCTGTTGGATCTGACAGCCATGGTCATCGGCTACTGCAGGTACCTCAAGCCACCATCGCTTGTCTCGGGAAGATCTGACGGCACGCCGGTTGTACTAGCACTTGGCCGTCGCCCTCCCTGGTCCACGACCTCAGCATCACCACTTCTCGGCAAGGGCACTCCTGCTGTCAACTCTCTTTGCAACCCCTTGACTTATCTCTGTCGGCACAGCACATGCCTCTCCACTGCCTTCAGGACCTCTCCAACGCCCAAGGTAGCTGGCCTTTACAAAAAATTTGTTGCTCATTCTTTGGCCTAAACAAAAATTGATATTGCTCATTGGTGCTCAGATGCATTTCTGTTTAACACATTACAACATTTCTGTTAAAATAATCTGAATATTTATTGAAAGGAAGCTAATCATTGAAATGTATTATCTGTGTAAGAACCTAGAACCTGAACCAGTTAAATGATTACATAACCTGAACCAGTTAAATGATTCATAACCTAAACTAAAATTACCTGACCTGTAGTACTTTGTAAGGTCAAGGTGTGAACTGGTATGCTAACTAGATGTTATTGGTATTTTTAGCACCGTGCTCTCATTTCTTAAATAGACAACCATGATGATGAACGTGCACTTTACTGCTTACATCTTGATGCATCACTAGCTGAATGTTGTTTCGCTAGAAAATGGCATACATATATTCACCTCGGTTCTGTAATGCATCTTGTAATTTTACTTTGTTAAGCACATATCATAGCATCTAATCGATTGATCGAAGACTTCATTCTTTTGCTTCACTTCCTGCTCATAGATTACTGGCGCTATTATAGTTTCATTGCAGAGACATGGTGCAGTTATTTAATGTGTTTTGTGTACTTTGTGGCTGGTTTACTTAAATGATCCCATGGCCTGATAGATGCCAAAGGTATCCTTAAAATGATGATTTGCTTTCATTTTAACAGGTGCGCCTATTTTGAATCTGCGGACTATGTCCTTGGCAAGGTACATTTAATGAATATCATATACAACCTTCACAAAAATGCCCATGCTTCTCAAGGGCAGTGAGTAACATTATGCTGCACTGCAAATATCTAACATTTGGAGTTGAATTGTGGTGTAAGCATGAAGTCCATCTGCGCCGCTCTCCCTTTCTAAAGCTTCAGCTTGAGATGTTATTTGATTTCAAATATTTTTATTACAACTATTAACTCGGTGTCTCTGGAAGATCTCACAATTTGCACCGACAGTTGGCATTTTGGAGTTTGACAAAATTCGATCTTGTAAGGTGTGTCAATTGAAAAGGCTTCTTATTGCAAGTTTTGGGACGAAGACTTTGCGTGTAGGGCCTGCATGCCTTATATGACTCTAGACTGGACCTTCAACTCAGTTAGTTGCAACCCCCCTTATAACCTATGTTTCCTTCTCCACAAGATGCCCGGTTACTAGCAATTGATGCCTTTCCATTTTTTGGATCGTGCTATACAATATGTTATGTGTGGTTATCAATTAGGCGAATTAGTTGTCGTTTTTTAAGAAACCTATTGGGATAGTGGACTTGGTAAATAAAATGACATGAACATAGAAGCTTGTTGCTCTAATTATACAGCTCACTGCCTTGGTAAATAAACCTATTTATGCATCCAACTACATGAACATAGAAGCAGGTTTATCATTTGTTTGAATCTCTTGTTCCAACATTCTTCATAGTTTTTTTAAAGTGGTTTTGTGCATACGTGGTGAATCCTAAACTGAACACCACCTTGTACATGAAGGACCTCGTGGTGAACTCAGTTGCAGTTGCAGTGGCAAGGACAATGTCATTCTGTAGCCTAGAGTGTTCTTGGTGTAGATGGTGGAAGAACAGGGAGGCGTCCAGTACAACGGTTTGTTATGGGATCATGGGTTAACAAGATCCACTGAGCAAATGGGATTATGGAGTTAGTAGTCATTTTTATTTTGTAGGAAATTGCTTGCATATGACCTTTCTACATGTATTTTTTAAAAGTAGCACAACTTTTATTGAATGTAGCAGGTGCTTTCCTTGATTTCTTTATATTTTAACAGAGGTGACAAAATATAGGCCACCATACTGCAATTTCTCTATTGTTTTCCAAAAGATGCAAATAGTGCAATCAGTAAGATCAAAGACATCTTAGGAAAACCTGATAGAATCGAGATCATAGGAAAATTTGACAAGATTGGGTTTTAGATATTTTGGATAGTCAGACTGTGAAGAGACAAGGAGGAAGCTGATGTGTTAATGTGGTGGCGTGCTTGACACCTACGCAATAACTCCATTTTTGGTGATGGCAAGGTGTCAGTTGATAACTCTGACCATTTCCTGATCAATTACTTCAACACTACCAATCTGATCGAAGGTGGACTCAACGAAACAGATCGCATCGGAAAAGGCAAAGGTGGAAGCTAATTTTTACCTAAGGAGACCAATCCTGTCATCGGCTCATTTTAGGATCATTTGGGGCAAAACTCAAGCCAGCTGGCTGAAAATTAATATTGACGCTTTCTTTTCTGCAGTGGACTGTGTGACTCAAAATGTGATACACTGGGAGGGGTCATTCGTGACTAAGGGAAGTATTGTCTCTGTGGCTTGGATCATGATTGGTTGTTGCAGTTCCTGGCTAAAGCCGAAGATAAAGTTCTTGAAGGGACCCGACAGGCTGCAACCATCAAAGCCGCTGCTATCATTGAAACTGTCAGTCAGCATGTTGTCAACTTTCCTCTCTCTAAAGGACGTTGTATAGCGGATAACACTGAAAACATGAAGATTCTCAATATTACAAGATCGGCCAAGCAGCTCAGCTGCTACCAGCCTTTAGTCATGTAGTCATGGAAATGTAGTCATGGAATGTAGTGTTATGCATCTCTCTTGCCAGCCTGCATGCTGGAGCAAGCGATGCTTGATTGTAATGGGAACCCCTTTCCTTGATTTAATATTAACACCCCTTTCAAAAACAAAGCAAAAAAGATCTAGGGAATCACTCACTCGTATAGATGATATACTTGGATCACTTTTTTACTTTGCCCAAGGATATAGAGATCTAAAACCTTAATCCATGTGACAAAAGTAGCTTATGCCAAAATCAGTCTTTTCTTGTAACTTCCTAATTCCTGAGATTTAAATACTGAAATCAATAAGAAATAAAATATTGTAATTCATTTATTCAAATTCTATGGATCAACTGAGCACGCTCTAATGAAAATGAGGGATTCAGGGACCCAAAACACTCTAAAGACTCAGAATTCCTTGAACTAGCGGGCAGCAGCAGCGAGTCGCAGCTCCCCATCAGCAGATCTAGGCCATGTCTTCATGCTTGACACACATTTGTGAAATTAAAATTTATCATCTTTTTTGTGAAATTAAAACATTTAATGTGTATTTTTTTGTTACCGAAGATGATCATTTTTAGCTTGAAGAGATCATTATATTTCTTTTGTTCATATTCATGTAAAAGTTGAGTCTGTTACTCTCTATTGGTTGTGTGTTCTATGTTCCCAGCTTGTGGTTTCTGCTTTGCATGAAGATTTCAAGTCTGCTGAGAAAGATTAAGGTATCAGTATTTTTTCTAGATAAATACACAACTTCTCTTTTCTGAAATTTGTTTTACCATGTCGTGTCAACATAGCTGTAGCAGAATGTATATATATGCATAGGGTCTTGCCCTTAGTATAACCCCGGCCGCCACGCATCAATGTAGCTATTCATATCTTAGTGTACTTCGAAGTTTGTTCTGTGCCTGTATTATCTCAATGCACTTTAAAGTCTATTGGATGCTATTGGTATAGGGCACTTTGATTTTTTGACAAAATCAGCTGCTCGTTCCTGAATCACTGAATTTTGGACATAATCAGCTTGGTGTGTGCTTCTATAGCTACGTTATGTCTTAGAGTAGCAATATGTTTGGTTTGGCATCGGGCATTATGATTTAATCATTGTTGCTTCATAGGGTGCATGCCTACAAAAGTATATAGATGTACATGTGTACTGGCCATAGGTCAGAGCTGAAACTAATTAAGGGTAGCTCCCCCATTCGGTGATGTGTGCTTACGTTTATGCCTTTGGCAGGTTTGTGTTGTGAGGAAAGAAGATGGTGTTTTCAGAGCAATCACGACAGAATATGTCTGACACCTAAAACACTAAGGGTGTGTTTGGTAGCCTGTATCACTTCAGATTCACTCTCCCACTTCAGATATCTGAGCTCATACAAGTTGTCCTGAGATTTTGTGACGTGTTTGGTAGCCTGTATCAGTTGAGAGGAGCTCTATATTGTGGTGTGTTTGGTAGCCCGTATGGGTAGAGAATGGCCCAAAAACTAAAAATAGCATAAAGGTTCAAACTTTTGCACACAGCCCCCTAAACAAAACGAAAAAAGCAATCGGGTCCCCATTTCAACTACACCGTCCTTGGAGCAGATCGCCGGCGGTGGCGGGCCGTCGGGCGCCGGCGGTGGTTGTTGCCGGCCGTGGAGATGCGCCGGGCGCCGCTGCGGTTGCTCTAGGAGCGGGAGGCGGGCGGGAGGCGGGCCAGTGCGGGAGGAGCGCCGCCTGGGAGAGGAGGAGGGCGGGAGGCGGGCCAGTGCGGGAGGAGCGCCACCTGGGAGCTTCTCGACGCCGATGGGAGAGGAGGGGCGCGGGATTCGAGCCAGAACGGGAGTAGGCCGGCGTCTTGGGAGCTTCTCGGCCGACGGGAGAGGAGATTTGCGGCGGCGCGGGAGGGAGCGGCCACGGGAGAGAGAGGAAGATGGGGAAAATGAGGAAGGAAAGAGAAGAGGGGTGCGGGTCTGGGGGGGGGGGGTCCGCGGGCCAGCTACAGTGCTTTGCGGGTATGAGCTCGTCCCGGACGAGCAGCGAAGCTCGATTTGGGCTTCGCTCCTCATCCCTGCTCTGTGGCCTTTTCCGTATGCGCTCAGCAGTGCGCTGGTGGGAAGAACCGGTCTAACAAACACCGGATCTCGTCAAAATCTCGGGTGAGAGGAGATTTCTGAGTAGCCCCGGGCTACCAAACACACCCTAAGGTGAGCGCAATTGAGCAGCCATGAAATTCACTGCACTTTTTTTGCTTTGGCACTCACTTTTATTTTCTTTGATTACCAGCCAAAAACATTCAATGTATCATTTCAATTGTACCAACAAGGACGAGCATCCCTATACTCATTATTATTTGGATCATTTTTTCTGAGTGGCTAATTTGCTGAGATGCGGCTTAGCCATCTCAGTGACAGCAACATCACCATTCGCATACGCCGGGCTCATCGAGTCCACCAAGATGGAGAAGCAGGAGATCATGATGATGCTAGGTTTAATTAACCTTGAAGATATGTGAATTGGTGCGTGGATTCCACATTTGTGACAGTTCTGTAGTTTCTTTTCTATAAATTTGACAATCGTGCAGTCACTCATGTGCATGGCTTTTGTTGTTACTGCTTTACTTTGATCCCCTTATAAAAATTGTGAGCACTCAGTATGGATGGGTTAGTATGCCATGATGAACTTCTAATCTCTCTACTTCTGATAGGTTTGTGGTGGTTATGTTGGTATCTAGAGTAGGATGTTTTTCTTTGATCCCTTACTACAATTATGAGCACTTAGTTACCGTGAGTCTGAAACATGGATTTGTTTGCATAACTTACAAAGGATGAGTATTCATTCTCTAACCGTGGTTGATGTAGAAAAGGAAAATAAAATGTTCAAGTGAGCGGTTTGACGTCAGATTGTTTTAAGATGCCAATTGTTTGAATTAAATTAGTTTGTAGTTAATTTAAGTTCCATACTATATTTACAAATGTATGTCCCTCAATGTATTTCGGAAATGTAGAGATTTCCTTGATTAAACATCCTATTGTTCAACAGTTGTTCCTTTTTCTTTCTGCCTTTTTTTTTTCAGAAATCCTTGTGCTAAGTTAGGCCTCAAGTCAAATATTGTTTGAGGGGACTGAAAACAAGAACATTGCATAAGGAAACTTGAGGGAACTTGCTGAAACACATCTAATTTTACACTATATATAAACAATCATGATGTATGAGAATAACGAAAGCATACCAGAATATAGAAAGAGCGTTAGTTATAGCTACCCTTTCTGAATAGGTAAATTTATATATATAATATTTAAATGTGCAGAGAAAAAAATTAATTAACCGTAGCAAAGCACGGGCATTCAACTAGTCATTCTAAAGGACCGACTTTCCCGGATAAAAAGCTAATGGTTTCTCTAGTTGCTCAAAAAGCGAACGAACAAAACAGAACGTGATTCCGTGTTCGTCCAAACAGTTGTTTACTGCTGCACTCGTCTAGGCTGGATCTCGTATTCCCAATTTCTGCCATGCTCAGTATAACTTTTTTTCTTTCGGAAATGCACTCACACACAAATAGGAAATAACTGTGCATTGCCAAAATCATGAAGGAGCTCCATTTCTATCAGACATCTATTTTACCTCCATTTCTATCAGAGTTGGACGTTTTTATGGCGAAGAGGTGAAGGAACTATAATGAATAAGAGAGAAGATATTTACTGAGGCGAAAACTCCAGAGTTTGCCCGAGCAGGCCCATGTCCACCCTCTGTTTGGGGTGGGACGTGCACCCAATTAGGGGTGGGCGTTCGGTCATAACCGATAATTTAGTTTTGTATTTCTGTCTATTTTAAATTGGTTCTTTAGAAATGAAAACCAAAATATATTTTGTTTATTTAATACCTGGCAAATTTGGGTATCCAAAAATCAGGTTCGTGTTCAGTCATGACCGAACAACATCGTCGATGTTGTCAACACAAAAATTGGGCATTGTTTAGTAAAAACATGACAACATTTCAGAATCGAAACAAAGATGTATTCATGCTATAGCAATTTGATCTCCATTCAACATTACCATAATTCACACACATCACATAGTTCTAGAGATTGGATAGCCTCACATAAAGTTTGATCTATTTGGTTACTGGCAAATAATGACTGAATTGATAAACTGAATCGAGTCTATAAAATTTGCTTTTTCATTTGGTCTGCCTGATCCATTTTTCGTCTACCTAGGAAGTGCTTCCATGCGTGGGTGACGCAGCAAAGGTATGACCCATTAATCCGGGCATGTGGCTGTGCTGTCAAGCGACAGCTCAGGATTTTTACAAATCAAATACCCATACTCATGGCTGAATGCAAAATATACAGGAAATTAACTACAGAGGCCCACATGTTATATGTGTATGGGTAATTGGGCTGAGCTAAGGCTGCTCATAGTGGGGAGTAACATAGAGTAGTGTCATGCATATGTTACTACTCCATGTTACTATCTTCATAGTGGGTAGTAACTAATATGTGGTGTCATGCAAGATGTTATTTATTATATTGTAGACTCATTTTGCATTGGGTTGTGTGATATTACGGTAACATAGCTAGTTACCATCACCATCTCTTTCTTTATTTAATTACATGCCATGTCATCATTCTCTCTTGAAATATGTGATGTTACTCCTTATGTTACTCCCACTATGAGTAGTCTAATTAGCAAAACAAAGGCACTAGCTAGCTAGTAACTTCCCGATGGCAATCACTGCGATCCCCACGATTAGTCTGTTCCTAACTTCCCCTCGATACAGTCGCCAATTTCATCTCTTCCGCTCCACCTGCCCGTAATTCCGTAATCGATCCCCAAAACTTTATCTCATAAATCAGTAATTCCCTGATGATCTCATCGATGCCGACTTAAAATTGAGGACTGGGCCGCTCAGGCTGTCCCACTGCCGCGCCGTCCCAAATTCGCCGGTCATGCCCACCTCCGGCGTTTATGCGCATGTCCATCTCTGGTCTTCAGACGCACGGCCACCTTGGCGGGACGGCAGGTCGGCAATCTCCGATCAGACATGACATCACCGATTCAATGTCTTGTCGTCAGTTCATTCGGTCGGACCTTAAATTCTATCCTAAACCCTAAATATGCTTCAATAACGTGTGATCTTTTATGCTCTTGTTTATTTTTCCTACATAAATACAAGTGTGCTCTAATTTTTTTTTGCTCACATTTTAAATCTTGACATCACAAGTTTTGGATTCTGGCTCCGCCGCTACAACCGCTTCGTTTCCCACCTGGCCGTTCATTTCCCGTTGCGTTCTGACTTCGTTTCCCGTCAAAGCCGTTGACTATAAGAAGAGCCTAGGCGGGGCACATGCAACTTACCACACACCAGCCATGCCTTGCAACTTCTCCACCAGTTCGGCCAGGCTCACCCAGGCCATGCATGAATGATACCTGTCATCAGATGAGGAAGAGGCGGAGAAGATGGAAGAATTTGTCGAGGAGGAGGAGAATGAGGATGGGGTCGACAAGGAGGCAAAAGTGGACAAGGCCGACGAGTTGCCGATGGGTCTAGAGCAGACAACCCTCCTCTCCTCCTTCGAGACCACTCACCAAGAGGCGACGCGCTTCATAACCATCGAGGAGGTGAACACTGCCATCAAGGGCCGCGTCATGGAGCTCTCCCATGAGTCCATAGAAAGGGAGGAGAGCAGGCGTAAGCACATGTTAGTCGAGCGACAAACCATGGTGGATCTGCTCTCCAAGTGGGAGGCAAAGTCCGCCTCGCTAGGGTGCCCAACAGGTCATGCCGAAGCCAATCCACTTGGCACGTGAAGCGGTGGAGGCGGCGACAGTGAACTGGGGGGACGAGTGAATGTGCCTTTCGCTCAAGAGGCTCCGATGGTGCAAGCCGGCGGTGGATTAGCACCGGGAGGTGCTCAACACCAGGGTGGTGAGGCAGGTACACAACAGCGAGGTGGGTCCCTCTAGCATCCCTGTGCTGAACGATGATGATGCTTAAAGCAACCGTTGGTTTTAATTTATTTTTCATTGTGAAATGTCTATTTTCATCTAAAGGAAAATGAACTTTGTGTATTAATATTCTATGTTGTCATTGCCTTGCGGGGCTGGGGTGGACGCAGGAGGACACACCTAACCGGTCTGCGGCATGTGTCTGTTTGGGGTGCTGTGCTAGGATGTGGCCTCTGTACGCATGCACCATAATGGACATGCGTGGTTTTTTTGGGGTGCCGCGTTAGATTTGGCATTAGTAGCACATACGGTGATCTTTATATGTCACCTGGAGCGTGGATTTTGCATCATGTATGCATGATATTTTGAACTCGTGGTTAACTCACTTGTATGCTTAACTATATTAGCAAAAATAAAAATACCATCAAACAAGTGAAGCCTAGTCCTCCTAAACATAGGCAGTAATGAAGTACTCCATTTCCTGCAAGAAGTTGCAAAAAAAGAGAGATGACCTAATAGATAACTAAACTGTACTTAGATTGTGCCCACCGGATCCAGTCACTGAAGGAAATATGCCCTAGAAGCAATAATAATATTGTTATTATCATATTTCTTGTTCATGATAATGTTTATATTCCATGCTAGAATTGTATTAAGCGGAAACATTAATACTTGTGTGGTTTATACACAACACTGTGTCCCTAGTATGCCTCTACTAGACTAGCTTATTGATTAATGATGGTTAAGGTTTCCTAACCATAGACATGAGTTGTCGATTAATAATGAGGTCAGGTCATTAGGAGAATGACGTGATGGACATACCCAAATTAAGCACAACAATTAGATCGTGTCATTGTGTTCACAATTGCGTAGCTTTTCTATGTCAGTATCCTATTCCTTAGACCATGAAATAATGCCACTCCCTGGTACCGGAAGAGAGCTTTGAGGTCATCAAACGTCATTCTATGAGAGGGTGATCATAAAGGTGTCTCTTAAGTAATCGGAAAGTACTTATTGGGTTGCATGTATCGAGATGGAATTTGTTTCTCCCATGTCGGAGAGATATACTCCGAGCCCACTCGGTAATCAATATCATACACCATTTGCAAACACGTGATTAATGAGTTTAGTCACAGGGTGATATTGGATTGCGGAACAAGTAAAGAGTACTTGCTGCGAACGAGATTGAACTAGGTATAGCGATACCGACGATCCAATCTCGGGCGAGTAAAATACCACGAGACAAAGGAATTTGTATACGGGATTAATTGAATCCTGACATCGTGGTTCACCGATAATGATCTTCGTTGAATATGTGGGAGTCAATATGGATTTCCAGATCCCGCTATTGATTATTGATGGTGATCATGTCCGCACATTCTCAAACCCGTAGGGTCACACACTTAACGCTCATCGACGCTAGGGTAGTTTTGGAATTTATGGAAATTATTTCAGAGAGTTACGGAATTGTTCTGGGAAGATGATTAATGATTTATTAATTAATTAAATTAATAAATGTTAATACATATATTTATTTAATAGAAATAAATAAGGGCTAAAAGTAGTCCATTAGTAGTTTTACTAAACGGGCTAATTTTGTAGTCTTTTTGGACAAACTATTAAATAGAGAAGCAAAAGAAAAAGGCAAAGAAAAAAAAAGAAAAAAAAAAGAATGCAGCCGCACGAGGCATGCATGCAAAGGGCCATGCTGGGCCTTTTTGGCTTGACTGCCATGCGTGCATGCACGCTCGCGCATAGGAGGCATATAAAAAGGCAAAGGTTGGAACGGTCGGCGGGACTGATTTTTGATCAGCCGCCGTGCTGCCTTCTGTTCCATATGTAGCTTTCTTTTGCCTTAGTTTGATTAGATATTTTGCCTATCTTCTTCTACCTCGTGCGCGTAGGGGAAACTTTACCCGCATATACTCTTCACCATAAGCACCACGCCGTCGTGCTGCTGATCTCATCTACCACTTCATCACACCTCGCTGGACCGAGGAGGAGGAGACGTCGTTGCGCTGTATGTGTGCAACGCTCGGAGGCGCCGCCCGTTGTGGCACTTGGATCGGATCGTATCGCGAGGAGGAGACGCTAGTATGACTACGCCGACCATGTTCATCTGAACGTTTCTGCTGTGCGATATACAAGGGTATGTAGATCTATTCTCGCTCGCTCGTTGTTTTGCATCTCGTAGATCAGATCTTGGCTGTTCTTGTTCGTCATCGTAGGAATTTTTTTGTTTTCTATGCTGCAAAACCCATCAGTCACGTCTTGCCCCTCGCGTCGCCCCCCAGGGCGTCGCCAGGGGATCCTACCCCGATCCACCAGCCCCTCCCCTTGATCTCTCCCTACCGCCGCTGCCGTTGGCTCCGGCCACGGTGGCAGCGGACCCCCCCGGTGCCAAACGGTGTTTGGGGGGGGGGGGAGGGAGGGTTGCGGCAGCGGACTCGCTGGGGCGGCGCCAGGGTGTTTCGTGGCGGCGCCCCCCGGGCAGGCGGCGGTGGTGGCGACCCCCTTGTCCTTGTAGAGGTAGTGGCGGCTGGCCGTGGATCTTTGGCTCCCGCCGAGATCCGTCGCCGTTGTGGCCTTTGGCCATACGGTGATGCGGTGGGGGGCTTGTGCGGAGCCGATCTGCGCAATTCGGTGGAGCTCCATCCAACTACGAGTCAAGGAGGTGCGGCTGCCGGTGAAAACCGAGCTCCGACTCCGGTCATGGCGGACGATGGCGGCGTATAAGCGCTGTCACCTTGTTGAAGGCATCATCCAAGCAGTCCTCGTCTTCTCGCTCGGGCTGCTCCGGGGGAAACCCTAGATCTTTCTAGATCGGATGATGATGGCGTTCTCGGTGTCGCTCTCCCCTATGGGGGCATTGTTTTAGGAGCAGCTACTAGATGGAGGTGGCAAGGGGTGGAACAATGTACATCTCCTTCATTGTTGACTTTGTTTCTTGGCGGCGTGGTGCAGCGAGGACTTGGTGTCTGAGGTGGATTGATGGACTTGCGCAGGGTGGTGGGGCTATTTGGTGCCATGGCGGCATCGATGGCAGGAACAATGGAGTTTATGCGGATATTGATCCCGAAGATTGCTTGGCGGTTCGTTGGAGATGACGGCTTCTGCAGCGTGTGCACGAGGCACTCGCTAAGAGTCTACTAGCACGGATGAGCGCTCCCGTTTCACTTAGTGGGTCTCGGGTATGCGATGTTGTGTGGTGGCTTCGGGTTTTTTGGATGTATAATCTTTGTAAGTTCGTTATGGATTAAATTTAATAAATGGTTGTATGCATCTATCGATGCAGAGGCTGGGGCCGTCTCCTTTTTTTTAAAAAAAAAATCGTGTCCACCGGGAGCTTAAGAATTTACAGATGCTCCAGCACCAACTGTACCAATAAAATCTATTTGTATAACGGTGTTAAGTGTTAACCCAACATGGTTCACACATTAAGAGAAGATAGCTAAAAATATCAATAACCTTATTGATATATGTGCACACACTGAACTAAATGTTTATGCAAAAGCAGAACAGACCAAGTGTGCACAGTCCTTGCCCAGGTTCATGTGGCGGATCATTTAGAAAGAATATTACGAGCACACTTTTAACCACAAAGATCTATGGGTGGCTGGCCTTGCCATTTAAACTAGTTGATATCCCGTAAGTTACTAGGGGAATGAAAAATAATTTTCATATATACAAAATGGAGAATTAATCGGGTTGCACGCATTTTGTGAAAAAAGAGGTGCATGCAACTGTCATGTGGATGACAGGGGGCTCGCTGTAGACTGGACACCCTACATATGTGCAACTTGCTAACATTTAAGTTGCATGTACTCTACTAGAAGAAAACTTCTACATCATGATCATGGAGCTAGCTGACAAGGTGGAAACTCTTTATGTGTGCAGATTGCAAATATTAATTGAAAATCATGGGTATTTAGTTTATAGATATTATATATCTGTGCCGAATCAACACAATAAAACCTTACCATCACATGTATCCATACCTTCAACCCAAAATGATCTTGTGTTTCTTCCGTCTTTATCCTTTGTTGATAGATTTTTTAAAACAGGGGCAAAAGCTTTGCCCCTATCCATTAATTAAGGAGATTTTAACAAGAATTTAAAATTACAAGTTACACCACATGTCTCTAATCTCACAGAATTAGATTACTCATTTTCTTTGCACCCGCAAGAACCCAAAGCTTCAACCATTGTATAGTTTGACCAACCCATCCTTTTCATTTTCATGTTTTTTGTGCCAAATGTACACTATTTCTCTATGTAGCTTTCCTGCTAACATTAAGAAAAAAATTGTCCATGCATGTTTACCTGCCCAAAAAAACAATTCACATCATTTTTCTGAGATCTGAAAGGTAAGCAAGTGTCCCATACTTCAAAAAATGGTAGAAGATAAAGTAGCACCTATGTAGGATGAATTACATCTAGGGTTGACACCTGAAGGGTAGGGGTACGGGCGGAGCCACCCCATATAGACATCCCTATCATCAAATCTTACCTGTCACCTGTATCCATATCCATTAGTGGGTATAAGCTTTTTCTATAACTGTCATCCGGCAGGGTAAATGTATATCTTGTTACATCAAAGTGAGAAAAATGCCCGAAACAACACATAATCATAATTCATAAACAAAACAACACATTATAAACATCAACGCATGCTTATGAATAGCAACATCATATTATAAATGGCAGTGCTTGCCCATGAAATGCAACACATCAGATGTGATCACTAAAGAAGATATGGAATGCGGCAGTCATGGGATGGAGGTGGAGCAATTCTAAATAGGGGCCTAATCCTAACTAATGGATGACCTAGTCCTAATTTCATACCCGTGTCTGTCTCTGTAATATTCTAATGTACTTAATCCCCCTTCCCCCACACTAATCACACATTCACATAGCTAGGCTGAACCTCATGCTTCTTAGTCCCACGATCGCTAGTACTCTTTCTGATCTGGTTTATTAGGCCCTAATGAAATTAGAATTGTTTTGTCCATTCTTAATTAGGATTAGGAAGCGTTGGTATGTAAATGGATAGACGGGTACATGGGTATGGTTATACGATCTCATACATGTACCTACTCTACCCGATGGATGCGATATTTTCCCATTAAAATTCTCATGGATATTATTTTTGTCTCACACCCATGTGTTTTTGCCTGCCAGGTACGGGGGCAACGGGTACCAATTGTCATCCATAATTACATCGATCAATAGAAAGGAAACTAATTAATACCCCCTAAATCAGATTCTTCACCAGCATTCGATCTCATTCTACCACCTCTTATATTTTTCTCTCCTTCTCTCGCAACCGGGGAACCAAATCACACACAATTGATCGCCGGAGTGCTTTCTTTGCCGAGGTGAATGGCTTTGCAACCACGTTGCCATGCATATTTCCTTTGTGTTGTTCTCCTAACATAGCTTTTTCTTCAGATACACCAGGATACACTCACGTCGCCACTGGGAGGCCATCATAGCTATCTGTCAGCTGCTCATCTTCCTCCTCTGTATGTATCAAGGTAAACCATCTCAACATTTGTCTTCTTCCAAACCTTGTTTCCCTACTTGAGAAGTTCATTAACCGTGGTAGTTCACACCAAGGGGTGCTGAATCCATTGGTCTGGCAAAAACTTCCAAACTTCTTATATTTTGGTTCTCCATTCGACCAAATAACATTAGGTTTTACTTATCTTGACTCAAATTCAACCGAAGTTTAAACAAATTTGTCTACTTTTTCGATTATGTTTGAATTTGTCTTGAAGTCATGTGGCCCCTGCAATAGTTTGACCAAAATATTAATATTTTAGCATGTGCCATACTAGTTTCCAAAAAAATCTGTTAAATTATGTTCTGAGGTTCAACTCGTACTCAACTATTTCCTCTTTTTAGATGGAACACCAGCAAGCAGCCATCGTGCACAACATCAGTCAGACTGTCCTTGATGACTTGCCCGAGGCAATCATAATCGAAGAGATACTCGTTAGGTTGCTGGCTGAGGACATCCTCCGGTGTCGTGTTGTCCGCAAGTCATGGCGCCCTACCTTCACCAACGACTTCATCCTCGCACACCACCACCACCAGCCATCTCTTCCAGTCATCCACCTCATCAAGCGTGAAGGTGAACTGTATGACAACCACCTTTCCGTATGTTGTGACGCTAGTCCTGGTGCCGCCAGTCCCAAGCTCAGCCAACGGACCATTCTCTGGTATCCCGGCCCATGTCCCTACAATGACAATTTTGTGATCCAAGGTTCATGTGATGGCCTCCTCGTGGTCTCTTACGGTGACGGGGAGAAATTCTTTGATATCTGCAATCCGAGTACCCGCCAACGTGCCCCCCTACCGCTGCTTCGTTATCATGAGCATGGCCAACCACTACCAGTTAGAGAAATTATCATTGCCACCTTTTACCAATATCATGAATCTAGAGGATATCGGGTGCTCTACTCTATCTGGACAAGGAATGATGAACCTTCTAGTTCCACAGTTGTTTTCCACATTCTTGAAGTTGGATCCAGTGAGTCGAGACCCATAGGACAACCACCATTGGAACAAGGTTTACTAGACAGACTCACATGTTCTAAAATGGCACCGGTACTCAACCGTGGCAACTTGCATTGGCTGTTAGAATGGTACCATACTGGTTATGGCTTCAGCAACATAATTCTGTTTGACACTGCAGCTGAGACATTCCGATGGATGTGTCGTCCTTCCCGTCAGTACATTTGGATGTCATTGTTGGAGCTAAAAGGCGCGCTTGCTATGTGCAACAAACGTGATGGCCATATCATAGATATTTACGTTATGAGTGACTACGAAGCCGAGGATTGGACCCTCACGCACCAAATTAACCTGCCGGCAATGGCACCGCAGCTTAACTTACCAGCTAGAACTCTACGCAAGATTGCTAAACTCAATGAGCGTGAGTTGTTAATCGAGTATTCAGGATGTGTTTTGCACTGTGACATTGATGGCAAGTTTCTAGGAAAGATGGAGTGCGATGAACCTGAAGGCAACCGCATGCACATTACTTCGTTCCGCTTTCAGGAGAACATTGTTCCACTCCCTTTCTTTGGGATGCAAGAAGATCACGGTGAGAGCTGGATGATAGAAGAAGAAGGACATGAGGAGATGCAATATTCCATATGGCCATAGAAACAATTGCTTCTTTTCAGTATCATGAGGCGAGGTTCTGGTTAAGTTGACGCACCTCGTAATATCTTTACTAAATGAACGCCATAAAGAAGTGACTGTTGTATGAGTGTTTGGTTGGTCAGAGATTTTTATATGAACTTGACGTTTTGGTTCGAGATTTCAGTGTATCAGTCATATGCTGTGCTGCAACTTATGGACAATCTACTCTATATAATTGTTACAGCTTTTCCCTTTGCTTTTGTTCTAGTTCGATTGCCTTGCTTGATCCTTCGTGAAGCTTCAGCGCTGAGCTAATTAACAAGCTAGGTGCGCTCTGAATGCTATTTTGCCTTAGCAAGAAACACAAAGACGTGGGTAAATTTTTTCAGATTATTTGACGACACCAACACCAATTTTTCACCCCAGGAGCAACTTTGAATTACATACGAACAGAAGGTTGAAGCAACATAGAAACGTTGTATCTTTCTTATTTGTATAAACCGAACACTGAGCTTAGCCAACCTCCCAAACTATTCAAAGTACTGTATCTGATTTTGCTGATTCCAAAGAATTACTCTCGGAAACACATGTTTCCTGTCAGTTCACGTAGGAACAAACGTTAATTAGAGAGAGCTGTACCAATGGCATACTGGTAGCTAAACAAACTCAGAGATTCACCTTCATGTCAGATAGCTACCGAACACAATTATAAGCTCATGCGGCAGCGCCTGAACATTACATATAAGTTGATACGCACAGCGGGTGAAGAACCTAATGATAGACATTCCCAATGGCAGTGTAGCCAAGCACTCCTAAACTGAAGCAATACTGGAGTACTTCATCATTGCCTGCAAGTAGTTGGCATAAAAAGAGTCAGAAAGTTAATCCATAGCAAACTGGAACTTCGATAATGTCCATTGGGAGCCAGCCTGCCAGGGCACATTAATGTAACATACACATACAGTGGAAGCAAAGGAAATCAACGAGCCTGCAGTACCGATTCTACCAATATCAGTTATTATATTCTGTGTATAACAGCGGTAACCCAACATGGATTCAAACAAAATTTAAGGATAACTGAAATATAGTAGATATAATTATACAGTAGCATCAAAATAGAGAACAATGGTATTGCTCCATCAAAACTGTCATTGAACTGTAACCTTTTTCGTACTAGTGCACTCAGTGACCTATATGCTCCCACAAGAACAGATAAACATAAACTCTGACTGCTTGACCTGCTATTCAGCATAATTAAAATTATCTTCAGGCATGCATCATGAAGGAAGAACACATATAAACTAATAGATTATGTAATTATGTGTGCATAGTAAGATAAAATATGGTCGTTTTGTATTGAATAAGACAGAGAAGTACCTCTAAAGTCTAAACACATTGAAATTTGTGTAGTCGATTTATATCAAGTTTTCTAACAACATGAATCATATTATACTGGGAATGTGTAGGCCTCGGTGACAACATCATGTTTCAATATTTATTTAAAATAAAAATCTATGCGGGACCAAATTGCTCTTTTAATGAGGAAGAGATTCAACAGGATCAAATTTAACAACAAAACAACACCATGATGATTAAAGTTATATTTGTCATATTGTGTGCACTTGTATGAATCAATCCACAACATGCATTACAGTACCCTTGTACTCCAAGGCGCTGGAGTACCAAGGAAATCAAGCCATCCGTGATGAAGGGTAAGCCCATCTCTTACCCCAGGCTCCAGAAAGGGCATTTTGGACTTCTTATTCATAATCAGATAGATGGGTCAACCAGCTAAAAAAAGATAGATCCGCCACCTGCACCGTATCCTACCTATCATGCACCTCGCCGCTGCAGAAAACCCATGTCTGCCTTGCCGTTGGGGGTCTGGCCGCCATGCCTAGATCAGCTCTTCCCTCCCCTCCTCCATCCATGGATCTCACCAACCAATCTGTCTGCCGACAATGGTCACCCATCCATGATGGCCTGACGGCAAGACGTCTCCCTATTGCTTGCGATTGACCGCGCACCTACGCCGTCGTGGTCAAGCGTCCGAAGGTCTCCCCTTACCCGACGCGTGAGCCCTCACCCTTTCACCCTCAACTTCTTTATCTAATATCTATGTCAAAATAAACCCCTTATCCTGCATGAAAAATATGTGATGCTTCAAGGCTAATGCAAGAGGCAATATAGTACGGTAAATATTTGTGAAGAGGACTTTATCTCTAAAGCCTACATAATACATCGCTGCTGTTTTTTATTATTTGTTTTGAATGTTGTTCTATGTCGGTAAGACCATCTTTAGCGTCTTGACATGCATATTTTCATCAATATATGCTTTTCTATTACTTTATTGTCCATAATTTTTAACTATAGTAGAATCGGATTATCTAGGAGTTTATCCTGCAAACACTGGTCAATATATGTGTTTATCCTTGCAAACAGTGTTCAATACACTTGGAACCCTCTTCTTACACTGCCAATACAAAAAAGGATTGTGATTGCTTGTTCTTCGAGAGGTGCATACTTGAGGTCTACCATGGGTTGGTCTATGCATTAGATATTCTACTTCGCTAATCAGGTGGTTGATAATCTATTTACAAATACAAAACTAATTGTTAGTTCATGGTAGTAATGAAAGTAAATTTCATAAAGTGCAATTGACATTGAAAAAAGTACCACCTTTAGAGCAGATGTATGCAAACTTTATGTCAATTACACTTACGATTTTATTTCATTACTACCATGTACTAAAAAATAATTTTGATTATCAACCACCTAATGAGCGAAGTAGAATATGTAATGCATAGAACAACCCATGGTAGACCGTATGCACATCCCATGGAACACGCAGTCATAACCTTTTCTTTTGTATTTGCTGTGTAAGAAGAGAGTTCTAATTAACTATATTGACCACTTCTTGCAGGATAAACACATAAATAATCATAATCTACTACAGTTAGAAATTATGGATAATAAAGCAACAAAACAAGCATATACCGTAGAAAATATACATTTCAAGCCAGCTAAAAGATGGTCAGAGCGACATAGAACATCATTTGAAACATATAATATAACCAATGATGTATTATGTACAATTCAGAAGTAAAGTCCTCTTCACAGATATGCACCTTGCCTTGAAGCAACACATATTTTCCATGCATGATATGCAGTTCATTTCGACAAAGCTATCATATGAAGAAGTTGAGGTAATTTACTAGTTCAAATTAAATTTAATCTACTTCTAAGTTATATAGACATTACAATCTGATTCTTTGGTGTTGCAAAAGTCCTATTCTACGGGGAGCAGTGGCGGAGCTTGAACGAAAACTAAGGGGGGCCAAACAGGTTACCCATGTATAATTTTATGGTTATTTTTTACTCAAAATGATTTGTACATTTTTGGGGTGAAAATGTACACTAAATTTGATTTGTACTTAAGAGAAAAGAAGATTGAGCTTTTTTTTTTTTTTACAAACAGTAGGCTTGCTAAAAAAATCCAATGCCTACCGCTGTTGCAGTGCTGTACGCCTGTACCTGTTTCTTTAAGTCGCCTGGAGAAAGATCAAGACTAAAGACTTCACTCACCAGCTTAGGTAACCTCGTATTTCATGCATAGCCAGCCTTAGGGCTGAATCCAATGCAGTCGAGGCCTGCTCAAGCTCATAGGAGCATGTGCTCCGCCTAGAAAAAGGAAGCTGCTTGCCTGCTTCTGTTAAAGGCCGATGGACAAATGCTCGCGACCGGTAGATCAAAATAGAACAGGCCATATGCCAGAACTTACCAACGGGTAATGGTAAACTTTGGTTTTTGCTGGGGGGGCCATGGCCCATATTGGCCCAGCCGAAGCTCCGCCAGTGACGGGGAGACAAGTGCACCTGGCACGACGGACCTAACGCTGCACATCGCGATGTCGAAAGGCAGGCATTGACTAATGATGATATTACCTCTAGCAACGATGGAAAGCGACTGCGAGGACCACTTAAGAGGAAACCAAAATCAGCCTTCAATAAAGAAGGTGCATCATATGTGTGCTATGAACACGACAAGCAGAAACGTCATCGTAATTTCTATCAAATACTTTGCTATCTTACGAAATACTACAGCTTTCACATTATATTAGCTACTAACTTGAACAAAAACTTTCAGCTACAAGGTATAGCTGCAAATTTACGGATAGGCAGAAGAAACTATCAAAGAAGTTTGTAAGACACACAAGTAGCTGGACGCCTATCACATCCGTCAAGGAAGCCGACCACCTGGCCGCCACGGCCGCTCCTCCTTTTCCTCCACACCTCACCGCTGCAGTGAGCCGACCAGCACTCCCGCCCACCATTCGGCACGCATCCGTAGGGGGGGGGGGGGGGGGGGGGGGGGGGGGGTGGGTGGGTGGACACCACAGCTGCGTGGCGCCTCATCCCTCTCCCCAGCCATCTCATCCCATTCTCGCCTGGATGTGCTCTGCTAGGGTTTGCTCCACGAAATGCGGCGATTTGAGACATATGGTTCACCAGTAACGCCAAAAAACCTAAGAAGAAAAAGACAGAAATATTTCTAGTCCGGGCAGATAATCTCTCTCCAGCAGAACGAACTACTTTTTCGCCCCTCCAATGTAGGTACTCCGCGAGTTTTCCGTGCGATTTCGTGTTCGTACTCCGTGGGCTGCTCGCAGAGTACCAGTGCAGATGGGCCGTTCGATTGCTCAAAATGAACGTCTCCCGTTAACTTCTGGGTACTGTATAAGTCCCCTATTTATTTCTTAAGTCATGGTAACCTAATGGGTACGACAAAGCAAAATGATAGAGGTGAGCCTAAGAGTAGAAACAGAAATAATGCTGAGCAGAACACATCTACCATATGCTACTCAAATCAGAAGAACATGTGTAAGGGTGTCGCTTACTTATTGAATTGTATAAGCAAAATAGCTTACTTACAGTTAACATTGCGCAACTGAAGATCTCGAGAAGGTGGACAGAAATCAGTCAAAAAATGCATGCTGAATAAGACTCTCTTTCAGCCTATGAGGAATGACCACCGGTATTTCATCATCAAACTTGTAGTTGGCTACTAGATTGCCCCTTTTGTCATAGTGCAGCAGCTGGCCGTAACAGCTGACAAGCACGTCTCCCTCCTCAGAGACAACCTTCGCACACCAGTCGCCTCGCTCCTGGAAACGCCTGATATCGGTCACCGGCAGTTTAATCCGATAGTGGAACGCCCACACATCCTGCTCCTGGTCCTGCCGCACAAAGATGCTCATCGCCATGCCTTCCTTGGTGGTGGCCGCAGCGAGCGTGCCACCCATGTCGAGCAAGTGCATGGGATGGCGGGGATTCACGGCCGGCGGGACCATGTGCCGGAACGTCTCCGCCACCGTGTCAAAAACCAGTATCTTGTGGTAGCGGACGCTCGACCGCGTCTTCCAGTGCACGTGAAGGTTGCCGTTGAGAAGCACCGGCGCGCCGCAGATGATTGGTCCCCGCGCGCCTATCATCTTCGTCAATGGACAATCGACAAACCTCGACTCGTTGGTTCCCATGGTGAGGACGCGGTACTCGTTTGGACAGAGCACAACCGGAAGGACGATCGGCATGGGAACAGGGACGTTTGAGTGCGTCCAGTAAAGCACGCGGTACTCCCCTGAAGGCTGGTGCCAGTAGTGGCCGACCGGGTTCAACACGGGGCGCTTCGGGTTGGAGCTGAGGGGCGCCCACTGCCGCGTGGCCGGGTTGCAGATGTAGTTGCCGGCGATGAAGAGGCCGTCGCAGGACGCATCGACGGTGAGTGGGTAGTGGAAGAGATCGGGGAAGCCGAAGACTGGCCGGAGCTCGGCGCTCCGGAGGTGGACAGCATCGGGAGCTGGGTAGAAATCGTCGACGCCCTCGACGGTTCGGTAGGAGCTGATTAGGTGGAGCTCTGGCTGGTGGCGGTGGTGGTCGAGGAGGAACGCGGGCTCGGAGGCGAGGCTGCGCCAGGAGCGGCAGACGGCGCGGCAGCGGAGCACGGACTTGGCCGGGAGGCGGGCCAGGATCTCCTGCAGGATCTCTTTGGGGAAGCCGGCGAGTTGGCCCGGCCCTGCCCTCCTGGTTCTTCTTCTCGAGACGGCCGCCCGTGCTGCTTCTTCCCCGGTGGCGACGCGTCGGCTGGAACGGAGCAGCATCCTGCCGGCCAGGGTTTTTGTCGTTTGAACCGGGAGCGGCGGCGGGGTGAGCCCTCGAGCTGCGTGACGATTAGGTCTTTTTATCCTGTTTTAGTCCCATCGCCCATGACGAGGGAATATTATGCGTAGCCTGCTATTTAACTCGCTACGGGAAGATACCTACGGGAAGATTCATACGGAAAGAAAGCTACGGACTGACGTGGGTCCGATGTGGAAGCCACGATCGCTACGCCTAAAAATAGAAGGAACTGGCCGAAAAATATGGCCTGCTATTAACTCGCAGAGAAGATCGCGGCGGCTCTGTTTCTCGGCTCTTCGTTCATCCAGGTCCGTTCAAGAGAACGGCGCCTCTGCTTTTTCTCGTTCCACATTAATTGACCAAGACGCTTCTATTCTTGTTCGTAAAATTTCTGAAGAATCTTCGTACAGGAGCATGGCACTCAACTAAAACCCAATCAATACAGCTAACTCTCCTACTAATCCTCAACAAAATTTTGACAGAAAAAGGTCGAAACAAACAAATCAACCACAATGGCAATTGCAATGAATCAGGGAGGAGGCAAGAGGCGTCTGGACGACAATCAGGTATTCAGGTTAGAACATCGACTGCCAGCTCGACGAACAGCAGTGCACGCAGACTGCATCCTGATGAAGGATCTCGCCGCGCCGTGTCTACGGCACGAAGTGGACGCGCACGCCGACAAAGACCAAGAGCTGTCAGCTGCGCTTCCGGCGAGGGAGAGCTCACCGTGCAGCTGCCGACGAGAGTTTTTCGTGCGCTTTGAGTGTGTCGGAGGAGGTCGCCACTAGCCTCGCCCTCTACAAGTAGCCCGCGGCGGCGTATGGGAAGAAATCTCCATGCCATGCCACCAAGCCGGAGCTCTCCTCGGCGCTCCGCAACAGGGGACATCGCCGCCTCACCGCAAATGAGTATAAGGACCTCACGTCCTCGCCGCTTGTGCCTCGCATCAGTAGAACCTGCAGCCTCGGAGAAGAAGGGGTGGGGATTTTCGTGAATTGGACGGGGATTCAGTAAGGACCCAACGATCGTGGCTTCCACGTCGGAACCACCTCAGCGCGTAGCTTTGATTCCGTAGAAAATTTCCGTAGGTGTAGCATTACTCATAACATAGCCCAACACAAAATCTTGGCCGGTCCAACAAGTTTGACGTCGAGGCTTGCTGTGGGGTGCCTGCTGACACGGGAAGAGTCCATCATTAGTCACCGTACGTTCTTGTTGGCTCGTGCATCATCTGAATTTTACAGCGATCATGATTGACACGAAACAAGATGATCATATTGGATTGCATCATGATGAATCCAATCTAGATCTTACAGACAAGAGAAAACTATGACACATGACCTCGGTGCATAGAAGTTTCTTTTGGAGTTTCATTCTCTAATAGCTTTTGCCGATGTGCTACCCCATAGTTCCTAGTACACATTTATGCATCAACTACCACTCGTTTTTATAACAACTATCACTATCTCTTTCTTAATTTCCTCATCTCCATGTTATAAGATTGACAACTTTAATAAATGATATGTATATAAAACTGAGATTTGGAGGGGTCGAGAGAAAGCAATGCAGAAGAACCAACAATACTTTTTGGTCGGATTACAACACTTGTACCACATTTCGATGTTTCAGCACTTTATTTAATAATGTAAGAGTGAAACTTTGTACGATCATTTTACCTATTAGTGTCCCCTTATCTATAAGCATAAACCGTTTTGTACATCTACATTGTTATATGCAACTTTAACCATAAATTTTCGTGGCAGTGTGTTAGCGAAAGGCCATTGAGATAATAAATACTTATACAAGAGTGCATCTGATGGAAAATCTGACGGTACAGTTTTAATGTGATCACTATAAATAGTTTTTGTTTGTACTGATGGTAAAGGCTAAGAAAATTTCACTACGTACATTCTAGAACCTCTTTCATTTTTTAACAGAAGGGCTAACTTTATACTAACACTTAATTTAAGTACTTGTCTTATCTTGGGGCTTTTGAAAAGAGATCGTTCTGTTGCTGTCTTATCGAGAAGATTCATAGAACACCATTTTCATTGGTGTGTAGTCATCAATGATTTATATATATGATCTTGAGCATTATCTTACCAGGTTCGACTAGCTGTTGCTGGTGCTTTCCATACAAGCTTCATGCAACCGACTGTCTCTAGATTGGAATCTGCGTTGGCTGCTACAGATATAAGATCAACAAGAATACCAGTAATCTCAAATGTCGATATACAGCCCCACTCAGATCCTGACACGATCAAGAAGATTGTGGCACAGCAGGTATAGGCTAAACTTGAATTTGTGCTGCAGCCTTACCACAATGGCTTGTGTGTGACTGACATAGTGGAGAAACAGGTAACGTCTCCTGTGCAATGGGAGACTACTGTGTGACTACTCTTTTGGGTAAAGGATTTTAGAAGAGCTATGAACTCGGACCTGGAGGTAAAGATTTATTGATAATTTATGGCTTACTAATCTTTAGAAGGGATAAGTAGTCTTTGCAGAGTTCATGATTTTGTTATTTTTCTTGCTGCACAAACCGGGTTATAGCAGGAATCATTAAAAGGATCAACAAAGGTGCCAGGATAGAGAATATATGGGTGCTTGAGGCATAAATAGAGTCAGGGTGATGCTCAGATTTAGGCTCCTCGAGGTACCAAAATTGTTAGCACCAGAGGGAGTAGTAATCAATAATTACAATATTGTAGATAGAATGAGAGCAAATAGGGAGAGAAAAATATAATAACTCAACAGCAGCTTACATACATAGTTCAAACTCCACACCATTAACCAGAGATTAAGAACCAAGTAAAAAGCAGAAACGCGACCAGGATATTGAGAAGAAGAAATGCATCCTAATAACCGAGGAAGAAAGGAGAATCGTTATTTGCACCCGTTCCTTGTTGCGTCGCAAACAAAGGCAGTGGGACAATGCTCTCTTGCAGCAAATGTGTAGTCACATGTATGGCGTGGTGGCGGTCGTATGCCATGATTTCTAAAACCTTACCATCAGCGTCACAGTGCAGCAGACCGCCAGGAATCTCAATAAGCAGCTCACGCTCGTTGACCACTGCCAACCTTAACTCAAAACGCGACAAATCTATCATCATCTCTGACAAGTCAATCAAGTGTCGCAAGGCCCAGACCTCCTCCTCATAGTCCTGCATCACAAAGACATCGATGAAGATACCGTCACTGTAACGGGCGCTGAACAGAGTGAGGGCTCCACCCATCTCCAACAAAAACGTCCAAGGTCCCCGGGCCGCTTGACTGGGGCGGCGAAGCCACCGGAATTTCTCCACCGCGGTATCGAACACGAGTATGGCTTGCATGACAGTATATTGCTTGTCGTTAGGCTGTACACGCCCAAGGTCCCAGTGCAGGCCACCACGGTGAAGGACGTGTGCAATTATCCAAACCTGTTCGAGGGAAGGCGGTGGCGACGGAGGCGGCCATCCTATGAATCTTCTTGGCTCGTCCGATCCTATTGTGATGACGTAGAACTCAGCATTGTTGTTCGGTGGTCCGGACCAGCGGGTGTAGAGCAGCCGGTACTCCCCAGAGGGGTGGTGCAGGTAGAGGCCGGCTATGCTGGTGGTGAAAAGTTGCTGACCATGTTCAACAAGCTGAGGTAGAGGAGCACATTGGCGGGTGACCGGGTTGCAGACGTAGAAGAACCTCTTGCGGTTGTGGGAGCCATCCGAATCGGAGACGATTAGGAGGCCATCTCGGCAATCATGAAGGTGGAGCTGGAGGCTGGCGTAAACCAGAGGAGGGGTTACATAACGGAGGACGGGCCAGAACTTGTGATTGCCGGTGCCGGCGTCGTGGAAGACGACAAGACGAGGGTCGTCCAGTGGCAGCCTGTATTTGGTGCCTGCAGACTGTTTGATGATAGGGAGGAACGGCTGGTGGTGATGGTGCGCGAGAAGGAAGTTATGAGTAGAGGTGTCACGACGCCACGACTTGCAGACGGCGCGGCAGCGGAGCGCGTCCTTGGGTGGCAGCCGGGCGAGTATCTCGCAGAGGATGATCGACTCCGGCAGGTCGTCCAGGACAGTCGCGCCCCTCTTGTCCGGCATTGTGTGATTGATCGATTGCCGGATGGCCGATTGGTCCGATCTGAACAAATTAGCTAGCGGGCAGAGGTTTACCAAGCTAGAGGAACGGGTGAGACTTGACAGATCCCATCCTATATAGGAGGTAGAGGAGTTGTGGTAGTACGTCTAACTTGGTATCTGCTGGGATTTGAAGCATCGATCGCTTAGGACTTGGAGTCCAACTCGATTTGCTAAATATGATAGCGCAGGAGAGAGACTACTAACCATCTATTGATATGCCAATTTATGTCCGACCATAATAACCGAGCCGAGCTTGGAATATGGAATATATAGTCAAACGAGCACGTTAACTGTTGTGAATGAAACAACATATTTTTCCTCTTTTTGATGCTTGGATCAAGCCACATATTAACCGGAGTACATACGCAGAAGTCAAATTGTATCCTATAATCAAATTTCATCTGAGCATTCCTCAAACCAGCAGGCCATTCACTAGTTAATCTGCCATGTATCCAGAGTTTCACAGCAATCAACAATTAGCAGCTCTAACGCATTCTGCCGAGAGAAAAAAAACTCAGCTTAGTTCTTGATATATCAAATATCATTTGAGCATATCTCAAACCAGCAGGCAACTCACTACTCGATCTAGCTTGTATCCAGAATTCCACATCAATCAACATTGACAACTTAAGTTCAAACATCAATATCAATGGTTCTGATGGGACTGGACTGTTGCTGCTGGTAAGCCACAGAGGCAAGAGGAGCTGGGCCAACGAAGATATAAGACAAGCATGCGTATTTGAGAGAACTGAACATAACAGAACAGAAATGTTCCCCTTTTTTAAGTAACAGAGTAGAACTATCTCATCTCTTAGCTCCTCTGTTTCCTTCTGACTGTCTTAAGGCCCTCTTGCACCGCTCTGTTCTACCCCAAACCTTTTTTTTTATCTTTTCTCCTATTAGCGGAGAACTCTAATCGTAGGCAACAATTAAAGCATCCCAATAATGCCTACAAGAATCAAATAGAATAAGTGTAAGAGGCAGTAAGTTATCAATGAGTAGACGCTTAAAGTCAATTTATATTCATCCAAGGTTGAAGCTTAGATATACGCAGGGTAAGCTTAATCAAGGTTCACACAAAGTAAAAAGAAGTTCCACTGAGGCTGCAGTACACTTGTAAACAACAGAAATAAAAATATTTGTGCATGACAACACTAACCCAACATGTATTCAAATATCATTAAAGTAGCTGAAACAAGGGAGGCATCAACTGCACAGGAGCCTTGGAATAAAGTCTGCACTGAACAGCAACCTAGTTATAATAGTAAACCCGGTTATCCAAGTGTTCCCACAATAATAGATCAGCAACTGTTCAGTGAGAGCTTCAGCTGCTACTTAACATAACTAAGGTCATCTTCAAACATCATAAACCGTACAGAAATAAGTTAACAGATTCTGAATGCACAGTAGACAGTTGTGTGGTTCTGAATAAGATGGAGATCTATCTCTAATCACAAGCAAATGTGTGTCGTTCATCACAAGAAAAGCTATTTGGTTTGAAATATTCAGAAAAATATACACGATTGGTATCAGTTTTCCTGCTTACATGAATCATCGTAAATTGGGATAGGGGGGATACAATTGGTGTGTTTTTATAAGAATTCATTGTGTTTCTTTGATACATTCAGAAGGGCAACTTCAAATGGATCAATTTTTAACAGCACAATAGCATTTGTGATCCTGTATGAATCAATTCATGAACATAGTATAAATCTTCAGGTAGATGCATCCCCTATCCAGTGCCAACATTTCCTAGCTAAAAATAATGATGACATTTGTCCTACAACAAAGGGACCCTAACCAAAGAATGAATCTATGTAGTCCTTGGACCTAATCGAGGGTGCAGTGGATGCTAGACCCAAGTGCCGTAACAACGCCGTGATGGCACCACAGGGTCAGGGCAGAGACAACAGAGACAGACAAGACATATACTGGGGAACATTGATATGTCTACTGCTTAACTCCAAACGATAACAAATTAACAATGGAATTCCTTAATTCAAAAGCTAACAAACAGAGAAAAAACAAATCAACCACGAGCTTGCTATGTGCGGACTGTGGAGTTAGTATCAGAAACATGGCACAACTTCATGTGCCAATCCTGTTGTTCTCCTTATGCGGAGCAGTTCTCTGTTCAAAACCATTTCTGTTATTCAAATTTTCAAGAGGTTTCAAAATGTTATCAAACGTAACGACGGAAAAGCCACTATGTGCCTTGTAATGGGTTTTATTTACTCTGCAAAGGAGAACCCAACCCTGTTCCCATCCAAATACTATCACGTAAAAGGTCTAGGTAAAAAGAATAGATTTACAAACTTAAAGTTTACTCATTGTATTGTATCTAGCTCAACTACAGGTAAAGTGAATTTAGAAGGAAGTAAAAAAAAGAACGTACTCACATTGGTACAAAATGAGGAGTCATGAAAGAGTCTCTAGGAATCAGTTCTCTGTCTTTTGGAAGAATGTGTGCTGAATAAGGCTCTCTTTCAGCCTAAAAGGCAGAACCACCGGCAGGTCATCGTCAAACCTGGAGTTGCCTACCAAATTGCCCCATTTGTCACAAAGTAGCAGATGTTCATAGCAGGTGACAAGCACGTTTCCCTCCTTGTCCACGACCTTTGCCCACCAATCCCCTCGCTCCTGGAAACGCCTGATATCCATGACCGGCAGCGTTATCCTGTACTGGAACGACCACACATCATCGTGCTGCTCGTGGTCCTGAAGCGTGAAGATGGACATCCCGGTCATGCCATCCTTGCTGGTGGACGCGGCAAGCGTGCCGCCCATGTCAAACAAGTGCATGACATGGCGGTGGTTCACGGCCGGCGGCCGCATGTGCCGGAATGACTCCGCCACCGTGTCGAACACCAGGATCCTGTGGTAGGGGACACCGAACGCCTTCCTCCAGTGCAGGTGCATGCTGGCACCGAGGAGGACTGCCGCGCCGTAGATGGGCGGTCCTCCCCTGCTTATTAGCTCCGTTTCGACCGGTGTTACCGAGCAGTCGATGATCCTCGGGTTGTCATTTCCAACGGTGAGGACGCGGTACTCGATGAGGCATTCCATGTTGTAGAGGTTGTTTGGGTACCTCCAGTACAGCACGCGGTACTCTCCTGAAGGCTGGTGCCGGAAGAGGCCGAGGATGTTCTCGACTCGGTGCTTCGGGTTGGGGCTGAGCGGTGCAAACTGCCGTGTGGTCGGGTTGCAGATGTGCTGGTCGGCGATCAGGAGGCCGTCGCATGAGGCATCGGCGGTGAAGCCGAGACGGGAGAGTTCGGGGAACGGAAATACTGGCTGGATCTTGCGGGCCTGGCGGTGGAGGGCTCTGAGGCGGCCGCCGCAGGACTTGACTAGGGGGAGCTCCGGCTGGCGGCGGTGGTGGTCGAGGAGAAACGCGGGGTCGGAGGCGAGGCGGCGCCACGAGCGGCAGACCGCGCGGCAGCGGAGCACGGACTTGGGCGGGAGGCGGACCAGGATGTCAAGCAGGATCTCTTCCGGGATTCCGGCGAATAGATCGGACCTCGCCCTGCTTCTTCTTGTGGACGCGGGTGTCCGCGCTGCTTCTTCCAGGGTCGCAAAGCGCCGCCCGGATCGGAGCAGCATCGTGGCGGCGAGGGTTTGGTTTGGGGAATTGTGTGTGTGCGGGGTTTGGGCGGAGTCGCGGGGAGTGGAGACTAACGGCGACGGGGAAAAGAGCGGCGGCGCAGCGCCGCGTCGCGGGGAGCGCTCGAGCGGAGGGGCCGGAAGTGGGGAGGATGAGCAGCGCGGCGGTGCGACTGGCGTGAATGGAGGCCCAAACCTAAGCATGAATGGTAGCCCAAACGGGCATGCCCTCCATTTTTTCTTCTTTTCTTCTGCCAATATTTATACACGCCTCAAGAAAAGGGAAGTTTCAGAAAATCTAATACGGAGTACTATGCCCTTAAAGCATCTCCACCTGAGCCCAAAACCGCTCCTAAAATGCGGCCAACGTTTTAATTGGGCTTGGGGGCTAAAAATGGGCCACACCGGGATCCCAAAAACCGTCTAAGCGCGCCCTCGAGCCCAAAAAAAATAGTCGGCGCCCCTACATCGGCCATGCACGCCACAACTCGCTCCCGACACCCCGGCCCCACATGTAAGCGAGCGCGGCCGGCGGTCAGCCTTTTTATGATGACGCGACCGGATTAGGTCGTCGCCTTCATTGCGCTGCGGGTTCCCGAGGCGTCGCGCGGAGCCCGACGACAACACAGCCTCGGCAAGCGGCGATGGCCGGCATTCTGCGCCGCCATGAATGCGCGCTGGTGGATGCCTCCGCCTTAAAAGGCGAGGCCTTTCCTCGCCGCCCAACACACCTTCTTCCTCCCGGCGCCTCACATCTCTCCCGTCGCACTACCGAGCTTCACAACGACGATGGCGCACAACGTTGGCAGCGGAAGCGGCGGCTTCATCCGCCCGACGAACTTCACTGAGGCCGAGGCGCGGGTTCTCTGGGAGAACGCCATCCTTGTCCCGCCGGCGTGGCACCTGCCTCACGGGTGGCACGTCTCAGCGGCGGGTTACGCCGTCCCGCCCATACCGGAGGGCGCGGAGCTCAAAGCCCACCGGTGCGATGCAGCACCGACATCATCATCCGGGATGTCGTGGGGTCATCATCGGCGCCGTCCCGTCGCGAGAAGGAGGAGCCGGGGGAGTAGGAGCAGATCCCGCTCGAGCTGCTCGAGGAGACGAAGCCATGGTGGTCGAGCATCGCGAGCTGCAGGCGAAGCTCTCCCGCAACCCTGACGACCCGGTAGATGCGCCGGGCCAGACTCTGGCGGTCGCACAGTCGATGGCCAGGGCGGGTGGAGCGGCGGGAGGAGCTCCCGGTGGCCAGCCGGTGTTCGACGTTAGTACCTTGGTGGAGGTGAAGACGGAGTACCTTGGCGCCGACAGCAGTAGTGGAGGCGGGCGCTATGGCGGTGGGCGTCGCGGTGGCGTGCGTGGCCGCCGTTTGGGTTTAGAATTATGAAATTTCTGTAAAACTCGCGCATATTCGCGTTAAATTTAATGAAATCGATGGGTTTTTTAAAATTTGTTGAATTTTGTGCTGTTTTGGGACTGGTGGTGTGGGAACCCGGCCCTAAAATTTTGAAATAGCCTGCCGGCACCCCCAAAACGACTCATCCGGCGCCTTGCCGGCCATCATTTTAGGGGTGCCGGTGGAGATGCTCTTAATCCCCTCCTAGAAGCGCTCCTGGGTATGCAGTATCTTTTATCGATATGATGACTTAAGAAAAAGGGAAGTTTCAGTAATTTAATATTGTGCCCCTAGTCCCCTCGCATATAAGCTCTCTTTTTTTTATCTGCCTATAAGCTCTCTGATATTGTTGCCAACAGTGGCAACCACCGAGCGTTGATCTTTATTGAACAATCTTTTGAGTCATGGACAGTATCTGCGCATGTTTTACTCGTAGAAGATGGAATTCAATTATGAGGGCACAAATCACTGCAAGTGCATCTACCATGTCACATTATTTAAAATCAGAATTTTCAGTAAATTTACTACTCATTATTTTCTCTCTTCAAGCTTCAATTGAAGGGGAAGCAACAATACAAATATGGTGGCTAACTGAATTATGGAGTTTAAGAACTTTTTCCATCTACAAAGATGATAGGATAGAAGATGTATAAACTATACATCATGGTAATATGGTGTAACTCATTTTTTTCAATTAGGTAGTTGGGTAACTTGATGAGGTATCTGTCGCCAGTAGCAGTGTTGCGAGCAGCGGCTTTGTTGCAATATGCTTTCCGCAATCTGATCAAAAGAGATATCATATTTAATTTTAGGTAGGTGTAAACTACATTTTGCAGCTACAGGGGACTTTTTATATGCATATGGGAGTCACCAAGTTAGCAACAAATGACAAAAAAAAGATATATTCAGGTAGCTGTAAAGTACACTTTTGCAGCTACAGAAATAAGAATGAAGATGTCATCTTTAAAATAAATGTTTTGCTGACAGAATTCCCCTCATCAGCTGTACTTTAAAAACAAATACTTTGCTGACAACAGAAATAAATCACATCACCATGACAACTCACATGTGTTTAAATGTATCGTACAACACATCAGTAATCTTTTACCATGACAATTCACATATGTTTAAATGTATTGTACACCACATCGATCAGTACAAGTGAAGCAACACAAAAGCATCGGTACCGAAAAGTTCAGTACTTCAGAGTAGTACCAACATCCAACAAGATGGCGTGGCAAATAGAGAAGTTCATTCATTCGTATACCATACCGGCTCACTGTCCTCCAGAACTGGCTCATCTAGGGTGTGTTCGGTTCGGGGAGAAGTGGAACGTAATGTAATGGTTCTAGTGTTTAGTTGGAACAAAAAAATAGAACGGAATGGTTCCATCCGATGTTCGGTTGAGACAAAAAGGTGGAATGGAATGGCTACTATTTAGCTTAATTCATCTTTTAGGCCAATAAATGGCTCCGAACTCCCCGCCCTAGGTCAATAAATGGCTCCTAACTTTTTTTAGGTGATTAACTGAGACAGTTTAGCTAAAGATAGAGACCCATTCCACCACATCCACCGAATCGGAGGAACCACTCCGTTCCGCATATTAGAGAAATATTCCATTTTGAGTAATGACTTTGTTCCGTTCCATTTATCAACTAAACACTAGAATAGATTGGATCTCATGGATGAAACCGTTCCATTACATTCCACCTCATGCCTTCAACCGAACACACCCCTAGTGGTGGATAAAACCATTGTGGGAAGGGTACATGCCAGCTGTCGTGGAATATTTGTTTAAATAAAAATTCGCACAATAAATTTGTGTAGAATTACAATTTCCGAAATCAAAGTGAATAATGCAGAATAAAGTGTTAAACAAACCTGTTTTGACGAGTGTTAGCAATATTCGCAGCATCAGGCCTACAAGTTGTGCTCAATGTGTAAATGAGATTTAAGGGGAAGTGAAAACAGTAAGACTCTGAATTAAAATTTCACTAGAAAATATGTGCCATCGAAAGAAGTTGCGCACAGTATACAAAAGATTTGCATGAAGACATCCCATTTTCTATCAGAACAGCCCAAAATCTCCACAAGTGTACCCACTGGTAAGAAAGGAGTTTCTTCATTGCCATAAAAGTTCAAACCAACAAGATTCCCACAAGTGTCAGTAAGAGGGCCCCCAATCCCATCCTAGGAAAAAAAAAGGTAACACCAAGAAAGGGTTACACAGGAAAACATACTTGTGGTAGCTAATAGATGCAGTTACCCATATATATTATGCAAGAAATTTCTTTCACCATGCAAAGGATACAGGGTAAGTGTGACACAAAGTATCTTGGTGATTTTACAAGTGGATATCCCAAGTTTTGTGGAATCCAGTGTGCTGCCTTTACAAGTCACCACACCCTTGGTGGCCATTAATCTGAATTCTTCAAAGAGACACCCTACAGCTACTACATCAGTAGCAGTGGCAACACAAGTATGCTGCTGGAGCTCTACTGACATGTGGTGGTCCTGTGGCAAATAATCAAATTTCTAAGAAAAGTGTGGCAAATGATCAAATATATATCCCAGGGGAAACTCTCCTAGTGAGTCTACTCTTTTCTGTCATTTTCATATTTTAGAATCCATACATTAACCTGTTACCATTGTCTTGGCCAGCATCTATACATATATCTCAACTTGACGGTACACAAACTCGATCCCAAAAATTTGCACAGGTCCTTCCAAGCAATCTTCTCTGGTAAAACAACTTGAAAACCAAACTGTATACTACTGCCTAATTCTCGGACGAACAATAGAAAACAGCCAGCACGGATGAGCGAAAGCTTGCATCAGTAGGTGAGCGCGGTGCTGTTGGTGCCGAGCAGCAGCTGCTCCGCCTTGAACTGCTTCCACTCGTCGAGCACGGCGTTGAGCTTCTCGACCTTGTCCTGCAGGCTGTAGAGGCAGTTGGCGTGGAAGGTGCACACCTGGTGGAAGTTGCGCTTGAACTCGCAGTTGCCGCCGAAGTAGGCGGTGTCCATGAGCTGCACCGTCGCCCCGTGCCTCGCCGCCAGCTCGTGCTTCACCTTGTCGAACACCGACTGGTCGTGCTCGCCCGGGTACAGCGTCCTCGCCTCGTACCAGCCCCTGAAGAAGGCCGTCGTGGCCACGGTCGGCCTCGCGTACACGAACCCGCCGTTGGCCGACTTGTTCAGGTCGTACGGGTTGTCGCCGTAGAACTTGTCGCAGGCTGTGGCAATGTCGGCGCCGACTGGGATGCGCAGCAGCGGGTTCCGGAACCACACCACGTCCACGTCCGTGAACACGAAGCCGTATCCCAGCCCCAGCACACGTGACTGGAACCGGTTCCGCGCCCACATTAGGTTGATGTACCCCTCGCTCATCCACGGCATCTCCGCCGCCAGGGCCATCCCATCGTCGCCATTGCCGGCGAGCGGGTAGCAGAGCGGGTGCATGCGCCGGCACCGGTCGAACCCCTTGGCGTCCATGGCCACCACCACCAGGTGCTTCAGCAGGGGCTCCGTCCTCACGCCGGTGCGGAAGCTCTCCAGGAAGATCTGCAGGAGCGACCCCGGCAGCGCCAGCGCCTCGTTGGTGAAGGTCATGATGACGGTCTTGTCCTCCATGGCCGCACTCCGGAGCAGCACCGCGAGGTTGTCATCGTCTTTACTATTGCTTGCAGCCGCGACCTGCACTCGCGATCCATGCATGGTTTCAGTTCATACATACTATTACTGGCAAAGGGAAACCAAGAGAGAAGAATCCAAACAAGAAAATGACTGATGCACGAACCGTGTTGAGCCTCCTCATGCCCAGATCTGCTAAGGTGTATGGCCACGGAGCTGCCGGCAGCAGCAGCGCCACAAAGCCTGCCGTGATCGCTGCTCCCAGAACGAAGCACAGTAAATATCTCACCGAGTTCATCGCCAGTGATCCACCAGATAGTCTCAAGCTTCCAAAATATCAGAGCACACTTTTGTCTGGTGCAAGTGTGATCAACTTGTGATACTCAAACTCCACCCTGCGCCATTTACTTTACAGATACCAAGATCCTGTCAGAATCGAGGAAAGGAAAACAAATCGAGACGTTGTGGCAATTAATACCACAGTTGACCAGATTGCATCTTAGCACATTAGTTAACAATGGTTTATGACTTTCACGTGATACTACTGGTTAAGCAAGACTGCAGGTTTAGTAAATAAAATATGTACAGAAATCGTGCTGCCGTCTTACCAGGTCAGTCGCATGGGAAAAATTTGTGCTTTGAGCAAACCGATGACTTCTCTTTGCTAAAATACAAACCGATGAAATTAACGATGGTAGATCAGTCAACTCATGATCTAGATTTGTGCAAGATGTGCAATTTTGCATATGCTACTGGGAGCTTGTGGTTAATTTATTCATGGCATGGCAGAAATCGAGATGCTAGGATAGAATTGGTCTGACTATAAGTTAGTAGAAAATACAAGAGCTTGGGTTTTCCAAAAATACAAGTAACACAGCAATGAACCAAAAGATAAAATTGATAAACACATCGGGTAAAGAACCTAAAGATTAACACCTTCCCCATGTAGCGGTGCAGCCAAGTACTCGTAAATGGCAGCAAATATTGAAGTGCTCTGCCGTTGTCTGAAAGCTGCCGAAAGAAACAGAAACAGCAAGTTAACTAACTGAAAAAAAAACTCTGCTTTTTATCCTTTGGGGGAGTTTTAGGACCTATGCTGGGGCAAGCTTTTAAAACCACATACTCACTAATTGTACAAACAAAATTAATAATGTGTATAACGGCGCTAACCCAACATACATTCGAACTTAAATAGATATAGAAACACGGTACATATCAACTCCACGATAGCCTCAGAATCAAGATTGATAGAATTAATCCATCAAAATGGACATTGAAGAGTAACCTTACACTTAATGACCTAAATTCTTCACAAAACAGATCAACATAAGTTCTGTGAAAGCTTGAACCACTGCTTAACATAACTAAGCTTATCTTCGAAAACGTATCGAATACTCTCATCCATGGGAGTACTCCTGTTGCTCAGGTGGCTATTTGGGCTGCATGATCAGGTTTCAAAGGTGATTTGCTAGCACAGTTACAAGATATGTACCTTATATTTCACCAAAACCAACCCGCGGTCCACTGTTTACTTCACCATCAATAAACCCTATGCATTTGAACTTTTTGTTGACGATAAAATGGTCATATATTTTGACTGGGCATCTGATTTGAATCTATTTTGAATATTTCCTAACAAGATCTACAAAATGAAAGCAATGTTGAATATATTCTGTAATTTTAAATCCTTTTGAAACATGACGGAAACAATTACGCTACACAACACCCTATTGGAATACAAAAGGAACTATGTCTCTTTCTCTTGTCTAATACATATACCAATCAGGTACCAATCCCAACTTTAAATGATCATACATACTTGAGTTGACTAGCTGGTGCCGGCTGTCGGTTAATCCCCATATAACACTGGAAGATATTTAACTTGCTATCGTCCTAAAAGACCAAACGTGATGTATCAATACCATAGAGAATTTACTTAACCAGATTAGTGAAAAAAGGTTATAGTTGTTCATATGCATTGCTTTCTTAACACGAATCAGGGTACATTGGGTACATTGAACCGAGGAAAAACTTGAACAAAAACACTATGCAATATCTTGATTGTGTTTTTAATAAGAATTTACTGTTTTTCTTAGCTACGGGAGGGACTGTGATGTCAAATAGATCAAGTTTAACAACCCAATAGCACACCATAATATGTTAACATGATGATAAATAAGTTTATGTTTGTCATACTGAGGACATTCGAACTAATCCATAATGCGTAGTATAAAGTATCATAAGAAAGTATCTGGCACCATACTTCTGTGAATACAAGCATTGAATTACAGTCACACCCAGTTGGCTGAAAGTTTAACCCAATAATGAATTTTTGTAGCCCTTGGAGGCTTGGACCTAATCATGGTGTCTCCAGATGCTGACCCAAGCGCCCGGATGACGCGTAGATGACAGCCACAGTACAGGGGCAGGGACAAGAGCACAAGTCATATACTGAGGTATATATATTGCTTAAATCCAAATGATAACGATGGACTACTTCGAGCCTAAAGGAATGACCAAAGCGAAATGATAGCAACAAACTTAAAGAGAAAAAAACAGAGCGCTCCCACAAAGAACACATCTCAGCTTCCATCTGCTGGTCAGCTGGTCCACATAATTGAAGTTGCTTTCACAAAAGACAGTCTGAAATTATTAGTGAATAGACAAGCTGTTACGTTTCTAACAAATTGATCGAACATCTCCATTCTCCAATCACAAATAAATGTGTGTAGTCCATAAGAAAGAAAACAGTCTAGTGTGCACCCGCAATAAATTGCACTCAATGTGGGCGAGTTACTATCAACACGAATCAGTAAATATTGGGGGTTTGACTCGGTGAGTAGAATGCAGATCAGCAAACAAAAACTGAACAGAAAACTAAATCAAGATTGTGCTTTTAAGAAGAATGGCCGGGAGGCGCACCAGGATATCCTGCAGGATCTCCTCGGGGTGGGCGGCGAGGCCCCGCCCTGCTGCTTCTTCTTCTTCTCGACATGGTCGCCCCTGCTGCTTCTTCCACGGTGACGATGCGCCGCCTGGATCGGAGCAGCATCGGCGAGGCGATGTGTGCGGGATTTGGTGGAAGACTCACTGCGACGGCGCGGCGACCCCTCGAACGGAGCGGCGCGGTGCGTGGGAAAGCGGCGGCGGTGCAGGCCATGAGAAAATGCAAGCCCAATCCAGGACCAGTGGGCCGAGTGAAGTGCGCGTGTGGACGTCGTGGGCTCAATGAGGGCCGAAAACGGCGGCGGCCGGCGAGATTGGCGCCGTGACCTTTGAAGTTTAGACAAACGTTATGTTCTCATTCACCGAGTATATATCTATGTCTTGAGAATAGAAACAATAGGTTACTTAATTTTGTATACTCACAGAACAGTACATAGTACCAAAATATGATTATCAGTGTAAAGTATAGAAAACGGTTTTGTCTTGATAAAGTATGTAGGAAAACAAAAAGCGAGCCATGCCATTAACTTTGGGCAAATTGAATAGACATGGGATTTTTTTGGTTTTGAAACATTCCTTTTTTACAATACTTGCCATCATTACAATATTTATGTGGTCAAATGTGCCCTTGATAAATGGACGGTTCAGATTAAATATTACTCTTACCCCTAATAATTGTTAAAAGAGCTCTTGTAAAAGAGCTCTTGTAATAATTGTTAAGCTCGTCATGTACATTGCTTCATGTATGATTTGTTAAGTCCTCTGAACTGCAGGAGTTGGATACGAAATAATGTCTGGCAATACCCTCCACCTGCCAACGTCTAAATCGAGAAATAATGCCTGACAATACTCTCCACCAGCAATGTCTCGTTCATCCTCAGCTGCAAAAAAATACAAATGTAGTACTGAAATAGGAAGTGTGTATTTTAAAGAACCTCGCATAATAGGATTGTAGACTGGGTAGTCATACCAAGGTTACAAATAAGGGCATATTCAGTTCCCAGATATTTGTAACGGAAATATTTCAATAGCTAGACTGAACACAGTCAACTCACATGAAGAGAAAGCCAAAACGAGAACTGCTCATATAGAAACTATACTATGTATATCCTCAAGAAGGGTATAACAAATACTATGGCATAAGTTCCATAGTTTTCAGCATAGGAAACCAAGATTAAGATATATAAGAAAACATTAAATCTCACATACCCAAGTAAATTTGCCAGGGAACCAACGATCAGAGTAGGAATGAATTAACCATCATCTTTGTTTCTTTGTACTCAACAAATTAGTGAAATAGAATATTATAAGCTGCAGTAGCAGCCAGGAGGTGCAAAGGGCCACATTAGCAAATCCATCCATCCGATAATTTTATAAAGAATGTCATGGACAAACCTAATATAAAATCTAGGGATTAATGTCCCAAATCAAAGTAACAGTGCCCAGATCAAATACTTGATGTTAGAGATATATGAATGACATACTAATATCCCAAATCAAAGTACCTTGTGATCTATTTCTACCTAAAAAAACAACAATATGAATGCTATATTTATGCGTGAGAAATCTCTTGAAACAGACCAGTGGACATTATAGCACTGAGCAATGAATTTTTTTAACACAATGAATGACCAATTTACTTCAAAAAGAAATATATACACTCATAAGAAGTTCCCACAATTTCAGATCCATATGCCCATGTGCCAGGAAAGTGACATCAGGTAACAGGTAATATTTCTTAGATAGCGAGCTAGCTTTAGATACAGTCGAACCGGTTCTTCTGCAATAAAAAAATAAAACCATATGTAAATTACAATTTAGCAAATGAAGTTCCATTTTTATTTTGGTTTTATTAAAACTAACCTGAACTTCCATTTTATTTGGGTTTGAGTAAAACAACCCAGATGCATGATAGACAAAGATAACTGGCAAAGCTGTTCTCTTCAGAAAATCAAACAATAACTCAAGTAGATAAGTATCTTTGCTAAAACTTGCACATAAACACATTTATACATACCCAAACACATTCCTTTTTCGGAAATTGTTAAATGGTTGACTTAAGTAGGATGTTTCCGCACAGATCAATTGCTTCAAGCACTATACTTTATATTGAAATATCTCTAAATTAACAGAACTCAAAATTGTCAAAAAGGCTATACTTTTATATGGGGTATCATTCATATTACCATTGTATACCTTCCGATAAACTCATGTCTCAATCTTAGATTCAATAGCATATATCTTCGCAAGATCAACAAGCAAGACACCATAAAAACACGGATTACATATATATCTAGCTCACTTTCCATGACTTGTAGCCTAGGTTTTTTTTATCTCAAAGGGAGTCCCCTGATAGTATCAAGTATATGTATAACGTAATACAGTCTGAAATCCTTGCTTGAGAAAGTATGTCTTTTTCATCCCTGTAGATGGTAGGAAGTCAAATTTTCAGATCTGAATAATGTGAACTCAGTGAGTACATTACCACTCAACATTACTTCTGAATGTGTTTGGCTAAATTACCTGATGCTCACCCATGTACTCACGTTCAGTGCTACACAAATTCGATAGAACAACTGAAGGAAGTCGCGCAGATTACTTTTATAAAGATGTTTTCAGCTTCAAAAGGTGATGGTAATATGGTATGCGTTTGGTAGACGGTAAGGATGGTACTATGGACTGAAGGTTGATATATTCAGTACGATTTGAAGGATGTGGTTGTTCCATGGCACATTTGTCTCTATGTTTAATTTGATTTTCCAAGTTATAACAAGATCGTAGTGTCCTAAGTTCTATTAGTCACTGCTGTAGCATTTCTGGTATACCGATCACCAACACAAGGATGACAAATTATCCTTGGTGAATTGTGGTTAATTTTCGCAGCTATCAACCTGCCAGGAATAATGGCTGCCCCCAGCCGTGTTATTTTCAGATTAGATCACGATTGGCACATACGCATGCTTAGTCACTTGAATGCTCTGCCATATTTATTTACCATAGCTGAGCAAAGCTATATTCATATTAAGGAACACATTCTTCTTTCACGATACAGGTATATATTAAGCCTCTTTCAATGATAAACGTATACTTTTGTTGATTTTCTTCTATCCGTTATCATCATTCTGTGTTGTACATGGTTTGATGGCAGATACTACATAACTTGCCAATGGGAGAGAAGCCCTGATGTTTTTTAGGGATGGTGCGGCACCCAGAATGCGACTATACGTCGGAAATCTTAAAGTTTGGATGGAAGACTGGTGCTCCCGTGCTCCCGCGACCCGCGGTCGCCCCGCCGCGCCGGCGCGGCGTCCCACCCCACCAACCGTCGCTGCCGCCGCCGTGGCGCTGCCCTGCCTGCTGCCTCCGCCACCCTCGCGCATCCCGGAGGGTTTCGTGCCCCAGGTATTCATCCCCTCTCCTGCCGCCTCCGTTTCAGATCCAGATCGAAGCCCGCCGGCTCGGCCGCCGCCGCCCAATTCCCCGCGCTCCAGTGACATCGACGAAGTTCCGGAGACCCAGCTCGCCCTCCCTCGTCCCCGCATTGACCAAGGGCCACCTGGGCTCGCGTCGGCTCGCTTCAATGCGGCTGGTGGGTGGAGCGCTCTGGCGTCCTCCTTCATTGCGGCCTCTGCCGCGCCGTACTCCCAGGCTTCAAGTTCAAGTCCTCGCCGGCCGGGGCTCGAGGTAAGGGAGCATGGGCGGACGTCGCATCCCCCGCGCCGGCCGGCTTTGCCTTCAAGCCGAGGCGCATTCATGGCGGGCCAGCGGCCAACTCCGCCAGCCTGGCTAGCTCCTTGGCCGTTGCTTCCGCTGCCTCTACAAGGGTCGTCGCGGTCACCGGGCGAGTGAATGCCGTGACCCCATAAAGTGCCGTCGCTGCTTCCGTTCTGGCCATCGTTCTCTCCACTGCAACCATCCAGCAGAACCAGCTCCGGGCCCTGACGTCATCAACCCAGCTCCTGCCCGCCGGAGGAAGGCCGCGACGCCTGCTGTTGCTGCCTCGCCTGCTCCTGCTCCTGCGCCGCCTCGTGTGGGTGTCGCTCCCAAAGCTTCCAGCATGCCGCGCCTCGACGCCATCCACAGGCCGGCGGAGGCTTTTGTCGTGATTCCGGTCACGCCGGAGATGAACGCGGAGGCTGCCGCTCTGCTCTCCCGTGCGGCCTACGCGCGCTTCGAGCGGCCGCTGGCTCGGGACGCCCTTCAGATCATGGGCCGCGCCATCGCCTCCACCTTCGGCGCCCTCGACGGCGACATCATCATAACCGAGCACTTCCCCGAGCCCTTCCTCATCCGCTTCAAGTATCCTCATCACCGGGAGGCGGCGGTATCGCGCCATGACTTCATCTTCGACGGCTACAAGATCCATGTGCGCCCGTGGCGTCTTGAAGACAATGCCGAGCTGGTCACCATGCGCCAGCACGTCCGGCTCTGCGTCGAGAACGTGCCGCTCTACGCCTGGAACGTCTCCACCGCGCAGCAAGCCATCGGGACTGCATGCTCCCTCGACTACATTGAAGATGCTTGCCTGCAGAAGACCTACACCAAGGCGCTGTGTGTCTGGGCTTGGGTTGCAAACCCTGGCTTGGTGCCGCGTGTGAACTGGGTGACTTTGCCAGGGCCGGCGGCCGTGCCTGGCGTGCGGGAGCGCGGGAGAAGGGGCCTGCAACGGCGGTGCATCGTGCATCTCGACATTGTCGAGGACATGAGCGTGGAGGATGCTCCCATGCCTGGCAGGCTCATTTGGCGCTGGGGCGTGGTGGACAACGAGCGCACGATGAGGGATCGTGCGGAGCGCGTCAATGATGACGCAGACAGGCGCGACAGAGGACGACGCGACGATGACGATGATGGCCGTGGTGACCGTGATAACCGCGGCCGTGACTCTTCCCGGAGCTGGCGCGACAAGCTGGGTCGAAGCCTCTCGCGCTCCGGCCGTCGCGACGACGGCGGCTCTAGCCATGACCAAGGCCGGCAGCGGGACCGCTCTTATGGTCGCCGTCATGCTGAGGAGGCAGAGCCGGTGCTGCAGCTTGCAGTGCCGGACGCGCGCGTGGAGCTGGTGCCGCCTGCGCCACCGGCGGTGGTCCTGGGGATGCCGCGTGAGCTGGTGGCCATGGCGCGGCTATCCCTGGGCAAGTTCGTGTCGTCGGCCGCGACGCGCCGCAGAGGGAGGTCGCGGGTGCGTTCGGCGTCGCCTCGCGCCACTAGGCACCGGTCGAGGGCTGCACGCACGCCGCCTGGGACGCCGGACCCGCTTTCATCTCCGACGTCCGTCTGTCCGGCGTCGCCGGGCTCGCCGTCCTCGAGGGGCAGCTGTCCCCCTGTGCTGCTCATCACTCGCGACGGGGAGAGCGCCAACGCCATCACCATCTCTCCCTTCGACGCCAACACGGCCTCTGCCGGGGCAAGGCGTGCCCTGGACCTGATCGCGCCGTCTTCCTCGACCTTCTCTCGTCCTCCTGGGTTCAACACATCGCCAAGGTCACGGTTGCCGTCGGTCGACGGCATGGAGGCACCCCACCCTCGGGCTCTCAGTCGCCTGCTCTCGGGCCTCTGTTTGCGCCGGCCACGGTGCCGCTGCTGTCCACACCGACGCCCAGGCGCCCTGCTACCCGGAGGAAGACCCTAGCTGGCATGTCCATTGCGCGCGCGGATGGGGGTGTTATACTGCGGAAGGTTAGCAAGCATCTCAGGGCCAAGCGCAAGGCGCCGGTCGCCAAGGCCGCTGAATCCTTGCTTTGCCGCGGGCTGGGCATCATCCAGGACGGTGAGGAAGTCACCGAGCTGAAGCTGCAGGAGTTCGCCTGCCGCTTTGATCGAGAGATCTCGGACGACGTCTATGCGGCCCTGAGGGAGCTGGTCCAGGTGGATTCTGCTTCCAGCATCGCCATCGACGAAGCCCTCCTGGGGCACGGAGGTCCTGCAGGCCTAGACCTGGAAGCTGCTGGCGTCGACGTTGTCGATGCCTGACTGCTGCTGTTGCCGTCCTGCTCGTGTTACATTAGTTCCAGATGTTAGTACAACCTTTTGTGTTGATCTTGTACGTGTGTGGGGCCTCTGTTATCCTGTTAGGCTATGGTCCCTGGGCGCCTGTTGCCCTCCGTTCGACTGCTGTAGGCCTCCTGGATCCTTATGCGTTGAATTCTACCCTTGTTGTTACTTCTGGGCTTGTTTTGTTGAAATGTTAGAGCAACTTATCAATATCATGGGTTGGAATGTTAGAGGGTTAAATGACCAAGATCGCAAGGATACGGTTCATGCAACAATTGCGGATTCCACTTGTCACATTGTGTGTCTGCAAGAAACCAAGCTGCACACGATTTCATCTTTCGATGCGGCCTACATTGGAGGATATAGGCTAAAGAGCTTTGCTGCGCGTCCGGCTGCTGGCACTAGAGGTGGTATCCTCCTCCTTTGGGATGATCGGGTTGTTGGGCTGTCCAACGTTGTTACCTTCGAGTTTTGCCTTTCCGCAAACGTCCATGTTATCAACTCAAGTGGAGAGGGTGATTTCAAAATAACTGCGGTGTATGGGCCAACGGCGTCTAGCCGGAAGGATGACTTTTTTGCGGAGCTCATCTCTCACAAGCCTCTCAATGGAGAAAAGTGGCTCGCGCTTGGTGACTTCAACCAAATTAGGAGGGCTCGTGACAAGAGTAGGGGGAATGTCAATAGAAGCCGGATCAATCGTTTTAGGGCCGCGTTGGATTCTTGTGAGCTTAAAGAGATTCACCTTCAAAACCGTCGGTTCACTTGGAGCAATGAGAGGGAATCCCCCACTCTTTGTAAGCTTGACGCTTTCTTTTGCAACTCCGATTGGGACCTTTGCTTTGATTCTCACGTCCTAAACGCGCTATCCTCATCCTTGTCGGATCATTGCCCGCTTTTGCTCTCGGATGATAGGGGTCCTCGCAAGCCCCGTTCCTTCAAATTTGAGAATTTTTGGACTAGGATACCGAGGTTCAAAGAGGTCGTCTCTCGTTCATGGAATAATCCGTCTAACCACTTGGAGCCTTGCCAAAGGCTTTTCCACAAGTTGAGGGTTACGGCCAAGAGTTTGTCCGGGTGGAGTAAGAGGCTTTTCTCTAACTCCAAGGTGATGTTACATGCCGCTCTTCTTGTCATCCTTCACTTTGACAAGGCTCAAGAAACTCGGGCCCTTTCCCACAATGAGATCCATCTAAGGGCTAGATTAAAGACAAAGGTCATCGCCCTCTCCGTTGTTGAAAGAGCTAGAAAGAAGCAATGTGCTCGCATAGCAAATATCAAGGAAGGGGATGCCAACACAAAATTCTTCCATATGAGAGTGAATGCGCGTAGAAGAAAGAACCACATCCAACGGCTCAAGCACAACCATGGTTGGGTTACCGAGCACAACGCTAAAGAGGAAATTGTTTTCAACCATTTCAACTCCATTGTGGGCACGAGGGCCACTCGCCACAATGATTTTGATTGGGAGGAACTAAACCTTCCGGCCGTGGACTTGCACTCCCTTGGGGACCCTTTCACCGAGGCGGAGGTAAAGAATGCCATTGACCAAATACCAATTGATAAAGCTCCCGGTCCTGATGGCTATACCGGGGCTTTTTTCAAGAAGTGTTGGGACATCATCAAGGGCGATCTTATGAGAGTAATTCTTCTTTTTGGAGACCTCCACGCTGAGAATTTCCATTGGCTTAATTCAGCCAACATTGCCCTGTTGCCTAAGAAAGACGGTGCAGAGGAGATCGCCGACTATAGGCCCATTAGCCTAATTCACGCCGTTGCTAAGATTATTGCCAAGATGCTTGCGCTTAGGATCAGCCCCCTCATGAATGATCTCGTCTCCAATGCTCAAAGCGCCTTCATAAAGAAGAGGAGTATTCACGATAATTTCCTTTATGTGAAGAATCTCGCCACTAGATTTCACAAGACAAGGACCCCGGCTCTCCTCTTCAAGCTTGGCATTCGCAAGGCTTTTGACTCCATTAGTTGGGAGTATATTCTTGACCTTCCTCAACGGAGAGGCTTCCCGCACCGCTTTCGGAATTGGATTGCCGCCTTGTTCTCTTCCGCGTCATCTCGGGTGTTGCTTAATGCGGTTGTCGGTGACCCAATTAAGCACGGAAGGGGCCTAAGGCAAGGAGATCCTCTATCGCCACTTCTTTTCGTCATTGCCATCGATCCGCTAAACCAAATTTTAGAGGGGGCAACCTCTCATGGCCTTCTCCACAAGCTTAGGGGGCGTGGGAGCATCTTGCGGACTTCCCTTTACGCGGATGATGCGGCAGTTTTTGTGGCTCCCATTAAGAGGGATATTGAGAACCTTGCGGTCATTCTCCAACGTTTTGGGAACGTCACCGGCCTTTTTACAAACTTCAACAAGAGCTCCGTTGTTCCCATTAGGTGCCATAACGTTGACCTTGATGATGTGCTTGAGGGTATTTCCGCAACGCGGGCGTCTTTCCCCTTGAGGTATCTTGGCCTCCCGCTTTCGGTTTGCAAGCAAGTGACGGAGTCTACAAATCACCTATGGACCGCCGATAGGCTCCAAAAGAGGGGATGGTCAAATTGTGGCCTTTGTCCGCTTTGCAAGCAAGTGACGGAGTCTACAAATCACCTTTTTGTCCATTGTCGCTTCACCGTGCGTGTTTGGGAGCTTCAAAAGGAATGGCTTGGGATCCATGGAATTCACCCAAGGCAATGGGCGGGTCTTAGCATCAACGAATGGTGGTCCCTCCTCGCCTCCGGCGCGAGTCCTCACCGCAAGGCGTTAGCGACCCTCACCTTGCTCACGGTGTGGGAGATTTGGAACGAGAGGAATGCTAGAGTTTTTCGCAATAAAAGCGCTCCTACCTTTGTAATTCTTGATAAGATTAAGTGTGAAGCGCGCTTATGGGTGCTAGCAGGGGCACAGAAATTGGGTAGTATTATGCCGGGAGAGTAGGCTTTTCGAGGTCCGGGCTGTTGTATTCCATATTCTTGTAACAACTCTTCTTAATTAATCGATGAGGCAGAGCTTATGCCTCCTTTTGTTTAAAAAAAGAATGCGACTATGTAGTTGAACCTGACTGGGCAGTCCGGGTTGAATGGCATGGCCTTCTGCCTTTCGGAACTCTCGGAATGAATGGCAGTCCGGGTTGAATGAATGGCATGACTAGTATGTGCCAGTTATTTACTTCATCGATGCCAAGATTTATGTCAGAATAATAAGGGGAATAAAAGAAATCGACACAAAGTCCTAGCAGTTAATACCAAAGTTGACTAGGTTTCATCTTGGTAAAAAAAAAAGGGCGCTGCTAGGAATCGGATCCCGATCCTAGCTTCCCATCGGACTACACCTACACCACACGATAGCTTCCATCTTAGGCGTCCAATCCGCCAGCAAAAGGAGCTTAAATTTTCTGCATGCAGACGTTGTACTAATTGCATTTATTTGCTAGTAAGTACTCCCCTAATTCACGCCAGGATAAAATGTTATCAATTTGCTTTCATGTGAAGAAATTTTGTTTCCAATTATACTCCATTTTATTTTCATGCAACTTAATTTTGCTTTATGCTACACAAACTAAATTGCTTCTCTTGAGACATGCTCCTAGCGCATCAAGTGATCTAGTATTTTGTTTCCAACACAGAAAAAGGTGCTTCGAAAGACTAAAGAATTATTCCTTATTTCCATTATATTTTATATTCCTTCCAATGTGACAAATATTTATTTGTATAAACATTGGTTTGAAAATAGGATAGATTTTGCTTCCAAAAATTATTTATATTGCTTCTGTGGGTTGAAAAGATTGCTTCCAAGAGACATTTTCAATTTATTTTTTATAACTACTTTCACCGGTTTGGTCGACCCAAAACAAAACTAAAACCGATTAAAGAACCTTTTTAGTTTTAGGAATCAAAAGAAATATTTTGTCGACCAATTTGGTACCAACATGCTTCCAATGGTACTGAAGCTTTCTTTCGTATTGAAGAAACTATGCTTCCAATGGCACTAAAGCTTCTACAATTTATTTTCATCGTCGAATAATTTGCTTCGATGGAAATAACATTTGTTTTGATATAACTGAAATCTGTGTCCATTGCACCCATGTTTTGTTTCCAATGGACCAATTATGTCCTCATTCTATTGGAGAAACGATCATTTGTTTCAACCAAAGATAAAAAATAATTTCTTAACATAGATTACAGATGTTTTGATTGAAATCGAGATTACAATTGGCAGTACGCCTAAATGGCTCTAGGAGAAGAGCGCTAAATGGCTCAAGGTTAGCATCACATTCTCCCCTTATCATGGCCTCTGTGACAATGACGCCTGGGGATGGGGCACTACATCCCTCAATCGAGACACCTCGAAACGACTCTTCGTCATACAAGCTGGTTTGACATCCTTCATATTTTCGAGATGTGTTCTGCAATAGAATCTGAAGCTTTGTGATCATGTTAGATTACTTATGCAGAAGCAAAAAATCAGTAGAAGCAAAAAAAAATATTTATGCAGCTTGTGGAAGCAAAAATTCAGTAGGTAAGAAACATATGAACAATAACTAAGAAACATGTAAAAATAGTGGCATCAGTTTGTTTGAGTGTAGGATACCACAAGCTATGTAGAAGGAGAAAAACTGAAAAGTACAATATACGATGGTTGTCACCAGTTTATCTAGATATGTTCCCAAACCCCAACTCCGTCATCATCGCATGATTTTTGAGAAACATGATATACTGGAAGCATGGGTGTAAACTCTATGCAGTAAAACAATCATCTCATGGAAGCATATACAAATTTACAGGAACCAGCTTGTAAAATTGATTCCACGTGGTTGCCTAGGAGATCATGGAAAGCAGAAAAATAAGAAGAACTTGGAATCGTCACAGTGAAAATTGCTATTGTGTCTGTATATGGAGAACTAAAGGAACCCATTGATTTAATGTCTGAAGAAAATGCAGTAATAGGGTATAAATTGAGACCTAGCTCATCTAATGTTACCTTCTACCCAAATCGTATTGTCTTCGGATGGATCCGTAGGCTCCCATCAGCAGCTGTAGTAGCAACGACCCACTGCTTCCGACAAATCCAATCCCTGACGGAGTGACGGCTAGGCTGGGACGCCTCCAACGCGTGCTTCGGCTGGTCGCCGCTCAGCCATGTCCAAACGATGTCTCTCCGTAGCGAAGCAACATGCCTGTCGGTGCACAAGGTGACGAGGTGGAGGTGCCCAATGGGATGCGGCGTGCCGGCGTTGTGGATGCTGCACTATGGTGGGAAGGAAGCATCATGTGGGCGGCTGCGGACGGAGCGAGGCAAGGCTGGAGAGGATTCTGAGCGGTGCACCGTGGGTATGCAATGCGATGTGGGGGAGGGGATGGAAGGAGCTGTGTTTCCTCGCTAATTTTTAGGAGTCAATTTTGGGGCGTAATCAATGGGTGTAGTTATGGGACAAAATTGATGCAAATCGGTGCAATTATGGGACAAATCTTAAGCAAATCTAATCGTTGATTTCAGATGCGACTGACGGCATCAGCGAGGTCCGACCATATGTTTCCGATCGGCCCCCGACAGATAGTATTTACCAAAAAAAAATGGGGTGAGATGAACAACTTGGCATATGGCACTGGGAGCATGTTCAATTTATTAATGCCATGGCAGAGGAATCGAGATGCTAGGGTAGAATTGGTCAGACTTTATGGATACCAAGATTCGTGTCAGAATCAAGATGTTTGTGGGAATTAATACCACAGTTTACGAGATTTTCCTACTCTTTTATTATTATATATCAATCCGTAAACCGCGTGCATGCCACAAACAGATCACAAAGTTAAAACGCTATAGTTAATAAAAACATACCCATGGGTAGAGACGAATATATCTATGTTCCATCCAATACATCGTGAGTGTTCTTTATTACTTCTCTTTTCTAGTTTGCTTAGAGTTATAAACAAGCCCTCGGTATCCTATGGGGATTTAGGACTTTTCACCGCTTAACAAGCAGTTTGCCAAACGATTCCACTTTTTAAAGCAGTTTTCCATGGCATATGCTTTTCCAGCGCTAAATCTGCTTATTTGAAAACAACGGTATGAACAAAAAACCTTATGGCTCTGTTTGGATGTTTGTATTGGCGGGCTTGGCATTGCACTGAGTGGAATCCAATATCCTGGGATATTCACATTGAGATCAAACCAATATTTCTGTTTGGATGTGTACAATTTGGTACCTTAAATTGATACCCTAGTTGAATGCCAAATCCTATTTGGATGGTCAGAGTGAAGTATTGCATTTGTATGAGAGTATGATCATCATACATGTTTAAAAATGATTTGTTGTGTAACTTTTGATTATATCTGAATGATTATATATGACAAAAAAATTAATAAAATATAAATGGAGTGAAAAATGTACCCAACCACCATAAAATGGTAGTAATCTAGACACCAATCCATATATTCTACGCTATCATCTCAATTTCACTGCCATGCCATGAATAAATTGATCGTAGGCTCACAGTACCATATGCCGAATCGCGCATCTCACACCAATCTTGATCATCAGTTGACTTAATGTGGCTTTTTGATTTTTTGCCTATAATCCAAAGTCTAAAAAGCCAAAATTAATCCAAAAAAGAGGCCAACTTCAAGACGGGGTGTGTGCCTCATCAGCATTCTTGTGTTACTTCATCCATTCCGAAATATGTTGAGCATAAATTTTGGCTAAAGTTAAACTTTATATAGTTTAACCAAGTATGTAGCAAAAAATATCGACATCCATGATACCAAATGTTCTTAATATGAAAATATATTTCATGATAATCCTATTAATATTGATTTGGTATCATAGATGTTTATATACTTTCCAATAAATTTGATGAAACTCAATAAAGTTTGACTTTGACTAAAAATTATACGCAACATAATTTGGGACGGAGGGAGAGTATTATTTTATGTAAAAATGCAGTGTTATTTTTTTTTGAAACAAAGGCAAAAGACTTGCCATATTCATTAAGAAGAAGAACAGAGTTGGCCAGTTTATTAACGGGAAACCGGCCGAAAACCGGAACAAGAGCCCTCAACGACCGACAAAGAACAACCGTCGCGAGGGCAAACCCAGCCATCCTGGCTACCCACACAAGCTCCATGAAGCTCAAGTCGGCCTATGCCAAACAGACGACCCCTCGAGTAGAGACCGACGACTCCGATTCTGCAGACAAGCTCCGGAGAGGCGATGCGCAAGATCCGCGCCAGAGAAGAACATCACCGCCAGAACGCCCCTTGAAGGTCATCGTACACCGCTCACATAGCGGCTTCGACTTCACCGCAAGAGGAGACCGGAAGGAAGTCACCCGAACACGCCGAAAACAGAGTCGACTAACACGATCTTGCCGCAACCAGACCCTTGCTCATCACCATTGTCATTGCCACACGAGCCTCCACTCGGAACACCCGCAACACCGGTTGGCCGCCTGCCAACACCAATGCCGTGCATGTCCAGCCCGTCGGAGCGCGTGAAGAGGATCAAAGTCTTCAAGACGACGCCCTCAAGAGGGGAAGCGACGAAGGATCGACGCCGTCATCCGACTCCGCAAAGCAGAATCTTGGCTTTCACCCGAAGACTTGACCCTGAGGGTGAAGAAAGGTCGGCGAGCTCAACGACGGCCCCCCAAGGAGGACAACGACATCCACGGACGCCGCGCCATCAGGTTTTCACCAGAGCCAAACCAGCCTTCACACCCACACGCAGTCGGACAGCGACTACGGAGATCGCAGCGCCGCCGGCCCGCACTCCGCTGGCCCACACACCCCCTGCACAGCCGCAGCGCCACCACTGCACAGGAGCCACCACAAACCGACCTGGAGCCCTGCGAGCGCCGCCGCCGTCAACCACACCACGCGGAGACGAGCCGAGCCGCACCAGCTGCCGTAGACCACCAACCAAGCACTCCGCAGACCACCACGGGCGCCAGCACAAATGCCACAGAGAGGGGACGCCGACCGACGCCGACGCAGGGGCCGAGGAGAGCCGGCGGCGGCCATGGGCCTGGCCCCCAGATCCGGCTGCCGCGCTGCCCATGCGGCCACCGCAGCCACCGCTCCAGCCCGGGGGTCCGGGGCCGCCGCCCCAGCGTCCAACTCCGCCGGGAGCCCGCGCCGTCGAGGGCCAATGCATGCGGCGCGCCGGCCAGAGGACTCGCCGCACCGGGAGGGGAAGACCCCTGCCAGCCCGACCCGCGCGAGGAGAGAGGGCCCGCCGTCGCCGTCGGCCGCGCGGGCTTAACCCGGCGGCGTCCTCCGGCGGCGGCGGGGTGGGGGGAGTGGAGGAGGGGGAGGGGCGGCGGCGGTCTAGGGTTTCGCCCGAGCCGCCCCCCAGGGAGCGACGCGGGGACCTCGGTCCGGCCTTGCGTTTGTATCAAATGCAGTGTTATTAATTACCACAAAAATCTTGATTTCCTTTTCTGTTCCTTAATTCTGACAGGAATCTTGGTATCCACAAAGTTGGACCAATTCTTGTCCCGGCATCTCGATTTCTCTGCCATGGCGTGAATAAACTGAACACACACGCCTCTAGTGCCATATGCCAAGTTGCAAAGTTTGCCAAGTAAGATGAAAGCTTGTCAACTTTGGTATTATAATTGCCACATGGTCCCGATTTATTTTACTATTCCCCTCGAGTCTGACAGCAATCTTGGCATCGACCAAGTCAGTAACAGGCACACAGTATGCTCTGGACTCTCTGAAGCTCTGGTTTTTCTGTCGGATCAGCTGCTATGAAATCGGTGCGAGATGTACCGGTCTTCTTTCTGGAAGCAGCTGACGGCGGCCTTGGTTGTGCTACTGCAGCCGGCAGCTCCGTTCCCCTACACCATAGCCGATCCCGGCATGAGGAAGCTCAGTACGGTTCGATTCTTCTTTTCTCGCATGTCTGCATTGCAAGTTTGAAACCGACGCTAGCATGTTCATACTATTTTTTACTACTACGACTACTACTGAAGTCTTGCTTCACCCAGTTGTATCACGTGAAAGACATATTATACATGCATGATTAACTAATGTGATAAGATGCAATCTAGTCAACTGTGGGTATTAGCTGCCACCACAACGTCTGGCTTCTGTTAAGTAAACGGCTCAGGGTGAGGGGCCTGTGAGTATATCAGTATCACAAGTTGGTTACACTGGCACTGTTGCACCACAGGGTGTGCTTTGCAACATTGGAAACTAGCTAGCTATCTGCTGCATCAGCTGCTATGAATTTGGTGAGAAATTTACTCTGCTTCCTTCTGGGAGTAGCGATCCCGGTAGGCTTTGTGGCGCTGCTGCAGCCGGCAGCTCCGTGGCCGTATAGTACCATAGCAGATTTCGGCCTGAGGAAGCCCAACATGGTTCGTACATCAATCATGTTGTTGTTGTTTGGATTCTTCTCTCTCGATTTCCCCCCTTCGCCACTAGTATGTATGAAACTGAAACCATGGATCGCACGTGCAGATCGCGGCTCAAGACGACGACAACCTCGCGGGGCTGCTCCGAAACGCGTCCATGGAGGGCAAGACCATCATCATGGCCTTCACCAACGAGGCGGTGGCCCTGCCCGGCTCGCTCCTCGAGATCTTGCTGGAGAGCTTCCGCCTTGGCGTGCGGACGCAGCCCCTGCTTAAGCACCTGGTGGTGGTGGCCACGGACGCCAAGGCGTTCGATCGGTGCCAGCACATGCACCCGCTCTGCTACTCGCTCGCCGGCGACGGCGACGCGGCGGAGCTGTCGTTCATGAGCAAGGGGTACGTGGACCTGATGTGGGCGCGGAACAGGTTCCAGTCGCGGGTGTTGGCACTGGGCTACAGCTTTGTGTTCACGGACACGGACATCGTGTGGTTCCGGAACCCGCTGCTGCGCATCCCGGTGGGCGCCGACATCGCCATGGCGTGCGACAACATGGGGCAACGGTGCAGTTTGTGGACACCACATACTTGAGTGGCAAGTGCGAGGAGTGGAAGAAGAAGGACTACCATCAGGTGTGCACCTTCCACGCCAACTGCCTCGTCGGCTTGCAGAACAAGATCGACAGGCTCAACGCCGTGCTCGACGAGTGGAAGCAGTTCAAGGCGCAGCAACTTCTGCTCGGCGCCAACAGCACCGCGCTCACATACTGAGTCAATTAGCATCACAGTTCAGTTCCAAGAGATCTGTGGAAAAGGATTACCGGAGAGGATCAAATTGTTGGGATCAAGTTTGTGTATCATCAAGTTGAGATACCTACAGATACCAAAAAAAAATCATAACTGGTTCGTGTATGATCCTAAAATATGCAAAACTGTGGTATCCCGTGATCCCGTACGTCTCCCAGGCTCCTCTTCCGCCGCCTCTATTTCGCTACTAATATGGCATCTAAAACTGGATGAGATCCGCAACAAAAACGTCAGCCATGTCTCCGCCATCGCCTTCCCTGCTCCTCCTGCACAGCTACGTGCGGACCCATCTCCCCGGCGACTGTACAGACCACAAGGTTGTTCCCCTGTCCTCTGGAGGGGTGCAGGCGTTCGGGTTTGACGAGGACGACGAAGCCCTAGATCCCGCCTTGCTCAGCCTGGTACTCGAAGCGCATCTCGCCGTCGCACCGGATCTCTCCTTCCTGGCCCTCCCAGGCGGCAGCAGGTTGTTCACCTCCATCAACACCGTCGACAAGAACCTCATTATTCTCTCATCGGCCTTCCCACAGAACCATCACCGCGAGATCTTTCTCATCTTCGACGCCGCCGACAGGTCGCTGCGCGTGATCCCTGCCGTGCCTCGCAGCTTCCATCGTAGCCGCACGAACCGTGTCCTCGCTGTGCGCCATCACGACGACGACAACACACCCTACTCCCTGGTCATCCCAGGGGAGGCGGTTTTCTCCGACCAAGGATTCGCAGAATGGCAGGACGTGCTGTTCATCTCGCCGTCCACATCCACCTCGCCGTGGCGGACCATGAAGAAGGCCAGCTTCCCCAAGCCACAACTGATCGACAACTTCTTCGCCAACGAGGTGTTCTCGTTCCGTGGCCGCGGATACTGGGCGGACCTCCTATGCGGCGTCATGCACTGTGACTGCAGCGACATCCTCTCGGACAGTGTTGAGCCCGTGCACTTCCGCTTCTTGGACCTGCCCGGGCCACACCTGACCGACCCGCATGGCAGAGAAGCCGTCGCGGAGCTGAGAGCCTTCCGGGCCATGGGCTGCGTCGGGGGCTCAGTCAAGTTCGTCTCCATCGACGGCTACATCAACCGTTTCGACCGCTGGAACATCAAGGACCGCAGCGTGACGGTCTGGAGGTTGACTGAAAACTTGAAGTGGACTGTGGAAGACAAGCTCAGCATGAAGAGTCTATGGGATATGCTGCCATCTGAGTTCTTCAGCAACTACTCAAGCATGCAGCACAGCCTGCCCAAAACTTCTCTGGCGCCGATGTACCCCTTCCTGAGCATGCAGGAACACCGTGTCGTCTACTTCGCGCTTGGTGAGTTCACCCAGGGCACGACCGGAGGTAGCTTTCCGACCACCGTGCACTTGTTGCTCCGTGTCGATATGCGCCATAGGAATGTCAGCTTGGCACCTATTCCTTATTCCCCAACCTCCAACATGAACAATTATATAGGTTTCGATTATATTCCATCATGTGCCCAGCAGTTGATGTCCAAGGGGAGATGAACAATCTGAACAATCTGAGGGTTGAAGATTGATTGAGCGGCACCAATCCTTGTGTCACTTAGGGAGAGGCATATAGACAAGTGTCAAGAATCATAAATATGACTGTCTGCTTATTTTGCTTATTTCTATTAATAAGATGTTTCTTCGGCAGATGTTAATTCTCTGTTTCATTGCTATTCTGGGATTGAGAAACTGTTGAGTGGTCTGGATGCTGCAAAAAGAAAGAAAAAAGAGGAGCTTAAAAATTATGTAACCACTATATTACAAAAGTCGGACCATTTTTATTCATAGAGAATTTTGTCAGGGATGTCATCGTTCGGAGTATATGTTCAAAAGCATTACTAACAAAACGCAAACATAATACATGTCAGGTGAAGAGCAATCAACAGTAATTAGAGATAACTGTATCAATGTCGTACTGGTAATGAAACAATATATACTCGGAGATTCACCTCCATGTCCATATGCGCCATAGGAATGTCAGCTTGGCACCTGTTCCTTATTCCCCAACCCCCACCATGAACAATTATATTGGTTTCGATTATTCCATCTATGCGCAGCAGTTCATGTCCAAGGCAAGATGAAAAATCTGAGTATTGAAGATTGATTGAACCGAACGGCACCAATCCAGGAAGAGGCATATAGACAAGTGTCAAGAATCATAAAACATGATTGTCTGCTTATTTTGCTTATTTATGTAAATAAGATGTTTCTTCGGCAGATGTTAACTCTATGTTTCTTCGCTATTCTGGGACTAACAAACTGTTGAGTGGGTCTTGATGCTACAAAAAGAAAAGAAAGAAATAGGCGCGTATATTACAAAAAATTTGTATTTATTGTGAATCGTGTTAGCTAGGGATGTAAATCGCGAATCATTCAGAGCTTCTCTTCAAAGCATTACTAATAAAATGCAACCAACAGTAATTAGAGACAACTGTATCAATGTCGCACTGGACTACTGGCAACTAAACGACAAACTCAGAGATTCACCTTCATGTCACAACTACCAGACTCGCACACAATGCACCAAAGATAAAATTGATAAACAAATCGGGTGAAGAACCTAAAGATTAATACCTTCGTCATGTATCGGTGTTGCCAAGTACTCGTAAACACCAGCAAATGTTGAAGTGCTCTGCCATTGCCTGAAAGCTGCTGAAAGAAACAGAAACAACAAGTTATCTAACTGAAACAAAAAACTCTGCTCTGTATCCTTTGGGTGAGTTTTAGGACCTGTGATGGGGCAAGCTTTTAAAGCCACATACACACTTACATGTACAGTGGAACAAAATATCACTGATGCTACAATACTAATTGTACAAATAAAATAAATATGCATAGAGTAGCGCTAACTCAACATGCATTCAAAGATATATGTAGGTACAGAAACACGGTATACATTAACTCCACAATAGCCTCAGAATCAAGATTGACAGAATTAATCCATCAAAATTACCACTGAAGAGTAATCTTACACCTAATGACCTAAATGTTTCACGAAACAGATCAACAAAATTTCTGTGAACTACTATCCAATAGCACACCATAATATTTTAGCACCATGAGAAATAAGTTTATGTTTGTCATATTGTCAGAAGACACTTGTACGAGCTACTCCATAATCTGTCCATAATATAATATTTATTGCTCAAATCCAAATGATAACTATGAACTACCTTCGAGCCTAAAGGAATGAACAAAGAGAAATGATAGCAACAAACCTAAAGAGAAAAACAAACAAAACAGAGTGCGACCACAAGAAGAGAACACAGCTTCCATCTGCTAGTACACATAATCAAAGTTGCCTTCACAAATGACACAGTGCATAAGCAAATTAACTTCCATGTTCTGAAAATATAGTGCATAAAATAAGACAAGCCGTTATGTTTCTAATAAATTGATCAAACATCCCGAATCACAAATAAATGTGTGGCAGTCCATAAGAAATGAAACAGTCTAGTGTGCAACCGCAACAAACTGCACTCAACGTACGTGCGTGCGTGCGTGTTACTATCAACACGAATCAGGATGTACAAGGGATTTGACTCAGTGAGTACGATAAAGATCAACAAACAAAAACTCAACAAAAAAGTTAATCAAGACTGTGCTTTAAAGAAGAATCATATCATCTCTTTCTTTTCTTTTCCTTTTTTGCACTAAAATCATCTCTAGCTTCACTACATGAGAATGAGATAAAAAAGTTTGCAGATAAAGTTTAACAACACTCAATATATCATACTGTTTGAGCACCATGGAAATAAAAAATCATGTTTGTCAGGTCCCGTCATTTTATGAATCAATCCATAAGGCAGACTTCAAAACTTTGAGTCATTCCAGGGAAGTATCATGTTTGCCGATATCTGAGTGCTAATGAGATTTGATCTGCTAAGGAAAACCCAAACCATGCTCCTGTAGGAATACTATGTTATAGACAGGACTAAATCAGAAGAGTATGTGACTATAGTGGTCTCATATTTATTCATTGTATTATATGACAAAAAAGAGCTTACTTACAGTCAGCATGGCGCAAATCATATCTCAATAGGAATGAATTTTCCCTTCTGGAATCTTCTTCTTTTGGGAAAACTTATGCTGAACAAGACTCTCTTTGAGCCTATGAGGAACGACGACCGGCATGTCATCATCAAACTTGAAGTTTGCTACCAAATTGCCCTTGTTGTCACAATGCAACAGTTGACCAAAGCAGCTCACAAGCAGGTCTCCCTCCTCGGAAACAACCTTTGCCCACCAATTCCCCTGTTCCTGGAAACGCCTGATATCCATCACCGGCAGATTGATCATTGATGTGATACTGATACGTCCATACGTCATGTGCCTGATCCTGCAGCACAAAGATGCTCATCCTTGCTGGTGGACGCAGCGAGCTTACCACCCATGTCAAGCAAGTGCATAGCATGGTAGGGTCCGCAGATGCACTGGCCGGCGATGAAGAGGCCGTCGCAGGAGAGGCACGGACCGGGAAACGGGAGCCGAATTGTTCAGGGAACCCGAAGACTGGCCGGAACTCGGGACCTGGAGGTGGAGGGATTCAGTCGGGGGAAGGTGTCGGCGCCACCGGACGCTCGGTAGGACCTGATTAGAGCGAGCTCCGGCTGGCGGCGGTGGTGGTCGAGGAGGAACGCGGGGTCGGAGGCGAGGCGGCGCCACAGCTGGCAGACGGCGCGGCAGCGGAGCACGGACTTGGCCGGGAGGCGCACCAGGATGTCCTGCAGGATCTCCTCCGGGAGGTCGGCGAGTCGGTCCGGCCCCGCCCTGCATCTTCTTCTCCTCGACATGGTCGCCCGCACACATTGGCCGATGCTGCCCCGATCCAGGCGGCGCGTCGTCACCGAAGAAGACTCACCGCGACAGCGAATCAAGCGGCGGCGCGGCGAGACGTCGGGCGGAGCTGCGCGCTGGGGAAGCGGCGGCGTTGAGCTTACCGCGTCGCCGCGTCGGGCAGGCCCAATCGGGGACGAAAGCCCAATGGGGGACCAATGGGCCGAGTGAAGCTCGTCGTGGCCGGAGTCATCATCTCCGGTCTCACGGAAGCCGGAAACCCTAGTCAGTAGTCTGCGGCGGCCGGCCGGCGAGATTGGCACCCTGCCTGAAGTAAGCACCGCGGATTCTCGCCGGAGTGCCTTCCTCTCCGACGCCGTGAGAAGCTTCGGCAGCCGTGCGTGGTGAGTCTCTGACCACACCTTCTCCAGTGCTTTTCTTAGTTGCAGGACGATCCATCAAGCAGATCGCTTTTGTGACGTGGGTTGCTTGTTGCATCATACATATCAATACGACCAGAACCAAGATTGAATTGTATGCAGTGGAAGAAAATTATTGTATTATTACCCAATAAGATGATCCTAATAATTGTGTGTTCTAGACCATTCCTGTTGTTGTTCTGTTCATTATTCTGTAAAATACTACAAGAACCAAGATAATTGACTGAGACTAAGATGATTGTTTGCCACTAGAACAAGAGACTTAGCTAATTCACTGTCATAGTTCTTGATAATTAGCTTTTGTAACATGGGATGCTGTACCTTGTTGCTTGTTTGCCTCTTTTTCAGTTCATCGTGCTACAGCGCACCATGGCGGGCAGCAGCAGAGGTGCTGCAGTCCTTGATGACCTCCCTGATTGGATCATCGTCGAAGAGATCCTAACGCGTCTGCCGACCAAGGACGTCCTCCGCTGCCGTGCCGTCCGCACCTCGTGGCGCAGCGGCACCTCCACCAAGCAATTCATCCTCGCGCACCGCCGCCGGCAGCCCTCGCTCCCCATCATCTGCGTCAACAGGACCGATTACGCCCACTTCGGCGTTTTCTGTGGCACAGGCGCCCATCCCCGGCGCGTCCTCCGGTACAGCACCAACCTTGGGTACCGCTATTGCATGCTCGAGCTCGAAGCTGCCTGCGACGGCCTTCTCCTCGTCTCCACCATGGATGACCCTGACCGCCTCCCCAAAAGAGTCTATCACGTCTGCAACCCGGCCACCCGCGAGTGCGCTCCCGTGCCGCAGCTCCCGTCGGGCAATAGTACTCACATCGCTGGCTTCTACCACCACCAACCGTCTGGAGAATACCGTGTGCTCTACTGGATCTTGACGTGCAACGATGGTGTGAATGGTGATGTGACTGATGTCAAAACTGATTTCTATGTTCTTACACTGGGATCAGGCGAGCACAGGTCCATCGAGCAGCCACGGCTACCCCCGTTGTGTCCTCCTCTGGAGTCATTGAAGGTGCTGCCTGTTTCCTGTATCAATGCACCAATCCTTCACCGTGGCTGCTTGCATTGGCAATTGGGCAGAGACTCCGCTGTCATCTGCAACATACTGGCATTTGACCCGACAGCTGAGACATTCCGGTTGATGCACTGCCCTGCCAAGAAAGGATCTTGGGCATGGTTGCTAGAGATGGACGGTGCGCTTGCTTCCTGTTGCACCTCTGATGGCGTCCACATAGATGTCTCGCTGATGCAGGACTATGTGGCTGAGGTCTGGGCATTCAAGTGCCGGATTAACCTGTCGGCCATGGAAGCTCCTAAGTCGCGCGATGAACTGTTTGACCTTCCCAGGATGGTAATGCTCAGCAAGCGCGAGTTCTTGATACAGTTTCCTAAACGTCTGTTACACTGTGAGATTGATGGCAAGCTGTTAGGCAACATGGAAGGTGACATGTGGGTTACCAGACATTTTCTCCAAGAGAGCATGATTCAGGTTCCGTTCTCTATGATTCAACAACAAGATGGCGTAAATATGGAGCCCCCATACATCTTAGGGTTGTAGTATGCAGTTACCTTCTCGGTGTGGTCGATGGTTGGTGCACCCTCTGCATAGTCTTTGTACAACTTTTACAAGTTAGGTTGCATGCTGTGAACATTTTGTGCTTATTATACTTCCTTGGGCATGATGCTAACAATTTGAGCCATGTGCAAAGTAGAAAACGCAGAATTCTTGGATTTGAAAAAGTATGTTATGAATAGTTTGCTTCACTTATGCAGCTCTGTAAAACGAATCTGATCAGTTTTAATCTGTTAGAGAGTTCTGTACTACATCTCTGACGCATGTTTTGGATTTTTTAAGTCTTATTTAAGTTTAGGTCCATTAAAAATGCTTACCAAAAATGACTATGCTTCTAGAACCCACTTCTTGGTTCCATAAGATGCTTTCACAGCTTCTAATCAGGTTGGCAACTATTCTGAAAGTTTGAATTGGAGTTTCTTTTCGTGTTTGGAGACAAAATAGATTGTATGTCTTGTTGTGTTATTTGACAGAGAAAATGGCAGTGGATATGACACTGATAAGGCACCCTTGAGACAATCTGAGATAGATGGTGCGCTTTCTCAGTGCAATACCAGTGATGGCATCTACATGGATGTTTCCGTACACTGGACTATGAGGCCGAGGTCTGGGTTTTCAAGCATTGGATTAAACTGTCACAGGTGGTGGCTTCTCTATCTTATGATGCATTATCTCCCAGGATGATAATGCTCAACGAGATTGAGCTTCTTATCCAGCTTGGGTTGCTGGCCATTTGCCCCAAACAAGCATTATTCCGCTTCCATTCTCTAAGATGCAAGAAGATGGCGTGAATAAGCAGCCCCTGTTCATCCTGGACCTGTAGTATACAGTATATCTTCTCAGTTTTGGTGGACAACTGGTTTGCTGAACCCAAGCTGCACCCTTTGGAGTATCTGTGATATACTGGCATTTTTTTGGAGGTTGCATCCCATGATCATTTTTGCGTTTCTGTTAGTGAACTTAGTATTATATCTTAATTGTTGTGGGTACTTGCTGTTTTAATAGAATATATTTCTCAAGTTGAGGTACAGTAACCATTGTTGCCTAAACGACTTTGTGCTTCTAGAACCCCCTGTTGTTCCATAAGAAGTTATTGAACAGATCTTTATCAGTTGTTAACTATTCTAAATTTTTAATCGGGTTGTTCATATTTGAAAATCCTTGTGGCTGTCTAATGAAGAAACATAGAATGATAGAAGTGTATTAATCAATTGCGAGATGTGTTGGACCATAACTATAGTGTATCTCTTATAGTGTTACTGCATGCTTTTGTGTGAGTATGGCCCAAATAGTATGTTTTTCTTTCCATGTTTAGTCAGATTAAGTAATCTTTCCGTGGATTAAGTACACTTCCAATTTGTGCTAGATCAAGTAACTATGCACTATTCTGGTGTGAATGATTATAACATTTTAGTATTTCTTAGCACTAGTGCTTGTCGCAATTACTCTGTACCTTATAGTAAGGTGTCTGAAACATTTCTGGAACTCTCTGTCTAGATTTTGAAGTTAATAGTATGTACCTTTTTAAAAGTTTTTTCAAATTTGCTAAATAAACGAGTCAACAGACAGAGGAACCCTTGTTGAATTTTATTACTTTGCGTCTCTGATATCAGCTGTTGATGGCTCAGTTTTTCGAGTAGGCTAGTGAGTTGGGTACTCTGTTGTTTTCAGCGATAGTTCTACTTACTAATTTTCAGACGATTTTACTTTTGTAGTGTAATCTTTTTACATCCTTTTGTTTACTTCTGTGCATTTGTGTTCTTGTATGTAGACAAAGGAAAACATAAAATTTGGTTCAGAATCTATATCAAAGTGATGGCGTCCTACTGATATCTCAAAAGAAATGCCTTTTAGCTAGTTGATCCTATAATAAAATGTCTTTCAAATGTGGTACTTTGATCTGTCATTTGGACAAGGAAGATTCAGGTTAAAAGTAGATTGGTGATTGGCATGACTGCTCTGGTTATGTCAGTTCTCCGGCCACTTCCAATTGCAGTGGCCAAGCGGGTATTGCATAATAAAAAGCATAAGTTAGATTACTGAGCACTATCATTCTTTACATGCAATAGGGATCTTAACTGCATAATTCGACACCGTCATTCTTGACTGCATAATTCAACACCGTCATTCTTGACTTAACAGTGGTCTGCTTGCGCGAAAATTTTAAATGGAGCCTGAGCTCTATGTATTTTTGAAAACTTCACTTCTTGCTTCAAAATAATTTTCATCGAATTATATTTCCTCCTGTGACCTACACGCAAATAGTTTTACCGCATAGTTCAACACTATCATTCTTGGCTTACACTGATCTTATTGCAGTCTTTTTTCATCCAGCAGGCCAGATGTCTTTGCAGCTCAGTTTACTGAGATGTACGTTATTGTGTCATCTAAAATTCCGATGTTACTACAATGTGGAATTATTGGCATGTGAGGTCCACTGCCAAAGAAATTTTGAATGTATGAACGATACCAAAGCATGCATGTCTTCAGAGACTGGGATATCCCATAGAGCATTCCGTGATCAGTATAGTCGTATCCGTCCTGAGAGCGTCAATATGGAGCACGAGCTCCATGGAGCTTGTTTTTCTAAACTCTAAAAAATTCAGAATTTGAACTACGAAAAAAATTTAAAAAAATACTGGAGTGTAGTCTATGATTTATTTTACTACTGTGTAAAATTTTATTATGAAATACATTATATTTTATCCTCGGTAAAATAATAAAAATCTAGATCTGGGAACAAAATTTCAGATATGGGTATATGTTTCAACTTTTGTCCATTTTGTCTTTTTTGCTGAGGTTGCAATACAAGGTATTTCATATTAAAAATTTGCACTCTCATAGTGTATATAATTGACTACATCCTTGTGTTTTTTAAAAAAATTAAAATGTCAATTTTCACAAAAATTCGAAAAAAGGGCTCCAGGAAGCCTGGGCACCAAACCGATTTTCCGTATCCGTCCTTCCGTTCTACAGATTCAGGGGAGGTAGTCCAGCTATGTTTCAACTATTTAGTCTGAGTACACCATCCGCTCTATATTATAAAATATTTTAATACCTAAATATGGACTATATATGAACTAAAATTAATAAACATGCACACCAAAATGGGCATATAAACATGTGATTCAGATAAATGCTAGAACTTCTTATAATTTGCAACGAAGGAATTTTTTTAGAAATAGTATCAATTTACTTTCAAGTAGGACACTAATTAGGCCACCTTAAGACCTTGGGGGAGGAGTGTACTCGGCGATGATGTAAGTTTGTAGGCACGTATCTGTCACAAGGTGATGGTTTTACGTGTCTTTTTTGGTTTTTATCTTTTCTCTTCCAACTTTAAGTAGTTAATGTCTAATTTTTTCAGCCATTTCAAAAATTCAAAATAAAGTCGAACAAAGCTGAATAAATATAAAATATTGTGTCAAGGGAACATCCGGTGTGGTTCGCCCTACCAATCCGTGCCCGAGCTCTGTTGGCCCACCCAACCCAGTCAAAAAATCGGTGAAGGGTTGGAGCTAAATTTGACCGTGAAAGAAAAAAGTTCTTTTCTTTGGGCTGGCCTGCCCAAGTATTTCTGCCAAGCTCTGCCAATTAAAAATACTGAACCAAAGAACAGATAAATACTACGCGACAAGACCACTAAATGCTCCATTGATGTCACAATTAATGATTAATGATATCCTAATAAATAATTCCTTAAAATAGAGATTTATGCATCCTTTACAACTGTAACCAGGCTTGGTAGCGTCACCTACCCACCAACCTCATCTAGTCTTCTCCCCCACCCCCACCCCCACCCCCACCCCCACCCCCCTTTGATCATCCAAGAAACGAATATCCATACCAGAGAAAGTCGTATTACTTGTCAAAGAACCTTCTTCGCCGACCCAGGTGCACAACTTCGTGGGGGCACACCGCCCTCTTTGTGTTTGTATTGGGATTCTAAATCATCTGTATCGACGTTGTATCGATGTTTTACCAGATCTATCATGTGCACTCAAATCACCATGTCTTGAATTTGTTTCTAGGTCCCTTGGAATACTATTACGTCTCAATCGGTGTGTCCTCATAGCAATTCGCCAACATTGGTCTTCCTTCTATGTCTAAACCACGGTAAATTGTCTCGCCTCTCTATGCCCTCCGTCTTCTTTCCTTGTCTAATTTGGTCACCCACCCTGCAAATGCATCACATATTGTTTGCCAAATTTGTTGCTCATGCACCACTATCACCAGAATTTTTATTATATTTATTTTGGAAAATTTCCAAATTATGACATAGTTTTGAATAAATCCAACTATTGTATATGATAAATTTATTTTTAGGTTTTCCCAAAATGTCATTTGAAATGAGAATTTGCACTCCAATAGCCCACCGGATCAAAAGAAGTAACATACGTCCTTTTTTAGTTGATCATCAACCATGGCAGAAGGCAAAGATGTGACTGACCTTGATGACTTGCCCGAGTCAGTCATCATTGAAGAGATATTGGTCAGGTTACCGGCACAAGACATTCTCCGGTGCCGCGTTATTCGTAAGTCATGGAACCATGCAACCTCCACCAACAAATTTCTCCTCACACACTACCGCCGCCAACCTTCTCTCCCAGTTATCAACCTATTCAAGCGCACCAACAGAGGGTATGATTGTATTTTTACTGTCTTAAATGAAGTTGGTGCTAAGTACATCAATCGCAACCTCCGTGTTCGGACCATCCTTCGGTGCCCTGACCTGGGGATTAATAATGAAAGCCCATATGTACATGCTGCTTGTGACGGTCTCTTCATCGTGTCCTTCTGTCAGAACAAGGGACTCTTTGATGTATGCAACCCGATTACCCACCAGCGTGCTCCCCTACCGCTACTTCGTGAACAGAACCTACCAACTAGAAGGATTCAGATAGCCGCATTCTACCAACATCAACCATCTGGAGAATATCGGGTGCTCTACTCAATCTGGACAAAGAATGGGGATACTCTCACTCTCAATGTTGATTTCTATGTCCTCGTGGTGGGGTCTGGCGAGCCGAGGCCCATTGGACAACTACCAGTGTTTCCAGAGCTATTACGTGGACTCACATGTTCTTATAATGCACCAATACTATATCATGGGAGCCTACACTGGAAGTTGAGACAATACTTATATGATCCTGGCCACAACATAATGGTGTTCGATACCGTGTTTGAGACATTCCGTTGGATGCGCCGCCCTAGTGGTTCATACACATGGATGTCACTATTGGAGATGAACAACACGCTTGCTATGGGTTGCACTCAGGGATGGATTGTTATAGATATTTATGTTATGCATGACTACGCCGTTGAGGTTTGGGCCTTCACACATCGGATTAATATTTTAGAACTGGAGGGGTTGCCGTCCCTTGATTATGGAAACATAAGCGTGCTGAAGATTGTCGCACTCAATGATCGTGAGTTACTGATCGAGCTACTAGGTGGACCTATTTTTCAATGTGACATTGATGGCAAGTTTCTAGGAAACATTGAATGTGAAGAAGTTGAAGAAAACATCATGCATATTACACCTTATCGCTTTCGGGAGAACATCGTTCCACTCCTATTCTTCGATACTGAAGATGATTCTAGGAACAACATGATACTCAAAGAAAGAGATGGTGATATGCGGTACTCGATATGGCCATAGAATGTATTCCTTGCTTTCTTAAACTCCAGAGATGAGATTCTAGGACTTGACATTTGGGCTCGCACTTGTACCATTAACTTGTGCTCTTAGTTGTATGCTTAATGTTGCAAACTATGAAAATTATTCTGTGGAACTATTGTAATTGTTTCCCATTTGATTTGATAACGATTATTGTGCTGATTCAGTCGGACTTAGAATCATAAGAGAAAGTAATAAATGCATGTCTCATGAGTCATGACGCTTCACAGTTAGCTCAGATAAGGAAATGTAGAATTAACACCATGGATGCTCTCTTGCCTCATCAAATGCAATTTGAAATTTTGCACGTACTATATATTGTTTATTTCATGGATGTCAACCTTTTCTAGAAAACAAAATCGACTAATTTTCCATGAATTAACACTTATTGTAATTAGTTTGAAGATTTGTACAAATAACATTTGTTGATGTAGTTGTGAGCTCTAAGTGAGACTTATTTTGAACCATTTATGTCTAGTTTGAGACAAATCAGAATTGAGAAAAATTATCAAGTTTGGTTGTTCTGAAATGTGCTTACCATTTATCAAATCAATGTAGACAGTAATTACTGCCTCGGAAGATAGAACATTTGTGTTAAACTGATACATTCTTGAACAAAACATCAGGATATCACAATCCACATGCAAGAGATTGTTGTGTGTTTATTGAATGCTGAAAGAGTAACACATTGCAATCAAAATGATCTAGTGAATTGTGACGGAACCACAATTTCCACAAATCAACAAGCACTAATCAAAGAAAGCTTCATTTTCACACCACAAAGCGTAGGGGTGATAGGATGTTTTCTTGTTTCGGTTTAATTTGTATGTCTTCGAGCAGAAACATAATATGGGCCATTTTATTGACCTATTGTCAAGCAGTTTTCATTATTTTTACAATTTCACTAATCTTGTTTGCTGCTGGTTGTGTCCATCCCAAAGAATACACAAGGATGTATAATGAATGCTCCCAAGGAATACACAAGGATGAGAAAGACATGCAAGTAATGGTGTTCTCCAACCGTACAAAAGCTATAGAGAAAAATGAACTGTAAAATAATTGACAATAATTTGATTTCGTACCATGGTTCAATCAACCGGAGATGTGCCACATGACTAGATACTCAAAATAAACAGCACATGAAATTTTAGCATCTAGGAAAAATATCAAAAAAAATGTGAATTAGTTTACCAAGCTATAGGAAATAAGATACAGATGTTCATCGAGACATAGGGTGGACAACAATATAAGTGACCGAGAAAGAACAAATGCACTAGGATAACCAAAACAAAATATTAAGCTACTATTGCAGTCATGTGCCTACTAGTACAATTTACTTTGTGCCAGATGAGATGAAGTGATGTGGGCCCCATCATCCAATTGTTTTATCTTGTTTTTATTCAGGGAATGAAGTTCTCACCATATTTTTTGTACAACAATTTGACATCTAAAATATATGACTTATATAAGACAAACAATAATATGATGAAAAATGAGGACTAAATAAAAAGAATGAGTACGAGGCTAAACAATAACATGATCAAAAATATGGACTAGACAACAATGGTGATAATAAGCGAGACGAAGCCAAGAACATCAAAAAAGGATATGCCAAAAGTATAAAAATGGGTATAGAACATGTTTATTTTGCGGTGTCACTACCTAATTTGCTATCCAGAAGCAAATGATTACAAGAGCTACTGATGGGATAGAATCAGAAGACCTAAAAGCAAAAATGCGTAAAAATGAACACATAATTCTGCTTGTCAATCAACTAAGGGACTGAAACTTGGGGGAACACCAAACAAAGACTTGGGACATGACCAGAAATCAGACCATCAACTAAAAGCCTATAACCACTCACTCTTGTTATAGCGCAATGAACTCGGCCAACAAGAAGAACCACATTTCCCTCAATCTAGCTAACAATCATCATCAGGAAGCACCGCCACAGTTGACAATCCATTGAACAACGGCCTTTCATCCACACCACTACTACCTTGCCGCCATGAAGAAGTCATGCTGGACAACACTTTCTTTGAACTATGCCTCTTGAGATTCAAACGAACGTTCCACTGATGCCGCGATAACACTCTGACATCGATGCAAGACAAGTATTTCAAACGTTGTGATGTACCAGGACGTGCGGGTGGAAGAACTCGGACATTGGCAATATCCCTGGTCGCCCACTGATCCAGGGGCTCGCCGACGCACTTGAGATCGCCGGATCCGTCGGTGTACACGTAGTAGACGACGCGGCCGTCCTCGGCGTCGGCGGCCGCCATCGTCCAGCACAGTGATACGTCTCTAACGTATCTATAATTTTTGATGCTCCATGCTTGTTTTTACACCATTTGCTTAGTGTTTCGTTACACTTCATGGCATTTTTATGCATTTTCCGGAACTAACCTATTAACGAGATGCCACAGTGCTAGTTCCCTGTTTTCTGCTGTTTTTCTGTTTCAGAAAAGTTACACAGGAAATATTCTCAGAATTGGATGAAACAAAAGCCGAACATCCGGAAATTTACCGAAGCTTCTAGAGAACCGAAGAGGACACGGAGCCGAGCCAGGAGGCGACCTCACCACCAGGGGGCGCGGCCCAGGGCCTGGCTGTGCCGCCCTATGGTGAGGGCCCCCTGGTCCACTTCTGACGCTGCCCCTTCGCCTATAAAGACCCCCCGATGGGAAAAACCTAAATACCCGATCACTTTTCCAGAATACATCGCGATCCGCCGCCGCCGTTGACCCGAGATTGGGAGGGTCCAGAAGCTCTTCCCGGCACCCTGCCGGAGAGGGGAATCGCCACCGGAGGTCTTCTTCATCGCCATGCTTGCCTCCGGTGCGATGAGTGAGTAGTCTACCTTAGACTATGGGTCCATAGCAGTAGCTAGTTGGTTGTCTTCTCCACCATGTGCTTCATGTTTAGATCTCGTGAGCTGCCTTACATGATCGAGACTACCGTTATGTAATTCTACATGTTGTGTTTGTTGGGATCCAATGAATATTGGTATTATGATTGAGTTGATGTGCTGAATATTATCTTATGTTATCTCTATGTTGTTTATGATCTTGCATGCTTGATACGTCTCAAACGTATCAATAATTTTTGATGCTCCATGCTTGTTTTTACACCATTTACCTTGTGTTTCGTTACACTTTATGGCGTTTTTATGTGATTTCCGGAACTAACATATTGACAAGATGCCACAGTGCCAGTTCCCTGTTTTCTGCTGTTTTTGTGTTTCAGAAAAGCTACACAGGAAATATTCTCGGAATTGGACGAAACAAGTTCCAGAAGTCTTATTTTTCCCGGAAGAGTATCGAGGACCAAACGGGGGCCGGAAGGGGGCCAGAGGCTGGCCTCACCACCAGGGGGCGCGGCCCATGCCCTGGCCGCGCCCACCTGTGGTGAGGAGCCCCTGGTCCACTCCTGACGATGCCCCTTCGCCTATAAGAAACCTCCCGACGGAAAACCCTAAATAAAAATTGGTGTTTTTCCCAGAACAGTTCCGCAGCTCCGCCACCATCGAAGACAAATTTCGGGGGACAGAAGTCTCTGTTCCGGCACCCTGCCGGGACGGGGAAGTGCCCCCGGAGCCATCTCCATCGGTCTCCATTGTTGTCTCCGCCATCTCCATCGACCTCACCGCCATCTCCATCAACCTTGCTGTCTCCTATGATGAGGAGGGAGTAGTTCTCCCCCGGGGCTGAGAGCTCTACCGGTAGCTATGTGGTTCACCTCTCTCTCCCATGATGTGATCTTTATGTGATCGTGAGCTTTGTATCTAGTTGAATTGGTAGATGTTATTATTCAGATATTATGCTATTCCCGTGCTTTATATTTGTAAACTCCGGAGATACCTTGTATCATGGTGTGAAGGTGACTAGTGTGCGCATCATGTGTATCTTTTTGGTTAATGTCTCTATGAATTGTTGGTGTTTGTTGGAACCATCTAGTGCGTTCACGGTGATAGTGTGGGACAATCTAGTTTGGATACATATGGACTTTGAGGAGTGCTTCGTAGCCCTACGCATGATTAGTGTTCATTTTCCATTGGAGAATTGTTTTGAGTTGCATATTGATGATAGTATCTATTGGTTCAATTATGTTATATTTGTTGAGAGTGTGTCCACTAGTGAAAGTATGATCCCTAGGCCTTGTTTCCAAGCATTGCACACCGTTTACATTCAGTTTTGTTACATGTTTGCTCGCAGCGATATTTCTTTCATATTACATTTACTACTTATAATCATCACTACTACTTGTATTTCACTATCTCTTCGCCGAACTAGTGCACCTATACATCTGACAAGTGTATTTGGTGTGTTGGGGACACAAGAGACTTTATGTATCGTAATTGCAGGGTTGCTTGAGAGGGATAGCTTTGACCTCTTCCTCCCTGAGTTCGATAAACCTTGGGTGATCCACTTAAGGGAAATTTGCTGCTATTCTACAAACCTCTGCACTTGGAGGCCCAACATTGTTGAAAGTGCAAACTTTGTTTCCCTCAGATTTTGTGTGTTAGATAACAACATTAGGGATATTAAGTGTGTGCCAAGTTATGCAGGATTATCAGATGAAGAAATGCCAGGCCGGATAATCCGGCCAGGGGTGGCTGGATAATCCGCACCTCTGGGGAGTGGCCGAAAATCTGCTAAGGACCTAGCTCGGCGTCACCCAGTATAGGGGGCGGATATTCCGGCCAGGGGCCGGATAATCCGCCCCCACCAGGCGAGAGCTCAAAACGACTAAGTCCCTGGCTCGGCGTCACCCAGTATAGGGGGCCGGATATTCCGGCCAGGGGTGGCCGGATAATCCGCCCCTCCGGAGAGGACCCCAATTTCGGCTAAGGACCTGGCGCGGCGTCACCCAGATAGGGGGGCGGATAATCCGGCTAGGGGCCGGATAATCCGGCCAGCCGGATAATCCGGCCCAACTTTGGCCGGATAATCCGCCCCTCCAAGTCAGCAACGGCTACATTTTGGGAGGGGCTATAAATACCCCTCCCCTTCTTCCACCTCAAGCTGCTCGAGCTGGTGAAGAAGAACACCATATTTTGAGCCACCAAATTCGCAAGATCTCCTCCCTCAACCCACCAAAGCTCTTGATCTTTGGAGAATCGAAGGAGAAGGCCTTGATCTACATCCTCACCGAAGCAATTTGATTTCCCCTCTCATTTGCTAGAGGGCCCTTTGGTCTTGGGTTCCCTTGTGTCCCTTGACCTTGTTTGTGTGATTGAAATCTTGATACTTGTTGATTGAGATCTTTGTGGTGCTTGGGAGCCTCCAATTCAGTTGTGGAGTTGTGCCCCAAGTTTTGTAAAGGCCGGTTCCGCCTTGAGGAATCCCTTAGTGGAAAGTGAGCTAGGCCTTTGTGGCGGAAGCTTGCACCGGAGAATAGGGTGAGCCTTTGTGGCGTTGGTTAGGCCTTTGTGGCAACCACACCCCTCAAACGTAGACGTACTTCCCCTAAAAAGGAAGGAACTACGAGAATTACATCCGTGTCTCCGTGTGCTCCACTCTCGGTTACCTCTATCCTTTATTGCCTTTACTACTTGTATCTTGCTTAGCTTGCTTGTTGACATATAGGTAAATTCACCTTAGTTGCATATCTAGAGAATTTACCTTTTGTGTCAAGCCTAAATTTAAAAAGAATTAAAATTTGAGTAGCACCTATTCACCCCCCCCCCCCTCTAGGTGCCCATACGATCCGTTCAATTGGTATCAGAGCCAGGTTCTTAATTCGGGCTTAACCGCCTAAGAGTATGGAAACATCACCTAGTGAGGGCTCGGGTCAAGTTTCCATGGGTGAGTTCAAATCTTTGGAATCATCCATGGCTTCCATGACATCTCAAATAAATGAGTTGCGTGAAATGATGGCTCAACTCATGCAAGCTAAAACTGCTAATACTTCTCCACCTCTGGAAAAACCCGCTACTCCACAAGTGGAGAATGTGGTGGTTGATGTGGAGGGTGCCGATAAAAATGGCGATGCTAAGTCTTCCACCAAGGGCGACGGGAAAGGTGAATTCCCTCATTGGTATTCACCTGACCCGCCGGTTCCTCATCCTCATATTAACAATAGGGGAGACCCACCTAAGCTTGATGCATTAAACTTTGGTCAATGGCAATATCAAATGATCTCTCATATGCGCAGTTCTTGCATCGAGCTTTGGAGGATCATTGAGGAAGGGTTCAAGGCCGTGGATCCACACAACATGACAAGAAGAGAGACGGTCGATAGTCAACTCAATGCTACCGCTCTCCACATGATTCAAGTCGCCGTTGGATCCAAGGACTTGCCTCACATCCAACATTTCTCCACCGCCAAAGAAGCTTGGCAAGGACTCTCCGACGTCTTTGTTGGCAACGAGAGCATGAAGAAAACGAGATATATTGCCTTCTCAAATCAAGCGGAGGGATTCTTCATGATGGATGGTGAGGATCATCAAGAGATGTATAGAAGACTCAAGGATATTGCTACCACCTTCAAGAACCTCGGTGCTCACCATATTGATGATGAGTGGATCAAGATGAAGTACATTCTTGCTCTCACCCCATATGAGCCCGCGGATGTGAAGAGTGTTCAAGGAAAGCACAACTTCAATGAGATGACCTCCAATCAAGTGATGCAAGAGATTCAAGCCTACAAGGTTTCCGCACAAAATGCGGAAGATGCTCGTGCCCGTGCCATAGGAATGCAAAGAAGCTCTAATCTTGCATTGAAGGCTAATGTGGTTGAGAAAGAGGTTCCTCTTCAAGCAAGCAATGAAGCAAGGCTAGAGATGTGTCCCGAGGACATAAGACATGAGTACAATGAGCACATGGCCTTCTATGGAAAAACCTTTTGGGTTGATCCTCACAAGGCTAAAGAAGACAATCAAAGAAGAAGCAAGTCAAGTGGCTATCAAAGTAATGACAACAATGGTCAAAGGGTGAGGACTTGCTACAATTGCAATGATAGATTTCACTTCGTTGCCGAGTGACCTTATGAGAAGAGAGAAGACCATGGTGGAAAGCTCATCTTCAAAAGCAAGACCAAGTCACCATCCAAGAAGCCATTTGTGAAGAAGGGTGGACCAAAGAAGAAACAACCAAAGTTTGTGTTCTTGACTCAAGAAGAGTACTCCGCAAGTGAGAGTGATGAAGAAGAAACCACAACTAGTGAGATGGCCGCAATGGCAACCACCTCCACTTCCTCCACATCACTCTTTGAATCCCCCAATGAGGACTCTCTTCTCAAGAACGTCAAGTGCCTTATGGCCAAATCTTCCGAGGTATCACCCACATCTTTCTCTTCCTCTAAGACAAATGATGCTTCCTTGAATGATCTTGCTAGTCTTAGAGTAAAGGAAGAAATTGTTGCTTTTGATGATTATGTGTCTAGTGTAGATGGTGTTCACAAGCTTCACTTTGAACGTCTATTGAGCCAATATGGTAAAACTCTTGAAAAACTAGATGAACAAATGAGGCTTGAAAAAGAATATGCTCAAGATATTGCCTCACTAACCGAGTCTCTTGAAGAAGAGCAAGAGGAACGAGCAACTCTTGAAGAGAAGCTCGATTCCATTGAGGAATCTAATAATGAAGTTGTTTCCAAACTCATTAAAGAGCGAGATCATGCTCGTGCTAAAGTAAAAATGCTTAAAAAGGAAAAGGTTGAATTTGGTGTTGGTCATGATATACTTGTTAAGGATTTAGAAGATCTTGACAAGGCTCACAAGGCCTTGAAAAGTGAACACTCTATTCTTACCAAGTCACATGAACAACTTCAAATTCAATTGACTAAGAATAATGTGCCTAGTTCTTCTACTTCTACTTGTGATCATGCAAATGTTATTGAAGAAAATGCTAGGTTGAAAGATGAGCTTGCCAAGTCCTCCATTCCCATAGGTGAGAAAAACTTGAATGACCTTTTGAGTAAGCAAAAGGCATTTGGTGATAAAACGGGGATTGGCTATGTCTCAAAGAAGAAGAAGAAGAACAACAAGAAGAAGAAGTCCAAACCCGCACAAGCAAAGAAGGATCCTATTGTGGGTGGCAAAGCCACTCATGATGATCATGCGGGAATTGCTAACCCTCACTATGTTTTATTTCGTGATTATTATGGTGATGTTTATGCAAAATATGTTGGTCCAAATGATGGCTATATTGCTTGGTCTATTTGGGTTCCAAAGACCCTTGTTGCTAACAAAAGAGGACCCATTGAAAAATGGGGACCTAAAACCAAGCAATGATCTCTTGTAGGACTATGCTTCTGGTGGATCAAAATGGGTGCTTGATAGTGGATGCACAAGTCATATGACCAGAAGCAAGAAGATTTTGACAGAGATGAGACCAAATGACAACCACATAACCGTCACATATGGAGACATGTCACAATCCAAGGTATTGGGTCTTGGCAAGGTGGTGGTCGCACCGGATATTTCCCTTGTGGACGTCATGCTTGTTGAGACCCTAGGTTACAATTTACTTTCAGTTCGTGCACTTGGTAAGATGGGCTTTGCCGTCTTCATTGATAATGACATTGTGGTACTCTTGTGGAGCAAGTCTCTAAAGGTCGCTTTCGTTGGACACATTGAAAATAACTTGTATGTGGTGGACTTTTCGGGGAAAACCACTACAAGTGCAATGTGTTTATTTGGAAAGGCCGATGTGGGTTGGCTTTGGCATCGCCGACTAGCCCATGTCAATATGAGAACTTTGCAAAGCCTTCACAAGGGTGGCCACATACTCGGACTAAAAGAGAATGTTTCTTTTGCCAAAGATCGTGTTTGCAGGGCTTGCGTTCTAGGAAAAATGCATGATTCTCCCCACCCAAGCAAGACTATCATTTCTTCCAAGAGGATCTTGGAGCTCCTTCATGTGGATCTTTTTGGTCCTCCATCTCATGCAAGTCTTGGTGGGAAGAAATATTGTTTGGTGATTGTTGATGACTATTCAAGATATACTTGGGTCTACTTCTTCAAGCATAAGAGTGAGACTCAACATACCGTCATCGACTTTGCCAAGGAAGTTGAACGTCAACATGGGCAAACTATTTTGGCAATTAGAAGTGACAATGGCTCGGAGTTCAAGAACTACACCTTAAATGGATTTCTTAGTGATGAGGGGATTCGTCATCAATATTCCGCTGCATATACCCCTCAACAAAATGGTGTAGCCGAGAGGAAGAACCGGACTCTTATGGATATGGCTAGGTCCATGTTGGCGGAGTTTAAGTCTCCATACAACTTTTGGGCCGAAGCTATCTCTACGGCTTGTCATTCTTCAAACCGGCTCTTCCTCCGCAAAGGCCTAAACAAGACTCCATATGAAATACTCACCGGAAGCAAGCCCAACATCTCCTACTACCGGGTTTTCGGGTGTAAGTGTTTCTTTAAAAGAAAAGGAGTTCGTTTAGGTAAATTTGATCCAAAAGCAATAGAAGGTATTTTTGTTGGTTATGGTGCCGAATCCCACACTTATAGAGTCTTCAACAAGTCCACCGGACGTGTTGAAGAATCTTGTAGTGTGGTATTCGAAAAAAATGACGGCTCCCAAGGGGGGCGAGATGTTGTTTCTTGTGATGTAGATGATGAAATACCTCGAGAAGCCATAGGAAGAATGGGCGTGGGATTTTTCCGCCCCATTGAGGGACACCTTGTGGCCGACCAGGAAGGACTATGCTCTACTCAAGTGGAGCCTTCATCTTCACAAGCTCAACAAGCCTCTCCCAAGGAAGCAACTAATGCACCAACCGAAGAACAAGACAAGGACCTTCATGAAGAAGAAGGGGCACCACCATCCTCTCCGGTTATTTCAACCGCCCCCAATTCTTCACATGACCAAGATCAACCTACTCATGAAGATAATGATGATCAAGGTCAATTTGATGGTCAAGACGGGGACCAAAATGATCAAGATGATCAAGTGACTCCTCCAAGGTCAAATGAGGAGATCGAAGCCCGTCGCAAGAAAAGAGTTGAAAGGGATTTGGAGCTTAAAGGTCATACCCTTGAGAGGGTTATTGGAGATTTAAGAAGCAAAGTGTCAACCCGGCGTCAATTGGCACAATTTAGCTCTCATCATGCTTATATCTCCATGGTTGAACCCAAGAAAGTATTTGAAGCACTTGAAGATCCGGATTGGTTGGATGCTATGCATGAAGAACTCAACAACTTCAAGCGCAATAATGTATGGGTGTTAGTGGAGAAGCCAAAGGAGTGTCGCAATGTGATTGGCACAAAGTGGATATTCAAGAACAAGCAAGATGAGCATGGAATTGTTGTGAGGAACAAGGCAAGATTGGTTGCTCAAGGTTTCTCTCAAGTTGAAGGCATTGACTTTGGAGAGACTTATGCTCCCGTGGCTCGTCTTGAGTCCATCTGTATCCTTCTTGCTTATGCCACTCATCATAACTTTAAGTTGCAACAAATGGATGTTAAGAGTGCCTTTCTTAATGGTCCATTAAAAGAGGAAGTGTATGTTAAGCAACCCCCGGGGTTTGAGGATCTCAACTTCCCGAACCATGTCTACAAACTCCATAAGGCACTCTATGGCCTTAAACAAGCCCCACGTGCGTGGTACGAGCATCTTAGGGAGTTGTTGTTAGACCGTGGGTTTGAAGTTGGGCAAATCGATCCCACTCTTTTTACTAAGAGGGTCAATGGGGAGCTCTTCGTATGCCAACTATATGTTGATGATATTATCTTTGGCTCTACTAACAAAGCTTTTAATGATGAATTTTCAAAGCTTATGACCGATAGGTTCGAGATGTCTATGATGGGCGAAATGAAGTTCTTTCTTGGTTTTGAAATCAAGCAATTGAAAGAAGGGACTTTCATTTATCAAGCCGAATATGTCCAAGACATGCTCAAGAGGTTCAAGATGAAGGAACTAAATGGGGCCGCCACACCAATGGCCACAAAATGTCATCTTGAGCTTGATCCCAATGGTAAAGATGTGGATCAAAAGGTATACCGTTCTATGATCGGTTCTTTGCTTTACCTTTGCGCATCTAGACCCGATATTGTGTTGAGTGTAGGTGTGTGTGCAAGGTATCAAGCCGCTCCTAAAGAAAGCCACCTTATGGCGGTTAAGAGAATCTTTCGATATTTGGTTCATACCCCAACTTATGGGCTTTGGTATCCCAAAGGCTCGGATTTCTCTCTTTGTGGCTTCACGGATTCGGATTGGGCCGGTGACAAGGATGATAGGAAATCAACCTCCGGAGCTTGCCAATTTCTTGGTAGGTCTTTGGTGTGTTGGTCTTCTAAGAAGCAAAATTGTATATCTCTCTCCACCGCCGAAGCCGAATATATTGCCGCCGCAAGTGGATGCACTCAATTGTTGTGGATGAGGCAAACTTTAAAGGAATATGGTGTCAACTGTGACAAAGTGCCTCTTTTATGTGACAATGAGAGTGCTATCAAGATAGCCTATAATCCGGTGCAACATTCAAGAACCAAGCATATTGAGATCCGGAATCATTTTATTAGAGATCATGTTGCTCGTGGTGATATTGAGCTTGCATATGTAAGCACCAAGGATCAACTTGCCGATATATTCACGAAGCCCCTTGATGAAGCAAGATTTGGATATTTGAGGAATGAGCTAAATATCATTGATTCAAGGAGTGTGGCTTGAGCATCTTGCAAATACACCTATTTTCAATGCTTGTTTGGTTTAGGTGTGGGCATGGAGATAGGGGGAGTGCTGTCCTAATTAATTGGGCTATCCCTCCCCCCATAATGCCGATAGTAATCATATCATTCTCTTAATATCATTTTATGATTTTTGAGCTTCAATGACGAGTAGTGGTTATGGACTCAAGATACATCTTCGCGGTCCAATGCCATAACACTCAAACATGGTGGCTTCGGCCACCGACCTCTTCTTTTCGAAGAGTTGATTCATTGCATATCTTATTTGAGGTTTTGGTGTTCTCTCTCGATTTTTTTTATATGGGAAGGCACTTGCATTGGATTTTTAGTCGATTTGCTCTTGCAATGTTAAGTGCCGAGAACCACTCCGTGTTTGCTCTCTCACCTAAGCCATCCTCTCTCAAGACATCTATCTATGCACACGAGTTCAAATTTTTCATCAAAACAACATTTGTTTTTGAAAATTTCGAGCTGGCCAGTTTCTGGTTCCCAGGCCGGAATATCCGCCCCCCTGGGCGGAATATCCGGGGGGGCCGGATTATCCGCCCCCTACTGGCCGGATAATCCGGCCTAAGTGGCACCTGGGTATATAAGGGGCAGGGTCGGGCTGCCCTAGGGCAGTCCCTTCCCCACCCCTTCCAGCAGTTCCCTACCGCCGCCGCCGTCTTCCCGTCGCCGCCGCCGGAGTTCCGGCCAACCCCTTGGCCGGATTTCTTCGGAGGTTGCTCTCCTCCTCCTCTAGAAGGCATTCACCAAGCCGATTTCGCAATGGATGCGGGTATTGTTCTATCTCTAGGATGTGTTTTTACCCTAGCATGTTCTTGGTGATTTAGCCTTCTAGTTGTTGTTTTCCTCTCCTATGACCTATGTTGTATGATTGTCTTCCCCGATCTATCGAATTGAAGGTTGCAGCAACTATTAGAGAAAATTTCTTGAGGGGCCGGATTATCCGCCCCCTGGGCGGAATATCCGGGTGACCGGATTATCCGCCCCCTGGCCGGATAATCCGGCCTGGGAGTGCATTTTTTTTTGGTTGCTGCTTTCACTTTGATACTTTGGTGAAGTTTGTTGTTCATACTACATATGTCATTGATCTTTTCCGTAACTCGTGTGCATACGCTTACCCCCATGCTATCCTTGCACCTCTCTTTCACAGGTGGTCCGAGTTTGCCGAAGCGCAAGCGGCGTTTGATTCCGAATGAGGACGGTCTCCTAGTTGATGAGGTTGTTATTCGCCAGCGTCAGAGGGCGGCTGCAAGGAAAGCTGAGAAAGAGAAGGCTGCCAAGGTTCAAGCCCGTCGTCGCAAGGGCAAAGCGACTCGTCCTGACTACAAGAAGATGCCAGAGGCCGAGTACATTCTTGTGCGGAGGAACAATTGGTATGCCACTGCAAGAGATGAAGACATTGAGGACCGTGGTTTCTGGAATGAGGAACAGTGGGGGATTTTCCGTGATATTTATGAGCCTTTCAAGAATCCTTGTCGTCCAATGCATCCAATTGACTTTGATCACCTTCGCAGCAAGTCTTATTTTGATGAAGCAATTTCTGTGGTTGAGAAGTTGGGTTTGATGGGGTTGGCCAACATTCAGTGCAATTATAATCCCGGTCTCATCAAGCAGTTCTATGCTACCCTTGTGATCCTGCCAAATGCTCAGAAGTCTATGAAGTGGATGACCGGCGAGCATGAGTGTACTTCGGACTTCTCCACATTTGCCTCTCTCTTGGGGTATGGGTATGATGGAGACACTCCAGTGGGTCGCCGTATTCACAATCCGGGGACCAAGCCTGACAAGGATAAACTGTATGATCTCTATGACTCCACCGGCAATGTGGGCTTCATCCAAGGGCTGCTTCCTCTCTATGATCAGCTGGTCCGCATTTTTAGAGAGAACATTGCTCCTAGTGGTGGCAACAACGATGCCATTCGCACCTCGCTTGTTGACCTCCTTGCTTTTGCTCATGAGTGTGCCTCTTCGTCTGACCCTGCTGAGGACTTTACCCTTGATGTGATGGATTTCATCTTCTATGAGATCAAGGATGCTATCATTCAGAGGAACACTGTGCCATATGCTCCATACATCATGCTACTCATCAAGCATGCCCTTGGAGACTATGATATCCATGATGATTGTGTGGAGCACCTTGTCAAGAAGATGTATATCAAGAGGAAGGCGACTCCTGCTCCTTCAGCTGCTTATCCAGGAACTTTCATGGCTGATGCAAGGACAAGTGCTACTGCCCGTGATCAGAGGTCTGCTGCATCGGTTATGTCCAGGGAGGTCAAGAAGCTCAGTTGGTTTGAGCGGAATGTTCTGTGCATGAAGGTAGAGATTCACCGTGAGAACTACCAGGCCTATGTTGAGAGGAAGAGCATCCAGGACACTCAGCAGCTGATCCTTCACCGTCTCAGTGGTGCTCAGACCGCCGATCCCACTCCTACTGCTCCTGTGGCCTATAATGCTTGGAACACCGATCGCTACAACTGGGTGGATATGCAGAAGCATCTCTTTGATGCTCCAGATGCTCCCGCAGGAGGTGCTCGTGCAGAGGCTGAGGAGGACTTTGATGCTGAGGAGGACTTTGAGGCCGAGGATGAAGATGCTGGAGCTGACGAGGATGATGGCGGAGATTATGATGGTGTGGACTCCGGCGACTTTGGTGACTGGGAGGATTGATTCCTCGGGACGTGTAGCATCGCTCTTCTCCCTTTTTGGTGTCTTGATGCCAAAGGGGGAGAAGTAGTTCTATTAGGAGTCTTACGGGATTTGCATGGGTGGAAACACAAGCTTGCGCGCTTATCATTCTTTGGCGCTTGTGTTTCTTCTTATTTCGTTCGTCTTAAGTTGAACTTTGTGTGTGGTTGAACTTCGTGTCGTTTATTTGCTACCATGTGGTGTATGAGACTATGTTATATGTTCTTAATATGCTATGTGGATCATTATATGTTGTTCACTTAATGTCTCCTTGAGCTCATGGTTATTGGTGAGATGTCTATGGAATTATTGTTCGGTATATCATATTATCATATTCGGAATTCCATAATGTTTGAGTTATCTATGAAATGGTATGTCTCCTCTATACTCATTGGTGAAGTTGCACACATCTAGGGGGAGCTTTTTTTTATTGCTCAAATATTTGTTGTTTGAAATATTCGATCTTTCTTGCAAATCCTAGTGTTGTCATCTAACACCAAAAAGGGGGAGATTGAAAGTGCAAACTTTGTTTCCCTCAGATTTTGTGTGTTAGATAACAACATTAGGGATATTAAGTGTGTGCCAAGTTATGCAGGATTATCAGATGAAGAAATTCCAGGCCGGATAATCCGGCCAGGGGTGGCCGGATAATCCGCCCCTCTGGGGAGTGGCCAAAAATCTGCTAAGGACCTAGCTCGGCGTCACCCAGTATAGGGGGCCGGATAATCCGCCCCCACCAGGCGAGAGCTCAAAACGACTAAGTCCCTGGCTCGGCGTCACCCAGTATAGGGGGCCGGATATTCCGGCCAGGGGTGGCCGGATAATCCGCCCCTCCGGAGAGGACCCCAATTTCGGCTAAGGACCTGGCGCGGCGTCACCCAGATAGGGGGGCGGATAATCCGGCCAGGGGCCGGATAATCCGGCCAGCCGGATAATCCGGCCCAACTTTGGCCGGATAATCCGCCCCTCCAAGTCAGCAACGGCTACATTTTGGGAGGGGCTATAAATACCCCTCCCCTTCTTCCACCTCAAGCTGCTCGAGCTGATGAAGAAGAACACCATATTTTGAGCCACCAAATTCGCAAGATCTCCTTCCTCAACCCACCAAAGCTCTTGATCTTTGGAGAATCGAAGGAGAAGGCCTTGATCTACATCCTCACCGAAGCGATTTGATTTCCCCTCTCATTTGCTAGAGGGCCCTTTGGTCTTGGGTTCCCTTGTGTCCCTTGACCTTGTTTGTGTGATTGAAATCTTGATACTTGTTGATTGAGATCTTTGTGGTGCTTGGGAGCCTCCAATTCAGTTGTGGAGTTGTGCCCCAAGTTTTGTAAAGGCCGGTTCCGCCTTGAGGAATCCCTTAGTGGAAAGTGAGCTAGGCCTTTGTGGCGGAAGCTTGCACCGGAGAATAGGGTGAGCCTTTGTGGCGTTGGTTAGGCCTTTGTGGCAACCACACCCCTCCAACGTAGACGTACTTCCCCTAAAAAGGAAGGAACTACGGGAATTATATCCGTGTCTCCGTGTGCTCCACTCTCGGTTACCTCTATCCTTTATTGCCTTTACTACTTGTATCTTGCTTAGCTTGCTTGTTGACATATAGGTAAATTCACCTTAGTTGCATATCTAGAGAATTTACCTTTTGTGTCAAGCCTAAATTGAAAAAGAATTAAAATTTGAGTAGCACCTATTCACCCCCCCCCCTCTAGGTGCCCATACGATCCGTTCAACTGTCTACAAGAACAGACGTGTGCATAGACATCAAGCTCTTTTCTGGCGCCGTTGCCGGGGAGGTAAGGTAAAAGGTACTCACATCCTCCTGTGTGAGTGCTCGGAGTTATTTCCTTTAGATTCTGCAATTATATCTTTTTGTTTCTTGTTTTTATTTTCACTAGTTAGGCTTAATGGAAAGTAAAGAGTTCTTTAGTCTTTTTCCTAAGTTTAGATTTGAAGAGAAAATTGAAAAACCTGTGGAGCTTATTTCACATAGCAATGTGATTAGTATGAATGCTTTGAATACCGTTATTGCTAATTCTATAGAAAAGTCTAAGCTTGGGGAAGCTGGTTTTGTTAAGCATGATATTTTTAGTTCCCCAGCTTTAGTAGAGAAAGTTTGCTCTAATGATATTTTATCTCCCATATGTGATGTTTCTAATGATGCTTGTGCTCCTCATCCTTTTAAAATACCTATGAAGATTGTTGAACATGCTATGGATAACTGCTATTTAGGAGATGGAACTGTCCATCCTGGTGATCATTTGCTTTTTATACATGAATTATGCGAGTTGTTCAAGTGTGCAGGTATTTCGATGAACCGAGTTAAGAAGAAGTTATTCTCTTTATCACTGAAAGGCAGAGCTGAGGAATGGTATAAGACACTGAAGGATGGTCGATCTATTGACTGGGAGGAAATTGTACCTCTCTTTTATTCTAAATTATATCCTTCTAGTGAGGTTTATAAAGATAGGAATTACATTTATAATTTTCATCCTCATGAGGGAGAAAGCATTGCCCAAGCGTGGGGAAGATTGAAGTTACTAATGCACAAATGTCCTATTCATGATCTTCCCCGTAATATTGTTATTAATAATTTTTATGCAAGGCTTTCAGGATATTACAAGGACTATCTAGATGCATGCTTTGATGGGTCTTTCACAATCAAAGATGTTGACACCAAGTGGGATCTGCTTGAAACAATTCAAAACAATATTTAAGGTTGGGATAGCGACAAAGATAAAGGATCAGGTATGAATTACGAGTTTGATTGCATTAAGTCTTTTGCTGAAACGGCTGATTTTCAAGAGCTTAGTGCTAAGTATGGTCTTGATCCTCAAATTATGATTTATTGCTTTAAAACCTTTGCTTCCCATATTAATGTTCCTAAAGGAAATGGGGACGTGTATCATGAACCTTTTAAGGACACTTGTATAGAAAGTGATATTGTTGTTGATGATTGCAATAAACATGCTCGAACCTCTGAAAGTCCTATTTCCTATAAGCATGTTAATTTTTGTGGAGTATATAGACCTTCTAAACAGAGTCACAACAAGGAGGATTATTGCATCACCCACGGGAATGAAGAAACCAATATGTGGCTCAGGGCTCTAGATGAGCTTGGTGAAAAGGTTTGTGAGCTTTATCCTTTTCTTTGTGAACTTTGCGATAAAACGGGTCACTTTAATTTTCAATGCTCTTTTAGTCGAATGAGTACCGTAAATTTGTATTGTGATGACAAGATTACTCTCAATCAGCATGATGAGCTTACTTTGTTTTTGGAGTGTGAAGAGATATCTAGAAAGATTTCTTTGGTTGATATGAGAGATGTTGATATTAATAGCACCCTTCGTGGTTGTCATCTCTATTGTGCTAAAGATTGCCTCGCAAATTCTTACATACAAAATCTTATAAAGCATGATGTTTTGCCAAGCTATGACAGGACTAATAGATGTTTCTATCTTATTAATAGAGAGGAGGAATCCTCCAAAGTTTCTTCTGTTGTTTCTGTCAGTAAACCAGATTATGTGGAGAAGATGCCTTTCCCTCCTAAAGGATATGTGGAGAAGATGCCCTTCAAGTCTCTCCCTCCTAAAGGAGAGAGTAAGAAGAGTATGAAGAAGAACAAGAGGAGTAAAAGGCGAGAGGACACGGTATCTTTCCCTAAGCATTATGATCCTGCTATAGATTATGATAATTCTGATTGGGATGATGTTCCCATGCCTGTTAACTATGTTAGTGATCATGATTGGGAAAAAGCACTCTACTTTTGATATTGAAAATCTTTTTGGTACCAATTCTAAGGTTAATAATTGTTGTACCATTAGTACTATCCATGTTCCTTCTTATGATGATATGTTTGATGAATATGCTTCGCGAAATAGTTGTTCTCTAGCTTGTGATGATACTGAACCTCTAGTCTATGATGGTTACAATGATGAGTATAATGTTTTCAGTTCACCTACTTTTGAGGAGAAAATTAGTTATGATTACAATATGCCTCCTGTTTTTTATGATTATGGTGATGAGAATAATTATTCTGTTGAATCTGCTCCTACTACGATTGTTCATGTGGGGAGCATTAATTCTTTTATGCATGTGGCTCATGATAGGGATGCTTTATGTGATAGTTATATTATTAGTTCTATTCATGATGCTACTGAAAGTTATTATGAGAGAGGGAAACATGGTTTGATGGATCTCAACAATATTGAGTTTCCCCTCTTTATGTTGCAATTCTTGAAGTTATACTTGTTTTGCCTTCCTATGCTTTTTGCTTTGCGCTTTCAAGACTTGTCTCTTTACAAGACTATTTTTCATAGGAAGTGGTTTAGATTTAAATGTGTTTCATATTTGCTTTTTGATGCTATCTCTTGCTTCAAGTTCTTATATAGTGCCTTTGCCTTAAGCTCTTTTATGGCGCCTACATGAGCACCTTTGCAAATTACTGCGCCTAGCTCAAAGGCGTTAAAAAAAGCACTCTTGGGAGATAACCCATTGTTTATTTTCAGTATTTTTTTTCTTTTATTTGAGTCTTGGAAGTTATTACTACTGTAATAACCGCTCCTTATCCTTTTTATTTTGTTGTTCTGTCAAGGAGAACCTCTAATTTGAGTGAGGTAAGATTTGGGGATGTTGCTATCCTGAAACAGATTTTGGTGCCGCACCGTAAAAAATCGTGAAAATTCTCAGTATATCTTTCGGACCTGCGATTTCTTGTGCATATGCCCCAGGTTATATCCAAACTTTCATTAGTTATACACTTTTTGATTTGAGCAACAGAAAACCCTCTAAAAATTCGACCTTTGTCAGCTGTTCTGTTTTGACAGATTTCTGCTAATATTTGTGTTTGCCGCTTTATCGCTTTCTTTTTGAGTTCTTTTGATCACAGAACTTTTGGAGAAGTTGCTACAGTAGTATATGCTTTATATGTGGTGGTTTTGAGTTGAAACCTGAAGCAAAAAGGGTTGATTCATTATTATGTTTATGCTAATGTTGCTAATAGAATTGTGTTAAGTTTTGTATGAAGTAAGTTTTCAAGTGTAGGGATTAGAGAATGATGAGATGAGATGAAGAATGGACAAAAGCTCAAGCTTAGAGATGCCCATGCCACCCCAAGAAATACCCAAGAAGTACAAGCGTCAAAGCTTGGGGATGCCCCCGAGGCACCCCTTTCTTCATCGACAAAAATCAGGTCACCTTTCAAGACACTATATTTTTATTGCTTCATGCATTATGCGTTTTCCTTGGAGCATCAGTTGTTTTTGCTTTCAGTTTTCCTTTTGTTTTGTTTGCTGCAATAAACGGTTTGATCACATCATGTTTGTTTTGGAGAGAGACTTACTCCGTTTTTCATTTGCCAAGAACACTCTAGTTTTCACTCTTATCGTTCAACGAGTGTTCTCTTTTTCTGCTACTGCGTTTAGCTTTTGTTTTCGCCTTGATTTTTATTCAGATCTTGTTTTATCTTTGCATCAAGGTGTATTTGGACCTCTGGTCCATGTTGGTATTTATCAAAAGAGTTTCCTCAAAAAGTTTCGAATGGTGTTGGAAAAGAGAAAAAGTTTCATGCAAACAAGTGGTACAAAAAGGAGCTTGTGTAGACTGCAGCCTACGCTTTTGCATGTCGTGCTTGATGTCTTTTTGATAGTATGGTTAGTGGTTTTGCTGTAGCATGATTTGTCTCAAATGACTGAGATTGCTTAATGAGCCTTTGAAAAAATCATGCGTTGTTTTTAATTATTTGGAAGCATTATTTTGGTTTTCTTCTTTGATGTTTTATTTGGGTTGACTTGGCGCATGCTCACACATGTTAGACTCATACAAAGTTGCCATAGCCTCTATGATCATTTAGTTTTTGACTTTTGATGCCATCTTATGCTTCTTTTAATGTCGCTTTGCATGATTATGGCCGTTATTGCTCTCTTAGTTGGTCGCTCCCAGTCTTTTGCTAGCCCTCATTTTGTAATGAGTATGAGCTCTACTCGTGCATCCAACTCCTAAAAACCAAGTTGTTCCAATGTGTCCACCATACATACCTATTAGCAATTTGCTATTCCAAAGTACATTTGACTTGCTTTTATCTATCCTTCAAATTAAACTCATTTTGGTGTTATGCGAAAATTGGTCAGTAAAGCTCTCACGAACCTGATGGCACACTTTACTTTTCTCGTTTTAAAATGTTGACATTTTGGCTCTCTTATGTTGAGTTGTTATGCTTGCAAGTTGTAAGTTGGAAATTAGCCCAGCCATGCCGTCATGGGGCAAGCTTTCAACATTGCACTATCTTTCATTTGAGTTGATATCATGATCTTTTGTTTATGGATACTCGCGGTGTGAAATGAATTGGGAATCTTGCGGGATCATGGAGTTTGTATATGTGTTAGAGAAATGCCTGGGCCGCTAATCTAAGCCATGCATAATTCATGGTGGAAATTTACAGCATGCCTATAGTGAACATTCGACGACGCATCTCACAATAAAAAGCTATACCAATGGTAAAGAAAAGAGATGCTGAGGTGTTCATTGTCTGTTTGTCCTGTCATTTTGATGTGAGCTTGTTCTATGTCATCGGGCACGGAGGTACCCCATTGGCGGTTCTCGATGATACGTGTATACTTACAATGACAAGAGCTTGCTTGGGACTCTAAGTAAAGTAGCATGAGGTTTGGGTATTCGTACTTCACGGGACACGAGGTTTTCAACTTATGATTTGTCAAGCATATGCAGCATAAGTGTATTCGCATTAACTTTAACCATTCAAGATGCCTATGATGGGGGCAATGAGAGCTCAAAGCCGGTAAGTAACATAATTTTTGAAGGTTTATAAAACTTGCAATCACTGCTTCCCTCCGCGAAGGGCCTTTCTTTTACTTTTATGTTGAGTCTCCACCTTCTATCTTTATGCACCGTCTAAGAGAGCATAGTTATCATTCTGAGTATAATGTGCATTGTCCCAAAGTTTTCATTGATTGATTCATGATGTTGGTTTCACTTGTTCTTAAATTATTTGTATCTAGTCGCCCTCTTAAACTTGAAGGTGTCCTATGCATTTATGTTTTGCTCTCTCATGAAGGACAAGCTGAAAACCATTTGTATGTTTTTCCATATGATTTGAACACACGTTTGACTTTCATTGTTTCATTTTCATGATCTTTCGTTTGTGTTCTTTTTCATGTTATAACATGGTTGCTAAGTTGCTTCTATCAAGATTATATCTTTCATGCCCATGTTTTAAGTTCTTTGATCTCAGCACTCAATGCTTACTTCGATGATCAAGATTGTGATGGTGCATGCCACCTCAAAAATTATTCTTTTCTTATCACTTACCTACTCGAGGACGAGCAGGAGTTAAGCTTGGGGATGCTGATATGTCTCAAACGTATCTATAATTTTTGATGCTCCATGCTTGTTTTTACACCATTTGCCTTGTGTTTCGTTACACTTTGTGGCATTTTTATGCGATTTCCGGAACTAACCTATTGACAAGATGCCATAGTGCCAGTTCTCTGTTTTCTGCTATTTTTGTGTTTCAGAAAAGCTACACAGGAAATATTCTCGGAATTGGATGAAACAAAAGCCGAACATTCAGAAATTTACCGAAGCTTCCAGAGAACCGAAGAGGAGACAGAGCCGAGCCAGGAGGCAGCCTCACCACCAGGGGGCGCGGCCCAGGGCCTGGCCGCGCCGCCCTATGGTGAGGGCCCCCTGGTCCACTTCTAACGCTGCCCCTTCGCCTATAAAGACCCCCCGACGGGAAAAACTAAATACCCGATCACTTTTCCAGAATACATCACGATCCGCCGCTGCCATCGACCCGAGATCGGGAGGGTCCAGAAGCTCTTCCCGGCACCCTGCCGGAGAGGGGAATCGCCACCGGAGGTCTTCTTCATCGCCATGCTTGCCTCCGGCGCGATGAGTGAGTAGTCTACCTTGGACTATGGGTCCATAGCAGTAGCTAGTTGGTTGTCTTCTCCAACATGTGCTTCATGTTTAGATCTCGTGAGCTGCCTTACATGATCGAGACTACCGTTATGTAATTCTACATGTTGTGTTTGTTGGGATCCGATGAATATTGGTGTTATGATTGAGTTGATGTGCTGAATATTATCTTATGTTATCTCTATGTTGTTTATGATCTTGCATGCTCTCCGTTGTTAGTAGCTATCTTGGCCGAGTAGATACTAGTGACTCCAAGAGGGGGTATTTATGCTCGATAGTTGGGTTCATGCCTCTATTTAATCTGGGAGAGTGACAGAAACCTGTAAGGTTGTAGATGTGATGTTGCCACTAGGGAGAAAACAACATTCATATGCTCAAGGGCATATGATTTATTTACATTACACACTTTGCTTAATGCAGTTATCTGTTGTTCGCAACTTAATACTTGTGGAGTTCTCGGATTGATTCGCCACAAGTGGATTATTAGTTATAGATGCAGTTAGATGACGGTCTATGTATCTTGTTGTAATGCCCAGAGTAAATCTCATAGTGATCCTCTCGACATATGCACATTGTCTTTATTCTATCAATTGCCCAACTATAATTTGTTTACCCAGCATGTATTATTTTATCTTATGGAGAGACACCACTAGTGAACTGTGGATCCCGGTCCAATTTCCTTTATATTGCTATCACCTGTTTATTTTACTCATAATATTTACTTTCTCGCATACTACTATTGCTTTCCACTCGATACGCTCATACCTTTGTTTACAGCAAACCGGTGAGATTGACAACCTCATCGTAAGTTGGGAGCAAAGTATTTGGTTGTGTTGTGTGCAGGTTCCACGTTGCTGCTTGCAAAGCAAAGCCTGGACGAGGCGCCTTATAAATTGTCCGGAGCTGTCGCGAAGCTAGCAGGCATCACCTTCTTAAGTTTGGCTTTTTCCTGGATTCGACAAACCTTGGTTTCTTACTGAGGGAAAATTTGCTATTGTACTCATCATACCTTCCTCTTGGGGTTCCCAACTGGATGGTGAAATTACATCAACCGTGCCGCATCACCCAGCACCCGGTACGACCCGGACAGGTGGTGAGGGTAGAGGCCAGATATGTTGGCGTGGTGGATCTTCAGGAGCCGGGCGCGCTGGCGTGTGGCTGGATTGCAGATGTGGAGGGCGCGGTAGGCGGAGACGATGAGGAGGCCGTCGCAGGCGGCGAGCAGTGCGAGGTCCTCGGGGGTCATGGCCCGGTCGGTCCGAACGACGGGGCGCCGCTCGCCAGCGCGGTGGTCGAGGGCGTCGATCCTGCTCTCCTGGGCGTCCCCGGTGGAGACGAGCTGGAGCTCGGGCTGGCGGCTGTGGTGGGCGAGGAGGAATGCCGCGTCGGAGGTGAGGCAGCGGCGCCAGGAACGGCAGAAGGCGCGGCAACGGAGGAGGGGCTTCGACGGAAGGCGCGTCAGTATCTCCGAGAGGATGAGCTCCTCGGGGAGCCTGGGCTTGCCGCCAGTTGATTCCGCCATGAGTGATCTAGGAGAGGAAAGCTGCGGCGGCGGTGGGTTCTTAATTCTGCACGGGGGTGCCGTTCCTCAATCTCCGGCTACTCCTACAAAGTCAACGACTTCTGAAAAAAATCCATAGCTTCGTACATATTTCTTGCAATTTTAAAAGATGAATATTTTTTGACTCTCAGCCATTCCCCTAGCTTTTTTGGAAAAGGCCAGCCATATATTTTTTTAGAAACACATTACAAACGCAAACGCTCACAAACACAAACACACGCATACACTCACCTCTATGAACACACGTACGTACACCCTACCTCTATGAACACATTCGAAAGACTGAGCTGGCGGATTGTGTCTTAAAATTGACGAAGTCACCACAGACGTCTCGCTATCGACTGGAACGTCACCTCCCACTGAAAGAATATTTCGTCTTGATGAGACACACAGATGTCAAATCTGGGATTTAAACTCTGGTGAGCTGGGTACAACCACCCAATCTCAGGTTGGTTCTCAGCCATATACCCTCCTTACAAAAGCATCCTTATTAAAAAAAGATTGCATATATAAGTCCCTTAAGGAAATCAACGCCATCTTCTAGAGTGGATTTGCATAGACCGAGCTAATTCGAAAATGATATTTTAAAGTTTCAAACATTCTGTAAAAAAAATCTTGATGTAGATAATATTGTGTTCTACCAACATGCAAGGTTTCATCTTAAAATAACCTATGTTCGAGGATCCATAAAAATGAAAAAAATTGACAAATTTTATCGTTTTGAAAGTTTGCACTAATCACTATTGTGTATGTCAGATTTTATTATTTTTACACAAATATAAGGTTTTTTATTTGAAATTTTGTCTTCTTTCACCCTCCTGACCACATCAAAGCTAGGAAAACATTGTTGATGCGGCAGTTAGAAATTATTGGTCGCAACCAGAAGATATGAACAATAGTGATCTGAAAAGAAAGCGACGAAGAGGGTTGGACGACACCTGGATCCTACCAGACATATCTAGGGGGACGTAAACTCACTAACTTCATGAAGTCGTAATTATTTGAACCTCACCGGTTAGGAAAATCGATGAATCGAGACACGTAGACTACACTTCATGACACGAAGACCCCTTTTCTCTCAACTTCCCTCCACCCTTTTTTGAGAAGGATGAAATTCTCACGTTCTCTGCATTCCCTTTTGCACATAATCATATATTATCAAACAAAATGAGGCATCTATGTTGAACAAGTTGATGAAATAAAAGAGGATGTCTGCTCACAACAGTATCTCCATAAACCCTATGACAAATGAATTCAAAAAATGGGAAGAACACATGGCTTAGAGAAAACCTTGGAGAAGTGTTTGTTGCACATGTGCAGATAAACGATTCCAGCCATAGATTAATCTCGGAATTTCCGTTCCAAACAAGTTTCAGGATAGCACCTTCAAGCAAAGAAACATCCTAGACGCGTAGACATTGACTGATTCGAGATCTAGTATACACGTGGCATGCAACAATATATGAGACTGAGATTTTGAGGGCCAGAAGCCTGCAAATTACAACAAGCCATATTTTCCACAATTGTACTGTATGAAATTCCAACATGTAATATTTTTAGAGATATTGCAATATATTTGGTTCAAATTATACCTCTAGTATACTACTTAATCTAAACGTGGGAAGATACTAATGAAAACCACGAGTTACTATTAGCTTATTATATGAAAAATCAGTTTCCCGTGGTTAAATATTGCAAAAGAGTTGCAGACCCATCATTAGTACAACCTAACGTAACAAATGGGAATGATATTCCCATCTAGGACTGGAATAAGAATGCCCAATTTTCAGTAAAATCTGTTTATAAAGATCTGTCCGTTATGGTATTGACAGATCCTTCAAACATCTATGGAAAGCCAAAATTCCGTTGAAAATTAAGATTTGGCTCTGACTGATTTGGCACAATGCTATTCCTACTAAAGATACAATAGAATGACTGAGAGAGGTTGGCTGGGTAATTCCAAATGTCAGTTTTGTGATCAGAATGAGACTGTTCATCATCTTTTCTTCTCCTGCCCAGCTGCCAAATTTGTTTGGAGCTGCGTAGCCAGGTCCATAGGTGCCCAATCTAGACCGGAAAATTTCTCTCAATTTTTCTGGTGGTTTCCTTAATTCATTCTTGCCAGCAGGAATCTTCAAATTTTAGGAATTGCTTTCATCTGCTGGGCGATTTGGAAGTTACGAAATAGAGCTTGCTTTGAAGGAAAGTTAATTAATTCTCCTATTGATCTAATTTGTTATGCAATTGTGTTTATGAAATACTGGGCATGGCTTAATCCTAATGCAGATCAAGATGCTATTCGTGGAGGTGTTGATGCACTTATCAATGTGGCGATGGGTTCTTAGATGGGAGCGCGCTCTTCTCTCAGGATTGAAGGCGTCCGTTCTCCACGCTCTGATCAAGATGAAAGTGGAGATGCGAGACCTGGATGTGCAAGGGGAGATGCGGACGACGTGAGCCGATGAAGGGCTTCTTCTCCTACTGCAATGTGAAAAGATGTCGAGCTCTGTCGTTTTCATTTTGATGCAAAATTCTTTTAGGTTTACGTGTTGCTGTAACTAAAAACCTCTCTCCTAGTTTCTCTGTTGCTTGAGATCCTGGTCGATACGCTAGCAGTAGGCAGCGTTTATCTTTGCGTCATTTTGCTTTTAGCTGGACAAACATAAAAGACATCAATTGTTTTTCCGTTATTGAAAAGTAATGGAAATCGATCCTGTTGTGGGGGTTCGCTTGTAAAAAAATTACAACCTAACGTAAGTAACGCTGCAGTCGTAAGAGCAACTGAGACACCGTTCCAAGCCGTGCATCTTCTTATTTATAGTTGGAATCGACGAACACAAACGCATCCGTCTGTCTCTTTCACAAGAAAAGGAAAAGAAGAAGAAGTCGAAGTGACCAAGGATTCAACCATGGCTACCCTCCAACAAGCTCTGCCCTCTCTCCTCTTCGTCCTCCTCCTCCTGGCGCACGCGTGCACGGCGGCAACGGCGTCCACGCTGGAGGACTCGTGCAAGCGCTTCGCCGGCGGCAACCAGACCGGCCACGACTACGACTACTGCGTGAGGACGCTGGGAGCTGACCCGGCGAGCGCGGATGTCGACGCGCTCGGCCTCGCCGTCGTCGCAGTGAATATCGCAAGGTCGGTCGTAATGGCAACGGAGGGGCGCATCCAGATGGTGCCTGCGCGGTGGGACTGCCTGCGCAAGTGTGTCTCCGAGTACTACATCACCCTGGGCCGGCTAGCGATGGCCTCCAGGTACCTCCGCGGCGGCGGCGACATGCGGAAGGCGGCGCGGACGAAGCTGGCGGAGGTGCTGGGCACAACCCAGCGCTGCGACATGGCGTTCGCGGAAGCCGGCCAGAGGTCGCCGCTGACCACGTGGGACCGCCAGCTCGACCAAGTAGTCAAGCTAGCGATCCGCATCACACCATCATCCTAGTACACAATAACTTTTTTTTCGACACCAAGCTAGTCACTAACACTTATGCATTATATTTATATTTAACACTTCGCCTCACGTCTAGGCTATTTTAGTCCTTAGCGTGGGTTCGATGTCAGCCGCAGGATCTTTTTTCTTTTTTTTTTAATTCCGCGTGAGCGGGGTCTCAAACTTGAGACCTCTTAGCTCTGATACCATGATACCATAAAGGATTGCTGCACTAGCCAGTTAAACCAAAAATCCGAACTGATGGAAAGAGGCTATGCATTATATTTATATTTAACAATATTAACAATTCATTAAAAAAAGACCGTATGCATCGATTGATATGGAGGCCGAGGCTGCCCCTTTTTTATAAAAAAACATAATAACTGGATAAAAGGGGCATTGTACAACTCAAAACCGGGACAAAGAAAGAAGACCTGTTCAGAAATGCTGTGGTCTGTTGTCGATATTTATTTCAAAAATGCTGCTGCAGATTTCTTTGATTCACAGGAGTTCAGATCAGGCAAAGCTTGCCGTCGATTCGCAAAAATGGCAGTAATCCTACTCTAGACATTTCGGCTGATCTCTTCAACCGAAATTCTACCACTTGACCTGAACTGAACCATCTAAGATTGAAGGCCAGGAGAGTTTTACAGCTTAGACGGCGAGGGTTCCTTCCGCGGGCTCCGCGACCTTAGCCTTGGGCTTCGCCTTCTCAACGATGATCGCCTGCGTGGTGAGTACCATGCCAGCCACCGAGGCGGCGTTCTGGAGTGCGCATCTCGTCACCTTGGCTGGGTCGAGGACACCGGACTCGATCAGGTTCTCGTACTTGTCGGTCATCGCGTTGTAACCCATTTCCCACTCGCTTTCCTTGATCTTCTCGATAACAACTTCCCCTTCCACTCCGGCGTTGTTCGCGATCAACGATGCAGGTGCTAGCAATGCCTGTAGAATCAACAAACTATTGTAAGAACAACACATAGTTATTATTCTACTGAACCGTAGCATGGAAGTATAAATAGTCGTGACAAGTACTCCTACATATTAAGGCACACAATGTTAGCCTGCAAGGTTTTTTTTCAAACATAAAAAATACTCCCTCCGATCGGAAATATGTGTCGGCAATTTTGTACTAGTTTAGTACAAAGTTTGTACTATGTCCCCAACAGTTATTTCCGATCGGAGGGAGTAGCTAGCTTATCAGTAAAAAATACCAGCGTTGCAATGGATGCATCTCTTAAACAATCGGTCATAGCAACATGCCTACTAATAAACAATCCCTTCATATATCGATATCTAAGCAAGTTACCTTCTGAATGATGTCAGCACCAAGGCGCTCATCATGGTCTTCGATCGTTTCTTTGATCGCAGGGACAAAAGTAGAAAGGTGCACATATGCTGCGCCACCACCAGGAACAATGCCCTCCTCGATAGCTGCGAAAGTGGCATTCTTTGCATCCTCAATGCGCAACTGACGGTCCTCGAGCTCAGTCTCAGTTGCAGCTCCAACCTTGATGACAGCCACACCACCAGAGAGCTTTGCGATTCTCTCAGCCAGTTTCTCAGAATCATATATTGAATCAGTTTCAGAAAGCTCCTTCTTTAGCTGTGCAACCCTCGCTTGGATCTCATCTTTGCTAGCTGCATCTGCTATTAGGGTTGTTGTAGTCTGATGAATTGTAATTTTTCTTGCTGCCCCAAGTTGCTCTATTGTTGCATTCTCAACCAACAGACCAAGATCTTTCGCTAGGAATTCAGCACCTGAAAGTAGTTGCAGGGTAAGTAGATTGTTAAGACACTGGGAAACATAATATAATAACAAAATGGGTACTCCTTATGTAGGGGATGGATAATGAAAATGAAAAACATAAATACTAAGTCAAAACTAGACCATCAGCTAAGGCATTGCTCTTGCATGCTGTGAGTTGTTATCACATTCAGTAAATTAAAACACCAGATAAAATACATATGTACAACCATGATTTTGCTACAAGGCATGCAACCCTGGACATAAACTGGTTTTTAAGGATTTTCAGGGAACCTATGGGACGGATAAACAAAGACATGGACCCAACAAGGCCAAGAAATTCAGTATGATAAGGAGAACATAGAACTCTTAACATTTAGAGAACCTGAATATACAAGCTACAGAACACCACAAAGCAACTTGATATTCTCGCTGTCAGGAAACGTCCAATTTTCACGTTGACACTTCAGTAGTAGTTGTTTTGTGTTTGAGTAATAGTTTTTTCGCTTTTTTTTGCCAGCCTTGATCATTGGCAAGTCTTGTTACTATAACTTTTTCATTAATGATAAGGGCAGTGCTCCAGCCTTCTTGCTCAAAATAATAATTGTTATTATTATAAGGTAAGATGTTCATAGTAGAAGCAGAATAACATGGTATCCTGCGATCCCAATCATGGATACATACAAGCAGTAACGGTGATGGCATTTGAAATGTCAAAACTTGAACTTTTGTTCCATCATATTTGTGTCCACAAAAAGCAGAAAGTTATGACACTACTGATATAATAAAGGACGTATACAATATCCATTCACTTGGATAAATTCTGTGGAAGAAAAACAATTATACCCTTTAACCATTACATTTGCAGTGACATTGTTTCAACGATAAATTAAAAGTTATATTTAATGCATAAGTCAACACAGAGATCACGAAACAAACAGAAATCATATAATTCAAAGTGCATGCAACAGCATGAAACAACTACAATAGTTACAAAAACAAATACAAATCTAAGAAGGAAGACTGTCAGTGTTGGTCGCAGGACTAACCTGTCACGATGGCAATATCCTGAAGGACAGCCTTTCGGCGCTCACCGAAACTTGGGGCTTTGATCGCGGCAACATTAATAATACCTCGGAGCTTGTTAACAACTAGAGTTGCCAGAGCTTCACCAGTAATGTCCTCAGCTATAATAAACAGCGGACATCTCAACTGTGTAGTCTGCTCCAGAAGTGGGATAATTTCCTTTATGCTTGTGATCTTTTGATCAGTTATCAGAACTCTAGCATTCTCAAACTCCACAATTGATTTCTCAAGGTTTGTTACAAATTGAGGAGAAATGTAGCCTCGGTCAATCTGCATTGAATTTTCAAATGCTTGAGGAGGAGATATTGTGATAAAATATACGCACTGACTTGTTATATGTGAAAATGTGAAGGTGCTACTTGATATGAAGACGACATAAGTATAGTCTGAATTTCTAACAAACCTCCATTCCTTCTTCAACATCAACAGTAGTCTCAAAAGACGAAGACGATTCGATAGAAAGGACACCATCTGGTCCCACTTTGTCAATAGCATCAGCAATCATGGCTCCAATAAGTTCATCATTGCCAGCAGAGATGGAGGCAACAGCTGTAATACAAAACAAATTCCAAATTAGGCACACATCATCTTCTGAATCCTCATTTTTCTAATTCAAATGTTACTCTTAAAAAGACTCATACCAATCTTGCTATCCCAGGGCTAAGCTAGTATGTAAAATTAAAAATACAATGTAGAACATGTCAGAAACATCAATTACCTCTGATATCACCACTGCCCTTGACTGGTCTAGCCTTGTTTTCAAGCTCCGCAATCAGAGCCTGAACAGTTTTGTCTATTCCTTTCTTAAGTGATACTGGGTTTGCACCAGAAGTTACACTCAAAATGCCCAGCTTGATGATTTCTCGAGCAAGGACACAAGCAGTTGTAGTCCCATCACCAGCAGAATCATTGGTCTTGCTAGCAACCTTCAACAATGAATACATGCATCATGAATTCCGATTCCTGGAATAACGTAAACAAATAACATATGTTTTAGAAAGCCACCTCACGAATCAGTGCTGCACCGGCATTTTCCATTGGATTAGCGAGCTCTATAGCCCGGGCAATGGTAACACCATCGTTCACCACCTTGGGACTGCCATACTCATCCAGCACAACGTTCCTCCCTGTAAAACATACAAAGATGAGAGCCTGCATGACAAAATAACTGCAATTGAACACTGAAATTTCTTCTTGTTTTCACTTCTTAAAGAAATAAAGTACTTGTATTGTCGGTTGTAGATTCTGTACAACAGCGAATCTGTTGTCTGGTCCTTGTATTGATCAGTAATTTATTTTAAGTTCTAGGTTCTATACAACACTCCCTTGTGTTAACCCTTGTCCTGAACTTTGCTAACAATATTTTGTACAGTATGTAAAGAATCATAGAAAGGAATATACTCCATAATAGTCCTGGAATGTATGATTAATGGTTGAATTTTCTTAGCCGTATGTTTTAATGCAATCTGTATAGAGCGGCAGGAAAGAAATGTGGTAACATGCTCTTGAGACAAATTGTGTACTCAGCCTCAATAAAGAGACAAATATGTTGGATTATATGCATAGGCGCCTTACAGCACGGTAAGCATTGTGCACCACCAGCAAGGTACCAGTGCAAAACCTCAATATGTTCATGAAGATGCTATTTTGAGGCTCTGCTAACTCAAATTGGGTTATAGAAAGGGTAGTCAGGTTTTACGAAAGATACTGAACATAGCCTTATTATGGAACTAGGGGGCAGCAGAGTAACACAGAAAAGGTAGTGATACATGTTTCAGGTAAGAACGACAGGTTGCAGTCTGATAGGTAGGCGAGGCATCACCTCGCGGGCCGAGGGTGACACCGACGGCGTTGGCGAGCTTCTCAACGCCGGCCTGGAGCGCCGCCCGGGATTTCTGGTCGAAGGCGATCTCCTTCGCTTCCGCGCGCACCACTAGCCGCGACGAACGGCTGTTTTTGGACCTCCTTAACCCGCCCTGCTCACAGCCAACGGCACAATCCCAGTTCAGACCAATTGTTCACCAATCCATTCAAGGCAAATAAAAAGACAGAAAATCGAGCAAAGAACCACAACTCGGTTCACAGGAATGGCCAGAATTGTACAAGAAACGGTAATCCATGCCCAAATTGGCCAATGAGACCGCAACTGAGCAAGCGCGGAATGCAGAGAAACCGCATATGAGAGAGAGGCGGGTGAGGGGCTGACCTGGGAGGAGAAGGAGCGGAGGAGGGAGGCGCTGGAGATGGCGTTGGCGGACGCCATTGGAGAGAGGTCGGGACGAGCTGGTAGCCGGTGCTCGGCTTAGCTGAGGATAAGGTGGAGGGCAGAACGGTGAGGGGGGTTTAGGGATGAGGTCGTGTGGCTTTTATACTGGGAGATGGGGTTTGGAGGCAAAAGAGGACCTGTTGTCTCTAGAACGTTCACTATGTTCGTTTAACAGACTTTGGGGTGAAAACAGAGATCGGCTACTTTTTTTTTCGAAAACACAAAAAACTTTGCGTTTTGATAATAGAAAAGAAAGAGTTTTTACAAATGTACAAGCTCAGAAGAGCTAACATCGCATCGTACAACTCAACTCACTAGACCTATACCGCGGTGCGAATCAAAGCACGAATGCCGATCGCTCCCGCGGACGTCCAAGAGCAAGCCTCGTCACAGATCGTGTCGGAGATCGGCTACTCACACAAAAGCAAAATACATGTATTAGGGGAACAACTAATTTAAGTCTCAGTCGATTGCCTGTGTTTTAAACAGACATCGTTATGTGCAGCTTTAAATTAATAAAGCCACCAAATACAACTACTAGAGTTACAAGACGCTGAAGAGAATAGCTAAGACCACCAAAATTACAAGCAAACAACAAGATGCAGCAAGACATGGAGCCTACAAACACCTAGGTCTTCAAACGCTGAAACACTCGCTGATCAACGTAGAAAAAGCGAAGCGGAGGGGGAAGGAAGCGAGGAGGAAGGGGAAGATGCCACACCATGGAAGACGCCACACCATCGGAAGAGAAGGCCTTCATCAGCTTCAAACAACGACGAACTACTTCACGGTGCATCTCATTCATCGTCGAAGAGGCCCCTACCCTCTCGCCCAGGTTCGAGGGCGTTGTACTGTCAAACTTTGGAACGCTCACCCCTAGAACTCGAATTGCAATAAAAATCAAATAAGCGAAGAACAAGAGATTATGAACACGCCTTCCTAGTAAGTTGACCCCTCCATAAGCCACTCTGCCTAGCCAAAGAACCACACCCACAATGACCAGATTACAGGGACTAAAGGCTCCATAGGCAGCACCTTCGAGATGGGAGCGACACCAAGCATCGCCGATGCCCCCTCCAGCTAAGGAGATGTTGGTTTTTACCTAGAGCCAATGGTGGAGGTGCATCATTCTCAATGACGCCTCCAAGGAGGGAAGTGGCGCTCAAGTGTGTCGACTTCACCGACACCAAAAAAGTTGAGCACGACTTTTCGCCTGAATAGAGACCACAGTCCACGAAACCCACAACCACACCACCTCACACGCAAAATCGGAGAGACAAGGTCGAAGAAAATAGGGTAGGCTATGAGCCTACTCCAAGATATAGGAATGAGCAAGAGGACTCATGCACCACGAAAGCCTCCCACACATGTCATCTCACTGCCCGCACGACCAAAACCGCCAACCATCACCCACATGAAGGCACCTGCGGCCAGGCACCTCTGTGTCCACCATACGGAGCCGCTGCTCTGGAACCCGAGAAGTATACCTAACTTGTCTCTCTCCGAATGGATACACCATACACGTGCAGCAGACCAGCCCCGCTGCCGCACGATCGCACCTCTAGCACCTGTGAACTTTGCCAATGCCCCACCATTCCGTGATGAACTTGCCTCAAACATTATTTAAATATCAATTTGTCTTTTTTGTTTCTCTGTGTGAGTTTGAATTTGGTTGTGAAATTTCTATGGCCTGTAAACCCATGATACGTCTCAAACGTATATATAATTTTTGATGCTCCATGCTTGTTTATACACCATTTGCTTTGTGTTTTGTTACACTTCATGGCTTTTTTATGCATTTTCTAGAACTAACCTATTAACGAGACGCCATAGTGCCAGTTCTGTTTGTGCTGTTTTTGTGTTTCAGAAAAGCTACACAGAAAATATTCTCGGAGTTGGAAAAAACAAAAGCCAGAATTCCTATTTTTTCCGATACGAGACGAAGTCCGAGGATGAGACGGAGGGGGACCAGGGGTCAGGCGCACCATAGGGTGGCGCGGCCCAGCCCCTGGCCGCGCCACCAGGTGGTGTGACCCCCTAGCCCACCTTCTGACGCTGCCCTTCCGCCTATATATTCCCCTCGACGGGAAAACCTAAAAGTCCGATCACTTCTCCATGAGAACTAATGCAAGCCGCCGCCATTGTCGACGCGAGATCGGGAGGGTCCAGAAGGTCTTCCCGGCACCCTGCCGGAGAGGGGAATCACCGCAGGAGGCCTTCTTCATCACCATGGCCGCCTCCAGAGTGATGTGTGAGTAGTCTACCTTGGACTACGGGTCCATAGTAGTAGCTAGATGGTTGTCATCTCCACCATGTGCTTCATGTTTAGATCTTGTGAGCTGCCTATCATGATCAAGATCATCGTTGTGTAATTCTACATGTTGTGTTTGTTGGGATCCGATAAATATTGGTACTATGTCAAGTTGAATTGTTGATTTATGATCGTTATGTTATCCCTATGTTGTTTATGATCTTGCATGCTCTCCGTTGCTAGTAGATATCTTGGCCGAGTAGATGCTAGTGGCTCTAAGAGGGGGTATTTATGCTCGATAGTGGGTCCATGCCTCTAGTAATCTGGGGGAGTGACAGAAACCTCTAAGGTTGTAGATGTGTTGTTGCTACTAGGGAGAAAACAACAATCTTGTGTTAAAGGACATTCATATTATTTACATTACACACTTTGCTTAAGGCGATAATCTGTTGCTTGCAACTTAATACCCAATGGTTGTTCGGACGATATCCGGAGGGTGGATTATTAGACATAGATGCAGTTAGATTACAGTCTATGTATTATGTTATAATGCCCAAGTGAATCTCATAGTGATCCTTATGACATTTGTACGCTATCTTTATTCTATCAATTGCCCAACTGTAATTTGTTTACCCAGCATGTTGTTATTTATCTTATGGAGAGACACCACTAGTGAACTATGGACCCTAGTCCATTCTTTTACATTGCTATTACCGTTTACCTTTTACTTTCTTTATTTAGATTCTTGCAAACTACTATCTTTTACCACTCAATACGCTTAATCCTTTGTTTACAGTAAACCGGTGAGATTGACAACCTCATCGTAAGTTGGGAAAAAGTACTTGGTTTTGTTCTGTGCAGGTTCCATGTTACTGCTGGTGTAAAGCTATACCTTGGACAAGTTTTCTGGCGCCATTGTCCGGGGCTGTTGTAAAGCTAGCGGGCATCGACCTTCTGAAGTTTGGTTCTTTCTCCTACTGGTTCGATAAACCCTGGTTTCACAACTGAGGGAAGACTTGTTGTTGTGCTCATCATAACCTTCTCTTGGGGTTTTCCAACTGGGCGGTTATATACATATAAAACTCCTACATCAACACCGCACCACCAACAAGTTTTCTAGTGCCATTGCCGGGGAGAAAGAAGAATTCTGCAAGGGGAGTCTCTCGCTTCCAACCTTTTACTTTGTTATTGTTTTGCTTTATTTTATTTTTGCTTGCATCTTTTTATCAAAAATACAAAAAAATTAGTTCCTTTGATAGCTTGCATTCTGTTACTTTTACTCTTAGTTCATTATGTTGTTCCCTAAGTATGCTTTGGAGGACCTTACAATAGGTAGTGGTTTTATAATTGGGAAAGGTAACATCGAGGAGTTCTTTAATTTTGTTAGTATGCATAAAGATGTTGAGGATAGATCTTTAGCTGAGCTTGCTTCTAGTTATGAAGTTGCTGCTGCTTATTTAGTTCACATGTTTGAGGCTAGGTTTGTTAACCTTAATCCTTTTATGCAACAAATGTTTCTTAAGCTTCATGATTTAGAAGACTCCGAAAAGAAAGACTTTATTTTGGAGACTTTGCGTATAAAATTTAGAGATGTTGCTATAGAAGCTAGGAAAGTTTTTGAGCGTTTTAATATGCTTGGCTCACATGTAGAGGTTGTTGGTACAACCAAAGAAGACATCAAATTACCAATACCTTGCAAACTTGTAGGATTGCATGAAGCTTTGGAAAAGAATTTTGATTGGATTGTTCCTGAAAACCCTTTTGTTAAAGTTGTGAACCCAAGAGTGTTCATAAGGGATCTTCAAAAACTTATTTGGATACAATAAAATTCATTGTTGAAAATACTTCTGCAATTGATCTTAATGCTTCATTTGAAAATACTTGATTTGCACTTTCTGCGCCTAGCTCAAAGGCGTTAAAGAAAAGCACTCTTGGGAGATAACCCAATGTTTTCTTTTTTGTACCTTTTATTTTATTTGAGTCTTGGAAGTTATTACTACTGTAATGACCTCTCCTTATCATTTTTATTTCATTTTTGTGTCAAGAAGAACCTCTAATTTGAGGGAGGTAAGATTTGGGGAAGTTGTTGTCCTGAAACAGATTTCTGTGCTGCACCATAAAAATTTGTGAAAATTCTCAGAATATCTTTTTGATCTTCGCATGCCCCAGGTTATTTCCAAACTTTCATTAGTTTTGCACATTTCGATTTGAGCAACAGAAAGTCCTTTAAAAAAACGAGCTTTGTCAGCTATTCTGTTTTGACCGATTCTGCCACTATTTGTGTTTGCCTCTCAATTGCTTTCTTTTTTAGTTCTTTTGATCACGGAACTTTTGAGGAAGTTGCTACAGTCACTTATGCTTTAATGGATGGTATATTTGAGTTTGAAACTGAACCAAAAGAGTAGATTTACTATCATGCTTATACTAATGTTGCTAATAGAATTGTGTGAACTTTTGTATGAAGGAAGTTTTCAAGTGTAGGGAAAGGAGAGTGATGAGATGAGATGAAGTATGGACAAAATCTCAAGCTTGGGGATGCCCATGTCACCCCAATAAATATCCAAGAGGTACAAGCGTCAAAGCTTGGGGATGCCCCCGAGGCACCCCTTCTTCATCGGCAAAAATCAGGTCACCTTTCAAGACACTATATTTTTATTACTTCATGTATTATGCATTTTTCTTGGAGCATCTTTACTTTCGCTTTCAGTTTTCCTTTGTTTTGTTTGCTGCAATAAATGGTTGGACCCCAACAAATTTCATTTGTAGAAGACATACTTCATTTTTCATTGCCAAGAACACTCTAGTTTTCACTCTTATCGTTCAATAAGTGTTCTCTTTTTCTAGAACTGCGTTTAGCTTTCATTTTTCGCCTTGATTTTTATTCAGATCTTGTTATATCTTTGTATCAAGGTGTATTTAGACCACTGGTCTATGTTGGTTTTCATCTCAAAAGAGTGGTTTCAAAAAATTGAATGGTGTTGGAAAAGAGAAAAAAAAGTTTCATGCCTATAGTGGTACAAATGGGAGCTTGTTTAGACTGCGGCTTAGACTTTTGCATGTCATGCTTGATGTTATTTTAATAGTATGCTTAGTAGTTTTTGCTGTAGCATGACTTGTCTCAAATGACTGAGATTGCTTAATGTGCCTTTGAAAGAATCATGCGTTGTTTTTGTTATATGGGAGCATATTATTGTGGTTTTCTTCTTTGATGCTTTATTTGGGTTGACTTGGCGCATGCTTACACCATGTTTGACTCTAACAAGTCACCATAAGCCTCTATGATCATTTGGTTTTTGACTTGTGATACCACTTTATGCTTCAGTTAATGATGTTTTGTCGCTATGCATGATTATGGCCGTTATTGCTCTCTTAGTTGGTCGCTCCCAGTCTTTTGCTAGCCTTCATTTTGTACTGGGAGGGAATACTTCTCGTGCATCCAACTCCCAAAAACCAAGTTTCCCAAAGAGTCCACTATAAATTCCTATGCATGGTATTTGCAAGTCATTCCAAGTAAATTTTCATGTGCTACCTTTCAAAAAAACCTTCAAAATACTTCTCATTTTATGATACTGTTTTCAGCTCATGGGGACGTAGTGGTCGGATTTGGTATCTTCCATATTGTATTATTCCAAAAAAGAAAAAAAGATGAAAAAAGAAAAGAAAAAAGGCACTCCTCCATGGCATGTGAAAGTTGGTGGGCACCCGATGGAATCGGTTAGCCATGGTTTATGAAAGGAAAAGTGGGGAGGAGTGCCAAGCTTTATAAAAGAGCACTAAAGTGCCAATCTCTCTCAAAAACTTGCTTTGTATGAAAGATAGTAAGAACCCCATTGCCAGTCATTGACAAGAACAACCACCTCTCAAAATAAGTTTTTATCTCTCTGTTTTACAAATAAAAAGCTCTAGCACATGTTTAATCACTGCTTCCTTCTGCGAAGGGCCTTTCTTTTACTTTTATATTGAGTCTCCACCTTCTACCTTTATGCACCGTCTAAGAGAGCATAGTTGCCATTCTGAGTTTAATGTGTACTAGATGGTCCTGGCGCGCTCTGTTGCGCTGTTCTCAGCTTCTATCACTGATTGTTTGCGACTTGTTTATTGTTTCGATGACATGTGTTTGGTCATGTCATCAGTATGATGAGCTTATATACGATGCCTGTTTGGCACATTTTTGCATGTGGGTGCAACATGTTGCCTGTCTGACGGTGGTTGAAAAAGAGAAGAAAGATCAGATCCATGATCAAAATGGCAGCGAGCCGAACCGGTGCATGAGCTTTATGGATATACGCGGTTGTCAAAATGCTTCTAGGGTTTCATCCCTCGTCGGCGAAGTTGCCTGTCCACTCCACCTCGGTGGCCTTAAGCCTTAGAGGCGAATCACGGTCCCTCGCTGGTGGGTGATTTCGCATATTTTGTTTTGGTTGTTTTTCAATGTCTTCTTCAAAGTGGTGAGGTGGTGGCTACATCTTAAACTTAGAATAAGGTTCTCTCCGCCCTATCCTTGCTCTATGATGTGTCTAGCGTTGCCGAGGGCGTGTAGAGATGTGCATTCTGTGGATCTCCTAGGATCCAATCGGTTTTTGTGTTCATTGTTTTGGTTTCAGGTCAAACTCTTCCTATCTATGGTTACCATCATTGTTGATGGTTGGTGCATTGGTCCTTTGGGGCCTTAGGACGACGACTACACGTCAGTCTACTACAACAAGCTCTACTATGATAAGCTTTGCCTAGCTTCGGTAAACGGAGGGCCGAGAATCGTGACGCGCCTTCAGCTCATGCTAGTGTTCCTAATCGTTGCTAGGTGGTTAGGATACCTATTTGCATTTTTTTCTTACTTTCTAGGATGATTGTAGTATTGTTAATAATTATTAAAAGATCACCGATTTTTTTAGAAAAAAGCAGCAACAAGATCTAACAAAAATCAACACCAGAAGCAAAATTCTAATTCCCTAGCAAGTAAGACCCATGATAGAGACATACTACTCATTCTAAGGCTTTCAATCCTGGGGAGCTTAGAGCTCTTAGAGGAAGTCCCAAAATTTATTATTGATGGATTCATGATTATGGTTTTGCTTGTTCTTAAATTATTTATATCTAGTCACCCTCTTAAACTTGAAGGTGTCCTATGCATTTATGTTTTGCTATTCCATGAGGGACAAGCTGAAAACCACTTTACTATGTTTTTCTATATGGTTGAAACACACACTTGACTTTCATTGTTTCATTACTTATGATCTTTTGTTTGAGTTACTTTTCATGTTATAACATGGTTGCTAAGTTTTATTGTCAAGATTATGTCTTTTATGCCCATGTTTAGAGTACTTTGATCTCAGCACTCAATGCTTTACATCGTTGATCAAGATTGTGATGGTGCATATCACCTCAAAAATTATTGTTTTGTTATCACTTACCTACTCGAGGATGAGCAGGAGTTAATCTTGGGGATCCTTGATACGTCTCAAATGTATCTATAATTTTTGAAGCTCCATGCTTGTTTATACACCATTTGCTTTGTGTTTTGTTACACTTCATGGCGTTTTTATGCATTTTACAGAACTAACCTACTAACGAGATGCCACAGTGCCAGTTCCCTGTTTCTGCTATTTTTGTGTTTCAAAAAAGCTACATAGGAAATATTCTCGGAATTGGACGAAACAAAAGCCAGAATTCCTATTTTTCCCGAAACGAGACGAAGTCCGAAGATGACACAGAGGGGGACCAGGGGCCAGGTGCACCATAGGGTGGCGCGGCCCAGCCCCTGGCCGCGCCACCAGGTGGTGTGGCCCCCTGGCCCACCTTCTGACGCCGCCCTTCTGCCTATATAATCCCCTCAATGGGAAAACCTAAAGGGACAGATCAATTTTCCATGAAACCTACTGCAAGCTGCCGTCGTCATCGACGCGAGATCGGGAGGGTCCAGAAGCTCTTCCCGGCACCCTGCCAGGAGAGGGGAATCACCGTCGGAGGCCTTCTTCATCACCATGGTCGCCTCAGGTGTGATGTGTGAGTAGTCTACCTTGGACTATGAGTCCATAGCAGTAGCTAGATGGTTGTCATCTCCACCATGTGCTTCATGTTTAGATCTTGTGAGCTGTCTATCATGATCAAGATCATCGTTGTGTAATTCTACATGTTGTGTTTGTTGGGATCCGATGAATATTGGTACTATGTCAAGTTGAATTGTTGATTTATGATCTTTATTTTATCCCTATGTTATTTATGATCTTGCATGCTCTCTGTTGCTAGTAGATATCTTGGCCGAGTAGATGCTAGTGGCTCCAAGAGGGGGTATTTATGCTCGATAGTGGGTTCATGCCTCTAGTAAACTTGGGGAGTGACAAAAACCTCTAAGGTTGTAGATGTGTTGTTGCTACTAGGGAGGAAACAACAATCTTATGTTCAAGGACATTCGTATTATTTACATTACACACTTTGCTTAAGGCCATAATCTGTTGCTTGCAACTTGATACCCAATGGTTGCTCGGACGATATCCGGAGGATGGATTATTAGTCATAGATGCAGTTGGATTGCGGTCTATGTATTATGTTGTAATGCCCAAGTGAATCTCATAGTGATCCTCATGACATTTGTACGCTATCTTTATTCTGTCAATTGCCCAACTGTAATTTGTTTACCCAGCATGTTGTTATTTATCTTATGGAGAGACACCACTAGTGAACTGTGGACCCCAGTCCATTCTTTTACATTGTTATTATCGTTTACCTTTTACTTGCTTTATTTACATTCTTGCAAACTACTATCTTTTACCACTCGATACGCTTAATCCTTTGTTTACAGCAAACCGGTGAGACTAACAACCTCATCGTAAGTTGGGACAAAGTACTTGGTTGTGTTGTGTACAGGTTCCATATTGCTGTTGGTGTAAAGCTACACCTTGGACAAGTTTCATGGCGCCATTGTCCGGGGCTGTTGCAAAGCTAGCGGGCATCGATCTTCTGAAGTTTGGTTCTTTCTCCTACTGGTTTGATAAACCTTGGTTTCATAACTGAGGGAAGACTTGTTGTTGTGCTCATCATAACCTTCTCTTGGGGTTTTCCAACTGGGCGGTTATATACATATAAAACTTCTACATCAACACCGCACCACCAACCCACATCTTGTAAACACTAACATATTTTTGATAATTTTAAAAGTTTGAAATTTAATGTTTGGTATACTGGTGGCGCGGTGATGATAGTATGAAAGATGTGTAGTAAATGACCGGCCAGTTGGAAAACCCCAAGAGAAGGTTTTGATGAATATAGCAGCAAGTTTTCCCTCAGTTAAGAAACCAAGGTATGTCGATCAGGAGAAGAGCAGACAATACGACTGAAGGTGATGCTTGCAAGCTTCGTGACAGCTCCGGACAATTTATAGGGCGCCTCAGTACAAGCTTTGCTTTGCGAGCAGCAACGTGGAACCTACACACACACAACCAAGTACTTTGTTCCCAACTTGCGATGAGGTTGTCAATCTCACCGGTTTGCTTGAAACAAAGGGTATGAGCGTATCGAGTGGAAAGTGATAGTAGAAGTATGCGAGTAAAGTAAACAGTGCGAGTAAAGTAAACAGGTGATAGCAATATGATGGAAATAGGACCGGGGTCCACAGTTCACTAGTGGTGTCTCTCTATAAGATAAATAACACATGCTGGGTAAACAAATTACAGTTGGGCAATTGATAGAATAAAGATAAACGTGATATGTCAAGAAGATCACTATGCGATTTACTCTGGGCATTACAACAAAATACATAGACCGCCATCCAACTGCATCTATGACTAATAATCCACTCGCGGGGATATCATCCGAACACCCCATGAGTATTAAGTTGCGAATAACAGATAATTGCATTAAGCAAAGTGTGTAATGTAAACAAAGCATATGCCCTCGAGCATATGAATATTGTTTTCTCCCTAGTAGCAACAGCACATCTACAACCTTAGAGGTTTCTGTCACTCCCCCAGATTAAATAGAGGCATGAACCCACTATCGAACATAAATACCCCCTCTTGGAGTCACTAGCAACTACTCGGCCAAGATAGCTACTAACAACGAAGAGCATGCAAGATCATAAACAACATAGAGATAACATAAGATATATTTTAGTATAGCAACTCAATCATAACACCAATATTCATCAGATCCCAACAAACCAAACATGTAGAATTACATAACGGTGATCTCAATCATGTAGGGCAGCTCATGAGATCTAAACATGAAGCACATGGTGGAGGAGACAACCATCTAGCTACTGCTATGGACCCATAGTCCAAGGTAGACTACTCACTCATCGCTCCGGAGGCAAGCATAGCGATGAAGAAGACCTCCGGTGGCGATTCCCCTCTCCGACAGGGTGCCGGGAAGAGCTTCTGGATCCTCCCGATCTTCGGATCGACGGCGGCGGCGGATCGCGATGTGTTCTGGAAAATTGATTGGGGACTTAGGTTTTTTTTGTCGGGGGGTCTTTATAGGCGAAGGGGCATCGTCAGAGGTGGACCAAGGCGACCTCACATGTAGGGGGCGTGGCCAGGGGCTAGGCCGCGCCGCCCTGGTGTGTGGGGCCCTCGTGGCCCCCCTCTGACTCCTCTTCGGATCTCTGGAAGCTTTCGGGAAAAATAAGACTTCAGGAACTTGTTTTGTCCAATTCCAAGAATATTTCCTGTGTAGCTTTTCTGAAACACAAAAATAGCAGAAAACAGGGAACTGGCACTGTGGTGACTTGTTAATAGGTTAGTTCCGGAAAATGCATAAAAGTGCCACGAAGTGTAACGAAACATTAGGCAAATGGTGTAAAAATAAGCATGGAGCATCAAAAATTATAGATACGTTGGAGATGTATCATATACTAGATATATTTTCAAGGCTCATAAAAGAATCCAACCTAAGCCATCGATTAATGGCCACAAGAGAGAGAAAATTGAATATTTATAACTTCTCAACTACACACTAAAATTTAATTTTGTTTGAAACATCATACTCCTTATGTTGATGCCTTCAAAACAAAGAACATAGGTATACAAAATGATACAAGGACAAACAAAATAGTTTTGTGTATCTTTTTTACATTTGCATGAATCACAAGGTAATTTTAAAGTTAACACTTTTCCCAGTTGCACCACGCATGTGCTACTGGAAAAGTTCTAGTTGCAACCTATGCGCAACTATAAATCTTAGTTGAGACCCATGCTCAATTTCCATGTCGGCATGAGTAATGACGCAAATCTAGTGGTTCAAAATTTTCCCCAGTTACAAACCATGTGCAACCGGCACAGTTGCAACTCATGTGCAGCTAGGAAATCCTAGTTCCAATCCATGCGCAACTAGGAAAATTATCAACTGCAGTTAATAAGCAACTCATGTGTTTTCATGCGTCACGATGCAAATCCAATGGTCTAGGACCTCTTTTCGAGTTGCGCAACTTGAAAAATCCAAGTTGCACCCATGTGCAACTTGGATAAACTATGATGCAACCTAGTTGCAACTACCAAGCCAACATAAGTCGCGAAGTGAAAATCCAACGGTTCATGATTTTTCTTAGTTGCAACCCGTGTGCTAACAGAAATATTCAGCTACAACCATGTGCAACTAGGTAAATCTCAGTTACAACATGTACAACTCACAGATCATCAAGAGTCACAACACAAATCTAATGGTCTAAAACTTTTTTCTAGATGTGTTGGGGTTTTGAACCCAATCGAGTTAATTTTTTGGTGGTAGGGGTGTCTCCATGATTCGATGGGCTAACTATGTCATGCACACAAAGAATTATACATGCTCGATCCCCGCGAAAAAATACCTAGTAACAACCCTATGTCCTAGTGGGAATGTATATATTCAACGAATGTGTGAGGTGCTTTGCTTGCTGTTAGCCGGCCGCTAGGCTATCTCTCTTATGCCGAGGCGGGAAGAGAGAAAAGTGTCTATGGGATTGAGTGTGAAAATGATTGGACTCTCCCTTGACAGAGGGGATGGGGTATATATATGCGACTTAAGACGGTTCCTAAAGTCAGGAGAAGACATTTCTGCACGTAATGCAGGCCTCGGCAGTCAGTGTGCCAATTCCATCTAGTCGGTGGTTGAGGATCCCCCTCAGACAGAACTAGTTAACCCTCATTTAGCCTACCTGTCCCCCGAGAGTCAGACCCATATCTATCTTCATTACTATGTGGTAAAGAAGGCGGGGCCATCCACATCATGGCATTGTCACCACCGTTCTTGCACTAGCGCCACTATCACCACTACATCTAGTAGTACGACAACCACATCTAACACTTCGACGACTACTTGTAACAATGAATCACACCCCGCCAGGACAGATCTAAAAAACCATAACTCAAATCAGAAATGGGGGAAATCATACTTACCAGGGTACGAAGGGACAATGGCCCAGTTACAGGTGATGGAGGATGCATCCCACCGCTACTAGAGGCGCTAGAGGTCCTGCAGGTGCTTCGAGCAAAAATGCTCAAGCTGACGCTCCCGTGGGGTATAGAGGACAGCGGTGCCGCCATCGTGGCCACTCGAGGTAGAGCGTGCCACAACAATGGGGAAGTCCTAGTAAGGACTCCATACCCTGTCTTGAGCCCCCAGTTGAGCCGGATGATCTCGCTGTCACGGTGGCTGATACGTCTCCAACATCTCTATAATTTTTGATGCTCCATGCTTGTTTTTACACCATTTGCCTACTGTTTCGTTACACTTCGTGGCACTTTTGTGCATTTTTCGGAACTAACCTACTAACAAGTCGCCACAGTGCCAGTTCCCTATTTTCTGCTGTTTTTGTGTTTCAGAAGTGATAAATAGGAGATATTCTCAGAATTGGACGAAACAAGTTCCTGAAGTCTTATTTTTCCCGGAAGCTTCCAGAGATCCGAAGAGGAGTAGGAGGGGGCCACGAGGGCCCCACACACCAGGGCGGCACGGCCAGGGGCCTAGCCGTGCCCCCTATGTGTGAGGGCGCCTCGGGCCACCTCTGATGATGCCCCTTCGCCTATAAAGACCCCCCGACAGAAAAAACCTAAGTACCCGATCAATTTTCCAGAACACATCGCGATCCGCTGCCGCCGTCGACCCGAAGATCGGGAGGGTCCAGAAGCTCTTCCCGGCACCCTATCGGAGAGAAGAATTGCCACCGGAGGTCTTCTTCATCGCCATGCTTGCCTCCGGAGCGATGAGTGAGTAGTCTACCTTGGACAATGGGTCCATAGCAGTAGCTAGATGGTTGTCTTCTCTACCATGTGCTTCATGTTTAGATCTCATGAGTTGCCCTACATGATTGAGATCACCGTTATGTAATTCTACATGTTTGGTTTGTTGGGATCGATGAATATTGGTGTTATGATTGAGTTGCTATACTGAAATATATCTTATGTTATCTCTATGTTGTTTATGATCTTGCATGCTCTTCGTTGTTAGTAGCTATCTTGGCCGAGTAGTTGCTAGTGACTCCAAGAGGGGGTATTTATGCTCGATAGTGGGTTCATGCCTCTATTTAATCTGGGGGAGTGACAGAAACCTCTAAGGTTGTAGATGTGCTGTTGCTACTAGGGAGAAAACAACATTCATATGCTCGAGGGCATATGCTTTGTTTACATTACACACTTTGCTTAATGCAATTATCTGTTGTTCGCAACTTAATACTTGTGGAGTTCTCGGATTGATTCGCCACAAGTGAATTATTAGTCATAGATGCAGTTGGATGGCGGTCTATGTATTTTGTTGTAATGCCCAGAGTAAATCGCATAGTGATCTTCTTGACATATCACGTTTATCTTTATTCTATCAATTGCCCAACTGTAATTTGTTTACCCAGCATGTGTTATTTATCTTATGGAGAGACACCACTAGTGAACTGTGGACCCCGGTCCTATTTCCATCATATTGCTATCACCTGTTTACTTTACTCGCACTGTTTACTTTACTCGCATACTTCTACTGTTTTCCACTCGATACGCTCATAACCTTTGTTTCAAGCAAACCGGTGAGATTGACAACCTCATCGCAAGTTGGGAGCAAAGTACTTGGTTGTGTTGTGTGCAGGTTCTGTGTTGCAGCTAGCAAGCAAAGCTTAAACGAGGCACCATATATAAATTGTCCGAAGCTGTCGCAAACTAGCAAGCATCACCTTTAGTCGTATTGTTTGCTCTTCTCCTGAACGATAAACCTTGGTTTCTTAACTGAGGGAAAATCTGCTGCTATACTCATCACACCTTCCTCTTGGGGTTCCCAACGGGCTGGTCATTCACCACGCAACAAGCAACAGTGGCCAATATGCACGAACCTCCCCCAGCGGTAGCCATGTCGATGGAATCCTGACGTCCGACATCGTTGCTTTTGAAGCCAACCCTCATGGTGGCGATCGGTCGATAGATATTTTAGAAGGCATATTTAACACCAACAACACGATCGGGTTAATCAGCGCCGCCGCATCATGTAGCCCGCTATCTTCGTAGTCGGGAACCATGTGTGTCGTGATACGTCTCCAACGTATCCATAATTTTTGATGCTCCATGCTTATTTTTACACCATTTGCTTAGTGTTTCGTTACACTTCGTGGCATTTTTATGCATTTTCCGGAACTAACCTATTAACGAGATGCCACAGTGCCAGTTCCCTGTTTTCTGCTGTTTTTATGTTTCAGAAAAGTTACACAGGAAATATTCTCGAAATTGGACGAAACAAAAGCCAGACGTCCAGATATTTACCGAAGCTTTCAGAGAACCAAAGAGGAGACGGAGAGAAGCCACTGGTGGGCCACACCACCAGGGGCACGGCCTGGGGCTGGCCTATGCCCCCTATGGTGAGCCCCACCAGGGCCACTTCTGACGACGCCCCTTCACCTATAAAGACCCCCCGACGGGAAAAACCTAAATACCCGATCACTTTTCCAGAATACATCGCGATCCGCCGCCACCGTCGACCCGAAGATCGGGAGGGTCCAGAAGCTCTTCTCGGCACCCTGCCGGAGAGGAGAATCGCCACCGGAGGTCTTCTTCATTGCCATGCTTGCCTCCGGTGCGATGAGTGAGTAGTCTACCTTGGACTATGGGTCCATAGCAATAGCTAGTTGGTTGTCTTCTCCACCATGTGCTTCATGTTTAGATCTCGTGAGATGCCTTACATGATCGAGACTACCTTTATGTAATTCTACATGTTGTGTTTGTTGGGATCTGATGAATATTGGTGTTATGATCGATGTACTGAATTTTATCTTATGTTATCTCTATGTTGTTTATGATCTTGCATGCTCTCTGTTGTTAGTAGCTATCTTGGCCGAGTAGTTGCTAGTGACTCCAAGAGGGGGTATTTATGCTCGATAGTGGGTTCATGCCTCTATTTAATCTGGGGGAGTGACAGAAACCTCTAAGGTTGTAGATGTGTTGTTGCTACTAGGGGGAAAATAACATTCATATGCTCAAGGGCATATGCTTTGTTTACATTACACACTTTGCTTAATGCAATTATCTGTTGTTCGCAACTTAATACTTGTGGAGTTCTCAGATTGATTCACCACAAGTGGATTATTAGTCATAGATGCAGTTGGATGGCGGTCTATGTATCTTGTTGTAATGCCCAGAGTAAATCTCATAGTGATCCTCTTGACATATCACGTTGTCTTTATTCTATCAATTGCCCAACTATAATTTGTTTACCCAGCATGTGTTATTTTATCTTATGGAGAGACACCACTAGTGAACTGTGGACCCCAGTCCTATTTCTTTTATATTGCTATCACCTATTTACTTTACTCGCACTGTTTACTTTACTCGCATACTACTATTGCTTTCCACTCGATACACTCATACCCTTTGTTTCAAGCAAACCGGTGAGATTGACAACCTCATCGTAAGTTGGGAACAAAGTATTTGGTTATGTTGTGTGCAGGTTCCATGTTGCCACTCGCAAAGCAAAGCTCGGACGTGGCGCCCTATAAATTGTCCGGAGTTGTCGCGAAGCTAGCGGGCTGATACGTCTCCAACGTATCTATAATTTTTGATGCTCCATGCTTGTTTTTACACCATTTGTCTATTGTTTCGTTACACTTCGTGACACTTTTATGCATTTTCCGGAACTAACCTATTAACGAGTTGCCACAGTGCCAGTTCCCTGTTTTCTGCTGTTTTTGTGTTTCAGAAGTGATACACAGGAAATATGCTTGGAATTGGATGAAACAAGTTCCTGAAGTCTTATTTTACCCGGAAGCTTCCAGAGATCCGAAGAGGAGTAGGAGGTGGGCCACCAGGGGCCCACACGCCTGGCGTGAGGCCACCTGGTCCCTCCTCTGACATCGCCCCTTCGCCTATAAAGACCCCCCGACGGAAAAAACCTAAGGACCCGATCAATTTTCCAGAACACATCGCGATCTGCCGCCGCCGTCGACCCGAAGATCGGGAGGGTCCAAAAGCTCTTCCCGGCACCCTGCCGGAGAGGGGAATCGCCACCGGAGGTCTTCTTCATCGCCATGCTTGCCTCCGGAGCGATGAGTGAGTAGTCTACCTTGGACTATGGGTCCATAGCAATAGCTAGATGGTTGTCTCCTCCACCATGTGCTTCATGTTTAGATCTCATGAGCTGCCCTACATGATTGAGATCACCGTTATGTAATTCTACATGTTTGGTTTATTGGGATCCGATGAATATTGGTGTTGATGATTAAGTTGCTGTACTGAATTATATCTTTTGTTATCTCTATGTTGTTTATGATCTTGCATGCTCTCCGTTGTTAGTAGCTATCTTGCCCGAGTAGTTGCTAGTGACTCCAAGAGGGGGTATTTATGCTCGATAGTGGGTTCATGCCTCTATTTAATCTGGGGGGGGGTGACAGAAACCTCTAAGGTTGTAGATGTGCTGTTGCTACTAGGGAGAAAACAACATTCATATGCTCAAGGGCATATGCTTTGTTTACATTACACACTTTGCTTAATGCAATTATCTGTTGTTCGCAACTTAATACTTGTGGAGTTCTCGGATTGATTCGCCACAAGTGGATTATTAGTCATAGATGCAGTTGGATGGCGGTCTATGTATTTTGTTGTAATGCCCAGAGTAAATCTCATAGTGATCTTCTTGACGTATCATGTTTATCTTTATTCTATCAATTGCCCAACTGTAATTTGTTTACCCAGTATGTGTTATTTATCTTATGGAGAGACACCACTAGTGAACTGTGGACCCCGGCCCTATTTCCATCATATTGCTATCACCTGTTTACTTTACTCGCACTGTTTACTTTACTCGCATACTATATTGTTTTCCACTCGATACGCTCATAATCTTTGTTTCAAGCAAACCGGTGAGATTGACAACCTCATCGCAAGTTGGGAACAAAGTACTTGGTTGTGTGTGTGCAGGTTCCGCATCACCTTCAGTCGTTTGTCTCTCCTCTCCAAGATTGACATACCTTGGTTTCTTAACTGAGGGAAAACTAGCTGCTATACTCATCATACCTTCCTCTTGGGGTTCCCAACGGGCTGGTTATCCACCACGCACAAGGACCGTCTGCTACCACGTTAACCACACGCCATCACACGCAGCAGCTTATTTTCTGGCGCCGTTGCCGGGGAGGAAGTAGTAGACTTCTGCTAGGGGAGTTTTTGCACGCACATCCTTTACTTTGTTATTGTTTTGCTTTGCTTTATTTATTTTACCTGCATCATTTTATATCAAAAACCCAAACAAATTAGAATCCTTGGTAGTTGTTTTTACTTGTTTACTTTCGTTTTGCTGAAATGGCCAATCCTGAAAACACCAAGTTGTGTGACTTTACTAGCACGAACAATAGTGATTTTATCTGCACTCCTATTAAGCCACCTGTTCCTACTGCAAATTTTTATGAGATTAAGCCTGCTTTGTTGAACCTTGTTATGAAAGAGCAATTCTCTGGTGCTAGTACTGAAGATGCTGCAGCTCATCTCAACAATTTTGTTGAGCTATGTGAGATGCAGAAATATAGGGATGTTGATAGTGATATTATTAAGCTCAAGTTGTTTCCTTTTTCTTTGAGAGGAAAAGCTAAAGATTGGTTGCTGTCTTTGACTAAGAATAGTATTGATTCGTGGGCTAAGTGTAAGGATGCTTTTATTGGTAGATACTATCCTCCTGCTAAGATTATATCTCTGCGTAGCAATATTATGAAGTTTACTCAGTTTGATAATGAACATGTTGCTCAAGCTTGGGAAAGAATGAAATCTATGATAAAGAATTGCCCCACTCATGGACTGACTACTTGGATGATTATCCAAACTTTTTATGCAGGACTGAATTTTTCTTCAAGGAACCTACTTGATTCAGTTGCTGGAGGCACTTTTATGTCCCTTACCTGGGGCGCCGCATCAAAGCTACTCGACAACATGATGGTAAATTATTCCGAATGGCACACCGAGAGAGCTCCACAAGGTAAGAAGGTAAATTCTGTTGAGGAAACCTCTTCCTTGAGTGATAAGATTGATACCATTATGGCTATGCTTGCTAATGAAAGGACTCATGTTGATCCTAATAATGTTCCTTTGGCCTCTCTGGTTGCTCAAGAAGAGCACGTTGATGTGAATTTCATTAGAAACAATAATTTTAACAACAATGCTTATAGAAACAATTTTGCTAGTAACAATTATAGGCCGTATCCTTCTACCAATGGTAATGGTTATGGTAACTCTTATGGTAATTCCTACAATAACACTAGGGCCGTGCCCTCCGAGCTTGAGGTAATGCTCAAGGACTTCATCGGTAAGCAAACTGCTTTTAACAAGTCTTTTGAGGAAAAGTTAGGCAAAATTGATATTCTTGCTTCTAAAGTTGATAGCCTTGCTCATGATGTTGAACTTCTAAAATTAAAGGTGTTGCCTAATGATGTGAAAGAGAACAATGTTTTTGCTACCGCTAATGCTATTCAAGTTGGAATTGATGAAAATATTAGATTGTTAGCGGAATTGCATGCCAGGTGGGAAAGAGAAGATGAGATGGCTAGAGAAATGAAGGTATGTACCATTACTACCTCTAATGATGTTGCTCCTAATACTAGCAATCCTCTTACTTTGATTGGTGTAGAGAAAACTCCCACTCCTTGTGTTAAAAAGCCTAAAACTGCCAAAACCTTTTCTCAAAAGAGTGCTGAAATTTTTCGGAGTGTGGGAGATGACAGCTCTATTTCTATTAATGATTTTGATGTTGATGGCTGCAATATATCTGAAGTTATTTTGTTCTTGCAAAAGCTTGCTTTGACTCCCAATGCTAGTTCTTTAAATATTGCTTTTACTAAGCATATTACCAATGCTCTTATAAAAATTAGGGATGAAAAGTTGAAGCAAAAAGCTTCTGTTTCCAAGAAGTTAGAAGATGGTTGGGAACCCATCATTGATATGCATGTTAATGGTTATGATTGCCATGCTTTATGTGATCTAGGTGCTAGTATTTCTATCATGCCTAGAAAGATTTATGACATGCTTGATTTACCACCGCTTGAAAAGTGTTATTTTGATGTTCCTATTGCTGATGTTGCTAAGAAGAAACCTTTGGGAAGAATTAATGATGTTCTTATTGTGGTTAATAATAACCTTGTTCCCGTTGATTTTCTTGTTATGGAAGTTGAATGCCATGCTTCATATCCTATTATTTTGGGAATACCCTTTCTTCGAACTGTAGGTGCCATCATTGATATGAGGGAAGGCACTATTAAATATCAATTCCCACTAAAGAAAGGTATGGAACACTTCCCTAGGAAAAGAAAGAAATTACTTTTTGACTCTATTCTTAGAGCAAATTATGAGCTTGATGCTTCATCACTTGATATTACTTGATTCGCAATTTTCTGTGCCTAGCTCAAAGGCGTTAAAGAAAAGCACTCTTGGGAGATAACCCAATGTTTTTACTTTCAGTACTTTTTCTTTTATTTGAGTCTTGGAAGTCATTACTACTGTAATGACCGCTCCTTATCTTGTTTATTTCGTTTTTGTGCCAAGAGAAGCCTCTAATTCGAGTGAGGTAAAGATTTGGGGATGTTGCTGTCCTGAAACTGTTTTTGGTGCTGCACCGTAAATATTTGTATAAATTCTCTGTATATCTTTTGGACCTGCGATTTCTTGTGCATATGCCCCAGGTTATATCCAAACTTTTGTTAGTTGAACACTTTTTGATTTGAGCAACAGAAAACCCTCAAAAATTCGACCTTTGTCAGCTCTTCAGTTTTGACAGATTTCTGCCAATATTTGTGTTTGCCACTTTATCGCTTTCTTTTGAGTTCTTTTGATCACGGAACTTTTAGAGAAGTTGCTACAGTAGTATTTGCTATATATTTTGTGGTTTTGAGTTGAAACCTGAAGCAAAAAGAGGGTTGATTATATGTTATGCTTGCACTAATGTTGCTAATAGAATTGTGTTTAGTTTTGTATGAAGGCAGTTTTCAAGTGTAGGGATTGGAGAATGATGAGATGAGTTGAAGAATGGACAAAAGCTCAAGCTTGGGGATTCCCATGCATCACCCCAAGAAATATCCAAGAAGTACAAGCGTCAAAGCTTGGGGATGCCCCCGAGGCACCCCTTCTTCATCGGCAAAAATCTGGTCACCTTTCAAGACGCTATATTTTTATTGCTTCATGTACTATGTGTTTTTCTTGGAGCGTCAGTTGTTTTAGTTTTCTTAGTTTGTTTAGTTTGTTTGTTTGCTGCAATAAATGGTTGGACCCCAACAAATTTTCTTTTGGAGAAGTTGACTTGCTTTTCATTTGCCGAGAACGCTCTAGTTTTCACTCTTATTAAAAATCGAGTGTTCTTCTTTTTCTGCTACTGCTTTTGGTTTTCGTTTTCGCCTTGATTTGCGTTCAGACCTTGTCATATCTTTTCATCAAGGTGTATTTTTGCCTCTGATCTTTATTGGTTTTCATCAAAAGAGGTGTCTTTAAAAATTTCAAATGGTGTTGGAAAAGATAAAAAGCTTTGTGCAAAATAGTGGTACAAGAAGGAGCTTGTGTAGACTGCGGCTTAGGCTTTTTCATGTCATGCTTGATGTCTTTTTGATAGTATGCTTAGTGGTTTTGCTGTAGCATGACTTGTCTCAAATAACTGAGATTGCTTAATGAGCCTTTGAAAAAATCATGCGTTGTTTTTATTGTATGGAAGCATTATTTTGGTTTTCTCCTTGATGCTTTATTTGGGTTGACTTGGCGCATGCTCACACATGTTAGACTCTTACAAAGTCGCCAATAGCCTTCATGATCATTTAGTTTTTTACTTTTGATGCCATCTTATGCTTCTTTTAATGTCGCTTTGTCTCTTTGCATGATTATGGCCATTATTGCTCTCTTAGTTGGTCGCTCCCAGTCTTTTGCTAGCCCTCGCCTTGTACTGAGTATGAGCTCTACTTGTGCATCCAACTCCTAAAAGCCAAAGTTTTCCAAAGTGTCCACCATAAATACCTACTAGCAATTTGCTATTCCAAGTAAATTTGACTTGCTTTTATTTTCTCTTCAAATTAAACTCTTACTAGTGTTATGCGAAATTCGGTCAGTAAAGCTCTCACGAACCGAAAGGCACACTTTACTTTTTCTTGTTCTTAAAAATTTGACATTGTGGTCTCTTATGTTGAGTTGTTATGCTTGCAAGTTGTAAGTTGGATTCTAGCCCATCCATGCTGTCATGGGGCAAGCTTTCAACATTGCACCTCTTATTTGAGTTGATATCGTGATCTTTTGTTTATGGATGCCTGCGGTGTGAAATGAATTGGGAATCTTGTGGGGATCATGGAGTTTGTATATGTGTTAGGGAAACGCCGGGCCGCCAATCTAAGCCATGCATAATTCATGGTGGAAATTTGCAGCATACCCATGGTGAACATTCGACGACGCATCTCACAATAAAAAGCTAAACAAAAGGCAAATAAAAGAGATGTCGAGGTGTTCATTGTCTGCTTGTCCTGTCATTTTGGTGTGGGCTTGTTCCATGTCATCGGGCACGGAGGTACCCCATTGGCGGTTCTCAATGATATGCATATACTTACAATGACAAGAGCCTTGCTTGGGACTCTAAGTAAAGTAGCATGAGGTTTGGGTACTCGTATTCACGGGGCACGAGGTTTTCAACTTATGATTTGTCAAGCATATGCGTCATAATTGTTCTCGCATTAACTTTAACCATTCAAGATGCTTATGATGGGGGCAATGAGAGCTCAAAGCTAGTAAGTACCATAATTTTTGAAGGTTATAAAACTTGCAATCACGGCTTCCCTCTGCGAAGGGCCTTTCTTTTACTTTTATGTTGAGTCACCACCTTCTTTCTTTATGCACCATTAAGAGAGCATAGTTGTCATTCTTAGTGTAATATGCATTGTCCCAAAGTTCATTGATTGACTCATATTGTTGGTTTCACTTGTTCTTAAATTATTTGTATCTAGTCGCCCTCTTAAACTTGAAGGTGTCCTATGCATTTATGTTTTGCTCTCTTTGAAGGACAAGCTGAAAACCATTTGTATGTTTTTCCTTATGATTTGAACACACGTTTGACTTTCATTGTTTCATTTTCATGATCTTTTGTTTGTGTTCATTTGCATGTTTACAACATGGTTGCTAAGTTCTTATTGTCATGATTATATCTTTCATGCCCATGTTTTAAGTTCTTATGATCCCAGCTCACAAATGCTTACATATATGATCAAGATTATGTAGGTGCATGTCACCTAAAAAATATTCTTTTGTTATCACTTACCTACTCGAGGACGAGCAGGAGTTAAGCTTGGGGATGCTTGATACGTCTCCAACGTATCTATAATTTTTTATGCTCCATGCTTGTTTTTACACCATTTGTCTATTGTTTCGTTACACTTCGTGGCACTTTTATGCATTTTCCGAAACTAACCTATTAACGAGTTGTCACAGTGCCAGTTCCCTGTTTTCTGCTATTTTTGTGTTTCAGAAGTGATACACAGGAAATATTCTTGGAATTGGACGAAACAAGTTCCTGAAGTCTTATTTTACCCGGAAGCTTCCAGAGATCCAAAGAGGTGTAGGAGGTGGGCCACCAGGGCCCCACACGCCTAGCTGGCGCGGCCAGGGGCCTGGCCGCGCGAGCCTAGCGTGAGGCCCCCTGGTTCTTCCTCTGACATCGCCCCTTCGCCTATAAAGACCCCCCGATGGAAAAAAAACCTAAGGACCCGATCAATTTTCCAGAACACATCGCGATCCGCCGCCGCCGTCGACCCGAAGATCGGGAGGGTTCAGAAGCTCTTCCCGGCACCCTGCCGGAGAGGGGAATCGCCACCGGAGGTCTTCTTCATTGCCATGCTTGCCTCCGGAGCAATGAGTGAGTAGTCTACACTACTAGAAAAAAGCTTACCCGTAGCGCACCTAGTATGGTTACCCGTAGCGCATATGCCGTGCACTGCGGGTAGCACGCTACTAGTAAAAAAATACCCGTAGCGCATGTGTGGTGCGCTACGGGTAATAGGCTTACCCGTAGCGCATGTGTCTGGTGCGCTACGGGTATGCATATTACCCGTAGCGCACCTAACACACATGCGCTACGAGTAATATGCATACCCGTAGCGCACCATATACATATATACACATGCGCTACGGGTATGCATATTACCCGTAGCGCACCTAACACACATGCGCTACGGGTAATATGCATACCCGTAGCGCACCATATACACATGCGCTACGGGTATGCATATTACCCGTAGCGCACCAAACACACATGCGCTACGGGTATTATTTTTTTGATTTAAATAAATATGAAATCTAACAGCAGTATATATGTACTTTGCTATTAGCACAATATCACACTTATGATTCAACACAGAATAAAAGATCACACAATAATCAATTGCATCCATATATTGATAACATAGTTGTTCATTCATAACAGCCAATAGTTTTACAACATGAAGTAGCTCATTCACTCTAGAAAAACTAAGGTTCAAACGTATCGAAGGCTACAACAGGCTAGCTACATATAGAAGCATTATTTATGCTTCTTCATCAAAGATCAATTCCCCGTACTTGATTAGCAACATGCTGGCATGATGAGAGAATACCACTATGTTCTTCAACACTGTCAATGAAGTACATAGGTATGAGTCTCAAATAACTAATGGAAAGGAGCTGCTTGATCTTCTCTGTTCCTCTTTCACCTTATCCTTGAAGTTCTCTGGCTTACTAGGCAACAGATCCTGTAGAAGGCATATAACCTATCAGGCAACCCTATTACAAGAGCAAGATCGCTCTTAAAGGAACACAAAATAGGCATAAGCCATGCAAATGATCATAAAATTTCCAACAGATGGCTGTTGTACCAAATTCCTGTCATAGTGGCTATGGCACTACAATTTAAACATGGTGAATCAATACATCGACACCCATATTTGATCATGATATGATGAACTACACTCTAAGCCAACATCTAATCCATTAGGTGCTTTGAAAAACAAAAATGCATCTCACCAACATTACTAATGAATGTTTGACTGGATTGCATAATTATGTTGAGAACTGTTTGAACTACTAAGTATCAAAAACACTGGTCTGATATATTGTTAATGGAATTTAATTATACCTACAATGTGTCACCTGGAAGGTCACCATCACTGGCACGACATGGGTCAACTGAGTAGTTACAGTAGCCTGTTCCTGTCATCCAACAATGGTTTCAAAAACAACATCTCAGGCATATAACAAAAGGAAACTGGATCGTAAATCGATTACAATGTAGTTCATAAAAGAAACTATATGTCATATCTAGCAAAAAATTATCACTTTTGGTAAACAATCAGGCGTTGATTTTGATAGTGCGATCTGTTTGATACTATATTCTTTTATCACTTTTGGTAAACAATCAGGCAGGCACACGGACAGCAGCGACTCTGCACACCCAATTGGCCAGGGCAGCCAAACCAAGCTTGGTTCTTCTCAGTCTTGACATCCCGATCTGTAGCTTTGCTGTACGTCTGAGCGGCTGTGTCTTGGCCCTGCCTAGACAGCATCTAGAGCGCACAGCTCCACCCAGGCCATGACCACGCCAGGCTCTTGCCGTGTGCTTGCGTTGTAGCTCCACTGGCACACGGAAAGATCGCTGCTCGCGAGCGCCTGAAGACAGCCAAGGAAGGCAGTGGAGTCAAAGTTGCGCCTCAGAATACGCACGCGGACGGCCATGTCCAGCAGCGGACGGCAACAGGCGCGTGCCTCCGGGACGATGCCGACTCCCTCGATGTGGTGAACGTCCGTCCAGATCGGATCGAAACGAATCTAGAGTGATGGTAGAGTATACTGGGGCAAAGAAGAAGCCTAAAAAAGGGGGGCACCCCACCGCCACCGTCCGCTGACGGCATCCTCCAGCGGCGGCGGGGTGAGCAGGGCGTTGTGGAGGCGGTTTCTTTGGGCAGCGGCGGGGTGGCCTCACTTGTGCGTGCTCACCAGCGGACACCGCTCCTGAAAAACCAACGAGACAAAAAAACGTCAGATCTGCATCTCTGCTGCTGTGTTAATACGGGAGAAGAAAATGGAGAGGGGTCTGGGGCGCCTCGTGGTCGGTACCATGACTAAAAGCATGGCGTCCTGCGGCTGCAAGGCGCCGTTATGAGTGGAGCAGTCGCACGGATGGCTCGCTCGTCGAGTGCCTCGCCCGAGAGAGAGGAAAGGCCAATCTGCGCGGAGCTCATCGATGGAGTAATGGTGCCACGCCGCCAAGGAGGTCGCGCTCGCGAGAAGAGGCGGCGCTGGCGTGACGGAGGAGGACCGATCCGGCCGTCTACGGGCGACTGGATTTGCTGGTTGCTTGTGGTGGGTGGGCTCCTGGGACTGCAGTTCCCCTATGCGAGCTTTGAGCGGCCAGATCCGGCAACGACGAGTCGTTGGTGAGATGGGTAGCGATTAGCGAAGGATCTGGGAGCGAGTGGAGAGGGATTGGAGAGTGGCGGCGCAGTGAGAACACTGGAGCGAAAAGCGAATTGTGTTCTACGCGATGCAGATAGAGTTTGGAGAGTGGCGGCGGTGGAGGAGAAGAATCGGGTTAGGGTTTAGGTCAGGGGCAATGGTGAGGTTGGTAGGTTGGATGTGCAAGTTGGTCCGTTGGATCTCCGGCGCGTAGACGCCTAGACGGTTTAGATGGCTGCTATGGCCACACTTACCCGTAGCGCATGTGTATAGGTGTGCTACGGGTAGTTCAACTACTCGTAGCGCACCTATACATATGCGCTACGGGTAACTTGGACTGCTTCTACCCACACTTACCCGTAGCTCATGTGTACAGGTGCGCTATGGGTAGTTAAACTACCCGCAGCGCATGTATATCACATGCGCTACGGGTAAGTGTGGGCAGAGCTCCCCATCCGGGCCTATATATACCCGTAGCGCATTTTATATATGGTGCGCTACGGGTATGTGACATACCCGCAGCGCATATACACACATGCGCTACGGGTAAATACCCGTAGCGCACCACATATACGGTGCGCTACGGGTAGCTGTATTACCTATAGACGTTTTCCTAGTAGTGCTACCTTGGACTATGAGTCCATAGCAGTAGCTAGATGGTTGTCTCCTCCACCATGTGCTTCATGTTTAGATCTCATGAGCTGCCCTACATGATTGAGATCACCGTTATGTAATTCTACATGTTTGGTTTGTTGGGATCCGATGAATATTGGTGTTTATGATTAAGTTGTTGTACTGAATTATATCTTTTGTTATCTCTATGTTGTTTATGATCTTGCATGCTCTCCGTTGTTAGTAGCTATCTTGGCCGAGTAGTTGCTAGTGACTCCAAGAGGGGGTATTTATGCTCGATAGTGGGTTCATGCCTCTATTTAATCTGGGGGAGTGACAGAAACCTCTAAGGTTGTAGATGTGCTGTTGCTACTAGGGAGAAAACAACATTCATATGCTCAAGGGCATATGCTTTGTTTACATTACACACTTTGCTTAATGCAATTATCTGTTGTTCGCAACTTAATACTTGTGGAGTTCTCGGATTGATTCGCCACAAGTGGATTATTAGTCATAGATGCAGTTGGATGGCGGTCTATGTATTTTGTTGTAATGCCCAGAGTAAATGTCATAGTGATCTTCTTGACGTATCATGTTTATCTTTATTCTATCAATTGCCCAACTGTAATTTGTTTACCCAGCATGTGTTATTTATCTTATGGAGAGACACCACTAGTGAACTGTGGACCCCGGCCCTATTTCCATCATATTGCTATCACCTGTTTACTTTACTCGCACTGTTTACTTTACTCGTATACTATATTGTTTTCCACTCGATACGCTCATAATCTTTGTTTCAAGCAAACCGGTGAGATTGACAACCTCATCGCAAGTTGGGAACAAAGTACTTGGTTGTGTGTGTGCAGGTTCCGCATCACCTTCAGTCGTTTGTCTCACCTCTCCAAGATCGACATACCTTGGTTTCTTAACTGAGGGAAAACTAGCTGCTATACTCATCATACCTTCCTCTTGGGGTTCCCAACGGGCTGGTTATCCACCACGCACAAGGACCGTCTGCTACCACGTTAACCACACACCATCACACGCAGCACGGGCATCACCTTCAGTTGTATTGGCTTTTTCCTACTGGATTGATAACCTTGGTTTCATAACTGAGGGAAAACTTGCTGCTATATTCATCAAACCTTCTCTTGGGGTTTCCAACTGGCCGGTCATTTACTACACATTCCCACGTCAACTTGGCAATAGAAGTTTTCTGTCGCCGTTGCCGAGATTTAAGAAGAAGCTTCCACATCATCATCACCGTGCCATCAACAAGTTTTCTGGCGCTGTTGCCGGGGAAAAAGAAGACTTCTGCAAGGGGAGTTTCGCACACACATTCTTTACTTTGTTTTAAGTTTTGCTTTACTTTATTTTTACTTGCATCGTTTTATCAAAAACACAAAAAATTTAGTTTCCTTTGTAGTTGTTTTTACTTGTCTGTTTTTAGTTTGCTAGAATGAGTAATCCTGAAGTTGAAGTTTGTACTTTTAAGCAACAAGGGGGAGAGAGCTTGAAAGATGCTTGGTACTGTATTAGCAATTCTCATCATAGGTGTACAAAGAAGCATTCTACCATGATCCTCCTTAGAAATTTTTATGTTGGTATAACTAGTTGGTATAGGTACGTTCTTGATACTCTTGCGGGAGGTAATTTTCTGGGTACTCCCGCCTTTGAAGCATGCACTTTAATAGAAAGTTTAGTGGGAGTACCACCTATTCATGTTGTTAAAACTGAGATCACTTTGGAGGAAGTTATAGAAAAAGTTAGCCCTTTAGAAAAAAGTTTGCCAAATATCCTTGATAATGCTAGCCGTGTTAATAAATTGATAGAAAGTATCGGTAAGAGAATCACCATTTTAGAGGCTAGCACTACTCTTGATAGTCAAAACCTTAGGATTGGGAAACTTGAGGAGTCCATGGAAACTTTAAGTTCAATTTTCTCTTCTCTCAAGTTTAAGGAGAAAGCTTTTGTTGGAAAAGAGCAAAAATTTATGTATGTTCCCAAGGTGTCTGTGCCTGAACCGCAGCATGTTTTTAAGATTGGTAAGACTTTTAGTTCAACTAAGAGTGACTTGCAGGTTGAATCATCTTCGGGAACCTCTAAAGTGCCTAGTGTGGTAAGTGGTGATCTTGAGGAAACAGTTGATCTTAATGAATCACTTGATATTACTTGATTCACACTTTCTGCGCCTAGCTCAAAGGCGTTAAAGAAAAGCACTCTTGGGAGATAACCCAATGTTTTTATATTCAGTTCTTTTTCTTTTATTTGAGTCTTGGAAGTTATTACTACTGTAATAACCGCTCCTTATCCTTTTTATTTCGTTTTTGTGCCAAGAGAAACCTCTAATTTGAGTGAGGTAAGATTTGGGGATGTTGTTATCCTGAAACAGTTTTTGGTGTTGCACCGTAAAAATTCGTGAAAATTCTTTGTATATCTTTGGACCTGCGATTTCTTGTGCATATGACCCAGGTTATATTCAAACTTTCATTAGTTGAACACTTTTTGATTTGAGCAACAGAAAACCCTCTAAAAATTTGACCTTTGTCAGTTGTTCTGTTTTGACAGATTTCTGCTAATATTTGTGTTTGCTGCTTTATCGCTTTCTTTTTGAGTTCTTTTGATCACGGAACTTTTTGGGAAGTTGCTACAGTAGTATATGCTTTATATGTGGTGGTTTTGGGTTGAAACCTAAAGCAAAAAGGGTTGATTCAATGTTATGCTCACACTAATGTTGCTAATAGATTTGTGTTTAGTTTTGTATGAAGGAAGTTTTCAAGTGTAGGGATTGGAGAATGATGAGATGAGTTGAAGAATGGACAAAAGCTCAAGCTTGTGGATGCCCATGTCACTCCAAGAAATATCCAAGAAGTTCAAGCGTCAAAGCTTGGGGATGCCCCCGAGGCACCCCTTCTTCATCGGCAAAAATCAGGTCACCTTTCAACACACTATATTTTTATTGCTTCATGCATTATGCATTTTTCTTGGAGCATCAGTTGTTTTTAGTTTTCAGTTTCTTTAGTTTTGTTTGCTGCAATAAATGGTTGGACCCCAACAAATTTCTTTTGGAGAAGTTGTCTTGCTTTTCATTTGCCAAGAACACTCGTTGAATGATAAGAGTGAAAAACGGACTTGATCGAGTGTTCTTCTTTTTCTAGAACTGCATTTAGCTTTCGTTTTTCGCCTTGATTTGTGTTCAGATATTGTTATATCTTTGCATCAAGGTGTATTTTGACCTCTGGTCCATGTTGGTTTTCATCAAAAGAGTTGTTTCAAAAAAGGTTTGAATGGTGTTGGAAAAGAGAAAAAGCTTTATGCAAAAAAAAATGGTACAAAAAGGAGCTTGTGTAGACTGCGGCCTAGGCTTTTGCATGTCATGCTTGATGTATTTTTGATAGTATGCTTAGTGGTTTTGCTGTAGCATGACTTGTCTCAAATGACTGAGATTGCTTAATGACCCTTTGAAAAAATCATGCATTGTTTTAATTATTTGGAAGCATTATTTTGGTTTTCTCCTTTGATGCTTTATTTGGGTTGACTTGGCGCATGCTCACACATGTTAGACTCATACAAAGTCGCCATTGCCTCTATGATCATTTAGTTTTTGACTTTTGATGCCATCTTATGCTTCTTTTAATGTCGCTTTGTCGCTATGCATGATTATGGCCATTATTGCTCTCTTAGTTGGTCGCTCCCAGTCTTTTGCTAGCCCTCATTTTGTATTGAGTATGAGCTCTACTCATGCATCCAACTCCTAAAAACCAAGTTTGCCATTGTGTCCACTATAAATTCCTATGCATGGTATTTATAAGCCATTCCAAAGTAAATTTTCATGTGCTACCTTTCAAAACTTTCAACTACTTCTCATTTTGTGCCACTATTTTTAGCTCATAGGGACGTAGTGGTCAGAATTGCTATCTTCCATATTAAATTAAGTACCTGACAAGGGTATAGAGGCCCGTTAAGCTAGGCCCAATTGTAATACTAGTCGAAATATGAGTTCTTACCGTATGTCGATATTGTAATCTGTATCGGACCCTACCCGATCCTCAAGACCTGGCCACCTATATATAGGGGCCAGGAGGGGACGGTGTAGGCCAGATTGAAAGCAAGCCAGGTTTTACACCAATGTTTACTTTCATATCCACCTTGTTTGACTGAGTTTACCTTCGAGTTCATCCGACGCCCTGTCTCCCCGATCCTAAGTCCTTCATCTAGGACATTTGTCGAGTTTAACCCTCGTCAATTGGTGCCGACCGTGGGGAGTCTGGGCGTTGGAATCATGAATTCGACGGCTTTTTCGTTTTTAGCCAATAGCAAACCAGAAGTCGACGAAAGTCAAGAAAAGGAATTGACGTTCGGAAGTCTAAGCTTCTACATTGGACCTTCGGGTTCAACCCGCCTTTCGGATCCGACGAAACCAATTCCATTGGCGGGCAAAGAAGAGAGGATAACAGCATTTGGATCATCGGTAGGCTCTTCTAGTGAGGTAAACTCGCTAGTCAGCTTAGCAGCAACAGAAAAACTGCTGGGAAAATTAGAGGAACCCGAAGAAATCGGGCAAAAAATCATTGTGGAAGAAACAGTGGACAAATCAAGGGATACCGCCAGCAGAAGCAGCAGCGCCTCCAGGAGCGTACATCAGTTATGCGTAATCATCACTGAAGGAGCAGAAGAAGAAAACAATCACTCCGGCAACAAGGAGGTCGACATGCAAGTCGACAAAATAAGGAGCAATAGCAAGAAAGAGAAGGAGAAAGTACATGTTTCGGCTGGAGAATGGAGAATGATCATGACAGCTATCAACCATGGGACTGACGTACCCGCAGATTCAAGAAGAGAAGTTTTAATGGGGTACCAATACACGCTGCACCAGCGCAGGAAAAAGCTAAGGCAGGAAAGAGATATGATTATGAGAAGTCCAGATTACAATAGCACACCAAGCGAAGGATATTGGAGCGAATATGCCAACTCATCAGAATCCAGCATGGAGAGGCACAAATACCCGAAGCACAGTAGAAGGACAACAGCACGTGTAGTAGAAGAAAGCTATACGAGAAGCCCAAGCGCGAACCAACCAGAAGAGGAGGAAGAATTCATACAAGAAATACTAGAGGCAGCATTAATAGCAGCATAAACATACCTACTAACTACGCAGCCAAAACCTGGTGACTGATACGTCTCCAACGTATCTATAATTTTTGATGTTTCATGCTTGTTTTTACACCATTTGCCTAATGTTTCGTTACACTTCATGGCACTTTTATGCATTTTCTGGAACTAACCTATTAACAAGTTGCCACAGTGCCAGTTCCCTGTTTTCTGCTGTTTTTGTGTTTCAGAAAAGCTACACAGGAAATATTCTTGGAATTGGATGAAACAAGTTCCTGAAGTCTTATTTTTCCTAGAAGCTTCCAGAGATCCGAAGAGGAGTCGGAGGGGGCCACGAGCGCCCCACACACCAGGGCGGCACGACCTAGCCCCTGGCCACGCCCCCTACGTGTGAGGACGCCTCAGTCCACCTCTGACGATACCCCTTCGCCTATAAAGACCCCCCGACGGAAAAAACCTAAGTACCCGATCAATTTTCCAGAACACATCGCGATCCACCGCCGCCGTCGACCCAAAGATCGGGAGGGTCCAGAAGCTCTTCCCGGCACCCTGCCGGAGAGGGGAATCGCCACCGGAGGTCTTCTTCATCGCCATGCTTGCCTCCGGGGCGATGAGTGAGTAGTCTACCTTGGACTATGGGTCTATAGCAGTAGCTAGATGGTTGTCTCCTCCACCTTGTGCTTCATGTTTAGATCTCATGAGCTGCCCTACATGATTGAGATCGCCGTTATATAATTCTACATGTTTGGTTTATTAGGATCCGATGAATATTGGTGTTATGATTGAGTTGCTATACTGAAATATATCTTATGTTATCTCTATGTTGTTTATGATCTTGCATGCTCTCCGTTGTTAGTAGCTATCTTGGCCGAGTAGTTGTTAGTGACTCCAAGAGGGGGGTATTTATGCTCGATAGTGGGTTCATGCCTCTATTTAATCTGGGGGAGTGACAGAAACCTCTAAGGTTGTAGATGTGCTGTTGCTACTAGGGAGAAAACAACATTCATATGCTCGAGGGCATATGCTTTGTTTACATTACACACTTTGCTTCATGCAATTATCTGTTGTTCGCAACTTAATACTCATGGGGTGTTCGGATGATATCCCCGCGAGTGGATTATTAGTCATAGATGTAGTTAGATGGCGGTCTATGTATTTTGTTGTAATGCCCAGAGTAAATCGCATAGTGATCTTCTTGACATATCACGTTTATCTTTATTCTATCAATTGCCCAACTGTAATTTGTTTACCCAGCATGTGTTATTTATCTTATGGAGAGACACCACTAGTGAACTGTGGACCCCGGTCCTATTTCCATCATATTGCTATCACCTGTTTACTTTACTCGCACTGTTTACTTTACTCGCATACTACTATCACTTTCCACTTTATACGCTCATACCCTTTGTTTTAAGCAAATCGGTGAGATTGACAACCTCATCGCAAGTTGGGAACAAAGTACTTGGTTGTGTGTGTGCAGGTTCCACATTGCTACTCGCAAAGCAAAGCTTGGACGAGGCGCCCTATAAATTGTCCGGAGCTGTCGTGAAGCTTGCAAGCATCACCTTTAGTCGTATTGTCTGCTCTTCTCCTGATCGACATACCTTGGTTTCTTAACTGAGGGAAAGCTTGCTGCTATATTCATCAAAACCTTCTCTTGGGGTTTTCCAACTGATCGGTCATTTACTACACATCTTTCATACTATCATCACCGTGCCACCAACAAGTTTTCTGACACCGTTGCCGGGGAAGAAGTGGAAGACTTCTGCAAGGGGAGTTTTTCACACGCACATCCTTTACTTTGTTTTATTGTTTTGCTTTACTTTATTTTTACTTGCATCATTTATATCAAAAACCCAAAAAATTTAGAATCCTTGGTAGTTGTTATTTCTTTATTTTTAGTTCATCATGTTGTTCCCTAAGTATGTTTTGGAGGACCTCTCAGTAGGTAGTGGTTCAATTATTGGGAAAGATAACATTGAGAAGTTCTTTAATCACATTAGTATGCATAAAGAAGTCGAGGAAAAATCTTTGGTTGAGCTAGCTCCTAGTTATGAAATTGCTTCTGCTTATTTAGTTCACATGTTAGAAGCTAGGTTTGCTAGCCTTAATCCTTTTATGCAATACATGTTCCTTAAGCTTCATGAAATTGAGGATCCCGAAAAGAAAGCCTTTATCTTGGAAACTTTGCGCATATAATTTAGAGATATTGCAATTGAGGTTAGGAAAGTTTTTAAGAAGTTTAATAAGCTTGGCTTGCCTGTTGAAATTGTTGGTACACCCAATGAACATTCTAGAATGCCAATACCTTGTAAACTTGTTGCCTCCGGAGCGATGAGTGAGTAGTCTACCTTGGACTATGGGTCTATAGCAGTAGCTAGATGGTTGTCTCCTCCACCTTGTGCTTCATGTTTAGATCTCATGAGCTGCCCTACATGATTGAGATCGCCGTTATATAATTCTACATGTTTGGTTTATTAGGATCCGATGAATATTGGTGTTATGATTGAGTTGCTATACTAAAATATATCTTATGTTATCTCTATGTTGTTTATGATCTTGCATGCTCTCCGTTGTTAGTAGCTATCTTGGCTGAGTAGTTGTTAGTGACTCCAAGAGGGGGTATTTATGCTCGATAGTGGGTTCATGCCTCTATTTAATCTGGGGGAGTGACAGAAACCTCTAAGGTTGTAGATGTGCTGTTGCTACTAGGGAGAAAAAAACATTCATATGCTCGAGGGCATATGCTTTGTTTACATTACACACTTTGCTTAATGCAATTATCTGTTGTTCGCAACTTAATACTCATGGGGTGTTCGGATGATATCCCCGCGAGTGGATTATTAGTCATAGATGTAGTTAGATGGCGGTCTATATATTTTGTTGTAATGCCCAGAGTAAATCGCATAGTGATCTTCTTGACATATCACGTTTATCTTTATTCTATCAATTGCCCAACTGTAATTTGTTTACCCAGCATGTGTTATTTATCTTATGGAGAGACACCACTAGTGAACTGTGGACCCCGGTCCTATTTCCATCATATTGCTATCACCTGTTTACTTTACTCGCACTGTTTACTTTACTCGCATACTACTATCACTTTCCACTCTATACGCTCATACCCTTTGTTTTAAGCAAATCGGTGAGATTGACAACCTCATCGCAAGTTGGGAACAAAGTACTTGGTTGTGTGTGTGCAGGTTCCACGTTGCTACTCGCAAAGCAAAGCTTGGACGAGGCGCCCTATAAATTGTCCGGAGCTGTCGCGAAGCTTGCAAGCATCACCTTCAGTCGTATTGTCTGCTCTTCTCCTGATCGACCTACCTTGGTTTCTTAACTGAGGGAAAGCTTGCTGCTATATTCATCAAAACCTTCTCTTGGGGTTTTCCAACTGGTCGGTCATTTACTACACATCTTTCATACTATCATCACCGTGCCACCAACAAGTTTTCTGGCACCGTTGCCGGGGAAGAAGTGGAAGACTTCTGCAAGGGGAGTTTTTCACACGCACATCCTTTACTTTGTTTTATTGTTTTGCTTTACTTTATTTTTACTTGCATCATTTATATCAAAAACCCAAAAAAATTAGAATCCTTGGTAGTTGTTATTTCTTTATTTTTAGTTCATCATGTTGTTCCCTAAGTATGTTTTGGAGGACCTCTCAGTAGGTAGTGGTTCAATTATTGGGAAAGATAACATTGAGAAGTTCTTTAATCACATTAGTATGCATAAAGAAGTCGAGGAAAAATATTTGGTTGAGCTAGCTCCTAGTTATGAAATTGCTTCTGCTTATTTAGTTCACATGTTAGAAGCTAGGTTTGCTAGTCTTAATCCTTTTATGCAATACATGTTCCTTAAGCTTCATGAAATTGAGGATCCCGAAAAGAAAGCCTTTATCTTGGAAACTTTGCGCATATAATTTAGAGATATTGCAATTGAGGTTAGGAAAGTTTTTAAGAAGTTTAATAAGCTTGGCTCGCCTGTTGAAATTGTTGGTACACCCAATGAACATTCTAGAATGCCAATACCTTGTAAACTTGTGGGAATTCATGATGCCTTGGAAACTAATTTTAGTTGGATTTGTCCTAAAAATCTTTTTGATGAAAATAATGTACCAAGGCGTGACTACAAGGGGTACTCAAAATCTCATTTGGATAGTATTCATTTCTTTGTTCCTATGGATCTTAATGCTCCTTCTGATGTTACTTGATTCGCAATTTTCTGCGCCTAGCTCAAAGGCGTTAAAGAAAAGCACTCTTGCGAGATAACTCAATGTTTTATTTTCAGTACTTTTTATTTTATTTGAGTCTTGGAAGTCATTACTACTGTAATGACCTCTCCTTATCCTTTTTATTTCATTGTTGTGCCAAGAGAAGCCTCTAATTTGAGTGAGGTAAAAATTTGGGGATGTTGCTGTCCTGAAACTGTTTTCGGTGCTGCACCGTAAAAATTCATGAAAATTCTCTGTATATCTTTTGGACCTGCGATTGTTTGTGCATATGCCCCAGGTTATATCCAAACTTTCAGTAGTTGAACACTTTTTGATTTGAGCAACATAAAACCCCTCAAAAATTCGGCCTTTGTCAGCTGTTCTATTTTAACAGATTTCTGCCAATATTTGTGTTTGCCGCTTTATTGCTTTCTTTTGAGTTATTTTGATCACGGAACTTTTGGGGAAGTTGCTACAGTAGTACACACTTAATATGTGGTGGTTTTGGGTTGAAACCTGAAGCAAAAAGAGGTTGATTATATGATATGCTTACACTAATGTTGCTAGTAGATTTGTGTTTAGTTTTGTATGAAGGAAGTTTTCAAGTGTAGGGATTGGAGAATGATGAGATGAGTTGAAGAATGGACAAAAGCTCAAGCTTGGGGATGCCCATGCATCACCCCAAGAAATATCCAAGAAGTACAAGCGTCAAAGCTTGGTGATGCCCCCGAGGCACCCCTTCTTCATCGGCAAAAATCAGGTCACCTTTCAAAACACTATATTTTTATTGCTTCATGCACTATGTTTTTTTCTTGGAGCGTCAGTTGTTTTAGTTTTCTTTATTAGTTTAGTTTTGTTTGCTGCAATAAATGGTTGGACCCCAACAAATTTCTTTTGGAGAAGTTGCCTTGCTTTTCATTTGCCAAGAACGCTCTAGTTTTCACTCTTATCAAAAACCGAGTGTTCTTCTTTTTCTGCTACTGCTTTTGATTTTCGTTTTCACCTTGATTTGCGTTCAGACCTTGTCATATCTCTTCATCAAGGTGTATTTTTTGCCTCTGATCTTTATTGGTTTTCATCAAAAGAGGTGTCTTAAAAATTTTCAAATGGTGTTGGAAAAGAGGAAAAGCTTTATGCAAAAAAGTGGTACAAGAAGGAGCTTGTGTAGACTGCCGCTTAGGCTTTTTCATGTCATGCTTGATGTCTTTTTGATAGTATGCTTAGTGGTTTTTCTGTAGCATGACTTGTCTCAAATAACTGAGATTGCTTAATGAGCCTTTGAAAAAATCATGCGTTGTTTTTATTGTTTGGAAGCATTATTTTGGTTTTCTCCTTGAAGCTTTATTAGGGTTGACTTGGCGCATGCTCACACATGTCAGACTCATACAAAGTCGCCAATAGCCTCTATGATCATTTAGTTTTTGACTTTTGATGCCATCTTATGCTTCTTTTAATGTCGCTTTGTCGCTTTGCATGATTATGGCCGTTATTGCTCTCTTAGTTGGTCGCTCCCAGTCTTTTGCTAGCCTTCGCCTTGTACTGAGTATGAGCTCTACTCGTGCATCCAACTCCTAAAAACCAAGTTTGCCAAAGTGTCCACCATACATACCTATTAGCAATTTGCTATTCCAAGTAAATTTGACTTGCTTTTATTTACTCTTCAAATTAAACTCTTACCAGTGTTATGCGACAATTGGTCAGTAAAGCTCTCACGAACCGGAAGGCACACTTCACTTTTCCTTGTTCTTAAAAATTTGACATTGTGGTCTCTTATGTTGAGTTGTTATGCTTGCAAGTTGTAAGTTGGATACTAGCCCAGCCATGCCGTCATGGGCAAGCTTTCAACATTGCACTTCTTATTTGAGTTGATATCGTGATCTTTTGTTTATGGATGCCCGCGGTGTGAAATGAATTGGGAATCTTGCGGGGATCATGGAGTTTGTATATGTGTTAGGGAAACGCCTGGGCCGCCAATCTAAGCCATGCATAATTCATGGTGGAAATTTGTAGCATACCCATGGCGGACATTCGACGACGCATCTCAAAATAAAAAGCTAAACAAATGGCAAATAAAAGAGATGTCGAGGTGTTCATTGTCTGCTTGTCCTGTCATTTTGATGTGGGCTTATTCCATGTCATCGGGCATGGAGGTACCCCGTTGGCGGTTCTCGATGATACACATATATTTACAATGACAAGAGCCTTGCTTGGGACTCTAAGTAAAGTAGCATGAGGTTTGGGTACTCGTATTCACGGGGCACGAGGTTTTCGACTTATGATTTGTCAAGTATATGCATCATAATTGTTCTCGCATTAACTTTAACTATTCAAGATGCTTATGATGGGGGCAATGAGAGCTCAAAGCCGGTAAGTACCATAATTTTTGAAGGTTATAAAACTTGCAATCACTGCTTCCCTCTGCGAAGGGCCTTTCTTAATGTTGAGTCACCACCTTCTATCTTTATGCACCATTAAGAGAGCATAGTCGTCATTCTTAGTATAATGTGCATTGTCCCAAATTTTTCATTGATTGATTCATATTGTTGGTTTCACTTGTTCTCAAATTATTTATATCTAGTTGCCCTCTTAAACTTGAAGGTGTCCTATGCATTTATGTTTTGCTCTCCATGAAGGACAAGCTGAAAACCATTTGTATGTTTTCCTTATGATTTGAATATACGTTTGACTTTCATAGTTTCATTTTCATGATCTTTTGTTTGTGTTCATTTTCATGTTATAACATGGTTGCTAAGTTTCTATTGTCAAAATTATATCTTTCATGCCCATGTTTTAAGTTCTTATGATCCCAGCTCACAAATGCTTACATATATGATCAAGATTATGTAGGTGCATGTCACCTCAAAAATTATTCTTTTGTTATCACTTACCTACTCGAGGACGAGCAGGAGTTAAGCTTGGGGATGCTTGATACGTCTCCAACGTATCTATAATTTTTGATGCACCATGCTTGTTTTTACACCATTTGCCTAATGTTTTGTTACACTTCGTGGCAGTTTTATACATTTTCTGGAATTAACCTATTAACAAGTCGCCACAGTGCTAGTTCCCTGTTTTCTGCTGTTTTTCTATTTCAGAAAAGCTACACAGGAAATATTCTCAAAATTGGACGAAACAAGTTCCTGAAGTCTTATTTTTCCCAGAAGGTTCCAGAGATCCAAAGAGGAGTCGGAGGGGGGCCACAAGGGCCCCACACACTAGGGCGGTGTGGCCCAGCCCCTGGCCGCGCCCCTACATGTGAGGACGCCTCGGTCCACCTCTGACGATGCCCCTTCGCCTATAAAGACCCCCCGACGGAAAAAACCTAAGTACCCGATAAATTTTCCAGAACACATCGCGATCCGCCGCCAACGTCGACCCGAAGATCGGGAGGGTCCAGAAGCTCTTCCCGGCACCCTGCCGGAGAGGGGAATCGCCACCAGAGGTCTTCTTCATCGCCATGCTTGCCTCCGGAGCGATGAGTGAGTAGTCTACCTTGGACTATGGGTCCATAGCAGTAGCTAGATGGTTGTCTCCTCCACCTTGTGCTTCATGTTTAGATCTCATGAGCTGCCCTACATGATTGAGATCACCGTTATGTAATTCTACATGTTTGGTTTGTTGGGATCCGATGAATATTGGTGTTATGATTGAGTTGCTATACTGAAATATATCTTATGTTATCTCTATGTTGTTTATGATCTTGCATGCTCTCCGTTGTTAGTAGCTATCTTGGCCGAGTAGTTGCTAGTGACTCCAAGAGGGGGTATTTATGCTCGATAGTGGGTTCATGCCTCTATTTAATCTGGGGGAGTGACAGAAACCTCTAAGGTTGTAGATGTGTTGTTGCTACTAGGGAGAAAACAACATTCATATGCTCGAGGGCATATGCTTTGTTTACATTACACACTTTGCTTAATGCAATTATCTGTTGTTCGCAACTTAATACTCATGGGGTGTTCGGATGATATCCCCGCGAGTGGATTATTAGTCATAGATGCAGTTGGATGGCGGTCTATGTATTTTGTTGTAATTCCCAGAGTAAATCACATAGTGATCTTCTTGACATATCACGTTTATCTTTATTCTATCAATTGCCCAACTGTAATTTGTTTACCCAACATGTGTTATTTATCTTATGGAGAGACACCACTAGTGAACTGTGGACCCCGGTCCTATTTCCATCATATTGCTATCACCTGTTTACTTTGCTCGCACTGTTTACTTTACTCGCATACTACTATCACTTTCCACTCGATACGCTCATACCCTTTGTTTCAAGCAAACCGGTAAGATTGACAACCACATCGCAAGTTGGGAACAAAGTACTTGGTTGTGTGTGTGCAGGTTCCACGTTGCTGCTCGCAAAGCAAAGCTTCGACGAGGCGCCCTATAAATTGTCCGGAGCTGTCGCGAAGCTTGCAAGCATCACCTTCAGTCGTATTGTCTGCTCTTCTCCTGATCGACATACCTTGGTTTCTTAACTGAGGGAAAGCTTGCTGCTATATTCATCAAAACCTTCTCTTGGGGTTTTCCAACTGGCCGGTCATTTACTACACATCTTTCATACTATCATCACCGCGCCACCAGTCACCCATGGGAGCAAATGCATCAAGCCGCGATACGGAGCCTTGGGCTAGTCGAAGAAAAGCTAAAAGGAAATTTTTCAGAGAAAAATTCGACTCATCGCAGTAGAAGGAAAAAATAAGAGCTCAAGCACAAGTCTTCGCGGAAGGAAACTAGCGAATCCTCAGAAGACGAGAAAAGCCAAAAGATGAAGGAGGATGCAAGGAATATAATAGCACAAGCAAGGGTAAATAACTCACGTTACGCATGGAGGGAAGAAAACTATGAGGACGACAAAAAAGAGATGGGCGCGCTATGCTTTACCCGAAGGGTTCGCAAAATGCGGGTACCCAAAGGTTTTAAGTTGCCGCATGACCAAGAGAAGTATGACGGATCGCAAGAGCCAACCCTATGGTTGTCAGATTACCTGCAAGCAGTATAGATACTAGGAGGAACAAGAGCAACAGCCATGCAATGCTTGCAGTTACACCTCACCGGCGTAGCACGGTCCTGGTTAAATACCCTACCCAACGATTCCATTGGAAGTTGGGGAAAATTAGAAAGTCAATTCGCGAGAAACTTTTGCTCAACATATAAGCGCCCATCATCGCTAGAAGAAATCAAGTCATGCGTGCAGCAGAAAGGTGAAACACTACGTTCTTATATACAACGTTGGAGTGTAATCAAAAACTCAGCAGAAGACGTCTCCGACAAAAGAGCGATAGATGCTTTTTCGAGCGGCCTTCGTCGTACATACCTAGTGGAAGAGATAGGAAGAGCAAGGTGATACGTCCAATTTGCATCACTATTTTATATCATAATTTACTGTTATTCATTGATATATTTCATATTTAGAGTTGATACTTATGTTATTTCCTTTGTTTTCACATGTTTGATGATCATCGGAGGAGTTGCTGCCAGAGTCAGGATTCTGCTGGAAAAGGGACCATCAAGAGACCATATTTTGAAGATCAGGAAAATTTCAGAAAAATACCCAGAAATTATATTTTCCCAGAAGGCCTACGAAGCCAGAAGGAGGAGTCGAGAGGAGCCAGGGGGGCCCCACACGCCAAGGCGGCGCGAAAAGCCCCCTGGCCGCGCGGGCCCCACGTGAGGCCACCCTGGCCTACCTCTGGTCTCGCCCCTTCGCGTACATCATCGTCCCCAAAAACCTAAGTCAAGGGGGGGCTCATAGTTAGACACAGCCGCCTCTGCGGGGCAGAGAACACCAGAGAGAAAAAGCTCTCCGGCAGAGAGAAATCTGCCGGGGAAATTCCTTCCCGGAGAGGGGAGATCGTCGCCATCGTCATCACCATCGCACTGGACTTCATCGGGATCATCATCATCTCCATCACCAGCACCTTCATCTCCACCATCACCTCGCCATCCCGCTGTAACATCTTGAGTTGGATCTTGTTATATTCATAGGGGAAACTTTCCCGGTGTTGATTACTCTTGTAGTTGATGCTATTGAGTGGAACCGTTGAATTAAGGTTTATGTTCAGAGTGTTATTTACCATTATTTCACCTCTGATCATGATCCATATGATGTCTTGTGAGTAGTTCGTTTAGTTCTTGAGGACATGGGAGAAGTCAAGATGTTAGTAGTGAATTATTGTTGAGAAATATTTACTGGTTTGATATTGTTGTGGTGCTATTTCACTAGTGGTGTCATGTGAACGTCGACTACATGATACTTCACCATTTATGGGCCTAGTGAGATGCATTGTGTATTTGGCTACCGATTGTGGGGGTGCTGGAGTGACAGAAACCTAAACCTCCGTTGGGAAACCATTGCACCAGGGAGCGTAGGATCATAGAGTTTAAGGCTGTGGTTAGATTTATCTTAATTACTTTCTTGTATTTGCGGATGCTTGCAAGGGGTATAATCACAAGTGTGTATTTATCCTAGTAAGGGTAGTGCGCTAGCACAGGTTCACCCCCATAACACTTACCAAACCAATAAATACTATTGGCTCTATGAAGCGAAAGCTCTTGACAGAAACCTCCCGTGTGTCCTCGAGAACGTTTGGTTATTATAAGAACACAACCGGCTTGTCCTTTGCTGAAGAAAGGATTGGGCCACTTGCTGCAATTGTTACTACTGTCTTTTATTTACTCGCACTTTATTTACTCGTATTACCAAATACCCCTGAAAACCTGTTTGCTAGTATTTACAGTGATTCCTTGATCAAAACTGCTCATCAACACCTTCTGCTCCTCGTTGGGTTCGACACTCTTATTTATCGAAAGTACTACGATACACCCCCTATACTTGTGGGTCATCAAGACTATTTTCTGGCGCCGTTGCCGGGGAGTGTAGCGCTATTGAAGAGTGGAATTGGAAAAGGTAACCGTCACTGTGAGTATCGTTTTTATTTTGTCTTTTATTTTTGTTTTACTCTGCTATGGAGAACTCTCCATTTGGTTTCCTATTTGGAAACACATCTACTACTACTGCTGCACATGCGGAGGAACCACCACCGCCGCCGCCTGCTAAAATTGATCCTTTTAAAATACCTATGAAAATTGTTGGGCGTATTATGGATAACTGCTATTCAGGAGATGGAACTGTCCATCCGGGTGATCACTTATTATTTATACATGAATTATGCGAGTTGTTCAGGTGTGCAGGTATTTCACCAAGCCAGGTCAAGAAGAAATTATTCTCTATATCATTGAAAGGCAGAGCTGAAGAGTGGTATCGACTACTCCAAGATGGTCCATCTATGGCATGTGAGGATATTGTGCCTCTCTTTTATTCCAAGTTTTATCCTCCAAGTGAAATTCATAAAGACCATAACAAGATATATAATTTTTGGCCTCATGATGGAGAGAGTATTGCCCAAGCGTGGGGGAGATTGAAGTTACTGATGCTCAAATGTCCCGTTCATGAGCTTCCCAATAATATTGTTATTGATAATTTTTATGCGCGGCTTACTCTTCCTGATAAGGATTATTTGGATGCTTCTTGTTTTGGATCATTTACTCATATGAAAGAAGATGCTAAGTGGAAACTTCTTGACCGTATACAAGAAAATGCCGAAGGTTGGGAAAACGACAAAGGTAGGAAGTCAGGTATAAATTATGATTATGAATGCATTAAATCTTTTATGGGGACCGATGACTTTCATAGTGTTAGTGCTGCTTATGGTCTTGATTCACAAATACTTGCTAATTGTCTTAAGGCTTTTGCTTCCTATATTGATGTTCCAAAGAAAGATTGGAACAAATATCATGCGCCTTATAAAGATTCTATTAGTCATATACCTGCTGCAGCTACAGAAGTTTGTACGGTTGATAGCATCGTTCCTGAACCTTATTTTGAGAAGACACCTTTCCCTGCTAAGGTAAAGAAGTATTCTACTTTGGTAAGTGTGTCTAATAAAAGTACTAAGAAAGCTGCAGAGCCTGATGAGCAAATTACTATTAAGTCTCCTGTTGCTATATTGAAAGATCTTGTTACTAAAGATGTAGGAGATGAATATATTCTTTTTTGTGAAGATGCTTCTAACATCCTCTCGCATCCTAAAAAGCATAGGAAAGCAAGTGTTCCTGTTATTTCTGTCAGGATTGGAGATCATTGCTATTATGGCTTATGTGATATTGGTGCTAGTGCAAGTGCTATTCCTTTGGAGCTTTATAAAGAAATTATGCACGAGATTGGCACTTGCGAACTTGAAGATATTGATGTGGTTGTTCAGCTTGCTAACCGAGAGACTGTTTGGCCTCTTGGTATTGTTCGAGATGTGGAAGTTCTATGCGGTAAGACTAAATACCCTACTGATTTTCTAGTACTTGGTAAGGAGGCTAGTACAACCTGCCCTATTATTTTTGGTAGACCGTTTTTGAATACTTGTGGCGCCGTGATAGATTGTAAGAAGGAGAATTTTTTTACTAAGTTTAATGGAGAGTCTTATGAGTTTAATTTTTTCAAGTTTGCTAAGACTTCTTATGAGAATGAAACGCCTAATGAAAATTTTCGAGTTGAGCAGCTTGCTTCTATTGCTCTTGCTCCTAACAATGCCTTGCAGCAATTCATGGAAGATCACGAAAGTGATGTTTTTAGCAAGGAAAGAGAAGAGATTGACGACATTCTTCTTCGTCAACCACCATTACTCAAGCATAATTTGCCTGTGGAGGATCTTGGTACCACTTTGCCGCCTAAGGAAGATCCTGTTTTTGAATTAAAGCCTTTGCCTGATAATCTTAAATATGCTTATATTGATGATAAGAAAATATATCCTGTTATTATTAGCTCTAAACTTTCAGGAAAGGAAGAAGAAAGATTATTGGAGATATTGAGGAAACACCGAGGAGCTATGGGATATACTCTTGATGATTTAAAAGGGATTTCTCCTACTTTATGTCAGCATGCCATTAATATGGAGAAAGACGCGAAGCCAGTCGTGGAGCACCAACGCCGCCTAATTCCCAAGATGAAGGATGTGGTAAGAAATGAGGTATTAAAACTCCTTGATGCTGGTATTATTTATCCTATTGCTGATAGTAGATGGGTTAGTCCTGTTCATTGTGTTCCTAAGAAAGGAGGTATGACTGTTGTGCCTAATGAGAATAACGAGCTTATTCCTCAAAGGGTAGTTGTTGGATATAGAATGTGCATTGATTATAGAAAGGTAAACAAGGTTACTAAAAAGGATCACTATCCTTTACCGTTTATAGATCAGATGTTAGAAAGGTTGTCTAAGAAGACTCATTTTTGTTTCCTTGATGGTTATTCTGGTTTTTCTCAAATTGCTGTTAAGAAAGATGATCAAGAGAAAACCACTTTTACTTGTCCTTATGGAACTTATGCTTATAGACGTATGCCTTTTGGTTTATGCAATGCTCCTGCTACTTTTCAAAGATGCATGTCTGCTATTTTTCATGGCTTTTGTGAAGAAATTGTGGAGGTCTTCATGGACGATTTTTCCGTCTATGGAACTTCCTTTGATAATTGTTTGCACAACCTTGATAAAGTTTTGCAGAGATGTGAAGAAACTAACCTTGTTCTTAATTGGGAGAAATGCCACTTTATGGTAAATGAAGGAATTGTCCTTGGACATAAAATTTCTGAAAGAGGTATTGAAGTTGACAGAGCAAAAGTGGAGGCAATTGAGAAAATGCCCTGTCCCAGAGATGTTAAAGGTATTCGTAGTATTCTCGGTCATGCTGGTTTCTATAGGAGGTTTATTAAAGATTTCTCTAAGATTTCAAAGCCTCTTACTAATCTTCTTCAAAAAGATGTACCATTTGTCTTTGATGATGATTGTAAGGAAGCTTTTGAAACTCTTAAGAAGGCTTTAACTACTGCTCCTATTGTTCAACCACCTGATTGGAATTTACCTTTTGAAATTATGTGTGATGCTAGTGATTTTGCTGTTGGTGCTGTTCTTGGACAGCGCGTAGATAATAAGTTGAATGTTATTCATTATGCTAGTAAGACTCTTGATGCTGCTCAGAAGAATTATGCTACTACTGAGAAAGAGTTTCTTGCTGTTGTTTTTGCATGTGATAAGTTTAGATCTTATATTGTTGATTCTAAAGTTACTATTCATACTGATCACGCTGCTATTAGGTATCTTATGACTAAGAAGGATGCTAAGCCCAGGCTTATTAGATGGGTGTTGCTTTTACAAGAGTTTGATTTGCATATCGTAGATAGGAAAGGTGCTGAAAATCCTGTGGCTGACAATTTGTCTAGATTGGAAAACATTTCTTTTGATCCTGTTCCTGTTAATGATAGTTTTCCAAATGAACAGTTGGCTGCAATAAATGTAACTTCGCAAGACCTTCCTTGGTATGCTGATTATGCTAACTTTATTGTTTCCAAGTATTTGCCTCCAACCTTTACAGCTCAGCAAAGAAGAAAATTCTTCTATGATTTGAGGCATTACTTTTGGGATGACCCACATTTATATAAAGAAGGAGTCGATGGTATTATGAGAAGATGCGTACCGGAATATGAGCAACAAGAGATATTAAGAAAATGCCATAGCAGCGCCTACGGAGGGCATCATGCTGGAGATAGAACCGCACAGAAGGTTCTATAATCAGGTTTTTATTGGCCAACCCTCTTTAAAGACGCCAGAAGGTATGTTTTATCTTGCAATGAATGTCAAAGAGTTGGTAATATTTCTAGACGCAATGAAATGGCTATGAATTACACTCTTGTTATTGAACCATTTGATTGTTGGGGATTTGACTTTATGGGTCCTTTTCCTCCTTCAAAAGGCTATACCCATATACTTGTTGCTGTTGATTATGTTACTAAATGGGTAGAAGCCATACCCACAAAGAGTGCCGATGGTGAGACTTCGTTAAAAATGCTTAAGGATGTTATTTTTCCTAGGTTCGGAGTGCCTAGATATCTTATGACTGACGGAGGTTCTCATTTTATTCACGGTAGTTTTAGAAAAACTCTTGCTAAGTATGATGTCAATCATAGAATTGCTTCTGCTTATCATCCCCAAACTAGTGGGCAAGTAGAGCTTTCAAATAGAGAGATTAAGTCTATCTTGCAGAAGACTGTTAGTAGATCTAGGAAAAACTGGGCTAGTAAGTTAAATGACGCTTTATGGGCTTATAGAACTGCTTATAAGAATCCCATGGGTATGTCTCCTTATAAGATGGTTTATGGTAAAGCGTGTCACTTGCCCTTAGAATTAGAACACAAAGCTTTTTGGGCAGTGAGAGAGCTTAATAAAGATTTTAAACTAGCCGGTAAGAAAAGGTTGTTAGATTTGAGTTCTCTAGATGAGTGGAGAAACGAAGCGTATGAGAATGCCAGACTTTTCAAAGAGAAAGTCAAGCAATGGCATGATAAGAGAATTCTTAAGAGAGAGTTCCATGTTGGTGAGAAAGTTCTTTTGTATCGGTCTCGTCTCAGATTTTTTGCAGGGAAATTACTTTCTAAATGGGAAGGACCTTATGTTATTGTGGAAGTGTACCGCTCAGGTGCTATAAAAATTGCTTCATTGAAAGATGATTCTACACAAGTGGTGAATGGGCAAAGACTCAAGCATTATATTTCTGGAGATTCTTATAATGAAGATGTTGATGTTATTGAAACGGTTTCTCCGGAAGAATTTATTCAAGACAAACTGCAGGAACCTGCAGAGTTCGTTTTCGAATAGGTAACAGTTCTAGTCAGAAAAGTTTCGCGAAAAGCTCTTCCTTTAATATTTTTGCTGTTTTTACTAAATATTAAAAATCACGAGACGAAAAAGGGCACGAAAAAGAGTCCGTGTGTACCTCACACACGGGTGGCGCGGGCCCACCCCTGGCCGCGCCACCTATGTGTGAGAACACACCGGAACTCTTTTCCGTCCCGGCTTCCTCCTGTGATTTCGTTTCGATGTATAATTTTCGATTATTTAACCCCCCGGAGTCCCCGAGGTCTGTATATCGTTTTCTCGTCGTGTTTTGTTTCGAGCTGTTTTTGTCAGGGATTGCCCTTGGCTTTGGAGTTATAATGTCTTCGTCTGGTTCATCTAAAGAGAACCCTCCTACGGATTCCATCAATCCGTATATGAGGGAGCTAAAGATGCATCTGAAGGAGTTGTCACTCAAGGATGGGGAGTTGCAGATTAGAGATGTTCAAGGACCCAAGGGAGAAGGGAGTCTCGAAGCAAGGATGGAAGCATTGGAACAGGAAGTTTTCAAATACAAGAAGATGGTGGAACGCGAAGTGGACATTATCTATAGGATTAATCAAGAGCTTGTTGCCAAGTACAAGAAGGAGACTACAGAGCTTTGGAAGGATGTCCTCTCACTCCAGGAGACGACTAGCCAATTACAAGCACAACTCTACGATCTGCATAACCAAAATTGTGAGTATGAAGCTAGATTTAAACAAATGAGTACTGCTGCAAGTTTCAGGATTTTGGAGACCAAGACATCCTTCCTTGATGGAGGACCTCTGCCTTGGAAGTACGACAACGATGGAGATTCACCACCGCCACCAAAGGAGTAATTCATCATCGGTATAGGCATCCCCTTGGCTTGTTCCAAGCTTGGGGGAGTGCCGCGGTATCACATCATTACCTTTCACTCATTTACTTTTCAAGTAGTGTCGTATTATGAATAGAGAAGTTATCGTATAGAATAGTTTGCAGTTTGGAAGTATCCTCCTTAGTTGGTTATCTATGTATCCCTTGGTGTGAGTTGCGGTAATGAAATATTAATGAGAAGTTCTATCGTTTACTTTTTGCACACTTTATGTTAGTTTGCAATTTCTCTTGTATGACTAGTCTTGTTGATTGGTATTGGTATCACATTGGGAGTATGAGTAGATTTAGTTGGTTTTGGCAAACCTAGCTTGGTCAGTAGCAACTTTACCTTGAGGTTTGAGTAGAAAAGAATAAAGAAGTGCTTGTAGTTACACCACTTCAGTTTTCCCTTATGTTTGGCTTATAAGCATTGTTATTCTTAAAGTTAAAATCGTTGTACCTTCAAGAGAGTTTGCATGATTGTTCTTATTATATGTATGTTTGTATGTTTCATGCAACTCTTATGCTTGCTACCCAGCCTTGCTAGCCAAAAACCTGTACTGAGTATGAGCTCTACTCGTGCATCCAATTCCCAAAAGCCAAGTCACTTCCAAAGAGTCCACTATAAATTCCTATGCATGGTATTTTAAGCCATTCCAAGTAAATTTTCATGTGCTACCTTTCAAAAACTTTCAAACACTTCTCATTTTGTGCCACTGTTTTTAGCTCATGAGGACGTAGTGGATGGGTTTGTTATCTTCCATACTAAATTGAGTACCCCTCGACTAGGCAGCTTCATCTGCTCGTCATTAATTTTGCAAGGGAGCTGGTCAGACCATTATAATCTCAAAAACAAAGAAAAAGGCACTCCTCCAATGGAATGTGAAAGTTGGTCGGCACCCGATGGAATCGGTTAGCCATGGTTTGAGAAAGGAGAAATGTGGGGAGGAGTGCAAAGCTATAAAAGAGCACTAAAGTGCCAAGTAATCAAACATCTCGAAACCGCTCTCACTTGTTTAGTATGGAAGATATCAAGAACTCCGTTGCTAGTCGTTGACAAAAGCAACCACCTCTCAAAGCAATTTTTACCTCTGTTTTACAAATGAAAAGCTCTAGCACATGTTTAATCCCTGCTTCCCTCTGCGAAGGGCCTATCTTTTACTTTTATGTTGAGTCAACCTATTTCCCTCTGTCTCAAGCAAGCATTTGAGTTGTTATGTTTCACTCATCCATATGTTGATCCTTTTAATCATGTTTATTATCTTCCTTGTTTTGTATAATGCTTTTGTCTGAAGGAATATATCTTTGAAAGCTTTCTTTGAATGCAAAAGTTTATTTTGTTGAGCATATAGTCTTTGCTATAACAGCTCTGTTTTAAAAGGCTCCGTCTAAAAGCAAGAATAGCGTGTTCATCGTTCCTTGACCAAGAACTAAGGTTTGCCATTGCCAATTATATTTACTTTGTGCATCTTTACATGTGATTCCCTTTTACCTATTGCAAGTCTACATCTTATAAAGGGGAGTTGCTGTCGATTATAACTTGTGCTTTTGGTGAATGTGATGCTTCTTGTCCGTATTTTGATTATCGACACTTCACTCCATAAACCTGTAGTCATGTTTACCGAGCTTGGTTTTCGCTTGGGGACAAGCGAGGTCTAAGCTTGGGGGGGTTGATACGTCCAATTTGCATCACTATTTTATATCATAATTTACTGTTATTCATTGATATATTTCATATTTAGAGTTGATACTTATGTTATTTCCTTTGTTTTCACATGTTTGATGATCATCGGAGGAGTTGCTGCCGGAGTCAGGATTCTGCTGGAAAAGGGACCATCAAGAGACCATATTTTGAAGATCAGGAAAATTCCAGAAAAATACCCAGAAATTATATTTTCCCAGAAGACCTACGAAGCCAGAAGGAGGAGTCGAGAGGAGCCAGGGGGGCCCCACACGCCAGGGCGGCGCGGCCAGCCCCCTGGCCGCGCGAGCCCCACGTGAGGCCACCCTGGCCCACCTCTGGTCTCGCCCCTTCGCGTACATCATCGTCCCCGAAAACCTAAGTCAAGGGGGGGCTCATAGTTAGACACAGCCGCCTCTGCGGGGCGGAGAACACCAGAGAGAAAAAGCTCTCCGGCAGAGAGAAATCTGCCGGGGAAATTCCTTCCCGGAGAGGGGAGATCGTCGCCATCGTCATCACCATCGCACTGGACTTCATCGGGATCATCATCATCTCCATCACCAGCACCTTCATCTCCACCATCACCTCGCCATCCCGCTGTAACATCTTGAGTTGGATCTTGTTATATTCATAGGGGAAACTTTCCCGGTGTTGATTACTCTTGTAGTTGATGCTATTGAGTGGAACCGTTGAATTAAGGTTTATGTTCAGAGTGTTATTTACCATTATTTCACCTCTGATCATGATCCATATGATGTCTTGTGAGTAGTTCGTTTAGTTCTTGAGGACATGGGAGAAGTCAAGATGTTAGTAGTGAATTATTGTTGAGAAATATTTACTGGTTTGATATTGTTGTGGTGCTATTTCACTAGTGGTGTCATGTGAACGTCGACTACATGATACTTCACCATTTATGGGCCTAGTGAGATGCATTGTGTATTTGGCTACCGATTATGGGGTTGCTGGAGTGACAGAAACCTAAACCTCCGTTGGGAAACCATTGCACTAGGGAGCGTAGGATCATAGAGTTTAAGGTTGTGGTTAGATTTATCTTAATTACTTTCTTGTATTTGCGGATGCTTGCAAGGGGTATAATCACAAGTGTGTATTTATCCTAGTAAGGGTAGTGCGCTAGCACATGTTCACCCCCATAACACTTACCAAACCAATAAATACTATTGGCTCTATGAAGCGAAAGCTCTTGACAGAAACCTCCCGTGTGTCCTCGAGAACGTTTGGTTATTATAAGAACACAACCGGCTTGTCCTTTGCTGAAGAAAGGATTGGGCCACTTGCTGCAATTGTTACTACTGTCTTTTATTTACTCGCACTTTATTTACTCGTATTACCAAATACCCCTGAAAACCTGTTTGCTAGTATTTACAGTGATTCCTTGATCAAAACTGCTCATCAACACCTTCTGCTCCTCGTTGGGTTCGACACTCTTATTTATCGAAAGTACTACGATACACCCCCTATACTTGTGGGTCATCACAAGGCCAAAAACAGTATCAGAGCTAATGGAAACAGCCAACAGATTCACCGATGGAGAAGACGCGTACAATAACCAAAGGGGTCGATCACCGGAAGTCGACAAAACAAGTAGGCAAAGGCGAAGATACCGCAATGGCGACAACCACGGAAGGAGAAATCAGATAGCCGCAGGATATGATGAAAGGAATGAAGAAGGCTATGAAAACATCAAATTTCCTACGAGAGACAGCAGGAGAAAGGGGAAGCCAAGGTACTCGGGTTCTTCGGCAGAAGATATGTTATATGGTCCTTGTCGCATCCATTATGCTTACCTAGACGGGAAGAGAGTGTCCAACCACCAGATGAAGGATTGCAGAACCTTCCTAAGGTTGCAAAACGCCATGGATTCAAGCCAAGGGGCACGGCAGGGAGGAAAAAGCATTAATCAAGGATATCAAATGCAGCGACTCGCAAAACAGCTAGAGTCAAAAGTATATATATCAGCAATGATCCAACCAGTACCAAAGTCAAAGAAAGAAAGGAAGAGCATATCAAGACAGGTCAACCTAGCAATAACATCACCACCAGCTACCACGGAGTATCTAAAATGGTCCGATCAACCAGTTAGGTTCAGCAGAGCAGACCATCCGAGGAAAGTCCCAAGACCAGGCCACTCGCCAATGGTGCTCAAAGCCCAGATAGGAGGATATGATGTCGGAAGAGTATTCATGGATGCAGGAAGCGGTATAAAGCTAATATACGCTAGAACGTTGAGAGCAATGTGCATATCATTGGAAAATCTAAAGCAAACAGATTGTTCTTTCCACGGAATAGTACCAGGAGCCGCAAATTATCCTTTGGGCAAAATAGAACTCGACGTCTGTTTCGGCGACAGCAGCAATTATCACAGAGAAAAGCTGGAGTTTGAAGTCATGGACTGGCCCTCACAATATCATGCAATCCTGGGATGCCCAGCATTTGCAAAATTCATGGCAGTACCTCATTATGCATATCTCACACTCAAGATACCAGGACCCAAAGGAACGATCACGGTACAAGGAAGCTTCGAAGTATCCAACACCTGTGACAAAGAATTTAATAGGTTGGCTGATACGTCTCCAACGTATCTATAATTTTTGATGCTCCATGCTTATTTTTACACCATTTGCCCAATGTTTCGTTACACTTCGTGGCACTTTTATGCATTTTTCGGAACTAACCTACTAACAAGTTGCCATAGTGCCAGTTCCCTGTTTTCTGTTGTTTTTGTGTTTCAGAAGTGATACACAGGAAATTTTTCGGAATTGGATGAAACAAGTTCCTGAAGTCTTATTTTGTCCGGGAGCTTCCAGAGATCCGAAGAGAAGTAGGAGGGGGGCCACAGGGGCCCCACACACCAGGCCAGCGCGGCCAGGGCCTGGGCCACGCCAGCCAGGTGTGAGGCCACCTGGCTCCACCTCTGACATTGCCCCTTCGCCTATAAAGACCCCCCGACGGGAAAAACCTAAGTACCCGATCAATTTTTCAGAAACACATTGCGATCCGCCGCCGTCGTCGACCCGAGATCGGGAGGGTCCAGAAGCTCTTCCCGGCACCCTGCCGGAGAGGGGAATTGCCACCGGAGGTCTTCTTCATCGCCATGCTTGCCTTCGGAGCGATAAGTGAGTAGTCTACCTTGGACTATGGGTCCATAGCAGTAGCTAGATGGTTGTCTTCTCCACCATGTGCTTCATGTTTAGATCTCATGAGCTGCCCTACATGATTGAGATCACCGTTATGTAATTCTACATGTTTGGTTTGTTGGGATCCGATGAATATTGGTGTTATGATTGAGTTGCTATACTGAAATATATCTTTTGTTATCTCTATGTTGTTTATGATCTTGCATGCTCTCCGTTGTTAGTAGCTATCTTGGCCGAGTAGTTGCTAGTGACTCCAAGAGGGGGAATTTATGCTCGATAGTGGGTTCATGCCTCTATTTAACCTGGGGGAGTGACAGAAACCTCTAAGGTTGTAGATGTGCTGTTGCTACTAGGGAGAAAACAACATTCATATGCTCAAGGGCATATGCTTTGTTTATATTACACACTTTACTTAATGCAATTATCTGTTGTTCGCAACTTAATACTTGTGGAGTTCTTGGATTGATTCGCCACAAGTGGATTATTAGTCATAGATGCAGTTAGATGGCGGTCTATGTATTTTGTTGTAATGCCCAGAGTAAATCTCATAGTGATCTTCTTGACATATCACGTTTATCTTTATTCTATCAATTACCCAACTGTAATTTGTTTACCCAGCATGTGTTATTTATCTTATGGAGAGACACCACTAGTGAACTGTGGACTCCGGTCCTATTTCCATCATATTGCTATCACCTGTTTACTTTACTCGCACTGTTTACTTTACTCGCATACTTCTACTGTTTTCCACTCGATACGCTCATAACCTTTGTTTCAAGCAAACCGGTGAGATTGACAACCTCATCGCAAGTTGGGAACAAAGTACTTGGTTGTGTGTGTGTGCAGGTTTCGCGTTGCTGCTAGCAAAGCAAAGCTTGGACGAGGCGCCACATATAAATTGTCCGAAGCTGTCGCTAAGCCAGTCCGCATCACCTTCAGTCGTCATTGTCTGCTTTTCTCCTGATCGACATACCTTGGTTCTTAACTGAGGGAAAACTTGCTGCTATATTCATCAAAACCTTCTCATGGGTTTACCAACTGGCCGGTCATTTACTACAAGCCAACAAGTTTTCTGGCACCATCATCACCGCGCCATCAACAAGTTTTCTGGCGCCGTTGCCGGGGAAGAGTGGAAGACTTCTGCGAGGGGAGTTTTTCGCATGCACATCCTTTACTTTGTTATTGTTTTGCTTTACTTTATTTATTTTACCTGCATCGTTTTATATCAAAAACCCAAAAAAATTAGAATCCTTGGTAGTTGTTTTTACTTGTTTACTTTAGTTTTGCTGAAATGGCCAATCCTGAAAATACCAAGTTGTGTGACTTTACTAGCACAAACAATAGTGATTTTATCTGCACTCCTATTGCACCACCTGCTCCTGCTGCAAACTTTTATGAGATTAAGCCTGCTTTGTTGAACCTTGTTATGAAAGAGCAATTTTCTGGTGCTAGTACTGAAGATGCTGCAGCTCATCTAAACAATTTTGTTGAGCTATGTGAGATGCAGAAATATAAGGATGTAGAAAGTGATATTATTAAGCTCAAGCTGTTTCCTTTTTCTTTGAGAGGAAAAGCTAAAGATTGGTTGTTGTCTTTGACTAAGAATAGTATTGATTCATGGCCTAAGTGTAAGGATGCTTTTATTGGTAGATACTATCCTCCTGCTAAGATTATATCTCTGTGTAGCAATATTATGAAGTTTACTCAGTTTGATAATGAACATGTTGCTCAAGCTTGCGAAAGAATGAAATCTATGATAAAGAATTGCCCCACTCATGGACTGACTACTTGGATGATTGTCCAAACTTTTTATGCAGGACTGAATTTTTCTTCGAGGAACCTATTGGATTCAGCTGCTGGAGGCAATTTTATGTCCCTTACTTTGGGCACCGCAACAAAGCTACTCGACAACATGATGGTGAATTACTCTGAATGGCACACCGAGAGAGCTCCACAAGGTAAGAAGGTAAATTATGTTGAGGAAACCTCTTCCTTGAGTGATAAAATTGATACCATTATGGCTATGCTTGCTAATGATAGGACTCATGTTGATCCTAATAATGTTCCTTTAGCCTCTCCGGTTGCTCAAGAAGAGCATGTTGATGTGAATTTCATTAGAAACAATAATTTTAACAACAATGCTTATAGGAACAATTTTGCTAGTAACAATTATAGGCCGTATCCTTCTACCAATGGTAATGGTTATGGTAACTCTTATGGTAATTCCTCCAACAACACTAGGGCGGCGCCCTCCAAGCTTGAGGTAATGCTCAAGGACTTCATCGGTAAGCAAACTGCTTTTAACAAGTCTGTTGAGGAAAAGTTAGGCAAAATTGATATTCTTGCTTCTAAAGTTGATAGCCTTGCTCATGATGTTAAACTTCTGAAATTAAAAGTGTTGCCTAATGATGTGAAAGAGAACAATGTTTTTGCTACCGCTAATGCTATTCAAGTTGGAATTGACGAAAATATTAGATTGTTAATGGAATTGCATGCCAGGTGGGAAAGAGAAGATGAGATGGCTAGAGAGATGAAGGTATGTACCATTACTACCTCTAATGATGTTGCTCCTAATGGTAGCAATCCTCTTACTTTGATTGGTGTAGAGAAAACTCCCACTCCTTGTGTTAAAAAGCCTAAAACTGCCAAAACTTTTTCTCAAAAGAGTGCTGAAATTTTTCGGAGTGTAGGAGATGACAGCTCTACTTCTTTTAATGATTTTGATGTTGATGGCTGCAATATATCTGAAGTTATTTTGTTCTTGCAAAAGATTGCTTTGACTCGCAATGCTAGTTCTTGAAATGTTGCTTTTACTAAGCATATTACCAATGCTCTCATGAAAATTAGGGATGAAAAGTTGAAGCAAAAAGCCTCTGTTCCCAAGAAGTTAGAAGATGGTTGGGAACCCATCATTGATATGCATGTTAATGGTTATGATTGCCATGCTTTAAGTGATCTAGGTGCTAGTATTTCCATCATGCCTAGAAAAATTTATGACATGCTTGATTTACCACCGCTTGAAAAATGTTATTTTGATATTCCTATTACTGATGTTGCTAAGAAGAAACCTTTGGGAAGGATTAATGATATTCTTATTGTGGTTAACAATAACCTTGTTCCCGTTGATTTTCTTGTTATGGACGTTGAATGCCATGCTTCATGTCCTATTATTTTGGGAAGACCCTTTCTTCGAACTGTAGGTGCCATCATTGATATGAGGGAAGGCACTATAAAATATCAATTCCCACTCAAGAAAGGTATGGAACACTTCCCTAATAAAATAAAGAAATTAATTTTTGACTCTATTCTTAGAGCAAATTATGAGCTTGATGCTTCATCACTTGATATTACTTGATTCGCAATTTTCTGCGCCTAGCTCAAAGGCGTTAAAGAAAAGCACTCTTGGGAGATAACCCAATGTTTTATTTTCAGTACTTTTTCTTTTATTTGAGTCTTGGAAGTCATTACTACTGTAATGACCGCTCCTTATCCTTTTTGTTTTGTTTTTGTGCCAAGAGAAGCCTCTAATTCGAGTGAGGTAAAGATTTGGGGATGTTGCTGTCCTAAAACTGTTTTCGGTGCTGCACCGTAAAAATTCGTATGAATTCTCTGTATATCTTTTGGACCTGCGATTTCTTGTGCATATGCCCCAGGTTATATCCAAACTTTCGTTAGTTGAACACTTTTTGATTTGAGCAACATAAATCCCCTCAAAAATTCGGCCTTTGTCAGCTGTTCTGTTTTGACAGATTTCTGCCAATATTTGTGTTTGCCACTTTATCACTTTCTTTTGAGTTCTTTTGATCACGGAACTTTTGGGGAAGTTGCTACAGTAGTATTTGCTATATATGTGATAGTTTTGGGTTGAAACCTGAAGCAAAAATAGGTTGATTATATGTTATGCTACACTAATGTTGCTAATAGATTTGTGTTTAGTTTTGTATGAAGGAAGTTTTCAAGTGTAGGGATTGGAGAATGATGAGATGAGTTGAAGAATGGACAAAATCTCAAGCTTGGGGATGCCCATGCATCACCCCAAGAAATATCCAAGAAGTACAAGCGTCAAAGCTTGGGGATGCCCCCGAGGCACCCGTTCTTCATCGGCAAAAATCAGGTCACCTTTCAAGACACTATATTTTCATTGCTTGATGCACTATGTGTTTTTCTTGGAGCGTCAGTTGTTTTAGTTTTCTTTGTTAGTTTTGTTTTGTTTGCTGCAATAAATGGTTGGACCCCAACAAATTTCCTTTGGAGGAGATGTACTCGCTTTTCATTTGCCAAGAACGCTCTAGTTTTCACTCTTATCAAAAACCGAGTGTTCTTCTTTTTCTGCTACTGCTTTTGGTTTTCGTTTTCACCTTAATTTGCGTTTAGACCTTGTCATATATTTTCATCAAGGTGTATTTTTGCCTCTGATCTTTATTGGTTTTCATCAAAAGAGGTGTCTTTAAAATTTTAAATGGTGTTGGAAAAGAGAAAAAGCTTTATGCAAAATAGTGGTACAAGAAGGAGCTTGTGTAGACTGCGGCTTAGGCTTTTTCATGTCATGCTTGATATATTTTTGATAGTATGCTTAGTGGTTTTGCTGTAGCATGACTTGTCTCAAATAACTGAGATTGCTTAATGATCCTTTGAAAAAAAATCATGTGTTGTTTTTAATTGTATGGAAGCATTATTTTGGTTTTCTCCTTGATGCTTTATTTGGGTTGACTTGGCGCATGCTCACACATGTTAGACTCTTACAAAGTCGCCAATAGCCTCTATGATCTTTTAGTTTTTGACTTTTGATGCCATCTTATACTTTTTTTAATGTCGCTTTGTCGCTTTGCATGATTATGGCCATTATTGCTCTCTTAGTTGGTCGCTCCCAGTCTTTTGCTAGCCCTCGCCTTGTACTGAGTATGAGCTCTACTCGTGCATCCAACTCCTAAAAGCCAAAGTCTTCCAAAGTGTCCACCATACATACCTACTAGCAATTTGCTATTCCAAGTAAATTTGACTTGCTTTTATTTTCTCTTCAAATTAAGCTCTTACCAGTGTTATGCAAAATTCGGTCAGTAAAGCTCTCACGAACCGGAAGGCACACTTTACTTTTTCCTGTTCTTAAAAATTTGATATCGTGGTCTCTTATGTTGAGTTGTTATGCTTGCAAGTTGTAAGTTGGAGACTAGCCCAGCCATGCAGTCATGGGCAAGCTTTCAACATTGCACTTCTTATTTGAGTTGATATCGTGATTTTTTGTTTATGGATGCCCGCGGTGTGAAATGAATTGGGAATCTTGTGGGGATCATGGAGTTTGTATATGTGTTAGAGAAACGCCGGGCCGCTAATCTAAGCCATGCATAATTCATGGTGGAAATTTGCAGCATACCCATGGTGAACATTCGACGACGCATCTCACAATAAAAAGCTAAACAAATGGCAAATAAAAGAGATATCGAGGTGTTCATTGTCTGCTTGTTCTGTCATTTTGATGTGGGCTTGTTCCATGTCATCGGGCACGGAGGTACCCCATTGGCGGTTCTCAATGATATGCATATATTTACAATGACAAGAGCCTTGCTTGGGACTCTAAGTAAAGTAGCATGAGGTTTGGGTACTCGTATTCACGGGACACGAGGTTTTCAACTTATGATTTGTCAAGCATATGCATCATAATTGTTCTCGCATTAACTTTAACCATTCAAGATGCTTATGATGGGGGCAATGAGAGCTCAAAGCCGGTAAGTACCATAATTTTTGAAGGTTATAAAACTTGCAATAACTGCTTCCCTCTGCGAAGGGCCTTTCTTTTACTTTTATGTTGAGTCACCACCTTCTTTCTTTATGCACCATTAAGAGAGCATAGTTGTCATTCTTAGTATAATGTGCATTGTCCCAAAGTTTTCATTGATTGATTCATATTGTTGGTTTCACTTGTTCTTAAATTATTTGTATCTAGTCGCCCTCTTAAACTTGAAGGTGTCCTATGCATTTATGTTTTGCTCTCTTTGAAGGACAAGCTAAAAACTGTTTGTATGTTTTCCATATGATTTGAACACACGTTTGACTTTCATTGTTTTATTTTCATGATCTTTTATTTGTGTTCATTTGCATGTTTACAACATGTTCTCCACCATGTGCTTCATGTTTAGATCTCATGAGCTGCCCTACATGATTGAGATCACCGTTATGTAATTCTACATGTTTGGTTTGTTGGGATCCGATGAATATTGGTGTTATGATTGAGTTGCTATACTGAAATATATCTTTTGTTATCTCTATGTTGTTTATGATCTTGCATGCTCTCCGTTGTTAGTAGCTATCTTGGCTGAGTAGTTGCTAGTGACTCCAAGAGGGGGTATTTATGCTCGATAGTGGGTTCATGCCTCTATTTAACCTGGGGGAGTGACAGAAACCTCTAAGGTTGTAGATGTGCTGTTGCTACTAGGGAGAAAACAACATTCATATGCTCAAGGGCATATGCTTTGTTTACATTACACACTTTGCTTAATGCAATTATCTGTTGTTCGCAACTTAATACTTGTGGAGTTCTCGGATTGATTCGCCACAAGTGGATTATTAGTCATAGATACAGTTGGATGGCGGTCTATGTATTTTGTTGTAATGCCCAGAGTAAATCTCATAGTGATCTTCTTGACATATCACATTTATCTTTATTCAATCAATTGCCCAACTATAATTTATTTACCCAGCATGTGTTATTTATCTTATGGAGAGACACCACTAGTGAACTGTGGACCACGGTCCTATTTCCATCATATTGCTATCACCTGTTTACTTTACTCGCACTGTTTACTTTACTCGCATACTTCTACTGTTTTCCACTCGATACGCTCATAACCTTTGTTTCAAGCAAACCGGTGAGATTAACAACCTCATCGCAAGTTGGGAACAAAGTACTTGGTTGTGTGTGTGCAGGTTCCGCGTTGCTGCTAGCAAAGCAAAGCTTGGACGAGGCGCCACATATAAATTGTCTGAAGCTGTCGCTAAGCCAGTCCGCATCACCTTCAGTCGTCATTGTCTGCTTTTCTCCTGATCGATATACCTTGGTTCTTAACTGAGGGAAAACTTGCTGCTATATTCATCAAAACCTTCTCTTGGGGTTTACCAACTGGCCGGTCATTTACTACAAGCCAACAAGTTTTCTGGCACCATCATCACCGCGCCATCATTGGCACAAACCTTTGGCATGACAGCAGAGTATGCAAGGCTAAAAGGCGAAACCGACCACAACGTGCTACCCAACGTCGGGCGATCCCTGCCAGATCAGGCTTTCGATGCAACTCAAGACTCAAAGAAAATACAGGTCCATCCGACGGACCCAAACAAGACCACTTCCATTGCGGTAAACTTGGACCCCGCATAAGAAAGCGCGCTCGTCGAGTTCCTCCGTGAGCGCTGGGAAATCTTCGCCTGGTGTCCCTCAGATATGCCAGGTGTTCCCGGGGAACTCTTCGAGCACGCACTAAACGTGGATCCTAAAGCAAAGCCGGTCAAGCAACCACTACGACGATTCGATGAACCCAAGAGGAAAGCAATAGCATCAGAGCTACATAGGCTGGAAAACGCAGGGTTCATCCGAGAAATCAAAACGTTGACTTGGGTATCTAATCCAGTTATAGTCCCCAAGAAGAATACAGACGTACAAAGAGTATGTGTCGACTACACATCTCTCAACAAGCACTGTCCAAAGGATCCCTTCCCCCTGCTTCGCATTGACCAAATAATTGACTCAACAGCAGGGTGTGAAAGGCTTTCCTTCCTAGACGCATATTCCGGCTACAACCTGATCAAGTTGAAGAAAGAAGACGAGGAAAAACAGCTTTTATAACACCTTATGGCGTGTTCTGCTACCAAGTCATGCCTTTTGGCCTAAAAAACGCAGGAGCAACCTATCAGAGGATGATGCAAAACTGCCTTGGAAGTCAAATAGGGCAAAACATCCAAGTTTACATCGATGACGTGGTCATCACCACGAGAAAGGAAGAGTCTCTTATCAGCGACCTGGCAAAAACCTTCGACAACCTGAACAAGTATAAGCTCAAGCTCAACCCGACAAAATGCTCCTTCGGTGTATCAGCAGGGCAACTTTTGGGGTTCCTAGTATCAGCAAGAGGAATAGAGGCAAACCCAGAAAAGATCCAAGCAATATTAACAATGGGAAAACCAACAAAGCTACACGACATACAGAAACTCGCAGGACGCGTCGCGGCGCTAAGTCGATTTGTGGCTCGACTAGGAGAGAAAGCACTACCTTTCTACGCGCTCATGAAAAAATCAGATGATAAATTCGAGTGGACAGAAGAAGCGGATATGGCCACCAGAGGTCTTCTTCATCGCCATGCTTGCCTCCGGCGCGATGAGTGAGTAGTCTACCTTGGACTATGGGTCCATAGCAGTAGCTAGTTGGTTGTCTTCTCTACCATGTGCTTCATGTTTAGATCTCGTGAGCTGCCTTACATGATCGAGACTACCTTTATGTAATTCTACATGTTGTGTTTGTTGGGATCCGATGAATATTTGTGTTATGATTGAGTTGATGTACTGAATTTTATCTTATGTTATCTCTATGTTATTTATGATCTTGCATGCTCTCCGTTGTTAGTAGCTATCTTGGCCGAGTAGTTGCTAGTGACTCCAAGAGGGGGTATTTATGCTCGATAGTGGGTTCATGCCTCTATTTAATCTGGGGGAGTGACAGAAACCTCTAAGGTTGTAGATGTGCTGTTGCTACTAGGGGGAAAACAACATTCATATGCTCAAGGGCATATGCTTTGTTTACATTACACACTTTGCTTAATGCAGTTATCTGTTGTTCGCAACTTAATACTTGTGGAGTTCTCAGATTGATTCACCACAAGTGGATTATTAGTTATAGATGCAGTTGGATGGCGGTCTATGTATCTTGTTATAATGCCCAGAGTAAATCTTATAGTGATCCTCTCGACATATCATGTTGTCTTTATTCTATCAATTGCCCAACTGTAATTTGTTTACCCAACATGTGTTATTTTATCTTATGGAGAGACACCACTAGTGAACTGTGGACCCCAGTCCTATTTCCTTTATATTGCTATCACCTGTTTACTTTACTCGTACTGTTTATTTTACTCGCATACTACTATTGCTTTCCACTCGATACGCTCATACCCTTTGTTTCAAGCAAATCGGTGAGATTGATAACCTCATTGTAAGTTGGGAACAAAGTATTTAGTTGTGTTATATGCAGGTTCCACGTTGCCGCTTGCAAAGCAAAGCTCGGACGAGGCGCCCTATAAATTGTCCGGAGCTGTCGCGAAGCTAGCGGGCATCACCTTCAGTCGTATTGGCTTTTTCCTACTGGATTGATAACCTTGGTTTCATAACTGAGGGAAAACTTGCTGCTATATTCATCAAACCTTCTCTTGGGGTTTCCAACTGGCCGGTCATTTACTACACATTTCCACGTCAACTTGGCAACAGAAGTTTTCTGTCGCTGTTGCCGAGATTTAAGAAGAAGCTTCCACATCATCATCACCGCGCCATCATGTCGTCATTTCGGCCAGCCGAGGAGGAATCTTCGCCAGGGCACCCCGAGACGGAGGGGGCGAATAAGGCGACACAACCATTGAGCGGTTGATAGGACGTGAGAGGGGTGACAAAGAGAAAGAGGAGGGACGATAACAGTTGACTCGAGTGCATGCAAGGAGTTATTGGAGCATCTCCCACGCTACCCCACGCCACACGTATAACCATTAGAAACATGGACATATTTTTGTGCTCGGTTCTAGCTTCATAAAAACTGCCGATTCTCGTAGGGTCTGGCTCGGAGGTGCTTTAAAACTCGTTGGGGCCACAACGCCGAGGCCTACCAGGCAACCAAATAGGCCAACTTTGCTTTTTGAGATTTAGAAACAAGTAAATTGCATTTTGAGATTTGGAAACAAGTAAATCAAAAGGCCCAATCCAGGAACCCCCCACATTCAGAGGCAGACAGCCTTCCACCCTATAAAAAAGCCCTAGCCCCACCACCACCGTGCATCCCCACCAGCGCCGCCGACCCCACCTTCCAGACCCGAAATCCCCCACCACCAAATCCAATGATGTCCTCCCCTGCGACTGCGCCCTCCGAACTCGTCCTCTACAACCTCGTCTCCGCCCAAACCCTAAACCCCCCAAACCCCACCGCCGCCGCCGACGACCCCGCCCCCGACGCGGAGCGCCGCGTCCGCCCGCGCCGCTCCGCGGACCGCCACGCCAAGGTCGCCGGCCGCGGCCGCCGCGTCCGCATCCCGGCCATGGTCGCCGCGCGCGTCTTCCAGCTCACCCGCGAGCTCGGCCACCGCACCGACGGCGAGACCATCGAGTGGCTCCTCCGCCAGGCCGAGCCCTCCATCATCGCCGCCACCGGCACCGGCGTCACCCCGCAGGAGGCACCCCCCGCCGCCGTTCCCGTCGCCGGCCTCGGCACGTCATACTACCAAGTGCCCTACTACACCGCCCTCCTCATGCAGCCTCCCAGCGTCGAGGAGCAGCCTCTGGCGTCCGCGCCCGCTGACGACGCCGACACCGCCGCCGTCTCGGAGGAGAACAATTGATTGATTGACACAGGGGAAGCTAGGGTTAGGGGCTTTGTTAGGGTTATTAGTGTCCGAAGAGTTCATTAAGATCTGTAGTAATCCTGGTCTCCTCCCCCGGAATAATTTGATCTTGTTGCCACGGCACGGGTTAGGCCCATTAGAGGGGCGATTCAAGCGAGCAGGGGAGGGGACTGGGATGGTAGAAGTATTAGTGGTCTCTCAGTGGTTGTTGAGTGAGTGTGCTACTGATGTCTCAGTTCTTGTGAATGGTTCAGTGCTTACTTTAATCTGAAGATGTGCTTGGCCGTGTATGTCAATGTTCTATCTCTGCATGTGATTTTGTTGTTATTTTGTTTGAGCAGTACCTGGTTTTGGTTCTGCAGCAGAAGTTTGGCATGATAGAACTCCGAATGATGGCCATAGTTCTTACTTTCTGACCACATTTCTGAACAACAGCAATGCAGTATTGTACTCTATGTGCCCCTGAAGCCCATCCAGTTCTGCGACCCAAATGCTTGGACAAGATTTCGCTAACTAATATACCTGTACAAGTTCAGGTATGGATATACTGTTATGCTAGTATATTTTATTTATTGTATAAGTACTTTATTGGCACGGCCTTTCTGTGTTGTATCATCATACTGAACTGATCAAGAGCATATGCTGTATCATGCCATGTGGATCCCTCAAGATAAATGTCTGAACTACTAGGCTTCTAGCATTTTACTATGACCTAACATATCATATTATGGGATGGAGGGAGTATTTTTTTACCTTTCAGTATGTAAGTTTGCATGCATTCTCCTGGAATACTTGATCACTCCACAGTCCATAGCCATTGCGTATTTCTATTTTGATTTTATAATTAATAAAACATAAACTGTCAATTAGTAATATGTACTCCCTTCGATCGGAAATAACTGTCGGGCACTTAGTACAAACTTTGTACTAAGCTAGTACAAAATTGCCGACAGTTATTTCCGATCGGAGGAAGTACTGTTTATTAGCATGTTCCTGTGACCTACTCCCTCCATCCCATAATATAAGATGTTATTAGTATATTGGTTGTAATAACATCTTATAGTATGGGATGGAGGGAGTGTTTTTTTACCTTTCAAGTATGTAAGTTTGCATGCATTCTCACAGGATACTTGATCACTCCACTGTCCATAGGCCATTGCATATGTCTTTTTGGATTCCATTGTTAACAAAACATTGACTTGTCAATTATTAGTAATATATACTGTTTATTAGCCTAAATACATACTCCCTCCATACCATAAAGCATGTTGCTAAAATGGATGTATCTAGAACTAAAATGTGTCTAGATATGTCCATTCTACCGACATGTTTTATGGAACAGAGGGAGTATCTTTAAATGTTGTGAATGACAAGTCATGAGATTGCATATATCTGATATGAACAGAGATGAAACTTAAAAATGCACATATATTGCATCAAGGACTTATTTAGAGCTTTATATTATGCTTATCAATTCTACATGATCAGGAGTACTCATGTAAAGCTGATTGTTTGGTCTAAACATACTGATTTGGTTAGGAAATAAATGCCCTTTTATCCGAGAGTACGCCAAAGGCGTATCTTAGGCTTATAGAAGGCAGATATAAGTTTACTGGACCCTGTCAAAGTCACAGCTGACCAGACATGGGGAACACCTAAACCACACACTAGACTAAGCTAACTTCTCTCGTTATAAATAACATTTTTGAGTAAAAATGGAGGTGCTATGGTCCTTAGACCGTAAAAGAGACCATAGCAAGGTAAATACCGCCTACAGAACACTTGTGTGACATAGCTTCCTTAGGATTTGACAGACTAAACTACCAAAGATAGGGCAGAATATATGAGACCTAATCTCAATATTATTTTTTTCGAACACGCACCAGACATGTGGCGTTTGTATTAGAAGAAGAACGCCAAGAAGGAACAAAAGCTTACAAGGGTGAACCAGCAAAACTAAAAAAAAAACAAAATGCTCACGACTTGGAGGATATGGTGCATGCTCACGACATAAAATCCCTGTTGCTGCTGGGGGTTTTGTTATGCAATTTCCATTATCATGATCTGTCATTATTGTGGAACTTCCTTGACTCTGCTCACCATTGGAGGATATGGTGCATGCTCACGACTCTGCCATCAATGGAGCCAGGCCTGACATACTCCATTTGGAATTTCAATGGATCAGTAAAATGAATGTTGTCGGTAACTGGCAAACCATCAAACATTTCCTGAAATTCATTGTTTAATTGAACATTGTTTTCCAATGCTCCAAGATATTGCACACAGATGTTTATCTGCTAGGCCTGGCTCCCATAACTAGCAATGGCACTTACAAGGAACTAGCAAACTAGAGAAAAACATTTGGTTTACCGTGCTCCATTTTTAATGCTGGTTAATTGAACGTTGTGGTGTTATTTTGGAGAACACTTTAGCTCTGTTTTTTGTACATGAACAAACGTCCTGGTTGTCATATCATTATTGCCAAAAGATGTGGTTAATCTCATGAGATGATTATTTTGTTAAAACAGTTTTGTATTTGTTGTGACATGATGACATCTATTGCAGGAAAAGATAACATCCATCTTTAAAACTTCATTTTCCTCTCCCTTTTTAACATAATCTTTGGCTGCAATGGGATCAACAATAGTTGGCATGCAATGTCGTGGAGAACTGCTGTGCTTCTGGTGTAGCACTTTTGGAGCATCATGATGCTCTACAGAGCTGTTTATTGTGATAATTGAGCATTTTTAGATTAATACTAGAGTAGTTTATTTTAGTAACGTTAACATGCATATAGTTTTCACTTTTCAGATGCTAATATTTTCTCATTTCTATTTGCTGATACCACCTATTCTAAAGATTTTGTATTTAGAAATGATTTAATTAGTAAGTTGTGGTTTCTCAGTTCTACTGTTCTGGGGATGACTGATTGTGAAGCTTTGGCATTTAGCACAACACATGCGATACCTCGATGTTCAGGCTAATGTGGATGTCATTTTCGCCATTTTTTGGCTGATTCATGCTCTTGCAATATATTTTCAGAGAAGCCTTTGAGATGCTGGTGATGGAGATGGCGGTGATGATAGTGATGATGCTCTTGTACTGCTCCTTATGAAGTTTCCCGCAAAACCAGCAGTTGGTGATCGAGGCCTGTGAAGGGTCGTCAAGAGGGGTGGAATTGCAGGTTTGTACAAGATACTTTCAGTATAACTGTCTACTCTTGTACTGCTCCTTATGAAGTTTCCTGCAAAACCAGCAGTTGGTGATCGAGGCCTGTCTAAAACCCATCACGCAGGACCTCGAGTCGCCACTAGTTCATATAAAACCCATCAGGCCCGTGAGAAAAGTTCAGTTTCAGCCCATGTTCTAAAATAAAGCCCATGTGCCCGTTCATATATGATGTCTGAAATCTTAATCAATTCGTTATACCTTTTTTTTTTCTGCCATCCTTGAGGAAAGTCCTTGTTCAACCTTCAAAGACATAATACTGCCGGATAAAGTGATCGATCGGGGTCCATCGTCACATGCTTGCGTGCGTGCCTGTTAGTTGTACATGTATGTGGAATGTTGCTTTCTGATCGTTATAGATCTAGATGTACTGCTAGAGCTACTGTTCATTGTCCGATAGTTTATGAAATGAATGCCTTAGTACTACCCCGTCTTACCACTAGTATTACTTATCGTAAATATAAATGTATTTAGGTAGTACTGTACTAAAATATGTCCGGATAAATCCATATTAGTGACAGGTAGTGGTCTTCCTTCTCGTGCCCTTCTCGTATTAACGAGTGGCAAAGTTTGAATGATCTAGGGCTCGCTTGGGTGATCGTTTTAAATTATGTCACCAGTCCGGAATTATGGAGCACGTTGTATTTTTCGCGTGGCCTGCCTACCTCCGTAAAAAAAGTTCCCCCCGTTTCCGTTGATATCGGGGCCCTAATTTGCCAATTCAACAGATTGCCATAACCTAAGCTGTGCGACATACACATTACAGTTGCCAGGAAAGGTCCATGTCGAGATCTGACGGCGACCGTTGACAAGGACCGTTACAGTATTACCCCTGTCCTGAATGAGCTCCAAATGACGCGATGCCGTGTTACTCAGCCGGCGAACCAAAGTCCGATCGATCATCGTACTACTTGTTGATTTGATAATTTATCTCTGCGTGGACGGATCGATGAGGCCGTTGTCGGATGATATGATCATCCTCTGCCATTTGGTCTCTCGATCGGCACCGACCGGTCATGCAACATGGTAGTATAATATCCTTCCAAATATTCGATATGCTATCGCTGGTGATCGAATTTACACATGATGCTCTCGTCATCCTTGTACTTGTGTGCGTATTCCATGACGTAGACGTCTTCTCCTGAAAGTTAAACAAGTTTCTTCTTAGTTATAGTTAGTTTATGTAACCAGGAACTAATCAAATCTTTCAGGGGGAAACCCACATGGACGGAAGACTGCTCCTGATCAGTCGTGGCCCAGAAAAAGTCAACGGCCACGATCGAGCCTAGAGAAAGAGCCACCAAGGGACCGATGATTATTTTACTCCCTGGAATGAACTCACGGTTCACTTCGCTTGATTGATTTGGGAACTGCAAATGCTCTGCATCGAGGACCAGTGGAGAGACTCCCAAGCCCACCACCAAATCTAACGTTTGAGCGCTTCTTCGACCAGGATTTGCTAGCTATCGCGTGCGTTGTCATTTGTTTAGTTAAAATGGATTTACCTTTTTGACGGTAGACCACCGTTCAGGTTTGTCAACATAATCGCCAATGACAAGACACTAGTGTTTTATTTTAAAAAAAGACACCACTGTTCACTTCATCAATTTCGATGCAGTCTATAATACAAGTTGGCTGGCTATGCGTGTCTTGTATATGTATTGTACTTTAGGGCTAGAATGGAAAATATAAGAACATCTTCACATAAGGAATATGCGATAGCCATGTCTTCAACTACATAGTTTTATATCAATTTATTTATATTGTCCATGATATTCTAACCAAGTCTTCGTCAAACGCCTTCAAGCAAAATACAATCAATGATTTTTTGACTACATCCATGCCAAAATATTGATGTTTTCCAACATATAAATAAACCATGATGGTACTAACAACCATTTTTCTAAAAATATTTATGGTAAGGAAAAGTTCAAGGAGCATTTTCTATCAAAGTCCAGTGTTGGTTACTAACTCCAATCATACTGGTCTCTTAAATATCAAAACAATTTATATTGTGTTCTTTGATATATTTGTAATGGTTTTGGCCATGATGTAGCAATGGTTAAGGACATCTTTTCAGCACAAAAATAGGACATGTGTAATATCATAAGAACATGGGAAAATGAAAAAATTCCCTTCAAAAACTTAACATAGTTTATTGTTTTCAAAAGCATATCTAAAATCTAGAAAGTATAAAAAATTATTTTTCTTGGGTATCTTAAAATTCAAAGGAACTATTAGAAAATTAAGATTAACAAAAAATATGACAACAAACAATAGAGATGCATGAAATTTTAGTAGTTATTACCAAATTACTTGATTGTGCAAATGTTTCTGATTGCTATATCCTTCCAGATTCTATATTTCTAATCATATATAGTCTTTTCGGTTCCTATAGCTTTTAGGAACTTTAACCAAATATTGATTTTTTCTAAAAAATAATATAATAATTGCTCTCCTTTTGCTCTTATAAAATTGTAATGCAATATTTTTTGTTGACTAGCTTTTCACGTGTGCAAAAGCGATGACGGACCTAGGATAATATCAGTGGGGGTGTTAGGCTTCAAAAAATTATATTGTGCTTCGCATTTGGTCTAAAATGGACTGGTTGATTCACTAGTTTGAAGTTCTTACCACAAATATGTGCCAATTTAGCTTGTTTGCACCTAATATACAGTTAGAATTAGCCTAATTACTATTAGGCAAGAGAGTTTTATATTTTTGAAGGGGGTGCCATGGCAACCCTGGATCCGCTCCTGTGCAGAATCACCACAATATCATTATGAAAAGCATTTCCGCTGATTTGCGGGGCCAAATCCACATGGTTTGAACACCAAAGGGACAAAAAAGGTCTGGTATTAAGTTGAGTGACGATACTTACACCTGAACACAAATGATGAACAAAAAAACCATGTTACTTGTAAGACTTAAGTATATATAGTAAACTAAACTTCGTAATAAATATAATGATTGTTGTAGATGGTGGTGGTTGTTTCTAATTGGTAGTCAAATCTTGATAGGTATTTGACTTCCTTAGATTTTAAAACATCCATGACATGTAGGAAGTACTAAGTGGTGGTGAACTATGGAGTATTGAATGTCGACATAGGCATAACATAACACACATTAGGAGTCACTGGGGATTTTTCTTATATCATGGATTAGAGAATCCCTCATGTCTACTCGAAAGTACAAACAATGAAGTGTATTATAATATCGTTACAATGTAGTCCCTTTGCCTAAAATTAGATTATCGCTAAACGAGTGAACATAGACACTAAAATATATCTAGATACATGTGCATCGATGACAACTAGTGTGAAACTGAGGGAGTAGTTTTCAGTGGTAGTGGTAAACAAACAAGATAACTCTTAATAGCTATAAACGAGGATGTCATCTGGTTTTTTTGCTAGCCAACCAAAACATAAGCTATACAACCCCATGGTAATCATCGTCAACGATACATCAACAGAGTGCAAACTATTGGTTAGTTTTTCCTCCTAAAAAGTTATCATTTCTACAAGTGAGAGCTATCATTTCTGCAAGTGGGAGCCAAATCAACCACTATGCCTACTAAAAACTTGTGGCCTCTTAACCTGTAGTCTCTTTATACAAAACTAACATGCTATAAAGATATCCATCGAACAATCTAAGTCCACTAAAAAAATACCCTAGAAAGATATTTATTAAAAACACAAAAATGCAAATGAATTTTCCGCGCAAGTAGTAGCTTGTCGTCTCTACGAACGAGTATGATTAGTTTTTTCTTCCAAGAAAACGCTATACCATTTCTCCCGCGAAAAGCCAAATCAACCTCTATAGAAGCTTAACCTACGGTCCAACTTAGACCAAAACAAAAATATTATCCTACTAGATAGATATTTATTAACCAATGAAATTGAATTGCTCCTTTTAATCTATAGTACTCGTTGCTGAATCGTATGCATCTAAATATATTTTAGTGTAGGTTTCGACCATGAGGAGTAAAAAACAAGAACAGTCCACGATGGGATCCAAGCCTGATTTCGGCACCAACCCCTGCCACCGGATCAACTCTTTGTTTATGGGTATAATCGTGAATCCATCACAGTTCACATGACACGCCTCCCTTTCCACTCTGCCATCCATCGGCATCCGGACGAATTTTCAAAGCTGTACGCGCGTCTCAAAACGTTTAAAATCGCATCATTTCTGCACATGTTGTCCCCGTCTCTCCGCCTCCACTTCTTCCATCCCTCTATCCCAGACGGACTAGGCTAGCTCCATTCCCTGCTCTGCTGATTGATTCGGAATGCGCGATGCCAAGCCTTCGCGGTACCGGCGGCGGGCCGCCCTGCTCCTCCTTCTGCTCGCGATGTTCGCTGGACGTGCCAGCGGGCAGCAGCAGGCACCGCCGGCGGCGCCGGACATGCGGGTCGTGGAGGAGCAGCTCACGGGGCTGACCAAGGACGTCGCCAAAACCATCTCCGAAAGCTTCAGCTTCTGCGTCGCCGACCCGTGAGTACTCCCGATAGCTTCAGCTGTGCCTGTGCTGGCCGGTGGTGCCCTGCCGGCCTGCCCTGCATCGGCTGGACTTGCTTTATTTCTTTTCATTCTCCGGCGGCGATTGATCCTGGTCGTGTTTGGTTGTTGCCTGCGCAGGGTGGAGGACTGGAACGAGGCCTTCAACTACAGCTCCAACCTCGGCTTCGTGCAGCAGTGCCTCGCCGACACCAAAGGTGCGCCCAAGGCCCAACCGTCCCGGACTTTCCGATTGCTCTCGATCAGTTCATTCGTGCAGCTCATGTGCTCGATGAATTGCTTCCTTGTTGGTTTCTTGATTCTCGGGTTGACTACTGTTCCATTCCCTTGAGCCCATTTTCTTGATCTCTTTCGCCACGGTGGGTCCGCTGATTAAACTAGCTGCTAGCGACGGCCATCCGTGTTTCATCCTCTCACCGGACTGGATCGAAGTGGAACACGTCCAAATGCTCCGCTCCAATGCACCCGGCCAGGGCCAGCCTGATGCTCGTGGACGCTAACAATCTTTTCCTAGTAGTAACAAAGTCCATTCGAAATTGTGCGTCTGTTGCTGTGTCCTGGAAGCAACACTTGCAGATAAAAACTCGGTTTTTCTCGGATTGAATTGTCGTCCTGTTCGTATTTTTCTCAGGGTGAAAGTGTGACAGAAAAAAAGGTGTCACGGACTCGTGACAAGTGGGGTTATCGAAACAGCGGTTTACTTGTTGCGTCATGGTTGAGTGTGACTGGGTACCATTGGGTTTGAGATGATCAACTCCAAATAATGCTGGCTGATCATTTGTATGGTCGTCACGCGTTAGCCACTTGCTTGACTCATGACCTTGTTCGACAAGTCTGACCATCTTATCTTATTTTTCATTTTCACATTTATTCTTTGTGGGGTAAGAGCATCCCGAATTCCCTAACGATAAGTCCCTGAAGACTGTTATCATTATTATGTCTAGATCCATATATTTTTTCACATTGTATTGTATCTAGCTTCAGACAAGGTGTCTGATGTGAGAAAAATGCTCTCAGGTGACATGGCTCAGCGCTTATGCACGCCGGCAGAAGCGAAGTTCTACTTCAGAAGCCTGTTCAACTCCAAGGGCGAGAAGAATCTCTTCCTCAAGACAAACATAAACTGTGGCCTGACCTCCTGGGCGCCCGGTTGTGAGCCAGGATGGGGTTGCTCTGCTGGTTCAAACCCTGTCCCCGGCAATAACAACGGCGACAGTATCCCGCCCAGAACTACCGACTGTCAGCCGTGTTGCGAGGGCTTCTTCTGTCCACGCGGTCTCACTTGCATGCTGCGTGAGTTCTTTTGGCAACTTCCACAGAACAATATTATTATGTCTTAACATCTGCAGAAGAAAGATCAAACACAGCCTTGTGAAATGACTTGAGTTTCCTCTCTCCTCTGACTACAGCTTGTCCTTTGGGAGCATACTGTCCACATGCCACAATGAACACAACCACTGGTCTTTGTGATCCGTAAGATATCTTCTTTGTATTTTTTTTTCGCATTTGGTGTCATGATTAACAAATGTAGTGGCTGAGTTTGCTAAATTTATACAGATATGAGTACCAGATAACTCAAAATTCGACCAATGAATGTGGTGGGGCTGACAAGTGGGCTGATTTTGATAGCACCGAAGAAATCTTCTGTCCAGCTGGTTACCATTGCCCAACACCAACATCTAAAGATTCTTGTAGCCGTGGGTAATGATCGAATCCTATGGCATCTCTATCTCACGCTACATACTATTTGAATCTGTTTTGACTTATTTCCTGTTTGTTGCTTCTGCAGGCATTTTTGCAAATTGGGTTCCACCACAGAAAAGAGTAAGCAGGTTTCATCTTTAATGACGACACCATTGTATGTATCCTTGGATAAGCTGACTTTGGATTAAATTTCAGAATGCATCGTAAAAGGCTCATGTAAGGAAAACGAGGAGAATGAAAGTATTATCATTTTGGGCGCTTTTTTAGTGGTAAATTCTGCAATACTGTTTCAGCATTTCAATATTTTGCTATCTTACCTCCTATTTCTAGCATCATATTTTCACGGTCCACCTATTGGAACAATTTTCCTTCCATGTTCGTAATGTAATGTGCTTAGTCGACCGCAGTGCACCAAGTGTTGTGTTGCACCAAGGAGTACCAAATGAAGGCTTGCTTCTTGATGCAGGGTGCAATAGGTGTGTTGCTCTTGATCATATACAACTGCTCAGGTCAGTTCCTCACTATTCGCGAACGGAGGAAGGCGAGATCGAGGGAGAACGCCATTCAGCTGGCTCGGCAGCAGCTCAAAGCTCATGAGGGATGGAAGGCTGCCAAACAGCTCGCGAGGAGACATGTAAATGGTGTCCAGGATCATTTGTCTCGCACATTTTCACGCAGGAGATCCTTCCGACAGCAGCCAGATCCTGAGAGCCAAAGGGTGCAGGAAACACGCCTGATGGGTTCGGTCAAGGAACATGAAATGTCAGACTCTGCCGTGTTTGCAGCTCAGAGGACAAGCGAGATATCTGAAGTCATGCCTTCGGTTGTCATGGACATAAGCAACGATGGAGAAATTGTTATGGACAAACCTGTACCAAAAGGCAAGCACAGATCAACTCACACTCAGATATTCAAGTATGCGTATGGTGAGATTGAGAAGGAGAAGGTCAGGCAGGAAGAGAACAAGAACATGTCATTCACAGGAGTGATTGACATGGTAAAGGAGCAACAAAAGGAGATAACTAGACCTTTGCTCAAGGTTGAGTTCAAGAACCTGACCTTGACACTTGGAAAAAGGAAACTGCTGAGATCTGTCACAGGTGAACTCCAGCCAGGCCGTGTTACCGCTGTAATGGGCCCCTCAGGAGCCGGTAAGACCACATTCCTTAATGCTGTCTCCGGGAAGGTAACTGGTTATCAGATGACCGGTTCAGTCCTTGTTAACGGGAAGCATGGAAACATACGGTCTTACAAGAAGATCATTGGCTTTGTGCCTCAGGACGATGTTGTTCATGGGAACTTGACTGTGGAGGAGAACCTTTGGTTCAGTGCAAATTGCAGGTAATGGTTTTATATCCGATACACTTCTAGTAATAAGCTCATCAATTTCTGAGCATTTCTACTGTAAACTTTCAGGCTCCCTGCGAGAATGTCACAACGTGACAGGGTTCTCATTGTGGAGAGGGTAATAGACTCCCTGGACCTTCAGGGGGTCAGAAATTCGGTGGTTGGGACGGTGGAGAAGCGTGGGATCTCTGGAGGGCAGAAAAAGCGTGTCAATGTGGGGATGGAGATGGTGATGGAGCCATCTCTTCTGATCCTGGATGAACCAACCTCTGGCCTGGACAGTTCCTCGTCTCAACTGCTCCTCAAAGCGCTTCGTCATGAGGCACTTGAAGGCGTGAACATTTGCGCCGTTGTTCACCAACCGAGGTTGTTCTCAAACTAATATTCTTGCTATAACACAGATACTTCTGAAAGGTTTCTCATATCTTTTTTATATGTTGTTCAGCTATACATTGTACAACATGTTTGATGATTTGATTCTTCTGGCAAAAGGAGGCCTTATTGTTTACAATGGTCCAGTCAAGACCATCGAGGAGTTCTTCATAACTCTTGGAATCCATGTCCCGGACCGTGTAAATCCGCCAGACCATTACATTGATATTCTTGAAGGCATTGTGAAGCCTGAGTCAGGTATTAATGCGAAGCATTTACCAGTTCACTGGATGCTGTATAAGGGCTACGAAGTGCCAAGTGACATGAAAGATGATCTCAAGGCAATGGGTGAAGAAAGCCCGCAGATTGGTCCCGATCGTTTGTTGTCTGGATCAACCCCTCATTGCCTCCCTGGCGTCAGGAACGTTTTTTCAGAAGAACGCAACCGTCTTGAGAACCGTTTGTCAAAACCTAATGATCTGTCCAGCAGAAGAACACCTGGAATTCTAAAACAATACAAGTTCTACCTGGGAAGGTACACTCGGTATTCGCAGTTACAAGCTTCTTCTGAAATTTCTGAATGGCTTTCTGATCAATTGTTACTTGATTTATTTCGTTACAGAGTTACGAAACAGAGGTTGCGTGAAGGTAGACTGCTTGGGGTTGATTTCCTGATACTAGGTCTAGCTGGAATCTGCTTGGGGACAATTGCGAAACTCAGCGACCCGACATTCGGGATGCCTGGCTATATTTACACTATAATTGCCGTTTGTAAGTTCAGTTATTCAGACACCACCTTGCTGCAACATAATTGATTGGGAGTTCACTGACTTTACTTTCTATTCGTGGTGCAGCTCTTCTATGCAAGATTGCAGCGTTGAGGTCATTTTCACTTGAACGATTGCAATACTTCAGGGAAAGAGAATCTGGGATGAGCACACTGGCCTACTTTCTTGCCAGGGACACAGTCGATCATTTTAGCACGGTCTTAAAGCCGATCATTTACCTCTCCATGTTTTACTTCTTCAACAATCCGAGATCGTCAATTGGTGATAACTACGTCATACTCCTCTCACTTGTGTACTGTGTGACTGGGATAGGATACACTTTTGCCATCTGTTTCAGTCCTGGCTCGGCGCAGCTGGTATGTACCGTGCTTCCTAATCATACTGTGGTTCCTTTTCTGATGACTGGTTGCATACATATAGAGAAGACTAAACTTGAGGTTAATTTTTTCGCAGTGTTCCGCACTGATACCAGTGGTTCTGACCTTGTTATCCACTCAAAGGACTACCCCTACATTTCTGAAGATGATGAGCTATCCAAAGTGGGCGCTAGAGGGATTTATAATTGTGAACGCAAAAAGGTTATTTCTTACTCATGAACATCTGATATTAAATACTGCATCCAGATGCGAGATTAACACATGCACCATAGAAGTTCACGTTTCCTGTTTGTATACTTCCTTTCATGCTAATTTGCCGCTCCCTTTTCGTTGCAGGTATCCTGGAGTTTGGCTAATAACTCGTTGCGGCTTGCTATTCAAGAGTGGTTTTGATATCAACAACTACAAGCTCTGTATTTTGGTTCTGTTCATGTATGGCCTGTTCTTCAGGATTGTTGCGTTTGTGGCAATGGTTTTGCTGAAGAAGAGATGAGCGGAGTGCAATTGCACTATTTTTTTCATATCTAGTTTCTTCATTTTTTGTAGAACTGTAAATAGGTTTAGTTGTTTTTTCTTACTGAAATTAATAGAAGGCTGATGGTGGGGTGTAAATAACAGATCTCAAATACAGAATTTCAGATGCACGAAATAGAAGCATTTTTTTCTTGATTTTCAAAACTTTCCAGGAGTGGCTACACCTGAACTGTTGTCCCGTTATATTTATGATAGTGGAACCCGAAGCTCCTTTTGAGTTTCGTATGGAAAAAATCCAGAAGTATTCACAACTTATTTTCTCATCATTGCTTTTGTTGCTCCAAGCGTACAACTATCTTTTGGCTGAGTTGAAAGAGTTTAATATTAGTTATGTACTCCCTCAGTTTCAAATTTAAATTGCAGCCACGTCCAGAATTAGTAATAAAAACAATGAAGGTTAGAGTTCCTATTTTTAAGCAGAAAATGATTTTTCTCGGGGGAAATGATGTCGGTTAATATGCAACCCATGCCACATTCACCGCCAGAGAGCGCGGCCCAATAGAAGCCCAAACTATCACAGCATCACCACTACTCTTTGTTCTCCCAGTGGCTGTGAGACCAACTCAACCTAGACACACAGGATGAATCTGCGGCCGGCGGCGCCGACGGAGACCGCGCTCGCGAGCGCAGCGGCCACGCCGTGCCGCCGCGGCATCCCGGAGGAGATCATCATCTGGGAGATAGTCCCGCGCCTGCCAGCGAGGGCCTTCCTCCGGTGCCGAGCCGTGTGCCGGTCATGGCGCCGCGCCCTCACCTTCAAGTCCAACTCGGACCTCCTCCTGGCGCACCACCGCCTCCAGCCGTCCCTCCCCATCGCCTCGTGCTTCCAGTTCGACCGCCACGAACTCCGCGCCGTCGTCCCCCGCGCCGCCGACCTCCGCGCCGTCGCCACGCTCCGGCACCCCAGCCTCCAGGTGAGGGCCTCGTGCGACGGCCTACTGGTCCTCTCCCTGAGCGCCGTCAACTTCTACATCTGCAACCCGTCCACCAGGCAGTGGGTTCTGCAGCCCTTCTTCCCGCACTTCCTGGGGTTCTACCCGCACCGCCCTTCCGGCGAGTACAGGATCCTCTACGGCACGGGCCCGCCCCGGGACCCTCGTTCCGGCCATAAAGCCTCCTACTCCGTCTTCACGTTGGGTACTGGGAAGCGGAGGGGCATCGGCCGGCCAGCAGCGTCGCCATCTGAAGAGAAGGCGCTGGCGGAGGGCATTGTCATGACTGCGTCTAACCGACCGTCGATCCTGCTCCGTGAAAGCTTGCATTTTTACCCGGTGAAGAAGGAGAGTGACAGTACCATGGTAATGGTGTTCAGCACCACGGCTGAGTCCTTCCGGTGGATGTCTGCGCCGGCTGTTCCCGGGTCGGCGACCTTGTTCGAGATGGATGGCAAGCTCGGGCTCTCCAGCATCAACAATGACATGACAGAGGTCCATATCTGCATGCTGCAGGACTATGACAGTGAGGTGTGGGAATTGAAGTACAAGGTCAAGTTACCGGTGGTGGAGATGAGCCTTTCAGCTGCGCGTCGCCATTTCATAGAGGTGGTTGTGAGTGAGGAGGGCGGTGTGCTGGTCTCCAATTTTAGCCGGCTGGTTCATGCTGACATTGAGGGCAAGCTTCTGTCGGACTTACAATATCATGACCAGAGCCTGCTGATTGTTCCTTATAAGCTCAAAGAAAGCCTTCTTCGTCACACATTCTTTCCCAGTCGAGATGATGAAGAAGCCAATGCTTCGCTCTCACCTTTTAGGTAACGACTTTTAGGTGAGGAGGTGCTTCTTTGTGATCTTGTTCTTGCCTTCGTTAACATCAATGATTTCAATGGATTTTGATTGCACACAGATGTTCACATGCTTATCATGTTGATATTATACATTCCAACTCCCTATCCAAATTATGGTAATTAGTGCCAAAAAAATTAATAAAAAATGTACTTGCATACATTTAGATTCTGTAAACATTTCATGGATCATATTGAGTGAAAGCTCAAGTGTCCATTAAGTCACTTTCCTTTCGAGCTGAGGTTTGGCAGTGGCAGCAATGAGTCATTTTGAGTTGATGGATCCCTTCCATTGATGAATCTGTTCAAATTTCTCAAGAAGAAGTTTTCTATTTTTTTCTGGTTATCTTGAACTGAAGAACTGATGTTTCTTAAACTTTGCATTTTGCAAATTGCAACGGAGCTAAGTTTTAACTAGATTATGAGTTTTCTGTTTGTGCCCTGACAATTAGGCATGGGACTAAAATCATCATTACATATTGGTACTCAGTCATGGGATTATATTCCTTGCTTTCAAGTGTGGCTAATATTTAGGATGAATATCTGGCAGCAATGTTTAATATTTTATAAACTTGAATAGAAAACAGCAGAGCAAAAATTTATTGTACATATTCTGTTTCTTGAGTTTTTTCATATGAACTGACATTTCTCTTAACCTGCTAACAATTATAAGGGATGCTTCCATCTGGCACATTGAGGCACCTTGCATAGGCACCTGGGTACCTTTCGTAACTATTGAAGATAGATAGTCTCAACTTCTAGAAACTTTTTAGTTGATCTTCTGATCTTTGGTATGGGTATTAAGGGTCACGTTTCGCATCTTGACAGTTTGTAAATTCAAAATCAGGTTGCAGTGCATGGTACTGTGAAAACTGAAATGTTGCCTAACCTTAACCATTTTTAACTGCAGCAATTCCGAGGCCGTTAGAAAGGTAGCAATCACATCAACGGGACTGGCTTATCAAAGTGGGGGATGAGCTTGCTCCAATTTCTCGCCAGGGCCTTGTTTTTTGTCATTCTGTTCATCCCAACTTGATTGTGAAGCCTCTCGGTGCTCTGTTCCTTCAGACCTAGTTTGACATTGGCTAAATATTGTATTTTCCTTTCTCTTTCATGTACGACATGTGCGACCAGGATAGGTCAATGTTGCCATCTGATTCAGAATTCAGTCGCAACATGGCATTTCTGTAACCTTGATGAGTTTACAGTCTTGTGTACTGATGATACTTGTCTATCTGATCTTGCTATCTACTTATCTCTCATGCCAAAGTAGGTTATTATTCGCCCCTCACTGTTGTGAGTTGCCTGAATCCACGCTGAAGATCTTTCCTTGTAGGGAATTTGAGAAATTCTTAATCACTCTCCAATTAATGCATATATAGAAGCTGCACAAATTTTGAATCCTAACTAATGCAGCAGTCCAAAAGGATTTCATATTCATTGGATCATTATTTTTTGTTAACGTAAAAGGATTTATACAGTTGAAGTTATTTTCTCTTAGGTTGGCACATATCAAGATTTTGGATTTCTTTTAACTTCATTTTATATTAGTTTTTGATTTAATTCATCCCTAAAAAATGTTATTTATTCAGAATTGCTTTCTCTCTTTCACGTTCGCTGATTCTCATGTGTCATGAGTCCATACTCCACTATGATGCATAGAAGTGATGGTTAAGGTGAATTCACGTTCTGCACATCATTTTGTTTCTAGTCTCTTGGCAAGTTTCACGCAATTTTCTAACTCAGATGAAGCTAAACTATTTGTTTGCAGCACAATTCGAGCCCAATTGGGGCCACGTTATCAGATGAATCAAGGTGGCGAAATGAGACTCCTGATTCTTTCTGAACGCAAGTGCCTAAGGTTACAGGTTCAGTCTTAGTTTTGTCAAATGAACAAAAATATAATAAGCAACATTGCTCGATGATTAATATTAGTACAACCAGGCAGAGATGAACAACTGCCTTCACGTTAATTATGATGCAAACAAGCTAAAAAAATATGGTACAAACATACCAAAGGAAAATGGCAAAAAAAGTTAAAAGTGACATTTACTAACATTCATTAAATACTGGCAAAGAAAAGCAAGACGATGAAACTCGGGAAGTTTCTAAGGACAGCATTACTTTTATACTGAAGATTCCTTTGAATTCATCCAAATACACGCTTTCCTAAAATCAGCATCCATTTTCCCTTTATGCGGCCACTTGAATCTAGCATTCGACAACTCATCCGGGTTACTGCATCTAAGCTGTAATGGCTGCTTCAGCAATGGGAAGATGGGCGGCCTCGGCCTCCATCAACAAACTGGTTGAGACGGTGTGCTCCTATGCTGGCGATCAGTATGTGCAAACAAACAAAAGCATCAATCAATGGACTAACCAACAGGCAACAGTCCATATGGTACATAATGTCAAAAATTATACAGATAGAGCAAGCAGGAGTAAAGGAAAGAAATAAATATCCCCCATATAATTTGTGAACACTTTGAGCAGATTCATGGTCTCCACAAACTGCCAGGCAAAGCTGCTCTGTATCTATTGTGACAAAACAACTCACATTTCAACCAACTGCACCTGGCTCAAACAAAGGAAACCAGTGGCTTCTTTTGTTGGATTTGGGGCAGCAGGTTTAGGTTGCTTTGTGGCTGAACACTCCAAAGCTCCATCTGGTGATGACAAAGGTGATGCGATGGCACTGGTGAGAATCAAGGAAGGCTCTGTGGAAAATATCTCTACTGATAGACTGAAATTCTGTCTAGGGAAGACATATCCATGGAAGTGGGAGTGGAAAGTAGATAAAATTTCTGCTGATATGTTCCTGGTTCAGTTTCCCTCGGCGGGCAGGATCAGTGAGGTTTCTATCTATGACTGTGTCCCTCTTCGTGGGGCTAACATCTTGATCAATGTTTCAAAATGGAATGATGAGCTACTGGCGGCAGGCAAGCTGACTACGGTCTGGGTTAAAGCTAGAGGCATCCCGAGGTCTCTAAAAAATTATCAGGGAATCTGTGAGGCTGGATCAACGATTGGGTTGGTTCTGGAAGTGGACATGGAGCTGGTGAGGCAAACAAAACAAGTCAGGATGAAGATAGGTGTGGTGGACCATACAAAAATTCCGCAGGTGACTAGAGTGACAACAAAGGAATTGTTCTTCTATGATGTCAGGTTTGAACTAGAAGAAATTGTTGAAGAAGGGTGGACAAGTGATGAAAATCTGATGCAAGCTCTGGACGACTTAGATGATATCATTTCGGACTCAGCTAATCGTGGAAGCAAGAGACAAAGGAATGACGCTGAAGTTACTGGTGAAAAGGTAGTGTATGCTAGTGAGAGGACTAATCTTGCGCTGGAGCAAAGGGAAGCAGAAATTCAGGCTCAGAATTCTCTGGATGCTGAACTGATGGGAAAGGACACTGCCAAAATTATCCTACCCACCACTGATAACCTACCAGGTAACACCCAAAACGACAGCCACCAAGGGGAAGACAGGGTGCAGCTTTCTGACTGTGATGAGGAAGAGGAAACCGACAATACTTTGTCACAGGACAGTTTTAGTGAAAAAGTGGAAGCTTATACTGGGAAAGGGGCTAATGCAAACATGGATAAATCTCAGCGGTTTAGTGATAGGCTAGCTGAAAAAAACATGGATGACGTTCCTGTTTTGGATAGAGCAAAAAATCTGGTGGCTGCTAAGAAGAATTTGGAAGGTACTGATACCGACACCCCCTCTGTTCTTGATTCTGATGATTGTTCGTTGCTTAATATCGCTAGGCTTTTAGGGGTTGATCTGGGCGTTTCTGTTGATCTAGTTAATTCCAACTTGCAACTCATTAGAGCCCAAGAACAAGCAAGGGTGAATCTTTTTCATGAATCGAATAGCTCTCTTGATGTCTCTGCTGCACAGGCCCCTGAAGATGTTATATTACAACCCGAGGTTGTTGATAACATTCTTCATGAGCTTTTGGCTTTGACAAGCGGTGATAATACAGACTTCTCTGGTTTGGATTTTAATTCTACGTCTTTATTGGATTTAGCTGATGAAATGGCGAAAAGGAAAGTTGATATTGGTTTTCCTGTCAAAACTACTGTTAGGTCTGTGTTGAGAAGGAAAAAAAGTAAACAAACTGATAAAAAATGTTGACTGGTTTAATTTGGAATGGAAGGGGGATTGGAGATAAAGCTAAGAGAGATTTCATCAACGAAACTGTGAGATCCCACTCTATTGATTTCCTGGGAATTCAAGAAACCATGAGACAAGATTACCCTGTGATCATGCTTGAAGCTCTCACCGGGAATATTGATTTCGATTGGTGTTGGATACCAGCGAAAGGGAGATCGGGTGGTATCTTAACAGGAGTAAACAAAAACACCTTAGATGTGTTAGATAGGGAGACTGGTAATTATTTTGTCAGATTGTTACTCTCTAACAAAAGTGATGGATTCACCTGGAACTTAGTGGTGGTATATGGTGATTCCCAGCAAGCGGGAAAAGCTCCTTTCCTTGTTGAGCTTGCTCATATCATCCAAAAAACCAGAGTACCCATCATGATAACTGGCGACTTTAATTTGACTAGAAGGGCAAGTGATAAAAACAAACCTGGGGGCTTCAACAAATGGAGTGTTCTCTTTAATTCTATAATTGCCCAAGGGGAGCTTATGGAAATCCCATTAAGTGGCCGCAGATATACCTGGTCCAACAATCATGAGGATCCCACTTTTGAACTGTTGGATAGGGTTCTAGTCTCTCCCACTTGGGAAGAGAATTTCCCACTTGTCACTGTTTCCACTCTGACTCGTGACTTATCTGATCATACACCCCTGCTCATTACTACTGGTGAGCAGCCCAAAACACCACCAATTTTCAGATTTGAAAATTGCTGGTTTGAAAGGGAAGGCTTGATTCCACTAGTCACACAAGTATGGAGACAAACTTATAGAGGGAAGTCTATTGAGGACATTTGGATGAAAAGATTTAGGACCCTAAGACAGAAGCTAAAGGGGTGGAATAGAAATGTCGAGGGGGCTAATAGAAAACAGAAAAAGCTTTTGATTGATGAAATTGACAAACTAGATAAAATCAGTGAAGTGCATGGGCTTTCTGCTGCCGATAGAGCAGCCCAGAAAACTTGCCATGAGGGCCTTAGGGCTTTGATTAGGGAAGAGGAAATAAAATGGATGCAAAGGGCTAAAGAAATTCATTTAAAGGAAGGAGATGGCAATTCCAGATTCTTCCACCAAAAAGCCAATGGCAGAAGGAGGAAGAATCTGATTGTTAGACTAAACCAAGATGAAGGGATTGTTGAAGGGCAGGAGAATCTTAAACGTTATATCACTGAATTCTATAAAAAACTCTTCGGCAGATCAGAAGTTAGCTCTATAACTTTGGATCCAACCGGAGTTGAGCAGATTTCAGAAGCAGATAAGAAAATCTTAACTGATCCCTTCAATCTCGAGGAAGTGAAACAGGCTGTTTTCGGTATGGAACCTAATAAGGCTGCTGGCCCTGATGGATTTAATGCTGAATTCTATCAGAAATTTTGGGACTTACTTAAAAATGACCTAATGCTCCTTCTGAATCAATTCCATGAAGGCAAGCTGAACATAGACAGATTTAATCATGGAGTGGTGACTCTGGTTCCGAAAGGGGTGGATGCTGACAAAATACAAAAATACCGCCCTATTTGCCTGTTAAATGTAGTCTACAAGATTATTACTAAGATCCTAACGAACAGACTTATCCAAGTCGTTTGCTTGGTGATTAGAGCGTCTCAGACTGCCTTCCTAAAAGGGAGATACATTCTGGAAGGGGTGGTAGTCATGCATGAAACCCTAAATGAGATTCATCGAACAAAAAAATCAGGGGTCCTGTTCAAGATTGACTTTGAGAAGGCCTTTGACAAAGTCAAATGGCCCTTCCTATTGCAAATTCTTGAAATGAAAGGCTTTCCCTCTATTTGGAATGACTGGACTTTAAAGGCTGTAAAAGGAGGGAGAGTAGCTATAAAAGTGAATGATGAAATTGGCCCTTACTTTTGCACTCATCAAGGCTTGAGGCAGGGAGACCCTTTGTCCCCTATCCTCTTTGACCTTACTGCTGATGCATTAGCAATAATGATAGGAAGAGCTGTGGGCCAAGGGCTGCTCACGGGGCTAGCCTCTAAAAACTCAGAGAGTGTGTCTATCCTGCAATATGCGGACGACACAATTCTGCTCTTTGAAGATAATCTTGAGCAAGCAAGAAATCTGAAATTCTTACTTTGTCTCTTTGAACAAATGTCCGGACTAAAAATAAACTTTCACAAAAGTGAAGTCTATTGCTTAGGCCGGGCTAAAGAGAGATACACAAAATTTGAGGAGATTCTCACTTGTAAAGCTGGTGATTTACCAATGAAGTACCTTGGAATTCCCATTGATGAGAAGCGTTTGGCTCTCTGCAGATGGGACCCCATCATAGAAAAGTTTGGGAAAAAAATGAGCCCTTGGCAAGGTAGGAATCTAGTAATGGCGGGACGAGCGACCCTAATTAACTCTTCACTCACAAGTCTTGCCTTATATATGCTCTCCTTTTATAGAGTACCCCCTGGGGTTAGAAAGAAGATGGATATGCATAGGGCAGGCTTTCTGTGGAGTGGGGATAAAAATAAAAAGAAGTATCATATGATAAGCTGGCCAGTTGTGTGCCTCCCCAAGGACCAGGGAGGTTTAGGCATCTTGGACCTAGATATCATGAATATTTCGCTTCTATCCAAATGGCTTTGGAAACTTTTCAATGAAAAAGGAGTTTGGCAAAGTATCCTGGCAGGTAAATATCTTAGGAAAATTACCCTTGGGCAAGCTGTGGCAAAGCCCGGGGATTCTCACTTCTGGCAAGGATTGATGGATGTTAAGAGACTTTTTTGGCCTTGTATCAAAATTAAAATTGGGGATGGGACAAGAACTAGGTTCTGGGAAGACGCTTGGATCAAGGATGATTCCCTGGCTAAAGCTTTTCCCAGACTATACTCTATTTCCCTGAACCTGAATATTACTGTGGCGACTGTTTTTAATATGGGCATGGCTAACCTAAGGTTTAGGCGTGCGCTGGTTGGTGAAAAATTGGCTATGTGGAATGAGTTAAAGGAAATCTGTAGTAACGTGACCCTAGATCCTTCCCAGGACGACAAATTGGTTTGGACCTTGTCAAAGTCTGGGGTTTTTAGTGTCAAGTCTTTTTATCTTGCCATGCAATCGTGTGGTGTTGTCCCATATAAGTTTCTTTGGCAGGTCAAAATCCCACTTCGGGTCAAAACTTTTCTCTGGATGGTTCTTAAGAAGAGCATCCTTACAAGGGATGTTTTGCTTCATAGGGGAGGAGACTGCCCTGCCAAATGTCTCTTTTGTGGAAAAAATGAGAGTATAAATCACCTCTTCTTTGAGTGTCCGCTTGCGAGGTACCTTTGGAACGTAGTCAGTTGTGCAACTGGTTTTAACTGCCAATTCCAGAGCGCTGACCAATGTTTCAATTCTTGGCTCAAAAGCTTTGCACTTGGTAAAAGGAAAATTTTAACTGTTGGCGTTGCTGCTGTTATTTGGACTGTTTGGAAGGCAAGGAACTTGGCATGCTTTGAGAAAAAGTGGCCGAGGGAGCCTGTTGATGTTCTGTTCAGAGTTGTATATTGGATTAACTATTGGTGTGACTTGCAGGTGAAGGAGGATGCAAAACTGGAGCTGCGACGGGGCGCAAACTTGCTGGGAAGAATTGCAGATGAAATCTTCAAGGCGAGAAGAGGCTGGGTCTCATGGAATCCGCGGCTAGGTTTCTGAAGAAAGGGAGGTTGATAGATGAGAGAAGAAGAGGAAGAGAAATATAAAGAAGACCAACTGGGAGGGCGAAAAGATGGATACGGGGGAATTGCTCCAGAGGGCATGGAGAACACAGTTCTACTGACGCCTCTGTTTGTTTTCCATTAGCTGTTTCCAGCTTTGAAACTCTCCCTGTGTAATTGCATCTTATTTCACTTTGTCTGTGAGCTGCGGCTCTGGTGGTGTTCGGTTTGTGTTCTGGCTGGAACTTTGTAGATTGTGGTTTCTATTAATGAAATCGGGGCTTTGCCCTCTTTATCAAAAAAAAAATGGTCTCCACAAGCTTGATTCCAAAGGAAAAGGGAGAACTGCATAATACAGCTAACTGCCAATACGGAGCCTGAGATTCCTCGACTAATGGTGTATTCCTTTTCCTCTTTAGGCAAAGACTTTACAAACCTTAAATATATTTAATTTTTAGTCACTTTTTTTTCAAAACACAGTAACAAAATCCTCAAAGACTTGGTGATAATCAAAGAGCATAGATACCAAGAAAAGATGGAACAATAAAGCCCTTTGCGTGCGATACTCAGCTGACATGGAGGGGGCAATTCCGATGGACGCAGGCCTGGAAAATAAATAAAAAGAAACAAGATTAAACAAGAAGGAACAAGACACCATTTGGCTTCTACATCTGCTAATTATTCTATGCCGAAAATCATAGGATTCTAAATGAATCGAGCGTCCAAACTTCTTGGTTCTGCTATTACTTTTGTCTCTAGTCTTTTGGTAAGTTCTGCGCAATTATGTAAACTGAGAGATTCAGCTAAACAATCAGTATTTGTACTACAATTCAAGCACGAGTGGAGCCACGTCAGCCAACTTTTATATCCAGTGAAAAGTTGACTGGTCGAACCCTTCAAAGAATTAATCATTTAGTACTCAAGCACAGGTCAGATGCCGCATAACTTAACAAACAGCTGAGTCACATGAGAACAAGAACAATGACCTTTGGAATTAAAAATACATCATACTAATGCATTGTTGAAAACTGTTACACTCAGATCGATACAAATAATGACGATAGCACGAAGAGCCAAATGTCAAGTTAGTACTAACAAATTAAGTACTGAACGGAGAGGAACTATTAGCAAAACACAGGCTACACACTGTTACTTGCCTCCTTCAAGGTGCTGAAACGAGAAGCATAATTTACCTTTTCCTTGTTATTAGGGCCTAGCATTGTCAACTTGTTAGGCTGATGAAACAAAGTAGAGTACCTAAATTAATTCGGCAGCTCATGTAGTATGCGTATGTGCCACGATCTAATTACAAAAAGGATAAGATAGTATCAACTGAATTGAACACGCCGTGTCACAGGCTGACACTTCGACACTACTATTGGAAATGAGTATTGAGAGTGATACGGTACAGACATGACAAAGGGAAATGGAAAAAACAAAGTTAACAGCGACATTTACTGTCGTTCACTAGAATATGGTGAAAACAAAGCAGGACGATGCAACTCGGGGAAGTTTCTAAGGGCATTGTTAGTTTATACTTAGGATTCCTTCTTGATTGTATCCAGATACCAACTTTCTTCAAATCAGAATTCACTTTGCTTTATGTGGCAACTTGAAACCACCATCTGACAAATCCTTCCGAGTTAATGCCTCTGAGCTGTAATGGATAATTCAGCAATAGGAGGATGGGTGGCCTCAGCCTTCATTACCAAGCTGGTTGAGAAGGTGTGTTCCTATGCTGGTGACCAGTATGAATACCAACAGGCAGATACAAAGGAGAAACTAAGAATCCTGGAGAAGAATCTATTGTCGATCCAAACAGTGGTGCACATAGCTGAGAGAGTGCAGGCAAAGAACACAGCCATGGGAAGTTGGCTAAGGAGAATCAAAGATGCTGCTTGTCAAGCTGAGGATGTTGTCGATTTGTTTGACTACAGAGTTCTACAAGCACAAGCGGAAGACAAGGGCAGGGTTAACTCAGTTGTGTCAGCTCTAGCTTGCTCGTCCTCGTCATCCAGCACCACCATCACCACTGCCTCTACAATCACTAGCAGTAGCAGCGGCTCAACCGTAAAACAATCGGTTTGTGCTCTCAAACGCTTCTTTTTCTGTGATGAAGATATTGATGAGTTGATTTCTGTAGTGGATATGTTTGTTGATATCGATAGTCACATGCAAACATTCCTGAAGTTAGTGAAGCTAGAAGACAGCAGACCAGTACATGCAGTTCAGTGGCGCACAACAACCTCTATGCCAGGCTCAAAAAAGTTTTTTGGTCGAGTCAATGAAGAAAACCATCTGAAGACAATACTTGTTCAGATAAATGATGAATCCAGTCAGCCATATGATGTTATATCAGTCGTTGGTATTGGTGGTGTTGGTAAGACTGCGCTAGTACAGAGAGTGTACAACCACTTCTGTAATACATGTCACTTTGATCTTGTAGTATGGCTCCATGTCTCAGATATATTCGATGTAGGACGTCTAACAAAAGAGATGGCACAATCAGATACCCTCAGCATGTCTGCTGATTTGAACAGCCTCAGTAGTTTAGATCAAGCTCAGAGGATACTTAGAGATAAGCTGAATGGGAAAAGGACTTTGATAGTCCTTGATGATGTATGGAATGAATTGAGCAGCCAATCGGAGAACCTATACAAGCCCCTGCAGTTTGCCTGTAAGGGCAGCAAAGTCATAGTTACGACTCGTAGTAAAAATATTGCAAGTATCAATGGAGCAACAGAGGTGATGCACTTACATGGCTTAGGAGATGAAGACTACTGGGAGTGTTTCTCACAATATGCGTTTGGTGATGCAAACCCATCTGAATATCCACAACTGGAAAATATTGGTCGACAAGTGGCGAAGAAGCTGGCAGGATCACCTTTAGCAGCAAAGACAGTTGGGGGTTCATTGAAACAGAAGCTAGAAGAATATCATTGGAGGGATGTCTGTGGAAACAAATTGTGGCAGATAGAGCAAAAAGAAGATGACATCATATCAGCATTGCGGCTGAGTTATGAGCATCTTTCGGACCATTTGAAGCAATGTTTTGTTTACTTTGCATTGTTCCCTAAGAAATACCACCATCGAGGAGATATGCTCATACAGATGTGGAGAGCTCATGGTTTTCTTAGCACTCAAATGGCAGATGAAATTGCATATCGTTATATCAATGATCTCTTGCAGCTTTCATTCATTGAGAAGGTAGCTAACAAAGAGGACCACTATGTAGTTCATGACTTGCTACATGATTTTGCAGAGTCAGTCTCCAATGGAGAACACTTCCGAATAGAAGATGACTTCCATGTATGTATTCCGAGAAATGTCCGTCACATATATGTCAGTGCAAGCAATATATCTAAGGTGTTCATGAGTTTGCAAGATTTCAAAGAATTGAAGAAGAATCTGAGAAGCTTAATAATATGCAAGCCAGAAGAAGGTGCTTCCCGCGAAGGGAAAACCTCATCGAACTTCAATCATGTTCTTGAAGAGACACTCCAACAGCTAAGAAGCTTACGTGTTTTAGTACTGACCAATCTTGATGGCATTGTCCCAAGAAATATGGATAAGTTGGTGCACCTTAGGTATCTAGGTATCCATGCAAGTGGAAGTTTTATCAGTGTCCCCAAGTCACTGTTCAAGCTCTACCATCTACACGGACTGAATCTGCAAATTCAAGAAGGCGGGGTACTGAAAAAAGAACTTTTGGTTAAAAAAATGAAAAAAGAACTTCAAGAGGGCTTAAGTATGTTGACCCAGTTAAGATACTTAAAGGCCTCAAAGGAAATAATTTCAGGTATAGAATTGATTGGCAGGCTAACATGCCTCGAGGAATTAGAGGAGTACGAAGTGAAGAGTGACATGGAACATCATATATGTCAGCTAAAAGACTTGAATGAACTTCGAGGGATGCTAACCATCAAAAACCTTCAGAATGTAAGAAGCGGGGAAGAATCACTTCAGGCAGAATTAGTTAAGAAGGAGAACCTGAACAAGCTAACACTCTGGTGGAATCATCCCGCACACAGCAGCAAGGAAATTAACCATGAAGGCGTGTGTGACAGGTTACAGCCAAATTCCAACTTGAGAGAACTTTGTGTCAAAGGTTACATGGGAGTCAATTCTCCGTGTTGGCTATCCTGTAAATACCTTCCCAACATTCGCTCCATTGAATTGCTCCGGTGCTACCATTGGAGTGTCCTTCCAGCTTTTGGGAGCCTACCGTTTCTGAGGATATTAAAGATACAGCATTTAACAAAGGTGGAAAATATCGATGCTGGATTCTATGGTGATGCTGCAGTGGCATTTCCATCACTTGAAGAGCTTCTGTTTGAAGGAATGACTCAGTTGAGAGTATGGTCAGCTATTGAAGGAAGCCAACAGGTGTTTCCGCGGCTGCGTAACATCTGTATTAAGAACTGTACCCAGTTGATGGGGCCTTTACCGCTACCGTCATTCAACCAAATGAAAATTTCAGTGTCTGACTTCACCTCTGAGAAGACATTGAGTTGTGAATCTGAAAATACAGCGGATGTCGGCACATCCTACCTTGTTCAGCTCTCCCTGGACCGCTTGGGACTTCTGTTTGGCTGTTTTCCAACAAACAGCGTAGTCACCGTCCATATGCTGGATATATCGTCCTTCTACCTGAAAGCTTTTAACATGGATCAGGAGGAATGGCTGCAACAGCTCACTTCACTTAAGGAACTTCGCTTCACTGGCTGCCTAAAACTGAGATCATTGCCATCCAACATGATGCATCTCACATCGCTTGAGTCTCTGTACATAGAGACATGTCCAAAACTTGAGTCCTTTCCCCAGATGGGATTACCTCTTTCCCTGAAGAAACTCACTGTGATAAAATGCCGCAAAACATTCAGTGAGCTCTGCTCTGAGATCATCACAAGTACAAACACCACAATACAACAGGTCATTGTGAGGGAACCCGTTGCTTGCGGCGCAACGAAAAGAAGAAGGACATTGTAATACAAAAACTGTAGGTATGACGAAAATATTTTTACCCTTCTCTCATCAACTATGGATTAAATTAACATCTATGTGTAATCAATATATCTAAAAGATGTATGGAAAGAAGAAAACAAGAAATATTTTTTAAAAACAGCAGATTAATGCTTACCTTTAATACTTCGGTTTAAATGCAGCTAGGACATGGAGAAAAGTTCCTGTTTAGGAAGGACAAATGAATGAACAAGGAATCAATTAAGCAATCTGCACCAGCACTCTTCTCTGTTGCATCGACAAGAATCAAGAACAATCGCAGAGGCTCTGGACTATAACGCATGGAATGCTGATGTTGTGAGATCTTTTGGTGTTCAAGTCATTAAGGAAGACCCACAACTTGTACCAGTCAAGTGTAATCACAGCTGGTTCATCGACACCGGAGAAGTTTATTGGTAAAAGAAGCAACAGAGTATTTCTTGTGATCAGATTACTCTTATGTATCAGTTGTACCAGTGCAACATGTTGGTGGCAGATATGGAAGGCAGCATCTCAGTTTTTCAGTTGTTAGTCTCGTTGCTGTATCTTCCGTTGGTCCCTTGATGCAGATTCCGGGGAATCACAACCGTAGTTCTACTCACCTTGGGCTATGGTCAATATAGACCAACAATACATTTAGAATGGCCCCATGATGATCGTGTCATCATTGGTGAATGATCTTTGTTTGAGGTCCTATCAGACAGAACCAAAGAGGGGTGCAAACTCTGAAGGCTGGCTAGAACGGCACATTAGACTGGTTGTTCCAGGGAGAGGTAGCTATTGGTTTTTTATGTTTTACTTTGGCAGAAGGTTAGCAATCAGGGCTCTTCGTCTTCTGTAACTTGTTAATCTGCAGTCTTTTGTTCATCACACATTTGATTCTCACTACAATTTTTTTTAAGAGAACGGATGGCTTACTAACCCCATAGACAGATTCTCAGCAAATCAAATTGCATGACCAACAATATATTTAGAATGCTACCTGTGTTCTTATTTCTTTAAAATTATTCAAGCATCTGGCTAATTGAGCTACAAATATCTTATGTGATGATTTTTTATTTACTTAGATTAATATTGGCTATAATCTGATGATTTGGCATGGCACATTGATTTCCCCCTCTCAGAAAGAATGCCACGAGTATTTTCAAGCAGTTCAGACCAATGTTCCAGCAATCACATTCGACAAATCTGTCTTTGGGCATGGCTATGACCCTACAATACAAGGAGCTGCCACGCAGTCAAGACATCACTCTGAGATAACTATAGTCTTTTTGTATTTAAAGAGAATTTTACTGACTCAATCATGGCACTACATAGCAAGATGCACACAGCCCGAACCATAGTCTGTTTACCGTTGTCGCACAGACGCGCACCAAACTGAACAAGATTCTTCAGTCTTGTGCCTTTATTCTAGTATAAAAAGCTGTCCCTGGCTGTGGTGAAGTAAGCATCAGTAATCCCACATTCCCACTTCCACGCGTATGAAAAATTCAAGGGCTCCAATCTCCAGTCCACAGGCTACACTATCGCAGATCAATTAATCGCAGGGGAACAAGGCTTGCTCAAACTGCTTAAATCGACCACGAAAGAACACAACACATCGGCGGCGACCAGAGAGTAAGCCAATGCATTTCATCAGTGGATTGCGGGAAGAGGAGACCGGGGACCCGAGACGTAGATGGGTTTCTTACTTGGTGAGAGCGGGGTCTTCAGAGGCCGGCGTCTCCCGCCGCCACCGGAGACCACGTCGGCGCCGGTGAGGAAGGAAGGCGAGAGGCCTCACTTGGGCTAGTCCCAGTCTCAATGCAGCCCTGGCCCAGTTGCAGCCAGAGAGTGAGGCCCACCAGAAAGCCCAAACCGCCTCTCATATAGCTAATGCAATTTGGACAATATTGTTCACTCTGCCAAAGTTCGAGATTTGCTTGGTTGTACTTTTAAACTTGATGTATAAAATACGCCCGCAAGCCAAGTTTATATAGTTCTGATGCAATTACCTCTTACGGAAATTATTTTGTAAGCATGCATTTTATTGGTACACACATAAGGGACAATTCACGGATTTGCCGCCGCTAGGGTGCTGATGCGAGGGGATTTTTTAGAAGTACTTTAGATGCAATTTTGAAAAATAGAGGTGTCTCTTTGAAGAAATACAATCCAACTACATGTGGGGATACCGTGCAGCGCACTTGAGTCTATTGCTGACGTGTCATGCCAACATGGCATGGTTGTCTGATTTGGACTAAAATATTCTCTCATGCCAAGGCTAAGGATTGGTTCGTTGCATTTTCAAAGCTGATGCTTGAAATTGTTCCATCAAATCAAGTTATGTGCTTCTGATGCAATTACTATTACCACAATTGTCGTTAAAGCATGCATGCTACTCTCTCCTTTTAAAATCACCTCACGCTCTGGGTTTAGTCAAAGTCAAACTTGATAAAAGCACCTAAATTTTGTCTAAGCTGGTACGTATCGTGAGGCAGCTCCCAAGAGAGGAAGAGATCATAAAACCTATCTAGGGTTTTGCCCCTTGCTAGCGACACAGGCGGTCCACTTTGCCTCCGGTGGCCTTTGTCCTTGGAGGCGTGGCAGACCATGGCCCCTCGCCGGCGGGAGGCTAGCTTCTTGTTCTTTCTTTAGGGTGTTTTTGAGTTTCCTTTTTGGGACAATGAGGCAATGGCTACATCTGTTTCCTTTTTTTGGAGTAGTTCCTACAACGAAAACCGGGCAGGGGCAACATCTTGAAGTTGGAATAAGGTCCTCCCCATCCTATTATTGTTCTAGTGGTGCTTCTAGCGTCGACGAAGGGCATGTGGAGTTGTGCGCCTCGTGGATCTTCTGGGACCCGATCAGTTTTCATGTTCGTCAGTGTGATTTCAGGTCTAGCTCTTCCGCTCCACGGGTCTCATCTCCTGCAATTGTTGCTGCTCTGGTGCACTATTCCTTTGACGCCTTAGCATGACGACTTTCCGTTTGACTACTACAACAAGCTCTACTAGGACAAGCTTTGCACGTCTTCGGTGATGGAGGGGCAAGGAAAGTGGCGCGCCTTTGGCTCGGGCTAGTGTCTGTAGTCATCACTAGGTGGTCTAATGATCTATTTGTAAAATTTTATTACTTTTTGAGTTTTTTGTACTACTATGAATGATTATAAATAGATCGGTGGATTTTCTTGAAAAACAACTCAAACTTGGTAAAATTTGACTAAATATTTAGGTCAACGTCCACAATATATAATATATTGTATTATAATTAGTATAACGTATATTTTCATATTATATGCATGGAAAATAGTGGGATAGCCACCATGATAGCTGTGCACACTCATTTCACCATTGGATCACACTATAGGCCATTTCTGGCCCTACATCTGAACTCACGCCGTTAACAACAAGTCCGCTCTTTGTTTTCATTTCCTCCCGCACCACCGACCCCACTTCACCCGTCCTTTGTCTCCCTTTTCTTTTCCAACGAAAGAAGTCCAAATCACCCCCACAAGTATTGATTCCCGGCCGATTAACCCCCTCAGGTTTTAAGTGGGGCAAATGACCCCCTTAAGTATCATATACCGGACAAACTACCCCCTGACGGTGGTTTGAGAGGCTAATGGCTGTTTTGCCGAGTGGTTTTGATCCACGTGGACTTCTGTTTGCCACGCTAGCACCTGGTCCAGTCAAACCAGTAAGAAAACCCCGAGCGGCACCTGCTCGCTCCATCGAGCAGTTCGTCTCGCGCCGCCTCTGTCCTCCTCGCTCCGCCAGGAACCCTCCGGTCGACCAACAGAATATCTGGGCTAATGATCTGCGGCTTGATTTGACGATTCGAGAGTGGCGCCACGAGCAGTGCAGGTTCATTGTGTTTTTTCCCACAAGAAGCATCCTTTTCCTTCTTTCTGTCCAGGACAACGCCAGGCTTAGGAAGGGGTTCAGGGTGTGATCGTGGGGTGGATTAGAAGATAAAATACAGAGGATTTGGCTTTCCGGTTGTTTACCTAATACTAGTAGATGCTTGTATGTCAAAAATTTCGCTTATTACCCACAGAATCATCAGATCAGGTATTGGACAGAAAAAGGCAGGTTTTGACATTCAGGAAATGCAGATAATGATTTCTACATGGATAAATGTGCTAATTATTTTCTTTTTGCTGTGATCCTCGTAGGATTTGTACATGGATCGTCTTCAATCATTTTCTGTCCGTTTTCATTACCGAGGGGAAATGCAACATGATGGGAAGGAGTGGAAATACCAAGGTGGAAAGAGTGGGTTGTCTGAAATTAGGACCTCGAAGCTATTCTTTGTCAGAATTGAAGAGGCATCTTGCTGATCATATTAGTGTTTCAGATGAAATTTTGGAGAAGACAAATTGAGTTGGAAGTTAGTTCACAATGCTGAATTTTTTATGTGTGCACTTGATGGCAATGAAACAGTGCAAAATATGGTGAAGCATGTGACTAGAGCTACCGTTGGTTATGTTGAAGTGTATGCCAGGATGCCACTAAGTGAACCAGCTGTGAGTGATGATGAAGAGAAATGGCAGGTCCATGTTGACCAAAATTCAGAGCAGTTGCATGAAGTTGATTGCACATTTTCAGATCAACAAGTTCAATTACCGGTGCGAAAATAGTGCAGCAACATAACCAAGAGTAGTGCACCTTTCTGGGAGATTTTGCCATATGCATCCAATTTAGTTTAGTGATTTTGGTTATTTTTGTGTCACAATGAATCTGATGATTTGTTTTGTTTGTGTGAAAGTGAACAAGTTGTTACTTTTGGTTGCGTTAAATTGTCAAAACTTTTTTTTGGTATCCATGTATTTGTGCTCTTTATGATTTGTTTGAAACTGTCGAAAATTTAGACATAAAAGCAGCCAAAATGCTGCCATATTTTAACAAAATTCAGAGAAATATATTTAGTGCATAATTCAAGCAAATTAATACGTATTTATCATATCTACAACGTTGTTCTGTACATATAAGATCAAGAACCACTGAAAATTCATTGCAACACCTACATGCTAAATTACAGATAACCGAAATTACATAGGATCAACTACTAGCTCATTTTCAGTGCAGAAGCTAAACTATACTAATTTACAGAAACTACAATCTCCAATCTTGTGCATATTCTTCAGCAACATCTTCTCCATCTTGTACACTCAACATTTAATATATTCTTCAGGCAATTATCGAACATTTCATAAGTGGCTAATGAATAAATCTGCTTAGTCTGTAGTATTGGTACACATGACATGATGCTGCCCAAGTGTAAACCAGAATCTCTGGTAACCTTGTATTCTCTTTCTGGCTTTCAAATATAAAGCCGAGCTATATTCAGTGTCAAATGAGATGCCGAGCACTGCAAACTTAATGGTACGCTGTGTGCAATCAGTCAGTGCCACCTCAAATCAAAATCTGCAGATTTTCAGTCTAAATTGCCAGCCAGGGATGGGAGACTGAATCGACGCAGGCATCGAATCAGGCGTCGAAGCCAGGGAGCACGCCGGACAACATCGCGACCGCCTCTGCGTCGCCTCCACGGGCGCCGCCATCTGCGTTGCTTCCGGGGCCGCCGCCATCTGCGTTGCTTCCGGGTCCGCCGCCCTCTCCGTGTCCGACCTCAACTCCGTCGCCGCCGAGACAGTCGCCACCGACCCCGTCGACCTTCTGCGCCCGTACACCTGCATCGCCGCATCTCCAGCGACCTCGACAGAGCTTGAGTGGGAGAGGAGCTTGAGTGGGAGAGCAGCTGGCATCGGGTGCTGGCTGGGGGAAATCGCCATGGCACAGTCTGTGAACAAGAACTGGTTCGAAGGACCAACCTCCCAGGCGTACCGCTCGGGTTATTTGGTTAGACCGGACGAGGTTCTTGCGTGGCAAACCGAGGAAGTCTACGTGGACCAAAACCAGTCACAAAACAACCATTAGCCTCCCAAACCACCCTCAGGGCTCATTTGGTTGCACGCTATCCCGAGGGGATCCGCGTGTTTTCCCGGGGCGAAGGAAGACTAATCTAGATTGTTGTGAAAATTTTAGAAACGAGATTCTGGGAGAAGCTGGTGGAGGGTAGCTTCTGGGAGAATCTGGAAAATAAGCTGAAAAGAAGGGGGCCGAAGAAAACACGGGCCGCATTGCCCCGGATAAGCCCACCTGGCCATTTGGTTGTCGATGTGGGTAGGGAACCCGAACTTTCCACGCCCTTTCCCCGGGAGAACCATCCACTAGTCGGGACGTCGGGAACCAAATCCTCTACTCGCTCTCGTCTGGCGACGGAGGCGGCGACGGGCAGAGAGGCGACCTCCAACCTCGGGGGTTCCTCCACCAGCAACCGGAGCGGCGCCCTACCGAGCGCTTCTTCTCCACGGTCGCCTCCTCTTCCTTCTTTCCCATCTCCCTCGGTCGTTCTTCTCTCAAGATCTGCGCCACCGCAAATCCCCGTCCCCTCCGGCAACGACGACGCTCGGCAGTCCCAATTGTCTTTCTCCTCCTGCCACCAAGGTTAGCGCCAGTGATAAATAGACCATGCAATTTGTTTCTTGCATTTGACGAGTGCTAAGGTTACAGCTTTGATAATCAAGTAGCTTTGAAAAAAGAGTAGGCCATAAGCGGCTTTGATAAACTAAGCTCACACTTGTAATAGTATTATTATGGTGAAGGGTACATTTCACATTCGTAATAATTTCAGAGTGCCGTCGTCGTCACAAAGCTTGCCTCGGTCTACTCTCTGTATCTACACCCGCCATGCCGGTTGTATGTCTGTTTACATAAACCTGCTGATATGTGTCTATGAACTGGAAGTAGCAAATATTAGCTCTTGCATGCTATTTTAGTAACAGTCTGTGTCCCTAAAAAAAGGTAGCAGTCCAGTGAATTATGCTTCTGTTGTCCACCCTTCCACTTGTTAGCGTTGCTAGTTTAGCGATAGTTGGCTGCTTCCTTCACAGAGAAGGCAGCCATGCCATTTCTTAACTAGAGTTTAGGTGCAATTCTAGAAAATACGAGACAGCGATTGGGCGTGTGAAATAAAATGATGACTCTTTTAGTTATTTCTCACATGCATTAGTTGGTCTGTATTTGAGGGCATGCTCTGTTTGTAGGCCACAAATGTTAATCTCCAAGACTATAGTGAGCTAGTTCTTATTGCATGTACTTCTTTTAGTTTGCATTTTGTACTTTCGGTACGAGATTCTGAATTTTGACATCAGCTTAAAGTTGTGCTAGTAGTAATTATGGTCTCTATCTATCTCATCACCTGGAAAATGGTAACCTCTTGTGATATTCCTACTGTATGAGCCTTCTTATGCTTCAACACATGCCTCATTTATGTTTTGTTTGGCTTGTTTCTGGTACTAGCTCGTGAGCCTTGAAATCAGATTGGGTTTGTCAATATGAATGTCTCAACATGATTAGCTTCTTAAGTTGTTTGATAATGACATGCCCAAGTAGCTTCTTTCTTGATGTCCTAATTATGTTTTTCTTTTGTAAATGTTATCCAGGAGGAATTACAAGCTCTTGTTGGCGCGGTGTGCCCATATGCTCTCCTCTGAAATCATGTAAAACCGGTAGTTGGCTTTGGCCTTTTGGGACATGGACTAGCAATAATATGTTTGTGACTTGTGGGCTGCATGCTTTGCCAATAGTTTCTTGATACAATGTTCTCATTATCTGCGTGCTGTCGTGATTACCACAATGTAGTCCCCGTTGTGCAAAATTTGATGTCGTCTTATTTGCCTGACATGAGATGTAATATTGATGAATGCATATGTTTGCATACTTCTGTATTAATCTATATTGCTAAAAAATCCTTGAAATTTCTGCATTAACTTGTATCATTGGGTTTCCTTGATTTTTTTGGTATTAATATGTATCCCAGGATTCCCTAAAATTTTGTGAGGAAACGTTCTATTTAATCTCTTGAAATTGGCAAAAAATTATATGACAAAACGGAATGATTTGTGTGAATGATGACGCATTTTCGGATTTTGTAGTTTCCCTTCCTTTCCATTCCCTTACGTATCCAAATGGCAGGGTGGAATGGTGCGTTTTCCCCATCTCAGGGCTTGTTCGGTTTCGCGTGATCAAATCCCCAAAGGGAACTGCCCCGCCGGGGATCTGGGTGATCACTCTGACACCCGTTTCTCTCTTGGGATTTTTTCCATGGCAAGTGCGGCGATTGTTTTTTACCCCCCAGATCGGCCGGGATTGACAGGGTTTGGGCCGGAGTTTCAGCCCCACCGGGTGTAACCGAACACGAAAATTCTGGTGGGCCGAGTTTCTTTCCCGATCGTGGATTATGCCCCGAAACCCGCCCGATCCCTTCCGGGATGGGAGTAACCGAACGAGGCCTCACGGAGGGGATCCCGAGTTGTCAGGGAAATACGTGCTGGGGGTTTCTTTCCCAGGGTGTTTTGCCCACCGCAACCAAACAAGGCCTCAGGGGGTAATTTGCCCGGTATGTCATACTTAAGGGGGCTAAGTGACCCACTTTAAACCTGAGGGGGTTAACTGGCCGGAAATCCAAACTTGTGGGGGGGGGGGGGGGGTGATTTGGACTTCTTTCCTTTTCCAACCCTCATCCCAGCTCGATCCCCACACCAGTCAAAAACTCCACCGCGAGGCCACCTCCCGGCCACCAGAAATTCCACCGCGCGACGCCCCCCACCTCCGGTGGCTCCACCGCGCGCCTTTCTCTCCACAACCTTTGCACCCCGACCGGCTACACCTAGCCCCACCACCGCCGTCACGGAGATGCAGGCACGCATAAACGCATTCGGCGAAGGTTGTGCTGCCGGCGACCCGTGGTGGAGGCGACCCCATGAATCTGCAGTTTGCCTTTTTTCTAGATCCTCCCCCGCTCGGAATTCTTCCATCCAGCCGGTACCAGCCATCCGTCGCCGCTGGGGGGTAGCACATCTGGGACACAAGAAGGTGAAGTGGGCACCGGCCGGCCGTGGTCGTGAGTCGCAGGTCACTGGCGGGGCGGAGGCCGTCCGTGTTTTTTTCTCATTCTAGATTGCTTTGTCCGATTTGGATTTTTCATGTGTTCCTTATCCAGATCGCATATTGTTTTTTGTTCATGCTGTTGTCTTGATCCAGATACCATGGCCATTTAAATAAATCGCGCGGTTGGGGATGGCCGGTTTCTGCGCCTGCACGTCCGTCACTACGTGATTGAGGCCCGGTTCTTTGTCTAGATCCTTTTCCCTGCTGCAGATATTTGTGATCTTGATGGCTATGGTATTTTGGGTTCTTGGACTAATCATTTTCACGTTTCTCCTCATCTTCTCTTATTTTTATTTCTTCTGATGTTCTTGAGCAGGAAAGAAGCATGGATTCAGAGGGTACATCGATTTGTTTTTTATCCGGTTTCTTTTCCATGCTTAAATCTGTAGTATGCTCATGGCCCGTATTACTCCTGTAATTTCAAATGCAGATCCTATGGCCTGTAATTTACAAAAGGAAAAATGGTAGCACTGAGTGAGAAACCGCAAATGTATCTCCATCTCCAAATATAAAATATTTCGAGTAGTGATTAGTACAGATTTCAAAACCTCAGAATTTTGTCAGATTTGATCATTTTTGTTCTTGCCTGTCCACGGCTTTGTTCTTGTCTGTCCATGGCTGTAATAGGTGCATGTCCACTTTGTTTCAATTGAGCTAGAAATTTGATGTTTATAAATGTTATTCGTCCAAGTTTATCTACAGAAAATATGTGGAATTTCTTTTTAATTGTTCTGATGTTCAAACAACTATGTGGTGACAATTTGAGTACGCTGCAGAATGATTAAAGAATTTTTAATTTTTTAGTTTACCTAAATGAACAATAAAGGACTTCTGACCTGATTGACCAAAATAATCAAAAAATTACGGGCATGCGGATGGCCATCCACAAAAGAATTGTTTTTCAACTGGTTGGGATGTTCAAACAACTGGCTCAAACCACGACCACGAGCCCACGACCGGTGCCTCCAGAAAAACAAAAGACGAGTGCCCCCACAAAAACAAAAGACGATGAAAGCTGCGCCTATGGCAAACGGTGACAGACGTTTGGAGCATAACGGAGCACGAATCCATATGCATGATCCGATGGCAAGCATAGCGTGCATAGCTAGCCGGGTGGTTAGTAAATCCGGGTCGTTATATGCATATGGTATTATGAATGTCGACATTTTTCTTATATTCTTGATCAAACTTTGACTAAACTCAAAACACGATGTAAATAAAAACGGAGGGAGTAAATTCTAATCCCTCTATCCCATAAGAAAAGATGTTATTACAATCAACATCGTATGGTGCCATGTGAGGAACAATGGACAAATTTAATGGAGCATGTTAATCACCCCACAGAGCACACATGCATGTTTACGCATATACATCTCCCGGCCTGAGCTTTTGAGTTAGATTGCATCAGGAGGTGGAGCAGCGGTTCCTTCGTTCTCCAAAAGGCTCTCTTTTTCCCGGAACTAACTATAGTACTTCTTTAGTTCATATAGTTTGATATACTTTTACTAATTTTGTAATTCAAAAGCGTGAGCATTGTCGGCAGTAGAGGGATTGCAAACAAAGGGCATCTCAAAGAGAGGTTAACTACCATAGACTTGGTGGGATAATGATCAGACTATGTAGATATGCTAGCAAATCATGATCTTATATTTAGTGGACTAGAGACAACGGCTGATCTTTCTTCAGGAGGTATATTTCCTATAAGAAATAATTACTTTTGAGTAGCACATAGTAATGGCTATGGCATGTCCGTGACAATCACATGCACACCAACATTCTTCTTCCAACAGAACATAAGATTTTGTTGGAAAACATGCATGCGTACGAAGTGCCAACTTTAGCTAGCTAGGAAGCATAATGGAGACTGATATACGGAAAGAAATGTTCTAGGCTGACCGGGTAGGATTATCGGGGAGATGATTTTGTCTCATCGGGTATGACCTTTCTAGCTGGCAGGATTTAGTGGCTAGCTACCTTCAGTAGCAGAATTAGTGATGTGCGTACCTTAATCCAAAATTTTAAAAGGGATTGATAGTTCACAAGCTGACAAGCATATAGTTGATGATGTTTGCTACCTTCATATGGTTGGTGCAACTCAGCCTGGTTGTACAAGATGAACAAAGCGGTGGCTAGGAAATTGATTACGTCTACCTTAGACTATATTCAGTGAACCCCTCACTAATAATACCCATCAGAGCCCACAGCGCTATGCCGTCTTTTCATTGTAAACCGCCTGTAATGATAACTATCTGGGTGAATTGAACCCATTCGACCCTATAGTAAAGAAGACGGTTTATCAATGTATATATTTCAGGCATTTATTATTTAGAACTATATAGATGAGGCTGCAATATCTTTCCACATGGTCTGTAAATGAGGTGTCAACTAGGAATATAGGTTCGAGAGACATCTCTGCTAACCCATGCAGATAAAAATTTAGGGTACATTATAAATATACAGTACATGGACATTTAGCTATATTATCATTTATTATTTGTTGAAGGTTGTTCTTTTTCCTTTCATATAATGGAAGGTTGAATTTAGATGCACAACTAACCATAATTTAGTACAAACATTCAGATGTATATGTTATATCTTGCATTAATGTTCAAGTAAGTTTTACTATGCAGGATGCACACAACAATACATCACAGATGATGGTGTAATTATATATTTTGATAAGTGAAGGTAAAGGTCTAGGACCGAGGCTGATATCTTGCTTGATATCTTGCTAGAACCTAGACTATGTCTAGAAATCATGATGTATATGCAGTGGTCTAAAATGATCATTGTTTTGAAATCTGTTAAAGACAATAACAACTCCTTTCTCCTTTCGAGTAAGGGAAAATAAGTGTATTTAGGTACGCTAGAACCATAATAACCATTTCCCCATACCTTTGTAAGTCAGTTAACCAAACATATATGGTTTAGAGTAAAATGTAATTTTAAAATTAACCATGTGCCATAAAATGTAAACCAAACAAGGAATAAAAAATATCGTGGATAACCCCGACAAACCAAAGTGGTCGTTCGGTAAGAGGGCCATTACATGACTTTTTTGTTTAATTGGCTACAAGTTATGCCTTCCACTTCAGATTCCATCGGACTTGTCGGAATTATATTTATTTGTGTTTGTGATTGTAATTCATGTAAAAGTTGCGCGTGCCCGAGATCCACTATCCTATCGCAGAGATGGTTATCTTCATTCTCAAGTTAAAAACCCTTGAGTCTTTCTCCTATATATAGGTATGTTAGCTGCTTTGAGCATACATACTTGCCAGAAGGGAGATGCTTGAAACATGTAAGTTGTCATCATGTACTTACATATTCGATATAACGATCTACTCTAATTGTAGTGGTGTAGTATGGTTATTTAAACAAAACATTTTTTTATATCCCGATACTGGAATTTCACTTGCCAAGTATTTGCATTCATGTTACTATCAAATTCAGTGAAAATAAAGCATGTTGTTGGATTTGAAGCAAAGTAGTAAATGTTTGATACTGTAGACTAAGTAGTTGCGAGAGGTGATTTCTTTTTGCATATAATGATGAGCACCAACCGTTCTTAAATCAATGGAGAGTTATAACTTTTAAAATGGATCACACATTACTTATTTGTGTCTCATGGCAGGGCAATTTAATATAGTCGACATGGATAAAAAATATTTGTGCTAGCACCTTAGGTTATCTTGTCATTGTATAAAAATGATTGACATCGTGTTTTATGTAACAATTAGCACATTAGTATGACTTACGAAATATACTGCGAGCCAACACACATTTAAATTAATTTTGTTAGATCATATAGCTAGGATTGTTACTTCCATAGAAAGCATGTCTAAGTTTTCTCCATTAGGTGCGGGACGAAATATTTCAAGAAATAATTGATGCATGTAATGAACAACTAAGGAATTCATTTGTACACAATCACACAATAATCTCTTACCCGTTCAAAAAATAACAGTAATCACTTACACCAATATGCATATGTACAAACTTATGCATGTTGAAGGTCTAAAAATGCCCATGATCATTTACCGGCCGCGTTTAGTTTGACTTTCTATTGTAAAAGACTTGTAGCATAGCTAGTACATATAACTCATATAATTAATTTTAAATAATACATTATTTAATTTTTATGTCTAGCTTACTGGTACACGTATACATATATCATAACACTTACATTTTTTTTCAGTTCATTCAGCGAAAAAGATGGCAAAGACACACACTGTTCTCGTGCTGCTTGTGTTTGTGGTTATGTTCTCCTACAATGTTGTGGAGGGTGGTGCATACCAGGAAGAAATGGCATTCTCTCGCAAGGAGCTGAAACCAGAACAGAAACCATCCATTGGTGGAATGAATCCATCGCTTGGCGAGCAGTTATCTGGTGCGACCAATGCAGAAGGTGTGAGCAAGAATGATGAGATAGCAAATGTTAAAACTACCACTACCAGCACTACCACAGACACCCACCGTGACGTTCCCGTGGATCTGTACCGTAATATCATCTACCGCGGCCACCAGCTCAACAAACCGTAATCATGCATTGATACGAAGGGCCACGGGCACCAACTTGATATCCATGATCGGACTAATTATCATGTTGGTGATTTCTACACATCTGTGGTTGTATGTGAGTGTAATGTAACTGGTAATGTAAGGCGTGAACGGTATGCTTGAACTCTAGCTATATCAAGCTCTCCTAAGTGTACGCGGTATTGTACTACTCCAGAATAAATCATGCCCGTGGTCCATAGTGATATGGCAACTTTGTATATGTTCCACACGATTCTGTGTCCTTGTTAATTACTTTCAAGTTCTTTTTTTGGACAAAGAGAGCTTTGCACTTTCAAGTTCTAGTAGAGAAATATATATATATATATATATATATATATATATATATATATATATATATATATATATATATATATAGGAAAATGAGATGGTATCCCTGGGTGTACGTACTCCCACGTTCAATATACCTCATATACAAGGGTATTATACCTCTTTATCATTTTTAATATACTTCATTAGTTAATACTAGATACCTTAAAGTGAGTTTTATGAAAAATTTCATTTGAGTCTATATACCTCATATTATTTGCGTATATACTGCATTTATGCACGTAAAAGTGATATATTAAAAAAAGTAAGGGTTCTGATGGAATTTTTTGCATACTACTTATATTGAGGTATATTAGAATAATTAATAATGTATATTAAAAATGATAAAGAGGTATAATACCCTTGCATATGAGGTATATTGAATATGGGAGTATGTACACCCAGGAGTATATAAGATGAGTTCTATATATATATATATGGGAAATAGTGGGATAGCCACCATGATAGCTGTGCATATGCATCCCACCGTTGGATCTGGCACATACAACATGGTGGTCTCCAAGTCTAACACCGCGGCTACTAACGACGTTATATAGGGAGCACAACATATATGATTCACTTTTGTTTACTTTCCTCCTCCACGGCACTAGAGATGTTCTGGTTTTGTTTTCATTCACATGCATGCGTGGGCAGGTGTGCGTGGGGGTTTGGTCCTATGCCAACTTTTGAAAACTTTCCAAAGTGCCCATTGCTTTTGTCTATCATTCCATGCATGCGATCTCCAGAGAGTTTTAGTTTTCGTTCGACTTGCCCACTTTTGTTTTCTTTTCCAAAGTCGCCACTCATCTGTCCTTTGTTTTGAATCTTCAACTGTTTTGTTCTCTCTCTCCCTAGGAACTCCTTGATTGCACCGGCATTTTTGGTTTCGTTTGCTATCTCATAGGTAAATAAAGAGAGTCCGTGATGAGCTTGTATGCCAAGAACACCAAGCAACGGATCGTACCCTGTGGCCAGTTCCTGGCTTGTCATTTTTTCCGTCCCTCTCGGTTTCCTATATGCTCAACGGAGCATGGAGCCATGGCGGTGCTGAATCACGAGGAGGGAAGCCGACGCTGTAGCTGAGCAAACGGACAGGGCAAGCTGAGCAGTAAATGTTCGTCTTTTCAAACAGGTACGGGTCCTAGTACACATCAAAGACCCACACAGCTGCATGATCAATTGCATTGCAAGAGGGGATTAACAGGCCAAGAAACAGCTTACTTTCCAACTCCATTCCAATCCAAAGCATGGTTTGCTTGCAACGTTTTCCAACTCCGTCTACATCTACTGCTGGGCGCTGGCTTGCTTCTACACCTTGCTATCCCAAAGCTCTCAACTGTCATGACACTAACTAAAGCACACACACCATACTGTTACAGGTGACAGCATCATGTGATGTAACAACCTAGGGTGCACGCAACAGGCACCTGTTTCACGAAACCAAAAAACGTTGACTTGAAAAGAAAACAAAACCTGGTGGTGAGGCATGCGGTATAGCTTTTGAAAACTTTCCAAAACCCCACGTAGGGTCTAGCTTTTGAAAACTTTCCAAAATCTCACGTAGCAACTTTTCCAAAGGCAGGTATAGCTTTTGAAAACTTTCCAAAACACTAAGTAGCAACTCCCCCAGACCGGTTTAGCTTTTGAAAACTTTTCAACACTTGATTGGAACTTTCCATGCCACGGGGGTGCATGCATGCACCAAAAACAAAAACGGCGCTCTATTGTCTTGACGGAGACCGCTCCCTGCTAACGATGCCATTCCAAAACGTGAGCCCGGGGAGCATGTGCTCCCCATCATCTGACGACTGCAAGTGCATGCACAGCTAGCCACCCGGTTAGCAAATCCGCGTCGATATATATATATATATATATATATATATATATGAAATTTAGGGTTATACTAGTACGTTACTAAAATTATCTCTCTATGCCAGAGGACATATACGCGCTTCTCTTCTAGTGTTAGGACACGACGTGGTAACCTCAAAATATTATTTGGCGAACATTGTCTGCCGACATTTGGAAGAAATGGATGGCATAACAAATTGGCACAGAAGTAGTTCAAAATTGTTTTCTAGCCATTTGAAATATCAAATAAAATGGTTGTAGCCACCATGGGTACGTGAAGTTGTACTTCTCCGTTCCTTAAAAGAAGGCATATAATTTTTTTAATGCCAAACCACGTAAATTTTGACCAGACTTTTAGAAAAATTATTAACATCTACAATATCAGTTTCATCTTACTAGATACATTCTTAGTTATATGTTTATATTATATATATAGTATTATAATTATAGCCCAGCTATTCCGATTCTAAACTTTCCTGTATACGCGCTTGAACTTCTTGTTATAGTAGATACTAAACAGTCTTGAACTTCTCGCTTTTGTACATGCAATCTACGTGTTTTGATTATAGTTTTTGATCTGTTCATCGGATTTACGCAAATGATATATACCGTTGGAAAGCTTATCAAATTTTGAAACTTTTCTGTTTTGGAAGTTTTCCGAAACTCTATACATTTTAAAGTTATTTTAAAAACTAATAATCAGATTTTCGCGTCTATTTGTATTTTCGGAGAATATTTTTGTTGCGGTTTTTATACCGTTCATTGGAATGATGCATATGATATACCGTTGGATTCGTAAGGAAATTGCGAAACTTATTTATTTTAAGTATTTTTCTAAATTATGGATTATTTAAAAGTAATTTTAAATATGGTAAACAACTATTTTGTGGATTTTTCATTTTCAGACACTATTTTGCTCGGTATTTTCAAACCGTTTATCCAATTGATGCAAATGATATGGCATTAGAAAGGTATAGATTAGGCGCAACTTTTTCATGTTGATCATTTTTGCGAATTTCTTACTATTTAAGAGCAGTTTTGAATATAGGTGATTTGGATTTCTGGATTTCTTGATTTTGCATGCACTGTTTTTGCAATTATTTCTAAACGATAAATCAGAATGAAGTAAATGATATACTTTTTGAAAGATATTCAAATTGCACAAATTTTTTGTCAAGATGATGTTTTCAAATTTTGCAAGATTTAGGAATCATTTTCAAGAATAGTAAACAATAGGAACGATGCCCATATGCGAGCGATTTGAATTTGGCATGGCTATGGTGGTTGAGTGGGGGCATGACGCCATGTACAAGTGAAAGTAGACTCATATTATTGTATATTAAGTATTTATGTGGTTTACTTGTGCAACCGGGACATATAGAAACGATTTTAATGGGTAGGATGTGTAACTGAACTTCTGTTACGATTAAACTGAATTTTGACAAAATTTAACTTTTTAATTTCTTGCAATCGAACTTTCCTCTTGTTCAAAGTAAACTTTTGCTTAGTATAAATAATTTTTTTCACTATGGTAAAAAAGAAATCCGACAAAAGTGAAAATTCTATCGTGTTCAAGGTGAATTGATGCGTTTAGTGTAACCAAACTTCTCGGAGTTGCGTTCCTGAATTGTCTCGTCAGTGCGCCTGAACTGTCCTGAGTCATGCCTATAGGTCACTTTCTCTGAACTGCCGTGTTAGTGCACTTGAATTGCCAATTCAAGTTACTGAACTGCATCATTGGTGCGCCTGAACTTCTTGAAGTTCCGCTATCCTGTATTTCCCTCGTTTGTGCGCCTGAACTTCCCGGAGTTGCGGTCCTGAACTTTTCGATCTAGTGCAACTGAATTGCTTGGAGTCCCATACCGCCGTCGAGTTTTCTAAACTGCCTCATTAGTGCACTTGAACTTCCCAAAGTTCCGCCCACATGACTTCCCTCGTTAGTGCACCTGAACTTCCCACAGCAGCGTCTCTGAACTTCCCACGCTACTGCACCTGAACTGCTTTGAGTAACGTACTACGTCAAGTTTTCTGAACTGCCTTGTTAGTACACCTGAACTGCCTCAGTTAGCGCACCTAAACTGCCTTGGTTAGCACACCTAAACTGCCTCGGCTAGCGCTCCTGAACTGCTGCATTTGGAGCGCCTGAACTTCACCCACTCACGCTCCTGAACTGCCCGTAGTGGTAAAAATTAAATCTGATTTAAATAAAAATTCTAGCATGTTCAAGGTGAACTGCCACATTTAGAGCGCCTGAACTTCCCGTACTCATGCTCCTGAACTGCCCGTAGTGGTAAAAATTAAATCCGATTTAAATAAAACTCTAGCACGTTCGAGGTGAACTGCCGCATTAGGTGTGCCTGAACATCCCTCACTCACTCTTGAACTGCCCATCATGGTAAAAGCAAAATTTAATTTTTTTTAAAAAAAAAACATCAGAAACAATTTCCCATGGATGAACTGTTATGGATGAAACAGTTGTACTTCTCATCGTTTGGAAGTTGTACTGCCGGTGTCTTTTGTCAGCATGTTCCAAAAAATAAAAATAAAAAAAATCATCGGGTGGATACAGCAGCAGCGCGTGTGGAGACGAATGAAGCCGACGAATGAAGCCCACCGCGCGGCAACCTCAGCCTGTGTAGCAGGGACGACCGGAGGCCTTCGCGCTGGCAAGTTGCAGCGGTGGAGGTTGAAGGATGGGGCCCCTAGCCTTGAGGAGCTCCTCCCGACGTGGTACCTTCCTAACTGAGCGGAAGCCTCGCCGCGTGACAGCAGGGGGTAGCGCGCAGGAGATTATATCCCGACGGCACGTCCCGTAGCTATACAGAGATAAGCTGGGGAGCATTTCTCAGCCTCTGGAGGTTTGGTCGCCATGAGACTTCGACGAAGGAAGTTGAAGGCGTAGCCGGGTCGCCGCGGGCGGTGGAACGTGCCAGGGCGAGTCACCGCAGGCAGTGGAGGGGGCCGGCGCCATGGAGGCTAGGTCGCAGGGGAACGCGAGCGGCAGGAGGAGCGGGGGGAGGGGGGGCAGGCGGCAGGAGAATCAGGGGGCTTGCTAGCGGCGGGAGGAGAAGAGGGGTGCGCCGGCGGCGGGAGAAGCCGGCGATGGGCCGGCGGCACGCGGGGTGACGGCCGGCTGCGCGCGGGGAGACGGGCCGGCGATGCGTGGGGAGACGGGCCGGCGGAGCACGGGGAGAAGGGCCGGCGGAGCACGGGGCGACCGGCCGGCGGCGCGCAGGGCGCTGGGAGAAGGTTGGCAGGAGGTTGGGGTCGGGGAGGTGGGACTTGGGAGGTTGGGGACGATACGAGTGGGTTTTTTTTTCCAGCACATCACCTCTTATAGAGCTAGCCGGTTGTAGAGCCTTAATCTACAACCGGTTTTAGAATAGATGAACCCTATTATAATTATTTGTATTTTTCTAAAAGATTAGTAAAAAATTTATATGGCTTGATTTTAACAAAATTTATATGCCTTATTTTACAGAACAGAGGTAGTACTATTGTCCAATACTATAACTATGAGGGTTTCCTACAATATAGTCCTATACCAAAGTACCAAACACATGGAAGTGCAAAATTTTATGCATGCTGCTATATCTTTAGCTCTGATACCATATTAAATTGACGAGCCAACTGGTTCACCCAAAATCCAGAACTTTTAGAATGGCTGGTAATATATATATTTAAACACTCTCCTCACACCAACGCTGAACATATGGAAAGACCAGAACTATGGAAATATATTAGACGTGGGATAAAAGGCCACACCTATTGGGGAGAGGCTTTTTGGCTCTAGGATGCAAATGCTCTCTTTATTTTAAATGCAATTTAAACATATTTTGAATTGTCAATTTTTTTTAAAATGTTGCATGTACATCTTTATAACCTATGCATGTGCCAAGTTCTTTCATGAAAAACCAACTCTTCCCGTGGGCTAGGCAAAAAAGACAAATTCAGTGGTAAAATAAGGTTTGCATGAGGCAATTTTTTGTCTTTTTTACTCACAACACTATAAATATCGATTTACCGTGAAACTTGGTCATGCGTACGTAGAATGTCGAGATGTACACGACAAAATTTTTGTTCAAATTTTTTTCACATTTTCAAATTTGTTTTTTGAATAAAGGGAGCATATGCACCCTAGATCAAATATGCATTTCCCACACCTATTTTAGATTAATTATTAATAGTATGTTGGCCAGTTCTTGATATTAGGACCATTTGGTTATGATACCAGTTAGCTTTGATACTATATTTAATTGATGAGAGCTAGTTCACCCAAAGGCCTGAACTGTTGACCAGGGCACCAAGGTGTCTGGGCACCATGCTCAATACGTATAAAATACGTGATGTTTTGTATATATCTCGAGATATGTATGATTTGTACATACCTAGTAGACATAAATGAGGTATGTATACCCTAGGTATGGTGTTTTTTTTGGCATGTATACCTTGAGTATGTAAAAAATACGTATATATATATATATGTAATCTTGGTATGTATATATTGGGTATGTGTATTCCGGGTATATGTATCTTGGGTATGCATATTTTGGATATGTATGAGTTGGATATACATATCTTGGGTATGTATACCCTTGGGTATGCATAATTGTAAGCAAAACGTCCGTATTTGAGGCATGATGCCTGGGCACCATGGTGTCCCATATCAGCTTCCTATATATATATATATATATATATATATATATATATATATATATATATATATAGACTCATCTTATATACTCCTGGGTGTACATACTCCCATATTCAATATACCTCATATACAAGGGTATTATACCTTTTTATCATTTTTAATATACCTCATTAATTATTCTAATATACCTCAATATAAGTAGTATGCAAAAAATTCCATCGGAACCCCTTACTTTTGTTAATATATCACTTTTACGTGCATAAATGCAGTATATAAGCAAATAATATGAGGTATATAGACTCAAATGAAATTTTTCATAAAACTCACTTTGAAGTATCTAGTATTAACTAATGAAGTATATTAAAAATGATAAAGAGGTATAATACCCTTATATATGAGGTATATTGAACGTGGGAGTACGTACACCCAGGGATACCATCTCATTTTCCTATGGACTCATGTTTTATACTCCCAGGAGTACATACTCCCACCCTTTAAAGGGTCCTATTAGTTGGATATACCCATCAGCTAACAAACCAGCCGATTGAAGGAAAAAAGAAATATATTGCATGCATGCAACAACTTTCTTGTGCCGTGAGCTTTGCATGTTCTTGTTCCTAGAACTAAGGGATTGTTTTTGAACCGTGAACCACATCTCATCTAAACATTTAAAATTTAGGAGGTCGTATATACTACTTGGAATGTAGTATTATACATCTATTTGCCATGGAGTATAAACCACTTTGTTTCAAACATATCTCATTTCTTTGCGAGAGAGTATATACCTTCTTTTATGGAGTTGCCATTTAAAAAATATACCTTAATTTTGCTGCACGTATATACTCAGTAACTTGTTTTAAAAAGCACTATATACTTTATTGGATCAAGAAACCAGTATATACTTCATTGGATTAAGAAACCAATATATACTTCATTGGATCAAGAAACCAGTATATACTTCATTGGATAAAAAACCGGTATATACCTCATTGGATCAAGAAACCAGTATATACCTCATTGGATCAAGAAACCAGTATATTCCTCATTGGATCAAGAAACCAGTATATACCTCATTTGATTAAAAATGCAGTATGTACTTCATTTGATTAAAAAATGCAGTATATACTTCATTTGATGAAACATGCAGTATGTATTTCAACAATATACCTCCTCTTAGTACTATCTTTTTCTTAGGTGTATATACTGCTTTTTTACACATGTTATCAATCGTATACTAGACAAAAAACAGACGAGGTATACACTCAACTTTCTAGACAACATATGGGATAGATCCACATGACAGGAGTAATATGCTGTTAAAAAAATCTAGAAGTATATACACTCTTCATAAAAGTATATACATATTGATTTGGGCATGATTTGTGAGCTAGCTAGAGAATATATCGGAGCAGAACGGTCAGCTAGCTCGGTGCATATGAAGCTAGCTCTGCATGCGGATCACGTCGTATCTTGCTTACATCAGGCCACCGCTGGCCGCATATCGATCGTCGTCTTCGTCCTCAAACAGCCGACCGTCCCATACATCTCATGTCCGTCGCTGTGCCTGGCCGTCTCGTCGTCATGCCGCCTACTGACGGTCGCATGCATCGATCTCATGTCCATCGTCATGCCACGCCGACGGCTAGAGTAGCTGGAAAAGAATAATTAGTACAATACAAAAACTTTATACATGCAGCTTGAGATCGGAAACTACAAACCTATTGGATGCAACGACGTTGATGAAGAACCGATCATATCGTCGGATCGATTCGTAAGGTCGCCGGTGGTCACCGGACGACCTGCACGTTGCAGGAAAAGAATAATCAGTACCACAGATACAACATACCTGGGAACGTGGGGTAGCGGGAGGTGATCGGCCCGATCGATCTCGTGATCGCTAGAGAGATCGAGTACATGAATGGCCGCCGGCTGCCGGCTGCCGGCTATACAGGACCGTGGCCAACCTTTCCATCCATGCTGATGTAGATCGCCGGCGGCCGCGCTAGATGGTATCAAAACGGCGACGTCGTAGCTCTCGGCGGCCGCACTAGATGGTATCTGATAAGAGACGACGAGCGTTGATTTCGTTCCGCTTCTCTTAGAAGTCACGGCTGGATGCCAAAAAAAAGGATTCTGTTAACCAGATTTTAAAAGGCACGGTATATTATCTAAAACAGAAAAACTAATCGCAATTTAAACGGGTTTTGTTTGTCAACCTGTTAGGGAGAGGTAAGACGGGAACGACGAAAACAGTACTATATTTGGGTAGGAGTACGTACTCTTAGGGATACCATCTAGTTTTCCTATATATATATATCAACATGGATTTGCTACCACCGGTGGTAGCTATCCATGCCTAACATCGTCTGACCCCGTTAACATTGCGGTCCGTCCCCACCATCCACTGAGTCACTGACGCACACCACGCATGCACACACCCCTCTCTCTCACACACATTTTTTTCGATAAAGGGCATTTATTACTTATAATAAGCAAATACACCCGGCCTCTGCATAACACGATGCACACAGCCGTCCAAAAGTTCAAGGTTCAAAATGAAGGCAAAATACATATCGTTGCGAGCAATTGTAAATCGCCTAAGTAGCTGTAGTAGGACCAATCCTAAGATTATGCGGCCACCCATGTGGGGAAAAAATATCCCTCGCCGTAGCCTCCAGTCGTGTACAGACCTCCGTAAACAGGTCTCTGTTCTCCAGCCGCTGAAGAGGTGACCATAAACGGAGCGTAGCGGTACATCTGTAAATAACCTGCAAAGGAGAACAAATTTTGTTATCAAAAACTTTGTCATTTCTGCATAGCCAAAGCGACCAGATAACGGCTATCGCTCCCACCCTAATTAGCGTTCTAAACCTGAGATCGATACCATGAAGCCAGTTTCCAAAAACATTGGCAACATTAGTCGGAGGGTACAGGCTGGAAGCAGCTTGGATGATTGACCATATAGATCTGGCAAAGCGGCATTGGAAGAAAAGGTGTTTGATAGTCTCGTCTTGCTGACAGAACACACACATTTTACTTCCATGCCAATTACGTCTAGCAAGGTTGTCTTTGGTTAGGATCACTCCCCGACGTAAATACCATGCAAATTTTTTGTTTTTTAGCGGTATCTTCATCTTCCAAATCTTCTTGTTATTATCAACTGGTATATCAGATTGCATAATTGCTTTGTAAAGAGAGTCTACCGAGAAGGTCCCGTTTGTGTGGAGATTCCAACGAAATTCATCTGGACCCGGGGATAGCTGAATGGTCTCCAAACGTTGTTGTAAGGCAGTCCAATCAGCTAACCGGTTACCCAATAGGTGTCTTCTAAACGATACAGCCGGCGGTGAGGTTGCCATTACCTTAGCAATGGTATCACTTTTAAACCGGACTATACTATACAAAGCAGGATACTGATCTCGTAACGGGACATTACCCAACCAGGTGTCCTCCCAAAACCGTATCTGCGATCCGTCGTTAATAGAAAAAGTACCATAAGGGAAGAAAAATTTCTTCGATGCCATAAGGCCAGCCCAAAAATGCGAGTCCCCAGGTTTCCATAAAACTTGGGACAGCGGTTTCGAACCAATATACTTCCTCTTAAGGAGGGTCTGCCAAACACCATCTTCGGTAAGCAGCTTGAAGAGCCATTTACCTAGTAAGGCGGAATTTTTGACCTGAAGGTCATGAATTCCAAGCCCACCTTGGTCCTTTGGTTTACAGACCACACTCCATTTTACCAGTCGATACTTCTTTTTCTCACTATCCCCTTGCCAAAAGAATCTAGATCGATAATAATCGAGTTTATGCAAGACTCCTTTGGGCAGAAGAAAGAAGGAGATCATATACAGTACCATATTAGATAGTACTGAGTTAATGAGGACCAATCTCCCCCCCCAGGGATAGTAATTTACCTTTCCAACTACTTAGGCGTTTTTGGAGTCTCTCCTCAACAGCTTTCCATTCGGCAATAGTTAATCTCCGATAATGAATCGGAATGCCTAAATACCGAATAGGGAATTGCCCTTGGCCACAGCCGAACAGCTCTGCATAAATGCTAGCTTCGTCCTGAGCCTCTCCAAAACAAAACAATTCACTCTTATGGAAGTTTATCTTTAGACCAGAGAGCTGTTCAAAAGCCGCCAAAATTAATTTGAGGTTTCGAGCTTTCTCTAGGTCATGTTCCATAAAAAGAATTGTGTCGTCGGCATATTGAAGGATCGATAATCCACCATCAACAAGATGAGGAATCACTCCTTCAATTTGACCGTCCGCCTTAGCACGTTCAATCAATATAGCAAGCATATCGGCTACAATATTAAATAACATTGGTGATAGAGGATCACCTTGCCGGAGCCCCTTTCTGGTCTGAAAGTAGCGGCCAGTGTCATCATTAACTCTAATGGCCACACTACCTCTTGACACAAAATTATTGATTAAAGCGCACCACTCAGGAGAAAAACCTTTCATCCTTAGTGTTTGTTGAAGGAAAGACCACTTAACCTTATCATAGGCCTTTTCAAAATCTAATTTTAAAATTACCCCATTCAACTTTTTGGTATGAAGTTCGTGAACCGCTTCGTGCAAGATAACAACTCCATCGAGGATGTTTCTTCCTTGCATAAAAGCGGTTTGCGAAGGCCGAACCATGTGATCAGCTACCGTATTAAGTCTAATGGTGGCCACTTTCGTGAATATCTTGAAACTTACGTTCAATAGACAGATAGGTCTAAACTGTTGAATCCTTTCTGCCTGATTAACCTTGGGTAACAAGATGACCTCACCAAAATTTAGACAGAATAATTCCAGTTGTCCAGCGTGTAACACATTGGACAGATCTAGAAGATCCGACTTAATGGTATCCCAAAAGGTTTGATAAAACTCTGCAGGAAAACCATCCGGACCCGGCGCTTTGTTGTGTTCCATTAGAAAAATAGCTTTCATAATCTCTTCCTCTGAATAAGGTTCAGTTAGAAAACCATTTTCCTCCATAGACACCTGGGGTATATCATCTGTTTGGGTCTCGTCAAGAGAAAAAGAGCTGACTTCCGGCTCCCCAAACAAATTCTTGTAGTAATTTGTAATGTAAGCCTTAAGTTGCTCATGACCTTCAATCCTCCCATCATCCTGAACCAGAGAATGAATACATTTCTTCCGATGTCTGCCATTGGCAATCCCATGAAAGTATCGTGTATTGGAATCTCCTTCAAGGATAAACTGAGCTTTGGATCGTTGGTACCATTTGAGTTCTTCTTCGCGAAGGAGACTAGCAATCTGTGCATTTGATTGGCTTTTCAGCTTAATTTCCTGTGCAGATAATGGTCTCACTTCAGCTAAGGCCTCAAGGCTATCAATAGTAGAAGATAAACGTATCTTCTCCTTTTTGAGAATATCAGCAACATGCCTAGCCCAACCCGAAAGGTGTTTACGCATTGCGCGGATTTTGTTATTCCACCTTAAAATCGGATTGTTACCTGAAACCGGTCTTTCCCAAACTCTTTTAACCATATCGTGGAATCCGTCTCGCTGCAGCCAACCAAGTTCGAACTTGAATGGACGTTTAAGCGGCGATTTTGGTATTCCAGTGGTCAGAAGAATGGAAGCATGATCGGACAGCTTCTCAATACGTTCTAGTGCGCGTACGGATACCATGGGATATTTATCTTCCCATTCAGTATCCATAAGCACGCGGTCTAGTTTTTCGTATGTAGGATCTGGTAGGCTGTTGGCCCACGTAAACTGTCGACCCGTCATCGCAACCTCTCTCAAGTCTAAGCTGTTAATGACCGCATTAAACAAGAAAGGCCAATGCTCGTTAAAATGACCTTTACTTTTCTCATGCCGGAATCGAAGCAGATTAAAATCCCCACCGATAATAATCGGATGTGGATTATCCTTTGCCAGATTAACCAGTTCACGTAAAAAGTCAGCCTTAAACGCGTCCTGTGTCGCTCCATAAACCGCCACCAGATCCCAAATGAAGTTATCAACCTTGTTGCGAATGGTGAGTTTAATATGATATTCACCATCCGAACTGGCCAGAACCTCCATTGTATCTGATCTGATGCGGACAAGCATGCCACCAGACCGTCCACGAGGAGGACGAGAGAACCACTGAAAGTCAATTCCGCCGGAAAGATGGTCAAGAAGACTTTGAGAGTAGTTTCGCCTCCCCGTCTCAGACAAAGCTAAAAAATCAAGATTGTAATCTTTACAACAATCAGCACAGTAAGAATGTTTAGCCAAGTCACCAAGACCTCTGCTATTCCTAAACATGCCATTCATTGTGAAACTTTTCTTGTTTTTTGAGCCTTACTACCCCTACGATTTTTCTTTTCAGCAGAAGATTTAGAATTACGCCGAGATGCTTTTAGATCATAGAATGAACTAAGCCCCGGCTGTTCTAAATCAACCTCCGAAATACTCCCAACGAGAGAGGAGAGGAGATGACCATCGGTCTCATCCTCTTCTTCCTCTAAGAGAGTAGTCTCAGCTCCAGTCGAAACCTTTGGTATGACGGTTAAACGTTCATATTCCAAATGTCTCAAGACATTAGCCGAAACAGCAATATCGCTAGAGCGACTACCTAACGAAATGCCTACGCTATTCAAATTAGAAGAAATATGAGAATCTAAAAACTTAGTAAATGATGCAGATTTTTTATTACCAGAAACATCAAGATTCTTTTCCGCCTTACGGCGCATGGCCTTCTGTAGCATGTCCTCATCCGTGTCGCCCGATCCATCCTCCGCCATGGCGTGCCTACCACTCCGCCTCACCAAAGGAGGCTGCTGTACAGAGAGGGAAGTGGTCGAGGTCGACCTCTCCATACCCTCAGTGATCAGCGGAGCGGATAAAACTTTCGACGAAGCCCGCAACCCGAGCTCCCCGGCCGGGGCCTCCGATGGTCCGACCTCGCATCGAGGCATGATCGGCGAGTCAACACCGCACGACGTGATCACATGCGCAGCCCGCGAAGGGCTTGGCGAGCCACCCGCCAGCTCCCGACTCGGAAGCAACGTAACGGCCGGCTGCATGGTGTTTGGCGGGCCATCAGAAGCGAACGGCGCAGACGACGCAGAGGCTGCCGTCTCCAAGGGCGGAGAAGAGACGGACGGCACCCCAGGGCCATCAGCAGCGACCAACACGGGCGACGCCGAGACTTCCGTCGCCAAGGGTGGAGTAGAGGCCGACGGCGTCCCTGGGCCAGCAGCGGTATCCAACACGGGTGACACCGAGACCTCCGTCGCCAAGGGTGAAGTAGAGGCCGACGGCGTCCCAGGGCCAGCAGCAGCGGACAACACGGGCGGCGCCGAAACACCCGTCGCCAAGGGTGAAGTAGAGGCCGACGGCGTCCCGGGCATCATGGCGTCCTTCCCACCAGGAGAGAATGACACAGCAGCATCCGCAACGTTCGGAGAGACTGCCGGAGCAACCGCAGCCACCGCCGATGACAGGTTCGGCATAGCAGGAAAACCCTCCTTCCTTGGAGGTGCCACCTCGGCCAACACCGGCTCTGGCCGCGTTCTACCTTGCATGAAAGTCCGCACCCGTGACGGCTGTGAGGACCGAGGAGCAGCCTGGGAGGGCGTCGAAGCGATAAGATGCGGCGAATGCACACGTGCCCTTTCGACCAATTCCTTCCCTCTCGGAGTCGTGGGGGAATTGTTGTATGGAGTCAGAGCGAGAGTAACACCGGGAGACGGCGCAGCCGTCTTCCCATGATCCTGGACAGCAGGGGTGACGTCGACCTCCATGTTGGCCGCCTCCGGTGCTGCCCCAGAAGAAGGGCCAGCATTTTTATCATCACTCATGCCATGAGAATCATCATCATGCCCACTATCCCTCCAGAAAAAAGGTCGGAACTTCGGGTCCGGTTGAAAATCCGGCGACTCCCTACGATAACGGAACCTGTACCCATTCAATTTTAACACAGATACCACCTCAAGACAAGGTGAATTAGATCCATCAGAATGTTTCTCCAAAGCAGATAAGTCCCTCATAGCAATAAGAATGCGTACAACGCCCTTGCTCCGAAGAGTAACAAGATCCACATCCTGAGTAGTTCCAATAAGAGAACCAACCGCCCAAAGTCCGTGAAAATGTCTAACGGTGTAAGGAACACCATCAACCTGCACCCAAACAGGCTCCATAACAAACTCTGGCGCGATATCTTGTCTTTTCCAAGAACTAAAAGTGACCTGCGCATTGTGCTTAGGAACTCCCATTTGCATACCATCAATTCTGGACACATCATCAGCAGACGGCAGACCAATAAGAAAAGCATTAGGCCCATGAGCAATAGCCTCCCATTTCCAGTCCGAGTTACCGGGACACATACGAGCCATCAGTTTCTGAATATCATCAGCTGAAACCACATCACCAGACACCTGAACCATTGCCGTAGGTGCACTCGTGGGAATCAGATGAGGCTTGTAGACCGAATCAGGTAGATGCACATCCAAAGTATCAAAATCACCACAACCAACAAAATAACCCTGGGGCTTCGGGAGCTTCAGAATAGGGCAACGAGCAGTTGGGTGCCGATCAGCGTCGCACACCAGGCAATAATGCATCACCTTACAGTCCTTAGTAGCGTGAGAATTCACAGCACACTTCCAACATCTGACATTTTTCTGGGGCTTAGGCAGCCCAGTCTCAGTCGTATGTCCATCAGCAACAGCCAGACCAGCAGGCACCAAAGGAGACGTCTGAACCGTTGCCGAGGAAGATGCTACCTCAGCAGTGTGACCTTGAGGAGCAAGAGGCGCTGCAACCTGAAAAGGCTGCTGAACCACGGCCACATTCGCCACAAGGGTCTGTCCTTGAGCTGGGGCAGCACCCTTCTTCTTCTTACGCTTCTTTGGCGCGGCCTGCGGATTGCTCGTGTTATGTGACGGAGTCTGCGCCACCACAGGCTGCTGATACTGCACATATTGCCCAGCATATTGTTGATACGGTTGCATAGGAATCTGAACGGGCGCGAAACCTTGGGCCGGCGGTGCTGCGAAACCTTGGGCCGGCGGAGGGCGAAAGACCGGTTGAGGCCGATATGCCGGCGGAGCCCCGAAACCCAGCGCCCCCTGCTGCCAGCCTCCCTGGAACCCAGGAGGTCCGGCATACACCGGCTGGGCAGCAACGACCGGAGGGGCGGTCTGGCGAGGCCCATGGGAAGCCGCCCCCGCTGGGGCTGAAGAGGACGATGACGGCCTAGGCGGCGCCCCCGCCATCGGAAGCTGGGGACGGTCGGCCACCACAGCGGCGAAAGAACGATGACCGGCGCAGGAAGTGGATGACGAGGAGATCGGCGACGAAGCTGGCGTGGGGGTTGGCGACGATGCTGGTGTGAAGGGCGGCGACGATGAACGAGCGACGATTGCAGGAGCGTTGGCAGAGGCGAGATTAGCGATCAAAGAGCTGCCGTATCGAGGTAGGGTTAAAACCCTACGATGCTTAGCTGCCTGCATGGCTAATCCGAGCCCAGCCCATCTGATCGTTGGCACTGACAGAGGCAGTCCAGCATCGTCCTCCAGCACGCATCACGTCGGACTGATCCGCCGAGATCGTCGCAGCCGCTACGAGCGCCGTAGCCCCCATCCGATGTGCCCGATCATCAGAAGAAGGGGAGGTTTTGCAGCACTGCTCCAAATCGCCAGAAACCATCGAAGCACATGTAGACGACGTCTTGGCGCAGGTCATGAAGTCTCCGAGCACCGGCAACGGCGTGATTCGCCGCCGTGGAAGCGGACCTCGCCAAGCCCCCATACGGGGAGGCTTGGCCAGATGAAGCCCTACCGGAGATGAAGAAGACGCCCTCCGGTCCCCGCTCCTTCTTCCTGCCGTCACCGGTGACAAGGACCTAGCCCTGCACACAATAGACACATTTGAACTTACCTCAGCCTTACCCGTCGAAGCGGCTGACCGCTGCCATGAGCGCGACTCCGGCGTTGGGAACCCAATTTTGCACCAGAAATCCTTCTCAACTTCCTCCGAAGAAAACTCCGGCCGGCCGATCACCGGCGGCACCAAAGGCTCGTCTTGCAAACCATTCCATGCCACATCCTCCGCCAACTCCCGAACCCTATCCTCATCGCTGTCCTCGTCGACCACGAGACAGGAGAAACGGGATCCGGAGGCCGGCGACCCAAGAAGATCTGAGGAACGGCTCGACGGCCACGCCGACGGCCGAGCCGGCGACCGAGCGGATGGTCCGCCAAATCGCCCCCGTGAAAATCGGATCATGTGGTCAAGAGCATGCCCGGCGCTCGCTAGCGGGCAGCGCCTCTCTCTCCCCTATCCCCACGAGCAGAGCACCACACTGAAACCACCGCCCGCCGTCGGCCCCGGTAGACCGCCACCCCCGCCGCGCCCCGCCGCCCCGGAACCGAAGAAAGGTGCGGTCCATGACTCTCCTTCTCCCGCTGCCCCGGCTGGGATTGCCACTTCCCAAATCCGGTGGTGCAAGGAGGTCCGCTCGCGTCTCGCATGTCAAATTAATGGAGGATCTGGTAGTGCAGGGAGGTTGAGCGCGGCGGGCCACCAGTAGATGCTTTGGGCAAGGGAGGAGCCGTGGCCATGGCCTGTACCCTACCGCGCGCCGCTTATCGTCGGTGCCGAGCGTAGCACGTCCGGCTATGGCGACCTGCTGCCTAGGAGATCCTTGCCGACCTGCTCGGTTTCTCCCCTCCAACGGCGCGGCCGCTCCATCCCGCGCGGCGGCCCTTCGCCACCTCCCGCGCCCGGCGGCCCTTCGCCACCTCCTGATCCAGATCGAGTTGTTACTTTTTTGGTGCTAGATGATTCCGAAAAAAAGGAATTTCTGGTCTAGTCTGTTCACGATTCAGATGAAGTGGGCCGCCTTTCTGTTGGAATTTCCTCGACGCAGTGGTGGCGCAGGAGGTCGAGTGGCTGGCTCGCTTGGGATGAGCGCGTGGTCCCGGCATTGGAGACTTGTGCGCCAGCACACTGCCACGAACGGGGATGGCCGCAAGAGGACGGCAGAGGACGGCCCGGAGGTGGTCAGGACCTCACTGGAGGCCGGAGACCGAGTAGGCCCCTGGCGGCCTAGGAACCGCTCCCTCCCTCCCTGCACTCCGGCCCCGTCGAGGTAGAGGCTGGGCGGGTAACAACCGACGGCGCGTGCCCCTACCGGTAGGAACGGGCGACGCCGGACCTCTCCATCCATAGCGTTGGCGGGGGGACCGAGCAGTCCAAGCTCCTCGCGTGCGGCCTGCCGGGAACCGCGTGAGTAGGTGGATGGTTAGGCGCCGCCAGGATCTGCGGCCTCCCGCCGGCCCGCCGCCCCAGGCATCTGCGGCCTCCCGCCGGTCCGGGCATGTTTCAAATTCGGGATTTGGCATGGCTGGGGTGCGGCGCGCTCCCCGGGGAGAGAGAGTGGAAAGGGGAAATGGGTGGATACTGGGCACCGGTCGTGGACGAGCAGGTCGGGGACTCGGGGTTGGTGGCTGGTGGTGGATTCGGTCTAACGGACGTCAACAAGCCACTTTTCTGTTAAGTGAATCAGTGGTGCAAAATAGCCTATAGATGGATCCAACGGATGGTTAAGGGTGTGTAGCTACCATCGGTGGTAGCTCACTATTTTGCATATATATATATATATATATAAGAAAATGAGATGGTAGAGTAACTCTATTGGACCCCTGGGTGTAGAATAAGTAATTCTGCACCCGGGTCGATTGCCGAGCCGGACCAACACTTGGTTCCGTTCAACCTGTTTGGTGTGACTCGCACCACCCCATCCGCCGTAATTTTCTTATTTTACTTTACCTCGATAGTTTGTTTCCCAATTTACGGTCGTGGGGGTCTGGAGCTAACCCTCGTGCCCCAGTCACCTCATTTTCCCCCACGACGGCGAGATAACTGAATGCGGCAGCGGCGAGCGGCTGAGCCGTCGACGGCGAACGGGTGACTGGCCGACGGCGAGCGGCTTCTATACTCTGCGGGCTTTAGGTGTTCCCTGCTCTATCTTCGTTGGTTGCTGGAATCGGCGTCGCCATGGTTGACCGGCTGGATCGGCGGCAATGGCGGTGTGCTGCAAAAAGGTGGTGGTTGCGGGATGCGGCATCGCCATCTTGGTCGGCAGCGTGGGCGGGCGGTGTCTGCGGGGCGCGGGCCGAGCCCAAGGACAGCATGTCGTTGCCACGCCTCCTCTCCACCATCCTCGGCGCCCTTTTCGCCAGGTTGCTCTTCTGCACAGATCGAATCCACCAACATAATTTCCTCTTTTCTTGTAGGTTAACGATTGCTCTCCTATTTGGTCGCGAGGTAGTATGGTGAGGGGGCATCGCGGCTGCGGCGAGGGGTGAGAGGCTGAAGCTGGAATTGCGGCAGCCAAGGGCTGCAGCTGGGAGTGCGGTGAGCAGCGGGTGTCCTCGGCGGCGTTCTCGTTGCCGGTGGGTCGATTCGTCTGCAGTTCCTGAACTCCGAGACGTGGTGAGCGGAAGGCGAGCACAGGGCGTACGGCGTCTGCTCCTCGCTGCCCACCGGGGTAACCACCTCGAGCATCGCTAGCCTGAGCCCGTCTCTGACGTCTGCGGCGGATACAGGGCGCCTCGCCACCAGCACGGCTTCGGCCGATTCTTCTACATCTGACGCCGGTCGCCCCCACCATCTTCCCCGGCTTCCGGCGAGCCCTGCATGCCTCCATCCTCAGCAGGAATAAGCCCCGCATGCCTCCATCCTCGGCAGGATTAAGCCACGCATCCCTCCATCCCCGCATCAGCTAGGAATTCCATCAGCTAGGTAGGTCGCACTACTAGAAAAAAGCTTACCCGTAGCGCACCTAATATGGCTACCCGTAGCGCATATGCCGTGCGCTGCGGGTAGCACGCTACTAGTAAAAAAATACCCGTAGCGCATGTGTGATGCGCTACGGGTAATAGGCTTACCCGTAGCGCATGTGTCTGGTGCGCTACGGGTATGCATATTACCCGTAGCGCACCTTACACACATGCGCTACGGGTAATATGCATACCCGTAGCGCACCATATACACATGCGCTACGGGTATGCATATTATCCGTAGCGCATTAGACACATGCGCTGCGGGTATATTTTTTTTGATTTTCGAAAATACTCTATTTCTGCTGCTAAATTACAGTTTTTATACATAATATAGTACAGTATAGAGAATATAACAGGTATACAGAATAATGCAATATAAATAGCATAAAACATGCATGGCATATGAATCACATTATTTTGAAATAAAACAAACACATTCGTAGTCTAAGACACCAATACCGACCAAGTATACAAGTTCATCATCACATCTTACATGAATGAGATAGTCTCCTACACTACAATGAAGTACACTACAACTGCAATCACCGCGGTGAGCAAGACGGCGGTGGTGACGCTGAAGATCGTCCTCCTCTCCTCTCGCAGGTGGTTCCTCCACCTAGCTTCCGCCTCCGCCATGGTGTTGTACCCTTTGTAGCTATTGTCCTTGAACATGTTGACTTGCTTCAAGCAATCTTCCCAGTGGACGTAAACTCCAGGAACCCTACCCCTGTACACCACGTACGGCATCTCTACCTTTAAGACACAAATAAGGTTAGAGAACGGAAAGCAATAGTTCATCATATAATTAAATGATACAATTAACATCACATGACATAATTAACATCAGTACGATCGATGAAGTACATCACAAATAAGTTCATTACATGACATGACAAATAGCAACGAGCCAACGATCACAACTAAGTTCAACGATTATCTACCAAACTTGCCGTGCTAGGCAAGTTAGGATGTACTTAATAAGTTTACAACTAGTGAATCAAACTTTCGGCTTGCCAACATCAGGAACAAAGCGGAAGCCGCCTCCCACGATCAAGAACGGCCTGTTGTCGCCCTGAAGAAGCAGTCTCTTATCTATTTCAGCATTTGACGGCTTCATAGCGGCAGTGTAGAACAAACCCCCTTTTCTGATGATATCTTGAAAGATGATCGTCGCAAACTGCTCCTGGATGCGATAGAACTCTGCTCTTAGTTGATTATCTTGGATCATCGCCAAGTGTTCGGCCCAGGATTTAAGTGAATTTGGCAACGTCAAGTTATGGTGGTCGCGTACGTACGCCCGCATCTGATATAAGGCGTAGTAGGCCTCCTTCTGGCTGCCCTCAGGCTGCTTGACACAGGGGAACGCCGTTATGTGGCCGAACGTGTACATGCCTTGCTTGAGCGGCCGTTTAGTCTTCAATAAGCCTCCCAGACGGGCGTACTTGGTAAGAGCTTCATCCAAAACTGCCTTGATAGTCGTGTAGTTTTTCTTTCTTGCACTGCCCGAGTCCAAATACACGCATTGCGCACTTCTCACCGAGATGTTGATGAGCGTGCAGTATTCGTCGCTGCGCAAAACAATTCAAACAGAATGTTGGCAAAGAACGAGATGGAAATCTAAGAAAACATTACGGCGGCGAGCCAATGATCACTTACTCGGGAAAGTAGGCCATGAGCAAGTCCTTCCCAATATTTTTCCGGAATACGACGCTGAGATACTCAGACGCGACTTTCTGGCCCTCCCATTTTGACAACTGGCTCTCACGCATGTAGTAGGGATCCACTATCGCGATGCCCGGGGTCTTGTCTCTAATGACCTGCATCGCCATACTTAGGGAAAATAGGCGGACGAGGGTTTGGTACAGCCGATTCTGGTGAAATATGTCAAAGATATCGGCAAACCGAAGCAGCATAGTATCTGCGGGTGCATCCTCGACGAAGCCCCTGCCCGTTGGCACCTTGGCCATGTAAAGCGGGTATGATGAATCATTATCTCCAAGTTGGCGCGTCTCTAGGTAGAGAATAGCGTCATGCAGACTCCGCATATCCGCACTGCAAGCATGGAGCATTTGCGCATTCAGCATCGGCTGGCCCATAGTATGCACAATGTGGTTAAGACCCTTGGGTCTTGGTGGCCCGTCCTGAGCCCGGATCGGTGCTGGCTGGCTCATAGTATCCTTCTTGCTCTTCCTTTTCCTTTCCTTCTTCTTCATGAGAACTACAATCTGCTCACCGGCACACTTATGGAGCGTGTTGGGGGTGAAAATGTTTCCAGGCTGTGGAGGCTCCGTGCAGACAACATCTGGAGGCGTCTCCTGAGAATGGAACGACAAACGTTTGTTGATAGTAGGTCGTTTCTCCGAGGGACCTGGCGCCGGTTCTTCATTGTCATCACAATATGCAGTATTCATGAAGGCATCAACGTTGACTTCATCATCATCGTCATCGTTCGGATTCTGTGCCGTCTGCATATCATGATTAGGATCGGCCGCCACATAGCTGCTTGGCCCAGGCATGACCGGCGGTGTTATCCGTGGAGTTGTGCTCCCCACCCCCAGACGAATCTGATTCTCTGGCCATAGCATTGAATAGCCAAAGCACTGTCTGAGGACTTTTGGCTCTTCATCCTCTTCGTCTCCCATGGGCTGAAAGGGAGGCATCACTTCGTCACAGTTCCACAGCGTCCGAGCCAATGAGACCCTCAACACGTTGGGTGGCATCGGCCTACCGTGGAACAACCTGTTTCCCGGTTGCATGATACTACCCGTGGCAACATCCTTCAACACGCCAGTCGATGTAATGTAGGAGAGTGCAAGGAACGTCGGTGCCCGCGGCCTGCAAAAAACGAGAAGTGTACGTAGGTTGAGCCACCGCCGCTTAGTTATCCAAGTGTATATTACGTGAAACGATGCGAAAAGTGTGTTACCTTGACGGCGTCGAGCTCCGCTGCCGTCGAAGGAACGCCGATGTACATCGGCGTGCAGGAGACGGAGGGGGTGCTTCGTTGCCCGGAACCTCCCGATGCATTTTTTTGCATTTCTTTGTCAACGTCGAATAATTAAGCCCTGAAACCCGATCACTCCTTCTCTAAAAATATGAGTTCCATTTCTAGTTTGGTCCGAAAATGTAAAAGTGATACATAATAATGTGCCCACACACAGGGTCAAGCTAGCTACCGTTTCACAATCTTTTTTCCCTTCTTTGTCAAGGTCGCATAATTAAGCCCCGAAACCCCGAGACTTCTTCTCTTGAACGGTAGACCTTTAGGTAGGGTAGTCCGACTTCTTCTTGTGGTGTATGTTTCATCGGTGTCGCTTTCATCTTCCATCTTCGAGTCACCGTACATATCAAAGTCTTGCTCATTGGCGACCCCGTCCATTCCGATGATGTTCCTTTTGCCTCTCCTCACGACAACCCGGGTAGGCTTTGTCGGGTCGGTAATGAAGAAGCATTGGTCCACTTGGCTTGCCAATACCCATGGCTCATTTTTCGCGGTGACGTTTGCACCGACAGTCTTGGATTTGGCTTCGGGTATAACCATGGTGGTGAAATACCGGTCTTCTTTTACTACATTCTTGGCCCATCTGACACGAAACATCGGCACCTTCTCCCCAGCGTAGCTCAGCTCCCAGATCTCCTCGATCCTTCCGTAGTATCTCTGCTTGACGTCACCGGTGTAGGCTTCCATCGTTACCCCTGAGTTATGGTAATCACAATTACTGTCCTTTTCCTCGGTGTAAAATGTGTAGCCGTTGATATCATATGCCTGGTAGGTCATCAGGCAGTGTTCAACGCCTTGTGACAAGGCAAATATGAGATTTTCTTCCTCAGAAGATTGCATTGGTGGGGGATTAGCTAGAAGCTTGTCCTTGAACCAAGTCGTGAAATTGGAGTTGTGCTCTTTGATTATTGCTCCTTCGGTCCTCGGCTCGCCCCTATCACTGTACTTCTTCGCAATAGAGCTTTTGTGCTCTTCCACCCAAGGGTCGATCAGTTGCATGTGTTGAAGCGCGACTAGGTTTGCTCTGTCAAAGTCGGCGCGCCGCCCAGTGAAGTCAACATGCATTTCGCGACGACCCTCGCGGTGACCCCATCCATCAATCCTGTCAAGGTGCTTGTTGACGGGCAGACCAACAGGGTTCTCAATGTTAAGATAATTCGTGCAGAAAGAGATGCACTCTTCTGTCAGGAAGCCCTTGGCTATGCTTCCATCAGGACGTGATCTATTGCGAACGTATCCTTTGATGACACCATTCATCCTTTCAAACGGCATCATGCTGTGCAGGAACGTCGGCCCGAGTTGGACGATATCCTCCACGATATGGACCAGCAGATGTACCATAATGTCGAAGAATGCGGGCGGGAAATACATCTCGAGCTCGCATAGAATCACCACGATCTCTTCCTGTAGCCTCTTGAGTTTCTTCACGCCAATTGACTTTCGAGAGATGGCGTCAAAAAAGTGGCAGAGGCCAAACAATGTTTGACGGACGTGATCGTCCATTATTCCTCGGATTGCAACCGGAAGTATCTGCGTCATCAGCACGTGACAGTCGTGAGACTTCATCCTGCTGAACTTCTGCTTCGCCTTGTCTAGGTATCTACTTATCTTGCCTGAGTAACCGTAAGGAACTTTGACTCCTAGTAGGCAGTTGAAAAACTGCTCGATCTCCTGAGGACCTAGAGTGAAGCATGAAGCGGGGCAGTGATAATCGTTCCTCTTGGCCTTTTTGCCCTTGCGACGACCTTCCGTCTCCTCCTCATCAACATCATCATCATCATCAGGACGTCCTATGTGAAGGTCATTCCTAATTTGCATAAATTCCAAGTCGTGCCTTGCTTTCGGCCCGTCTTTGGTCCTATCCGGCATGTTGAGAAGGGTGCCAAGCAGACTCTCGCACACGTTTTTCGTGATATGCATGATATCAAGGCTATGGGGCGTGCGGAGGATCTTCCAGTACGGCAAATCCCAGAAAACAGACCTCGTTTTCCATACCTTCAGCAGCGGCTTGGGCGCCTTTCGCTTCTTTCCCGGCGCTGGGCACTCTGGCCAATTTGTCAACAACTCATCGGTTTTGTCGCCGCTCCTCAGAGATGGTGCTCCTCGGAGCTCAACTTTCCCATTGAACAGATCTTTGCGTCTTCTCCATGGGTCATCCTTGCGAAGCCATCTTCGATGCCCAATGAACACGGTTTTCGAAGAACAGGGATCTTTCTGTAGCTGGTGATACGTTGTGTCATCCATGCACCGAATGCATGCACAGTATCCGTGGACCACCTGCCCTGAGACATATCCGCAACCGAGATAGTCATGCACCGTCGTGACCAACGCGGCTCTCATAGGGAAATAATCTTGTGCGACAGCGTCCCACGTATTCGGTGGTGCGTCCCATAACGTTGCTAGTTCCTCTTTCAACAGACCGAGATACATTTGGATGTCATTACCCGGTTGTTTTGGACCTTGAATTAGCATAGTCATTTGTATGTACCTCCTCTTCATGCACAGCCAGGGGGGTAGGTTGTACATCCATACAAACACGGGCCACGTGCTATGGGTGCTGCTCTGGCTGCCAAACGGATTGAGTCCATCGGTGCTCACACCCAGCCTGACGTTCCTTGGTTCGTCCCCAAATTCTGGGTACTCGATGTCCAATGCCTTCCACTGGCTAGCATCAGAAGGGTGTCTCAGTATCTTGTCCACCTCATCATCATCGGCATCATCTTCTGGCTTCTTCCTTTCCGCGTGCCAGCGCATAAGCTTTGCTTCCTTAGGGTCTGCGAAATACCGCTGTAGACGATGAGTGATCGGAAAGTACCATACCACTTTTTGAGGAGCTTTCTTCCCACTCTTGTATCGAGATGCGCCGCACACCGAACATGTGTTTCTCTCCGTGTCTTCGCCCCGATAAATCATGCAATCATTAATGCAAGCATGATATCTCACATGCGGTAAATCTAGAGGGCACACGATTTTCTTGGCCTCCTCGATACTAGTTGGACACTTGTTCCCCTTGGGTAGACGCTCCTGCCAGAATGCCATGTTTTCATCGAAGCTTTTGTCGGTCCATTTGTGCCTTGCCTTCATCTGGAGAGCCCTGAGCGTGACGTCCAAACGGGTATCCCCGGGCCTACATCCTGCATACAATGGAGTAACCGCGTCCTTCTCCAGGCTCACCAGCTTGGCTTTCTCTCTAGCCGCATCCCTAGCATTGCTCGTCTGCTTGAGAAGCAGTGCTTGAACGTAAGGGTTCTGCACCCAGCTACCTGACGGTGTTCCATCTTCTCTGGCATCTTGATCCTCTTCACCGCCACCATGTCCAACATCTTGATCTTCTTCACCATGTCCGGCATCTTGATTGTCTTGACCTTGTCCGGCATCTTCATCTTCTTCACTATGTCCGGCATCTTCTCCGGCATCGTCATGTCCGGGAGAATCTTCGTGATCACCACCATGCCCTTCCTCGTTATTTCCCGTCGCTACCCCATGCACGTTATCGGCATCTTCATCACTTATCCACCGAGTGTAGCCATCCATGAAACCACGAGATAGCAGGTGGCTCTGCAATACTCCGGAATAAGGGTCGAGATAGCACTTCAGTTTGCATCTCTTACACGGACATTTTATCTCCGTCTGGTTATTTTGAATCATATCGTGGGTTGCGACTTTCATATATCTTGCCACGATGCCTTCGCTCATCGAGCGGACCATGGTCGCCTGGTATATAAAGAGAAGAGAATATTTTAGAACTGACCACATACACATATGGTCGTCCGAAAATTTCGGCATGACCTTGCCTAAATTTGGACCTATGCGTGGTGCCAAAATATGCCGAAATGGAAGTGAATCAACATTTCGGCAAAACAACATTGGCACCATCGGCAAATCAACATTTCATAAACATATCCAAGCTAATGCATACACATATATATATACAAACACGCGCCGATGCCACACAATCATGCATAATACAAACAAATGATGCCACATGCGCGTACAAGCATACCCGGCCGTAGGGCATACAAACACCGTTGCCACATAATCTTAAGCATGGATGTCCTTATATTACTCACCTATTATAGAAGTTACCGCGATACGGGAGCCCGAGAGATTGTGTATGGATGAGAATGTAATAAAGTGATATCTAAAGGTCAGAAGACATTGCACTCACATATCTACCAACCAAAATAGCTCCAATAAGCTAAAATAGGTGAAAGAATGATGGAAATAGGTTGGGGAGGAGGAGGGGGACGGCCAGATCTAGAATGAGCTAGAGGGGGAAGAGAGGGGGCAATGATTGGTGTTAGGTGGCTCAATGCCTTAAAAATCTGAATCCCAGGTTACCCGTAGCGCATGTGATATATATGCGCTGCGGGTAGTTCAACTACCCGTAGCGCATATATATCACATGCGCTACGGGTAACATGGCACTGTCTATGCCCATACTTACCCGTAGCGCATGTGATATATATGCGCTGCGGGTAGTTCAACTACCCGTAGCGCATATATATCACATGCGCTACGGGTAACATGGCACTGTCTATGCCCATACTTACCCGTAGCGCATGTGATATACATGCGCTGCGGGTAGTTCAACTACCCGTAGCGCACCTATACACATGCGCTACGGGTAACATGGGACTGCCTATGCCCACACTTACCCGTAGCGCATGTGTATAGGTGCGCTACGGGTAGTTGAACTACCCGCAGCGCATGTATATCATATGCGCTACGGGTAAGTGTGGGCAGAGCTCCCCATCCGGGCCTACATATACCCGTAGCGCATTTTATATATGGTGCGCTACGGGTATGTGACATACCCGCAGCGCATGTACACACATGCGCTACGGGTAAATACCCGCAGCGCACTACATATATGATGCGCTACGGGTAGCTGTATTACCTATAGACATTTTCCTAGTAGTGTCGTGGTGCTTGCTTACTTTTTTTCAGATTTTTTTCGGTTAAAAATTATATCTCTTCCATGTAGATTTGTGTCGGTTAATATGCAGATCATGTTTCTAACTTTTAGGATAAATTAGCTGATTTAGAATTTGATTTTCAGAGACCTGAGAAACTCGTTTTCCCATGATGCTGGTTAACTCTGTCTCACAACGTGATTGAAACAGGTTTAATAAAAGAAATACAGTACTGAAATTTAAGGCATACTTGCATTCTGAATCCTGTTCTTGCTGGTTGAAATAATGTTCGTACTTGATTTGAATTGATATAGTTTTCTATTGATCCATCTTTTATGGATTAATTTTGCAATTGGTACCTGCGAGTAGCTCATCAGTTAGGCCCCCTTAATCGCTGTATTTTTTTTGCCTTACCTTTGTAAACTGGGATGCAAGACCATGGATTATTTTGTCCACTTGTTCTTGTTAAATATAATTCAGGGAATATTTGCCAAAAAAATATTGCAGTGGAGGGTGATGTGCGGCTGGCGGCAGCTTGTAGCCTTCGCATTGCCTTACCTTTGTAAACTGGGATGTAAGATCCAGCTTGTAGCCTTCGTCTAGCGGTTTCGACACCAGCAGAGATGTCCAACTACATTGTTTAGTTGTGAAGGAATCATTGGAACTTTTTTAAAACGAGTCAACAGAGGGAGGACCCCTGTTGAATTTTATTAAGGGAGTGGTGAGATTCGAACCTGGACTGGCTAGCACAGCATCACATGCGCTAGCCAGTAAGACCCCAGGCCGTTCTCGAATCATTGGAACTTTGGAAGTTACAGTTCTTGCATATTTTAGGAATTGATCCGGGGCATCACTGGTAATCACTTGTCAGTTAATCACTAGCTTATTTTTGGCATCACCAGTACTAGCTCGTTTGGAATAGGTGAGTCATAAGTTTATACAGTGCCTTGGCTTACTTGTGGAAGGTTAATTTCAATGCAAACATGTCTATTTGCAGTTGTGCAAAGCTAATTAATTTGTCTGAGGATACATCTTTCAACTGCATTAAACACCAAGGCTTGACGTTTCTTGTGTCTTCTCTACACATTTGTAGGAGCATTTGTGATGTACAATAGATTAGGGGCCGGTTGTCGACATTCAGGAACTTACAAGTTGAATGTTTCTCAACTTTCTATTGTGCACAAAGCTATCATGCGCTTTGTTTTGCTTCTTGTATGTTCTAAAAAAAAATATATTGTACCATTTTCTTGTAGTATTTAAGCACATTGTTTTAATTATGCACATTCTGGATGAGTTGCTTATAAATGCATCTAATCTAAGAGTTCATAAGATACCATTATTCTCTTTAATAAATTAATAAACTTTTGTCTCGTGCGGAGTACTATCAGAAACAATCTGGTACGGAAGGATTCGAACCGGCCTAGTTTGGCAGTAAAGTTTTTCTAAAACTTTTTTACAAAACCAAAGTATTATGATGCCTGGCTAACAAATACTTCAGTATTAGAGAATACTTCATTTTAGAAAAAAAGAGGTCCGGCCTGAAGTTCTCAGTAAGGCAAAAAAATGAAGTTTTGGGGGATACTTCAGTTTCTAAAACCGAAGTATTTGCTAGACCCAAACACCTTAAAGTATTTGATACTTTAGTATTCTTAGAAACTGAAGTATTAACATAATACTTTAAAATTACTCTGATGCCAAACAGAGCCTTATTATGGTTACTTTACATTTGGCGAGAATAAGTTAGTCTTGTTGTTAACAGGGCATATGGAGATTACGACGTTGGGGAGTGTCACGCAGAGGAGAACATGTCATAAGATAATTTGCTTCCTATGTAATTTGTTGCATGTACAAGATGTTCCACATACTAATTCTGCCTCTGTAATCTGTTTTGGAGGTTGGCAGCTTGGTGCGGCTCACTGGCTCGGCGACAGACTTTCAGTTTTTTTTGTGAAAGCAAATATGTTTCTGCTAATGGTGAGAAGAATGTATAGAATGCATGAGGATTGTATGCATGCCTGCTGCTATTTGCAAAAGTGTGTTTCTTCCATTTTCAGTTGTCTCTCACAACACTACCAATAGTATTTGTTTATCATCTTCTGTTTCTTATGCTACCAGTTTAGATTCAGATGAAAAAATATTGAATTTTAAGCCTAGCTGCCGTGGAATGTTGTTACGCTACCAATCAGGATTCAGTTTTAGTTTCAGTTAATAACTAGCAAGTTAATGGAATTTTTGTGGCTGTACTAGTCTGATGGGCTGGAGGAAGTCCATTGCTTTTGCTCTACGTGTGCACTGCTATGAAGCAGCAATCAGAATGGCGCATGCTGGTTTTGCTGCAGTGAGCTTGGATTTTAAGTATGGGATTATTCGGTCCATAATTCCGAGTTAGTATCTAACTATAAGTTATAGTACACGCTTTTTATAGAGTACTCGCTTGTGCATTTTGGTTGGACTGTTTTTCTGTGATTATATGCCCAAGATTAGAATAGTTAAGACTTTATACTGGGGAAGGTCTCACTTGCAAGCAGCAGTTGAAGAATCCTGGTATAATTTCAATCTTGTGCTTTTTTGTATGTCGTACTCTTTTGCTTTCTTCCATGCAGTCTGATGTTCGTGGCAGGAAGACTACCACCATTCGTAGCAGGCCAAAGGATTCGAGTTCCTCTTATGAATGTGCTCTCATGTTTATGTGTGATATGGCTACAAGAAGGAACCGATGTCTTGGATACTTCTTACAAGGACAAGATATTATGCCAGAAGGGTGAACCATGTACCGCTTGCGCTAGTTGATCTTGGTATACAAAGATGTCAGATTGTAATTTGTATACAAAGATGATCTGACTTGAAAATGTTACGTTATGTCAGACTTTGATACTAGTAAGGTAGTTTAGAATCCCTTTTTTGTTATGGGGAATGCACAAACTTTACATTCACATATTTCAAATCCTTAAAAGCTCTGTCTACTCTGCATTATCATGTTTCTTTGTTCCAATTATTCTTTGCGACCCATTTAGTCTAGACGTCGATTTGGTGTAGTTATTAGTATTTTATTAAGCTTGGTGGTCGATGGAGCTTGATCCTACTTTTTTAAGTCACATGCGGAATGTACGGGCCGGCTCTTGGTGGAGTACTTACGTTGGCCCAAGATTTTCTTACGTTGCATGCAACTTTGTTATGTCGTCAGTTGTGTTGCGCGGCAGACGTACCTACGTCCTCTCCATGTCAAGTACTTGTCCTTGAAAAATTTCTAGACCTAGGGTTTCTAGGGTAGGCGATTCCGGCGGCAATCTCCATCGCCGGAAGCTTTCTTCTCCGTCCACTCCATTACCTCCTTTCTCCACCATCTCAATTGCCTCGGGCTGATCCAGCGGTAGGCTGGTCCTACTACCCGGCCTTGGAAGAACGAGTTTTGGTGTTTAGGGTTTGGTAGGTAGGACGGATCTAGAGGTAGCCATGGCTGAGGGCTCGCAATCTGGCGAGGGTAGAGCGAGGAAAGTTTTCGACATGGAGGAACTGCTGAAGAACCTAGACCTCCATGGCGAGGAGTTGAATGATGTGATCCTGGGGAAAGAGGAAGTTCGGCAATGGCCGGAGGTGAAGTGGCTGGCAGCGGCCAAAGTGCTGACAAACAAAAGTTTTAGCATGGAGGCTTTGAAGAACACGATGTTGGCCGCATGGAACCCAGCGCGTGAGGTAACTTTCCATGCAGTGGAGGCGAATCTGTTTGTTTTGCAAGCCTTCTATCTAGGGGACTGGAACAAGATCACGCAGGAAGGCCCTTGGCTCTTCCGAGGATGTGCCCTGATGGTAGAGCATTTTGATGGGGCAACTATGGCCCCAAAATCTGCACCGAAAGAGGTTCAAGCATGGATACAAATTCATAAGATCCCACCTCTCTTTCGTAACAAGACGGTGCTTGAACAATTGGCTCGAAGAGTGGGCAAGGTTCATATGGTGGAGCTGGCAGTAGTTCACACCAGCTCAGGAGATTTTCATCGTGCTCGTGTGCTCCTTGACTCGACAAAGCCTCTCACTCGCTTTGTTCCTTTGACGCTAGAAGGGCAGGAGAGGATGTTTCTGCAGGTCAAATATGAGAAGCTACCTAAATTTTGTGATCATTGTGGGATGATGGGACACACTGTTTTAGAGTGTGGTACGGGAGAGTTTCAGGACTCCCAGCTTCAGTTTGGAGCATGGATGGTGGCTGAGGAACGTTTTTGGAGGCCGGGTACCCCTGGTGTGCGTGCTCGCTTCCCTGCACGCTTTGATGGGGGAGGCCGAGGACGTGGCTCTGACAGTGGACGTGGTGGAGGCAGCTCAGGCCGGGGTCCAACCAGAGGACGGGGGAAGCGTAGGTGGGTTCCGCGAGGAAGCAACCCAGGAGACTCCAGAAAGAGGGGTTCAGCTGAGGCGGGACTCGATGATAAGGCTGAGGAGCAGTCCGAGGAGCTTGCGGATACGGGCTCAAGTCCATTAAAAGGGGCAGCACCAATCGCCAAGGCTGATGGTGAGCCGAGTGCTAAGAAGCACCTCAACATGGCTGTGGAGGAGTCTGTGCCTCCACCACCGCCTGCTTATGTACCCCCGAAAGAGCTCAAAAGGCAAAAAAGGGCAGAGGCGGCCAAAAGCAAATCTGCTATGGGGTCGGTCAGTGGTGAGAGTGAAGCTGAAGAGGCGGCCTCCGGTGTGGAGGGCCGCCAGATGCAATGAGTTGTCTAAGCATCAACTGTCGTGGGTTGGGTGGCGACGCGACAGTGAAGGAAATTCGCGATCTTGCGAAGGAACACGCCCCTACAGTGCTTTGTGTTCAGGAGACCCAACTGTCGAAAATTAGGGTTGAAGCACTAGCACGTTCTCTCGGTTTTGATTCTGGTTTTGCTGTTAGTAGTTCAGGCCGCAGTGGCGGTCTTGCTATCTTTTGGAATAATGGAATAAACATAGAGATTTTACCTTACTCTCAGTATCACATTGATGTTATTGTTTCATCATCGTCTGTTGAACCATGGCGGCTAACGTGTGTTTACGGAGAGGCTCAGGTCAGCGAGCGATATAAGACATGGGACTTGCTGAAATATTTGAGAACTCTTTACCCGCACCCTTGGGTGTGTATAGGAGATTTCAATGAAGTTCTGCGGAAAGAAGAGCATGTAGGCATAAATGAAAGGAGCAGCTCTCAAATTGCGGCTTTCTGAGAAACTGTTGATGTGTGTGGCCTAGTTGATCTCGGTTACACCGGTATTAGTTGGACTTTTGAGAAAAAGGTGGTCGGTGGTACTTTCTGCCGTGTCCGACTAGACAGAGCTTTGGCATCGCCAAGCTGGTGTGCTCGCTATCCACTCGCTGAAGTTAAACATTTGACTGCAGCGGCGACTTCGGATCACATTCCCATTCTCCTGTCTTTGGAGCCGGTGCCCGCTTCATCTCCAAAACCTCCCCCAATATTCCGCTATGAGACGATGTGGGAGGCTCATGCTGATTTTGATCAGCTAATCAAGCAGGTGTGGACAGACGGTGAGACGTGCTTGTCTACACGGGATTTGAAGGAAAAGCTTGCCTCTATATCCAGCTCATTGACATCATGGGGTCGATCTACTTTCGGCCATGTACGAACTGAGATACGTAACCTTAAGCGGGAGCTGGAGAATCTCAGAAGGAATCCTCATCGCACAGGCCCATCTTTTGAGGAGATCAAAGTTACTGAGCGCCTGGTGGAACTGCAAGGCAGAGAAGAGAAAATGTGGCGGCAGCGGTCTCGGATTCAGTGGCTCTCAGAGGGAGATAAGAATACCCATTTCTTCCATCAGCGTGCAAGCCAGAGGAGAAAGAAAAACAAGATCAGTAGATTGACCAAGGCTGATGGCTCGGTGACTGTGGACCCTGTCGAGTTACAGCAAATGGCTCGATCCTTCTATTCCGATCTTTACACTTCAGAAGCTACATCAGGTATGGACGAGGTTTTAGCCTCGGTTCCAGTTTCAGTGACGGCGGATATGAATGCCAAGCTCATTGCACCTTTTCGTGATAATGAGATCAAAGAGGCGCTGTTTCAAATGTACCCCACAAAGGCCCCAGGGCCGGATGGTTTTCCTGCACATTTCTTTCAGAAACATTGGGATCTCTGTGGGGGTGAAGTCACCCGTTCGGTTCTTCGGATACTTCGAGGAGAAGACAACCCAGAAAGTATAAATAAAACCTTCATTGTTCTTATCCCGAAGGTGGCGCAACCAGAAGACCTAGGCAAGTTTCGTCCTATAAGTTTGTGTAATGTTATTTACAAAATTGCTTCCAAAGTTCTTGCCAACAGGTTAAAAGCCATTCTACCGGATATTATTTCGGAAGAGCAGTCTGCCTTCGTTCCTGGGAGGATGATTACTGACAATATTATCACTGCGTATGAATGCTTGCATTTCATGAAGAGGAATGGGGCTAAAAAACATCAACAGTGTGCACTCAAGTTAGACATGCGGAAGGCATATGATCGAGTAGAATGGAACTATCTACACGCGATTATGCAGCGCATGGGTTTTCATGACTGATGGGTACAGTTGATTATGAGGCTGATTTCTTCTGTATCCTTTTCGGTGCTTTTTAACGGGACTCCTCTCGAGGAATTCCGCCCTACCAGGGGGATCCGTCAAGGGGATCCTATATCTCCATACTTGTTTTTGATAGCAGCAGAGGGCCTTTCAGGCCTCCTAAAACAGAGTCGTCAATCATCGCATCTACGGGGGATTCAGGTGGCACCAACTGCTCCGGCAGTCAACCACCTCCTCTTTGCTGATGATAGCCTGCTGTTCGTCAAAGCTAGTGAAGAGGGAGCACAAGAAGCAAAGATCTTATTGGACAAATATTGTGAAGCTTCAGGTCAGCGAGTGAATCTGGATAAATCCTCTGTGTTCTTCAGCAAGGGTTGTCCCGAGTCTACAAGACAATCTGTCAAGACAATTCTCCAAGTTCCAAATGAAACATTAAATGAGAAGTACCTTGGCATGCCATCAGATATTGGTCGGTCACTGAACGGGGCCTTCAAGTATCTACGTGATAGGGTGTGGAAGCGGATACAGGGTTGGATTGAGCTTTTGCTCTCGGCTGGGGGTAAAGATATTCTTATAAAGTCGGTGGTGCAAGCTATACCGACATACTCAATGTCTTGTTTCAAGCTTCCGAGGGGTCTTTGCCTTTATATCAATTCAATGATCAGAAATTTCTGGTGGGGCAGCAAGAATGGCAAAAGAAAGACACATTGGGTATCTTGGGAAGTGATGTGTTCTCCCAAGATGGATGGGGGCCTGGGTTTCCGAGACTTAGAGCTTTTTAACCTAGCTCTGCTGGCTCGTCAGGCGTGGCGTTTACTCCAGAACCCTGAGTCTTTGAGTGCTCGGATCTTAAAAGCGGTTTATTTCCCGAACTCAAACCTACTGGAGGCAACTCTTGGATCGCACCCCTCACAAGTGTGGAGAGCGATTGTTGAGGGAAGGGATGTATTGAAGCAAGGCATTATTCGACGTATAGGCACGGGAGAATCTACCCATGCTTGGAACCACAATTGGCTACCCCGTGATCACATGCTCCGCCCTCTCATTTGCAAGGTTCAGAACCCGCCAGAATGGGTGAGCGATTTTATCAGTACTGATTCAATGACATGGAATAAAGGTGCGCTTGAGAATTGTTTCTTGCCCATGGATGTTGAATGCATATGCAAAATTCCTCTGTCCACGCGTAGGCAGCAAGACTTTTGGGCTTGGCACTATGAGAAATCAGGGGTTCTCTCAGTTAAGTCTGTATACCGCATGCTGGTTCGGACAAAAAAGATGAGAGAAGACTGGCTGGATCGGAGGCCGGCTGGGTCAAATACAGTCAGGGAGGAGAAACACTGGATAAAGCTTTGGAAAACGCAGGTTCCTTCGAAGCTGCGGGTTTTTCTTTGGAGATTAGCTCATCAGTCCCTCCCTACTGGCGATGTAAGACACCGTAGAAATATGGCTGATACCAGTCGATGCTCGGTGTGTGGGTCTGAGGATTCCTGGCGCCACTCCCTGATTGATTGCACCAGTTCCAGATGTGTATGGGCTCTTGTTAATGAGGAAATTACCCAGCACATGGTGGCTACGACTGAACCGTCAGCTAAGCAGTGGCTCTTCTCAATGATGGACTCACTCAGCCATACGGAGTTCATCGAGATGATCACGACGCTGTGGGCAATCTGGTACGCTCGCAGACGTCTTATCCATGAAGGCGAACAACAAAGCCCACTATCAACCTTCATGTTTGTTCGGAACTTCCTGAATGACCTTACTGCTGTCCCGAAGAAGATTTCAACAAAACCATCAGGCTCGAAGCCGGAAAGATGGCTTGCACCACCGGCCGGATTGACCAAGCTGAACGTTGATGCGGCTACTTCCAAGCAGGGTGCCGGGGGAGCAGTTGCGGTTGTGTGCAGAGATGAGATGGGACAGTTTATGGGGGCTTCGGCCTTGATACTGACAGAGCCATTAAATCCGCCAACCCTTGAAGCGGTGGCGTGTCGGGAGGGGTTAGCGCTGGCGCAAGACCTGGGGCTTACAAGAGTTTGTGTTGCTTCTGATTGCTTGGAAGTGATCAACAACCTTACAAGACCTTACTCGGGAGAGTACAGCATGATCACGTCGGAAATCAACCGGACAGCGGAACTCTTCCAAAGTGTCATGTTCCGACATGAGAAGAGAGTGTCAAATGGTGAAGCTCACCGACTTGCTCGTAGCAATGTGAATCAAGAGGTTGGGCGCCGACTTTGGCTCCTAGAACCACCTGAAAATCTTTGTATCCCTTTAGTTGTAAACTTGAATCAATAAAGAGCGGTCGTTTTTCTCAAAAAAAAAAAAAGTTGTGTTGCGCGGCGCGGGTGCACGCAACAGCCCGAGCTTCTTATGTCGTTGGTGACGTTATTTTACGTCGCATGCAAAACCACGCGCGCGGGCTGGTCCGTAGGCATCGTCTGGTTCGGCTGGTGCACCCAGGGAGTCATATATATGCCAACAAAAAGCACGGTTAGAAAATGCTAGCTTGCCATTAGCCCACAGATGTGCATGATACCGACTTAAAATTAGGAGACCACGCCAATCATAGACACCGATATTCTCTAGATGTTCCATTGTCATGCATGAATTGGTCGGTGCCACAAACTGCCCCCCCCCCCCCCCCCCACCCCACCCAGTTCGAGCCTATGTAAAGTTTTTGTGTTTTACTCCCCTTCTTAAAATAGTGTGCATATAATGTTTTGTTGAAGTCAATCTTCGCACAGTTTCACTAAATATATTGAAATAAGTGTCTGCAATTATAATTCGAAATCTATTTTTTAGAAATATAATAAAATATATTTTCGTATTATGTTCATTTCATATTGTAGTCGTTAATATTTTTTTATAATTTGTTAAAATTTATAAGCTTTGACTTTGACCAAAATTACAGGCATCCTATTTTGAAAACGAGTGAGTATTATTATTGAGGAAGCTATCACCTTTGTTTAGAACTATCAACTTTAACCCTCTACGGCAACTAGTACGATCCTTAGAGCATCTTCACTGGGCATCCCGTAAGTCCGTTCTACAAATAGCATCGGCATGCTGCATTTGGGTGCATCAACATCTTTTTTAGACAACTTAAGGTGCCACAAAGGCAACCGCAAAAGGAGTGGACCACAAGTGTGAACACGAAAGGGGAGGGATAAATAGAGGAGAGATAGGAGAGAGAGAGAGGGGGTGGGTAGGGAGGAGAGAGATAGAGTTGGGTGGCTGCATGTGGGCTTAGATACATGCAACTGAGTTGGCTTGCCGGCGCTCAATTGCCACCATAGAAGCCAAGCACAAGATGGGATTTCTAGATGAAGTTTAAAGGCGTCTCACTGCTGGCAATGATTTGAGTGGCTCGGTGGAAGAAATGAATGTTTATGTACACTCTTCCAATAAGTCTTTTGAGGGACATTTTGGGAGGAGCCGGTAGAAATGCTCTTGATCATGTCTTGGCTAGTAGTATGAATTGACAAGGAATGTTAGATCGCTAAAATGTATGGCTAATATAGAAACGAGGGTACCATAGAAGTTCTCTTTTATTTCTTAAAAAATGAGAGCAACAATTGTACCTATTCGTCTTGATTCTTTTTCAGAAGTAAAGATCCTATTGACTGGATTTTTCAACGAGGCTTATATCCCTTCCTTTTGATAAGATTGCGGGAATAATCGGAGCATATATAACACTATTATTAGTAATGTTCCGTATATAGATCTAAGATGTTCTTGTGGTGCTCAATTATGCAGCCCCATGCATGGCGGTACCACTGTGCGTATATAAGCTCAGGACAGTCATCCTAATTTGTCATTCAAATTGAACAGCCTCAGCAGAGAAGTATACAGTTTATAGGCAAGTAGTTATCAATAAGGAATGGAGTCATCACGCAAGTTCTTCCCTGCCGTTGTCATCATCCTACTGCTCTTTGTTGGTACGGGTAAGTATCATTCGCTCGCGTGCAGCATGCACACGAAATACATTTAATTTATGTATAGTTTGTTGAGGAATTTGACGTTTTCTACGAGACATTGCAAACTTCCAATAAAATTCCAATAAATAAAGAGGCCCTTATGAATCCAACTTGCATATGCTTACGGGTACAAGCTTTCAAAAGTACTTTTATTGTTTCTAAATTTGGTTTAAAAAATAGTTCAGTTTAAATCAGACTAGGAACACAAGAATGAAGGTATCCAATTCGTATGAAATTTTGAAGCTAGAAAACTTTTGGGTATATGAGCCCTTGATCTGGTGTGTTTCTCATATAGTCACATAATATCCCAGAAAATGCACTTTTTCACATGCGGTTGTTCGTGTGCTAGTCATCTATCTTGGTCAGCTATTCAAATCGATAGCCGCCGATCCTTAGTATTTTTTAATTGTGATGGAAGCCTTCAACTCATATGTTTTTCTTGAAAAGAGTGAATTTCATTTTTTATCCCTAATTATACTTATGACACTAATTATCTATTGAGTGAAAACTCATTTAGATTATCCTTTTCAGAAGCTTTGGACCCTCTTGTTTTTATGTGTGTCTATTGAGTAAGGCATAAGGTAATGGCCGGGATTCCAAATTATCAAAATGATGACAAGAAATCGAATTGCATATGAGAAGTTTTGATATATTGTCGGTGGCTAGCTCCTTTACGTATTTTTTCACAACACATCTATAACATGCTGGTCCTATCTAACAAAAACAAGCAAAAATGATAGACTAGAATAAAACAATATTTAAAGTCTCCTAGCCATCTCGGTAAAAGTTCCACTAAATAAGGTAATATATGTCACTAATGCACAACTACAGGGTTAAAGTGAAATTTACTCTTTCAAAAAAGTGGAACGGATCCTCGAGTACATAGATGCACACAACCATATACGCATTGATAAGGCAATATCCAGTAGCTGAATAAGTTTGACCCAAAAAAGAAAACCTGAATTTGTATGCCTCATTACAGTAACTCGTCCATTAACCCTATGTTAGGCATAAACATAAAAGTACAAACTACTAGGCTAAACTTTCAAGAATTAAATTTTGCACATGCTTCGATACTATCGAGTTCAACCATAGCCCGATCTCAGGATTTTCATCGCCAAAGACAAGATTTGATCCAGTACCTTCAACAAGTTGTGTGGTTATATAATTTCATGGCAGGCTCATGATCTTGTGTTCCCATTGTCCTTGGGTTAATGGAAAACGAGGCTGTCACAATCTGTTGGGTCCCGTATTCATCTTTAGAAGATTTTGAAAATTCCCTGGGAGAAATATGACAAGCTTCTTCTCCTCGCACCTGACCTGGCCACAATGTGCGTAAGAATCTAGTTGTTGCATGATCATGCTCACAAGATTAAAAAGCCTAGCACAATCCATTGCAATCTAAACATAAGATGGTAGTATGATGCAACCAAACCACACTAATATAATACATTCTAAACATCTCCAAATTACTCTCAACACTTCCACCAGTTGAAATTATTGCTATCACCATCGGAAGTGCCATCCTCGTTGTTAGAGTCACTTAACTAGTCATCCTCCCGTTCCTGCTGCTGACCCACACCGTAGGGGCCGACATGCTGGCCGTGATGCTAGCCCGCTCTAGAGGAGGCTACACTGGATGATAACACCCGTTGTTGTGTTCTAGCATGGCAGGCTCTTACCTGATGATATGTGGCACCTTGGGGACCCAGAGTTGCACCTCATCCTGGCAGTGCTCGTCCTCCTGGATCTTGGTGGCTACCCTCATACCTATGGGTGTGTAGAAGTGCACGATGTGTCCTTCATCAGGAAATTTGAGCTATGCCCTATCCCTGAAGAATTAAACCACCATGAAGCTGTAGGCGTGTTCCGCCTCCTCTAGGTTCAGCCACATGCCAACGTAGCATCCCTCTCGTTGGCTTTTTGGTGTACTTGTTGTTCACACCAAAATACTTTGGCTCTGACATGGTACTAACAACAACACAAATAAACTTAATAAATAAAAGAACTATTATCTAGAAATTTTATTTATCATCTAACAAATTACTAACAATTTTATCTATGATATTTATTTATCATCTAACAGATTGCTAATAATTTTACTGAATCATCTGGACACTAAAATACACACCAACAATTTGATCTGGATAATCTACACACTCACAAATACACTACTTATAATCAACTACACTAACAATTCTATATAGATAATCAAAACACTAACAACTACACTAACAATATAATGTAACCACAATACGGCAAAACTCACTGAGTTGGCCGAAAGCGGAAACTGGGACGACATGGGAAGGACGACAATGGCGTGGGGCGGGGTGGGTGATGATGACGCGGGGTGGACGGAGACGATAGAGATGTCTGTATCGTTGGTGGACTGTGGTGACACGAGTAGGAGTGGATTGAGCAAAGGCGGCATGGAGATGGAGGGTGAGAGTGAGGGGTAGAGAGTAAGGGGGAGAGTGATGCTTCTTGCGGTGTGGGAGAAGAGTGGATTGAGATGATGCGTTGTACATATGTGGGCTAGTGATTGGGCTGGCCACGCTGAGTTGCTGGTGGCATGGCCCACTTAGCCACACCAAAAGTATCAATTACACTAGTGGCATGGCCCAGATGCCACACCACCTGTATGGTAGCATATTTATTGGGCCAAGGCACTCATAGTTTGAGGCAAGCTAGGTAAATGGGACCTACAAAGTGATGGCGTGCCAAAATAGTGGCACAACATTGATGGAGGTTACTGATGGTGTACCTGTATTTTGGCACGCCACTGATATTTTGTGCAAAGAGCGGTGGAACTTTAGAGGCATGCCACTAACATAATGTCGCATATAAGGGTTTTCTACTAGAAGGTATTAGTTGTCGCTAGTGTGCATGACTCTTGATCATTTTAGTATCTATGTTCACTCGTTTCATCTACAACTAATATGGAATAGGGATTACATGTTTGAATTTCCATATCCAAATGTTGATTTGTTGATGATTAACTATTCTTAAGCAATGTGTGGCATATTTTGTTCAGAGTTGACACCAGCAAATGCGGGGAGAGAGTGCGAGACGGAAAGTGGGCGATTCAAGGGGCTATGCATTATCCATGACAATTGCGCCGGTGTGTGCGCCACGGAGGGATACGCGGGTGGCAGGTGCTCCGGTTGGAAGAGGAAGTGCATGTGCGCTACACAATGCTAGACAAAATTATGTGGCTTGGCATGATGCATTTTTTTTTCCAAAAATGAGGATCTCTGCATCAAAGTGATGCACACTGTTGTTTTATTGCATAGTATTCAAATTTAGCAGTTATTACATGTTCAAGGATCAGACAAAGTCGCGATATGAATCAACCATCTAAATAGAGTTTTTTCACATTTTTGAATTACTTTTTCATACAACTAACAAACTTCTAGATTCACATTGACGTTCAATCACATGAATGGATTTGTAGTTTCTCTGGAACATAGATATATAGCCCATGAAACTTTCATGTGATCCTATGTATATTTTCTATTCTTATGGTTTTGTATCTTTTTAATTGCTGAGATGATCTATTTGATTTCTTTTCATAATAATGCATGTAACTATTTTTTTTAGATTTCATGCAACAGTTATTAGATAGGAGAATTTCACTTCAGATCTTGGATGTATATGCTTCTGCCACCCGAAATAACATTTAAAATGTTAAAAAAATACGAACAAAACTTTGTGTGTACATCTCAACATTATATATGCGCAAGTTTCTTGAAAACCGAGATTTTTTATATCCTGTGTAAAAAAGATAAAACAATGTCTCGTGACAAGATTTTTTAAGACTGAGTTTTCTTTTTTACACACACACAAAAAATATCGGTTGAAACAACTTTGTGAGCACATATAATGTTGAGAAGTACATGCAACATTTTAGTCAGAATTATTTGTAATTTTAATGTGTATAAAACTTATTTAAAATCAGGATTATATGCTCATGGGTGCAAATACATCGGATTTTATATTTAAAATACACCTAATTACATTCATATTGACAACCAACGGAATTTTTTACATAGCAACGCAATATATGAGTCATAACAACATAAAAGGACAAACTTTGGTTATCGAAGCAAGCTATTTCAATTATTATACTTGAGGATGCATTTCACTACCATTATCGGCTGAAGCTTGAACTAAAAGACTTATAAACTAAGCTACAAGGCTTTAGACTAAATCTTAAATAAGATGACTAATGGAACCTCACATGCTCAAAAACTAGATTTTGCATTCCAAGCATGATCTATTAGTTAAACTTCCAGCATATTCTAAATCATTTCTCCCCTCAATGTATATGGAAAAGCAAGTGTATGTCCAAGAATACAGATTTTGCTTGGTTAATACTTGACAGATACAAGAGATATGCTAATCAGAAGACTTTGGAATGTATCTAATGACCACAACTGTGTTCTCGGTTCAAGCCATGCCTTGTAAGAGTGGTCTCATAATATTCTTTGAACGGAACTTCAGTGTTAGGTTTTGGTCATACTATGGAACTTATTCAAGTTGAGAAATGCTACAGAAGACAAGATGGTCTTTCTAGGGCCTTGCTTTGTGGAAATAATCATTCTAGTATATGCTGATATATGGAAATAATCATTATGGAACTAATCATTTTTTCAAAGGATTCAAGCCATCTTTTATAGCATGGAAGTCAGGGTTTGTTTCAGATATTACTCTTCTTAAGCATAGGTTGAAAGCATGTACAATACCACTTTTGTCACCAGTGGTTCAATTTTTTTGTCATCATGGATTGATAATCGCTTGTAATTTTCACAGGTAGGTTCTCCTTTTTTTGCACATACTTTTGTAATTTGTTCTTTGGTTAAATAAAGGGTTGTGGGGTCTCTCCCGCAGTAGAAAGTTTCAAAAATAAATGAAATAAAATGCATGTGGTTGCCTAAAACACAACATTAAAGCTAGAAAAGGTGTGTATTTTATGTCCTACTTTAGTATGTTGCAACTTTTATGGCATTTACATTTACACATGTTCTTCTTGACTTACAGTGTACGAAAAATTTGTGTTACATAAAAATCATGTATGGTTGTAAATAAGCATGATGGTATACATCAACTAACCTTTACCCTATGAGTCAATAGTCCATACTCTTAGCTCATGCACTTCGTAGTGCACTGTCTCATGGACTGCGCACTTCCTAGAGCCCCTCCCTAAGACATCTATGGTTTAGAGATAGTAGTTTCTCCATCCGCAGTTGGCCTTTTGCCGAACATAGAGCCACAAAATGGGCTGCCTCGACAAGTGCCCATCCTAGGACCCAACGTGCCATGATTGTATATGACCACCATGCACCTGCGCTCTGTGAAGTCTCACGGATTCTCTACATGTGCCAAGATTTTCCGCAACTTCTAGCCTAACTAGCACCCCTGACATCAACCCCTCTTCCAATTTCCTAGTATGTAACTAGATATGCACTCCAGTGGCAACCCTAGATCTCACTTTGTCCCACCGTTCTTAGGGAATGTAAAATAGTAGAGAAGACATGCATTCCCTTAGCCATCCACATCATCTAGAGAAATCAATAGATATAAGTTGTATAACATATTATCTCTTTAATCCCTAGCAAATTAGCAAGAATCAATTATTTTTGGTATGGAAGTAATTTGCTAAGGGGAGACATATGGTACAATACTAAAAGACTTCTCGTATTTTCTAAGAGATCATACCTTAGCTAAGGGAATTCAACCTTCTCTTTTTATTTCTCTCTTCTCCAACTAAGAAAAAAAATCCTATGTGACAACTCTAAGGGAAGGCGGACTTCATCCTAGTATACATGCCCTTACCTCTGTGACCTCCAACACCGTGACATCTTCTGTAGATCTAGATCAAGTCTTCTATCTCCCACCCTTCTTTGGTGGTTGCGTGCATGGAGACAAAACTTTTCAGACAACACGATCGCCCAAGTTCTATCATGAAGAGACAATAACAAGATTGGATCTAGATTAAACCCACCAAGCTAAAGAGAAAGATCTCGGTGAAGATTCTAAACATGGTGATCCCCAAAGCTAGGTCTATCCCTACTAGCAGCAAGGACTTACACCTACTCACTTCACTCCAAGGATAAGAGGGATGACCCCTTTGTCGGTTTTCACACATACAATAATTAAAACCTGTGTGTTCTGCCATTGAAGGCATCACACAAACATCAAGGGTGGTGCAACCTTTCAGCGTATATATGTGCAAAATATCTTCACAGGATCAAGAGACAGAGAGGAGAGGGAGGGATCAAAGCCTCGAGATTCTCAGCATGGAGAATGAGATAATCCTATCTTTATATAGGCGAAGGGATTGACCAATTTGGAGGAAGGAAAAACTCCCCTTGCCTACCCCATAAGGAAGGTTAGGCATGGTTGGGCGCCCACCAACTATAACCCTAGGCATCCCCTGTTCTTGACCTCAAGGGAAGTGCACAATAGCCTTAAGGGTCTTAGAGGCCCCCATCAGCCAGCCAAAATGGGCCCTAGCGCCCCATGCGCCCTATAGGGCTGCAACCATGTTGCACCACATAGACCTATTTGGCGCACACTGACACTTTCCGATAAATTCCAGAACCTCAAATTCCTTCCTACAAGCTCCAGAACAGTTTTGATGAGTTGGATACATCTCTATGTACCCCTGTTAATATTTCAGAACCATTCCAGAACCTCTCCAATATTAATCCACTTTGGAACAATTTTGATGGCATTCTGTCAACAACACACTACATAAAATACTCATATAGATCTCACAATAGATTGAATTGTAGCATGTGACCCAACAGGTTCCGTAACATACATATATGACTATGAAACTCTTTCGGATCAGTAACCAATAGATGGACCATTGATGCCCATGATGGCTCCTATGCATACATGAATAACATGGAGCAGAACTCATGTTACTCGTATCCAAGGATTTGGTTACCGGTCGGGATTTCCGGTTACCGGTCGGTTACCGAGCTTCCCGAGCACCCACGGGAAAAGGGCTTGCCGAGCAAATAATTTCGGCCTTTTTTGAAATTTGGCCGGCCCAAAGACGCCATTCCCTAACCCTGCCTGCCATCGCTTGCTAGCACCAAGCCACCAATCGACCACACGTCCACACCACGCACCCCTCCTAAAACCTAGCGACGTAAGCAGCGACCCTGGCGGTGGCTGGACTGGCGGCGGCTGGGCTGGCGGCGGCTGGACTGGCGGACTACGGCGGTGGTGCCCTCCTCCATCCTTCCTCTACCTCTTTGTTGTTGCTTGGGCGCGACCCAGCATGCCCGGCAGTGAAAAGGGGCGCCCCCCGCTGGGATCCGGCGTGCAAGATGTGGTCGGCGCCGTTGCCGGCAGGGCTGCCATCGGTAGGGGAAGAGGCAGGGGTATAGGAGAAGATGATGGTGGCAGCAATCTTCCAGGTAGAGGGCGAGGTCGCGGCAGTGTGTTCCCCTCTGTTAGCCATAGAGCAGAAGCATCCATCCCTTTATGGAAGGCAAGAACTCCGGCGATGAGCAGTGCAAGCGGCTTTGTCACCGGCGAAGCTGGTCAGGGTGGCATAAGCAGAGGCCCAGAGGTCCCTCTACCGATGGCAAATCCGAAACATGGTAAATTTCTATGTTCTTGAGCACTTCCCTGCCCTAATTTTCGTTGTTAGTAGCAATTGGAACTTGGAAATTAACTTGCTATATAGTGAATGACATCTTGATCATAGTTTAGAACTTTAGATAAAGTTTTTGTATTTAGTTATGTATATTTTGTGGCTTATATTTTGTATACTTGTCCAAGTTCATGTTCTAGGTAGAAGTTTGTGGCATATATTTTGTATAGTTTGTCCAAGTTCATGTTCTAGTTAGAAACTTAGAATATTATATGCAGCCAGCGTACTTACACATATTTTAATTTTTTGGACTTTAGGTAAACCAAATGATGCCAGTAATATATGGTGCCATGGGAAAGGATTGGAGGGTGCTGCATGGGAATGTGGTTATTGCCAACTTGTTCGAAATGGTGGGGGTGCAACCCGGTTCAAGCACTACAATTATAACTTTGGCAAAGATCTTGCACGCGTAAAAGCACTCACATCAGCACTTAAAAAGATGGCTCCACCTGAGGAGTTTGTCCAATTGATTCCTCAGATTGAGATGTACATTAATTTAAGAGGTTCTTATGGAGGTATCTACCCAGATCAAGCATCTGATCAAGTTTCCGCAACTTAGTGGTGGATAACATTTGGAGATAGCACACCTTTGCTTCAAAAGTATGCTCTTCGGATTGTCTCCCAATGCACCTCTTCAAGTGGATGTGAGCGCAACTGGAGCTTATTTGCTTTAGTGCATACACAAGTGAGGAACCGTCTTGGTTTTGAAAGGTTCATAAGCTGGTATTTTGCCACCACAACCTTGGGATGCGAATCCGAGAAATCCTTGATGAGACAAGAGAGTAAGAGGTTGATCCTTGTGCGGTGTTGATGGATGTCTCCCTCTATGATAGTGAAAATCCAATCATGGATTGGTTGGCCAACCCTAGCAATGAGCCCACACCTTCAAATGATGAGTACAATGATGATGGTGATGCTTCACCTTGTCCAACTGTCTTAGAAGTTCATCAAACAAAGAGAAGAAGGCATGGTAATCATGAGGAATATGAGGAAGAGGAGGCGGAAGGAGAGGAGGTTGAGGAAGATGATGAGGTGAATGGAGACGAGGAAGACGAGGAGACTGATAATAATGATGAGTTACCTTGCGAGGAGAATCAGCCTTTACGCCGCAAGTCTACTAGGAAGATAAAGAAGAGCCTTAAGCTATTGTCTGCCTTGAAAGCCAAAGGAGGTAATTTTTATTCCACCACCCATTTATTCATTGCTTCCTGCTGTCTAATGATGAGGTTTATGATGCTTGACTTGACAGCTTCAATATAATATAGAGAAACACAATGAATATGTAGAGAATAATATTCATGACTTGTATTTTCAACAATATACTTGCTGCTTTGTTAAACCATGATGTACAGAAATGTCATGATGCTGATGTAGAGAATAATGTTTATGACTTGTTAACTCACTGCCATGATGTAGAGAAACACCATGAATAATTTAAGACTCATTGACTTGATGCCATCTAATTTCGACCTTGTATTTTCAACCATGTATCTTGATTGGTACCATCTATGTTGTGCCATGTATCTTCATTGGTGGCATAAAGATGCGAAGATTTGAAGATGGGAAAAGACTTGCAGTTCCGATGCTCGGGGATTTGCCAATGCTATCATGGGCTCTTTAGTAATGCACTTTTGTTCAGGGACTGTCATATGGACTGTCATATGGACTGTAATATGGACTGTAATGTGGACTGCAATATGGACTGTAATTTGGACTTCCTTTGTAGTGGACAATGAATTTTATGTGGTCTATGAGTGTCCTTATGCATTTTTTTTGTTAGCTGTGATATATGCAATGCTAATGTGCTATGTAAACTGTCTAGATGCTATATAAACAGAGGAAATGCTGTCAAAATTTTATTTTTTGGAACTAATGACGAGTTTCCTGTCATTTGGGTGTTTTACTGGGATTTTTTTGGTTACCGCCCGGTAACCGATCCAGTTACCGATCCAGTTACCGACCCGGTTACCGAATTTTCAAATTCTCCCGAAATTTGAATTCAATTTTTGGTTTTCAAACAACCTCGGGATCCCGTCGGGATTTGTCGGTTACCGCGGTAACCGGCAATCCCGAGCCCCCTCGGGATTTTTTCCCATTCGGGAACCAAAATCTTGCTCGTATCTTAGTCACTTAATTTTCTTCACGATACTAATGAAACCCAGAGGGATGCATTATATAAATTCCCACATGCATAAGATCTTTGGAGAGAGATGAGACAGCTTTGGTGTCTACCATCGGATGATGACCTTTTAAATCATCCATTGATTTGGTTTCAAATACTACTGTTGTGGATCCCTAGCCGTAAGGTGAATACAACACTACTTGTTACTTTGAGTGCTTGGTATGCGAGGAATGAAGCAACATGTGATAAAGTGGTCCACTTTGTCGATCGTTTGAATGGTTTTTTGTGCAACTACATTCGTCTGGGTGGGTGAAGCTATTGGCAGAAGGTTCATTGTCCAATCAGTCTGGCGGTTTGGGTAATGGTTTTGATAAATGATGAAGGCTATTCAACAAGCCATATTGATGACTGCCAAGGTCAGAGCCAAGAGCGTGCGTTGGAGGACCGGAGATTGGTCTCCTTCACTCCTAGCTTACAATCGTTGTGGAGTCGATTGTACCCAGCTAGTTGACGTGATAAACGCAAATACTTTGGATCAATCACCCTATCTCCATTGGGTTCATGAGATAGGAGTCAAGCTAGTCAAAATATAGTGTGTGAGCTTATTTTAAGGTGCAACGAATGCATGTTAGGCTTAGTGATTCCCTTGCAAACTTGGCAAGATTACAATGTTGTACGATGTCTTGACTGGGTTCTAGACCTAAAAATGTTCTTCTGTTGCTAGAACTCAATCTCTATAACCCTGCTGTTTAATAGAGTTCCTATCTTACATGCATGTAAACATAGCCATATAATTTAGTCCTGTTTTAAAATTATAATGCTTTATAAATTCTAGTTGCATATATCTAGGCACACGCCTAATCCTACTTTATCTGAACCGGCCTAGCCCAAAACAATTAGGCCGAGCTAGGCCATAATGACATGTACGTAAACCATCAGCAGGTTGATCCGTGCCACGCATCGTATTCGTTTCCCTGGACGATCCAATTTACTCCAACTCCGCCGCCTGCCCAGCCGCACTTAGGGCTTCCGTGGTTAAGCGTCGACGACATGGGGACTCCGGACTTGGCGTCACCTGCCAGCTTGCTGCGCCAGCCCAATTCCTAACCTATCTCTTGTCTGAGGTATTATTATCATATATGCATACGTATAGACCCATGAATCGTATGATTGCCACTTCTAGTTTGATAATCCACTGTAATATAGTACTCTCTCCGATCACTAATACCTGTCTCTAACATGATGTATCTAGATAAGTTTTAGTGTCTAGATACATCATATTAGAGACATGTATTAGTGGTAGGAGAGAGTATTACTTGCTAGTTTGATTTGCTAGTATGATCATATGGTCTCTTAATTATTTTTTACTACTCCAAAATAGTAGAACTACTTGAAGTTCCCGAGGAGGAAGACACCGCAAACAATTAATTATTTCAAAGATAGTTGGTTCAAACTGAAACTCTATGGCTGAAATGTTTCAAGTCCAGATCCAGATGAGATATGCAAACTTCCCATGAAAGTATGTGCTAAAAAATCCATCAAAATAATAAGCCACTTTTCAAATTTCTAGAACAAAGCTAGAATTGAAAGAACATCATATGAGCCAGACCCGGAAAATGACAAAACTAATATGATATTATTAAAATACTTCATATATTTTTGTATCCGCCCCTGCCCCCCACCATGCATGGTTATTGCGAACATCATGGAGGCGAGGACTTAGATTGCATGTGCGGGAACTGTTTGCCAAATTTCATTGGGGGAGTGTAATTCTCACTTTTGTCTTTGTGTCCCCTGTTAACACGTCCGTTCCTGTGATTCTTGGTGGTGTTGGCTTCGGCCTTATAACACTTAACTATGTTCTCTCCCTTTTCTTAATCATTAAAAAGCCAAGCCATTTGCCCCCATAAAAAAAGTTGTTCACGGCCTGAGATCTAAGATAGTTCGGAAATTATAAAGTAGTTTAAATTTGTTGCATTGTGTGGTTGTGAGCATTTATGCCTATTATTAGGTTGTTCAAAATATAGATCTGAGGCATTCTTGTGGTGCTGAATTATGCACTGCATGAATGTTGTCGCCAGTGTTAGTATATATATAACCTTAAGCTCGGCATAGGCTTTCTAATTAGTCATTCAGACTTCAATAATACCAAGGAACTGTAAAGTTTTCAGGCTCGTTACCATTACATATTGATAATGGGTTCATCAAAGTTCTTCCCAGCCATCGTCGTCCTGCTGCTGCTCGTTGTTGCCACCGGTAAGCATCATGGTGGTATTTTCAGAACACTAGGCCACCACACACATTCAGGTTTCTCTGTTTATCGGTTGACAATGCATAAATATTAGGGTTTTCTAGTTTGTGGTTATCTTGAAAAGGTTAAAGATCCAATCGTGCATGTGTAGGTCACAAGCTTATAATAGTATATTAGTTGGTTGTATGCAATAGACATTTCAATAACACAAATTACTTTGCAATATAACATTGTAGAGGAATGGCAATATGGCGGTCGTATAGACGTAGATGACTGAGACAGATCGGGTAGTTTCCTTTCTCTTCGGCACTCCAAAGGGGTGCCGTGGTGGCTGCTGTGCTTCGTTCTTGGCATGGTTGCATGTTTCCTTGATTGAGCTAATATAAAAAAACTTTGCAATATAGTATAATTGAGCTTCTTAAGTTTTGTCTAAGCTTCAGCTTAAGAATTTTCTTATGTTACACCAGACCTTCCACTATACTCTGTAATACCATAATCACGACTCCAATCATATTAATTCAAGCTCCGTTCCACATTTATGAGAGAAGTTATTCTGAGGTTAAACAACATTTAGGCATCTGAACCGAAGATTTGGTATATTTTAACATAATCTCTTACTACCTCCATCCCAAGGCTTAAGGCTTTTTTTTTGAAAAAATCAAACTAAATAAAGTTTAACCAAACTTTTAGAAGAATCTATCAACAATTATGATATTTTGTAGATACCACATGAAATATTTCACTATCTATCTAATGATATTAATTTTGTATTCTATATGTTAATCATTTCTTATAAAAATTATAGTCAAACTTAACATAGTTTGATTTTCTAAAAAAATATAAGCCTTAAGCCTTGGGATGGAGGTAGTATTTGATTAATATCCCAAGTACAGAAATCACTTACTTATGATAGTTTTTACTGCCATCCATCAAACACAAAGCCAGATAATCCAAGCGCCCTAATGTACTGCAAGTGCGTTGTGCTGATTTAGTTTCCTCCAAGGAATTTCCTCCATGTGGCAAAATGACCATATAATCTCAATGGACCGTGAGTGTAGACCTCATCTCTGTACTCATCACTTGCGATTGTGTTCGGGAAGTAAAACATTCGTACGTGGTCTATATTCTGGAAATTATCTCTTGTAGCTCTTTATAGATGCCTAGGTCAGACAATTTTATGACATGGAATCATACAGGTGAATCGACATGCATGCTTTCTAATAACTATATATGTTAACAAAAATGTTTGACTTGTTGTGTTCAGAGGTGGCGGGTAAGGAGTGCGAGTCGGAGAGCGCTCGGTTCGAGGGCCTATGCATGAAACATGCGAACTGTGGCAATGTGTGCCTTACCGAGGGATTCACCGGTGGAAGGTGCTCCGGCTGGAAGAGGAAGTGCCTGTGCACTAAACAATGCTAGGCAGCATGCGGATGGCAACCATGACCATACTCATGGTCATGTATTTATTCTTTGCATGGTTTGACCTCTCAGGTTCACCGAGTCGCTATTCTTTGTTTAAAACCAAGGATATGGTTTTGTTTCTTTGAGCAAAGATGTATGGCCCATGTGTGAAGGTGTTCATTGGATGTTATGTGTAACTTTTTTGTTTTATCTGTTTTATCATTTCATTGTTCAGGGTGATCAGTTTGATTTCTTGTTATAATTTATACGGGATAGTCAATTATATATATGCATGTGTTACACTAGAGTTTTGAAGTCCTATCACATTTCTTATCTTTTTATTAGCGTCTATCCATATTTCTCCTTCTTGATATAGAGATAGAATACAAAGTTATTCAATAGCTATACGTAAAGATCAGGACAATAAATTCTAAGTGACATTTCCTCAAAACAAAAAACTGACGTTGTGGTAAGATTGGGTATTGTTACAAAGAAGATTATCTGAATATAGTAATACTGGTTCATCCGTTCATACCCCTTGCGAGTTTGCACACTTCAAAATGTTCGTGAATGCAAGAAACTTTTAGAAACAAATATCTTGTAGAAACATAATTTTGTTATATAACTTCATAACTTCTCTTGTTTTCTGTGTAGTATAAAATGACCACATTTTTTACTTCTTAAACTACCAAAGATTTAATCAGATTATTTTGCATGTACTCAATTCTATGAACTTGCGTAGGACTACAATTGATGTAGACCTTCCCCTATTTCTTTTGGAAGTAATTTAGGCTTGTCCTGTGCACTAAACAATATTCCTAAAGGGGGCTGGAATCCTCCCTTAACTGTAGGTTGTAGGTAGGAGATGAAACCTCTTTGCATGTTTTCAAGCCGATACCCGTGATTCGAACACGGGTGGGCGAGTTCAACACTATGAGTTCTACTAACGAAGCCATTTCATGGTTCTCCATCTAGTGCAATATCCATTAAAAAACCCGCTAAAAAATCTAGTGCAATATGAGGTAGCTATGTAATTTTACTATATATTGTAGCCATCTTCCGTACCTAAAACATATACTCCCTCTGACCCATATTACTCTTCACTAATATAGATGTATCTAGACACATTTTAGTAGTAGATACATCTGAATTAACAAAGAATAATATGGATCGGAGGGAGTATATTATTTTAAAGTAAAGGCGCTCACTTAAAACATATACAATCTTAAGGTATACAGAATACATCATGCATCTATATGGATGCAAGCATAAGCTGGTACTATATCCAGGTCTTTGACATCTATATATGCTAACATACTAGTACTCACGAACCCCAATTTAACGAAAATAGACGACCTTTCTGTTGCAGAATATTGTCAGCTTATTTATACATATAAACCCTTCCCCAACAATATTCAGAGATCCGTCATTGGCAGCTGCCTGACTGTTTTCCATTCATCCACGACGATTAGAAGCGACCTTTTCCAACCTATTTGAGCAACTGGGGTACCTGCCTATTGAGCAGCTATGGTTACCGTAGCCAGTACCTGGCCTCCCATCAATCGTCGACATTTTTGTCTGCCCTTCGTCTGTCTGCTGCCCATCAGCTCCGGCTAACTTCCTCATCGGAGAGGCGGCGGACAATGTAATCACCAATAAAACGCAGACAAGAACTGGAACTGCTTTCATGCTTTCACAGGTTGTGGTATAAATCTGCATGGAGAAGATACCAAAATTGAATGAGCTTATGATCATACTGCAACTGATAAAAATGATTTTGGAAGATAGGTACCGTATATATGACTTGTTTAAATTTTCCTTCAATCTACTCCCAGTTGGATATTTTTCTATGAGGTGGAGTTGTGATATTTATAGAAGGGCGAGGTACATTAGTATTCTGTTTTTTGCATGTAGATCGTCGTCGGCACTATAAAGATCTCCAGATATGCATTATGCATCGACAATATGAAGTGGTTGCAAGAATTCTCTGGCTAGATCGATTGCAGAAATGACAGGTGATGGACGGATGGAATATCAGTGTAGCCAACATTTGGCGACCTATACATTGCAAATTGCACTTAGGGAACTGCTACATTTTACTGTGACGGCCAGGAGCAATAATAGAGAATTATTAAATACACTTGCTGCATGTCTCTGAACATATATCAACATAAAAAATATCACTGTTAGTCCCAAATTAAAAAAATTCTAGTTGTATAAATGTTAGAACTGTTTTCATTATCAATCTCTACGCGGATATTTGAACAAAGGAGAACGAGATGGTGTAGATAATTTTGTAGCAAAAATGCTTTTGTTCGGAATTAAAGTAATAATACCCTTAACAAAGAAAGAGATGGTGTCGATTCGAACTTGGTCATACGTATCTTCTTTTCACAGGAAGTTATGAAGCCTGTGATTTGTGACCTAATTTTCTAGAGTCTTGGAAATTTTTCTGAATTTCCTACTGATGTCACGTTATTCTATAGTTTCCAAGGCACCACATATATAACAGATTGGGCTATTTTGTGCCACACGAGCACAGACCACTTGGAAAACTTTGGGTCACTGAGTTTAGATCCTTAGTTAGACGGCCTGAAACAAAATTGGCTCATCATCCATTGGGCTAGTTCCGTTAAAACAAAAATCCATTGGGCTGAACAACGATGGGGAAAATCACCTACATATATCGTCAACATAAACATGGACGCAGCCTCCCATCAGACGACCATCAGCCTTCCATCCATTGGGGGTGAGCAATCTGCCAGGATAGCACACCGGGGGTTTTCTTTGCAGCTGTAGGGGTAGCTTAAGATGGAACATGGTCTGTAGATGTCAAGCTATCTTAATTCAATAGTCAACACTACAGTTTCTTTTCTTTTTTGGCCCGGGATGGTAAAGCAAGATGTTTTTTTTTTGGAAAAGGGATAAACTCCGTCCTCCGCATCAATCAATGCATACAACCCTCTTATTTCATTATTAAAATAAGTCTACAACTTATAACAAGTCATGGATCACAAATAGTTGAAACATGAATTAGCCATGTAAAAAGTAACAAATAAAATGTAGCACCTTTGCATCAACATGTTAGACTCATGTCGAACTGTCAATCGCGTCGGTTGTATATATCGTGTTGTACCGTTGCCAAATGGTTGCACCCAATATCCGTGATATGCTGCTCCTACATCGGCTGGAAAAAAGACTATGAAAAAGGCTGTTAAACGTGCCTTGGACTCGGCCGTGTTCCGTGTTAATATATAGGTCAAAGCCCAGATCAATTACATGTGATTACAATTTGCACTACAAGTTTGGCTTATAGCATACCAAACTAGCAAGAAACGTAACTACTACAATATCCTAGGATTAATTTTTTTACACCCTCCCTTAGTCACAACTTTATTTAAGTTGAGATTATATCAAAAAGCTTGCATTTTTTTAACTAACAAAGGTTTAGTAAATCCATCAGCTAGTTGATCTCCTGTTGGTATAAACCTGATGTTCAGCAGCTTGTTAGCAACTTTTTCTCTAACTAAAGTGATAATCCATTTCAATATGTTTGTCCTAGCATGAAAGACTGGATTGACTGACAAATATGTAGCAGCAAGATTAACACACCAAAATGTTGCCTCCTTTGGATGATTTATGCCAAGTTCAATCAACGCGTGCCACCGAGCGGAGGAAGGAGTCCTTGCACTAAGGGCTTGTTTTCCAGGTAGTGATGTGGCGCCATTGATGGGGTCGAGACTGTTTCTATTCGCGCCGTGAAGAAGAGTTCTCCCCGTAGCTTGATCCTTAATAGAAAATAATGTTGGATGAATTTCAACATATGAATTATTATCGGAAACAAGTCTAGATGCAGAAACAAGGTTCTTGGTGGCTTGAGGAACATGCAATATATTATTAAGATGAATTGGACGATCAGGACTATGAAAAGATGCATGACCAATATGTTGTATTCCCATACCTTGTCCACTTGCAGTGTGGACTTTTTCATTGTCTTGTAGCGGTCACGGATGACCAACTTTCTCACCAGTGATATGACCAGTCGCCTCAGTGTGGATGTACAAATGAGGATCCACCCCATGAGAGTTGGTTGTCGCTGCATTGACTTGCATTTTAGGAGTAACAAAATTCCTATTGTACCTTTTGAAGCATTTGTTAGCTGGATGCCCTAGATTGGTACAAATTTTGCATGGTGGCCCATTGTAACAAGGGCGATTGCCGCCTTACTAGGAATTATTGCCGCCGTCTCCATAGTGACCACCACCCCCATTGCCATATCCACCTTGAGAGCCGCCATGATAGCCGCCGCCTCCTTGATTATTGTGCCCATCATAACCACAACAATCATTGCCGCGTGAAGCACCGCCTTTGCGGTTTCCTCCATTGTTGCGACTACCACCACTGTAGCCGTTCTTGGAGGCCAAGTTGATGGAAAAATCACCGCCATTGATTTTAGCATTTTGAGCCTGAAGACGAGCTTCTGTCATCAATGGCATGAAGTAAACTTCACTGGATCTATGCGACCCGAGACACCCTCAACTAGGGCATTGTACTCTGAATCCAGCCCATTGAGGATGGAGTTGATGATGTTGTCTTTGTCCATCTTCTTCCCAACCCTTCAGTTTGTTCAAATAGGTAACCTCCGTGAGATCCTTCTTTTTTTAGATCAGTGAGGGTGTGACGGAGATACATAACTCGCGGACAGGATTGTAATGCATGCATGCTCAAGATCACCGTCCAGGCTGCATGTGCAGTTTGATGATTGATGACTTGCACCAGGACTTCACGTGAGAGAGTTCTAAGGAGATAGAAGAGGACCTGCTGATCTTTTCTTGATCCATGCTACATAAGTAGGGTTGTCGACCTCAGTAACAAACTTCTTTCCATCAAATTCAGTTTCATTGGAGATCTTCTCTGCCAGGGCCTTGATCGATCCATCGAGGTACCTGAACATGCAGGCACCAAGAACCGCAGGAAGAACGACTACCTTCCACACTAAAAATTGGTGCTCGTGAATGATGCATGTAGAATGCATACATGACCTTTGAAGTTTATTGCCACATATTCCCACATATTTTCATCTTATATAATGTTATATCTTTGTTTTATATTGATTTCAGGGATTATCTAAACAATCCCCTCTCTTTTGGTTTTAACTCTGTCTGGCAGAAAACGCTTTTTTAGCGTTTTTGACTTTCTAGGAGCTACGGAACTCAAAAAAGAGCAAGGTAAGAGAGAACGGTTTGGAAATTTTGAGATGAACAAAATAAGCTAAAGTGGGCCGTCAGTAGATTAACAGGTTGCAAACGGGACCAGGTGTGTGGTCAGCTTTACAGGCCGCGCCACCCATGCTCTTTTTCGCCTCGAGCGTCTGATGTCGTCCTTTTTTGTGTGGTTCTCCTCGTCTTGACCTAAAACCGACTACAAAAAGGGTCCCTTGGGTATTCCTGAGGCACGATGGCATGGAGATCGAGAAAAAGAAGCACAAAGACAGAAGGCTATTGCTAGAGGAGTTTGGATGGGGGAAACACTGCCGGAATCGCCTCCGGTAGGCTCCATCCCCCCCCCAAAAATGTTCATCATCACCATCTACAACAACACCATCTTGACCCCCTACTGTAATTTCTTGCCAAAAATGATGTGTGGTACAATCTATTGTTTTCCCATGATCTATTGTATCTATATCTAAGTTTGAGTAGTGATTTGTTCTTGGCAATTGTGAAATACTTTGTTGATTGGTTGTATACAAGTTTCTTATATTCTATGATGGTCTTATGTATTGATATATGAGTGCAGACATATGTTGGGGGATGCATAAGGTTGTCACCGTTGCATGTTGTTAGGAGGAGGGATGGAAGGAGTAGACAAGAAACCGTGCTCAAAGTCTTATATGCATGCTATATTAATTCATAATTAATTAACGGGGAATATATTGGGAACCTTAGAACTTAAAGCAGTGGTTGGACATATTTTTCTTAATGAATCCCTAATTAGTACATTCACTTGGCCTAGGGACCAATCACTAGAGTGTGTAGTAGATCATTTACTTTACTACTCCTATTTATGGCTCCACCTAGAAGAAACAATAGACTTTATTTATACAAGTCAGATGTGATGGTTAGGAGTGTTACTTGCTAGACACATGTCCTTAATTAATCCTATTGTTGCTCTAGATTCTAGTGCCTTGGGGTTTTAATCATCGAGTTCTTTATGCTTTATTGTGTTTAGTACTCATGCATCTAGCTATAAAATGTGCTTCACTAATTGTGAAAACCGAAAAAATGAAAATAATAATTTTCCAGAACACTTGCTCCGAAGATTTACCCTCTCTTCATTTTACTTGCTTTTACTTTACTTGCATTAGATAGCTTACTTTCTGCACTAGATAGTTTTACTTTACCGTTATCTAGTTACAAGCAAATGAACCTTACACCTTGTAGTTCATTGCATTGCATAAAAGGCCATATAAGTGGGTTATAGGGCTTTAGAGAATAGATAGTTTACCTTCACCTCCTCGTGGGTTTGGCACTCAAATACTTATCGAATTATGCTATAGTGATTCTCTGCTCTTGGAAATTATCAGTGATCTTCTCTTGAACTATTGTGCAAATTGAATTAATGGCGGACGCCTTTACGACAATGAAGAACCAGGATTCGCCCTTGGTGGTTTTATGGTTTGAGGTTACATGCGTTTTGGAGGAAGGAGAGGCTCTAATGCCATATGAAAAAGGTTGTTAAGCGTGCCTTGGACTCGGCCGTGTTCCATGTTACAACTTGCACTACAAGTTTGGTTTATAACATACCAAAATGGTTACAATCGTAACTACTACATTATCCTAGGATCGGTTGTTTTACCAAAATTTGGAACTAAAAATCAAAACTCATGAGTTAAACGAGTAGCTCGCAACTCGACTTGGCTCAACTTGAACTCGGTTTAAAACGAGCAGAGCCGAGTTTCATTTTTTGTTGTTAAACGAGTTCAAGCTAAACGAGCCAAGTTACTGAGTACTTGTTTAGCTCATTTAACTCGGTAAAGGTATGTGTACCACTAAATCTTTCATCTGTGTGATCCATTGTTCCTTATTTTTGCAGTTTATTGACTACATATTAGTTGATGGTGTTAGAATTTTCATTTATTATGGTGATGCTTGGACTAATATTCCAAAATATTTAGGAATACTTGAATAGAAATCTATGATGTGGCATGTTAACAGTTTGACCGGGCCACTCGCGAGCCACTCACAAGTTTTGCGAGTCGAGCCGAGTTTCATTTTTGTACTCGATTTTTAAACAAGCCAATTCGAGCTAACTCGCTAGTTTACCAAGCTTTAGCGAGTCGAGAGAGCTGGCTCGGCTCGAATTCAAGACCTAGGTACAGGCATGTCGAAGGATTTTGAAATTTGAAGTTTTTATTATTTTCGTTTATTTTTTAGATGTTTTTTCTACGCAAGGAGGGTGGAGGGGGGTAGGCATGAGAGGAAAAAATGGGCGTCAACTCTTTAGCAGAGGTTCGTGGCTCAAACCGGTGCTAAAGGTCCCCCTTTTGCACCGGCTTGTGGCTCAGACCGGTGCTAAAGGTCACTACCTTTTAGTCCCGGTTTGAGCCACGAACCGGTGCTAATGGGTTAGCGCCTTGACGCAACCCCTTCAGCACCGTTTCGTGGCTCAAACCGGTGCTAAAGGTTCCTTACGAACCCGTGCGAAAGTCCTGTGGGTTTCCTGCGACGTCCTAGCCTTACGAACCGGTGCTAATGCACCCTTTAGTCTGGGTTCGTAGCATAACCGGTGCTAAACCTCTGGGCAGCTCCAAACAAAAACCCTTTTTTCTACTAGTGGACTGTTGTACCTTGTTGGAAGCAGAGTCAGATTTGTACCCAATATGTATACATAGGTGTGTCTATTAGTTGTAATTGTTAGACTACATGTACGGTTAGGTTAGACTAGGACTCTAGGTTTCTTGCCTTGTACTCCAAGTCTCTACCTACCCCCTTGTACTTCTATATAAACCCTCACCTGGGTCAAATCAATACAATAACAGAATTAGGGATTCACAACTTTCCACAGTAATGATAATTTATAATTAAAAATTAGCAGCCTTGGAATTCCATTATGTCATTTCCTTGTTTTCTGGTGTCCAGAAAGACGTCAAGCTAGCAGAGCATTGATATTAAGATCCTCCAGACCATCTACACATTTTAGAGAGTTTGATGAAGTGCAGCATTCATCTAGAGAATTCTGTGTACATGACATCTAATGTCAATTATTCTTAGTGGAGATAAAAACTATATGTCGGTTTGGGCACTACTAAAGGTAAATAATCATTTCAGTCTCATAGCCCCATCATACAAAATATATATTGCTCTCAGTTTCCTCCAACATCTTGTGCCGCTCCTTGAGTGTCCTGGGACATCCGTTGGCAATTAGGGTAAGTCCCAAGTGGGCACTGGTGGTCGTTGCTGGGAGGCCCATTCCTTCCGTCGGTACCGGAGATCAGACTGCGTATTTCCTTCTGTGGGACAGTTGGACTGGTATCAGATCCCTGTTCCGCAACATTCCTTGGCATGCAAGTGCATAAGTTCATGAAAATCAGACCAACGACCATGATTACTCCAAGCTTCATTACAACTAGTGTATTTAAAGACAACAAGAAAATTAGTTAGCACAACATCAGGAATACAAAGCTCTTCGAAGTGCAAGCAGGGGTACTTACATGATTCTTTGCAAGTAAGACGAACTCAGTGTTTTTTAAAGCTTTGTCTAGTAGAGAGGACACGATAAGGGTGATGTGATAAGCTACTTATAGGAGGTAAGAGTGGATGTTTACCTCTTTGTTTGTTCTAATATGACGATCCACCTTGGAAAATGGATTCTCCACTAATTAGAGATTTTGTTGGCAAACCGTGGTGGGGGTGAAAACTACTTCCCCCAACGCATGACTTCAAAGGTAGGGTAAATGGACATACTTCTCTTGCGTACTATTCAGGGAAGAATCCAGATTTTTTTAGCGAGATCGATATTGCCATTTCAAGCTATCTTTTTTTTTTGAAAAGGAGACGGCCCCGGCCTCTGCATCGATAGATGCATACAGCCATTTATTGAAATTAAACCACAACGAACTTACACAGATTATACATCCAAAAAACCCGAAGCCACCACACAAAACCTACACACCTGACCATGAGCGAAAAATATGCCAACATGGCCTTATGCCCGGAAGACACACAAACCCCTCATGTACTAGAAACCGGGAACCATCGCATACCCCGAGACCCACTAAGTGAAACGGGAGCGCTCATCCGTGCTAGTAGACTCTTAGCGAGTGCCTCATGCACAAGCTACAGAAGCCGTCATCTCCAACGAACCGCCGAGCAATCTTCAGGATCAATATCCGCATAAACTCCGTAGTTCCTGCCATCGATGCCGCCATGGCACCAAACGGCCCCACCACCCTGTGCGCGCATCTCAGCCCATGTCCTCCGTCGAGACTCCGCGGCACCAAGCCGCCAAGATGTATTGTCGACACGGAAAGCAACACGCCACTCCACCTGAGAGCCACCTCTAGCCAAGGTCTACTCCAAAAACGATGCCCCCAGCAGGGAGAGCGGCGTCGTGCGTCGCCATCGTCCGATCCGGGAGACCCAGATCTGGGGTTTCCCCCGGAGCAACACCAACTCTAGCCGATGTCTGCTCCAAAAATGATGCCCACATGGGTAACAACGCCGAGCGCCGCCATCATTCGATCCAGAAGCCCCGGATCTAGGGTTTCCCCCAGGGCAGTCCGAGTCGAACTACGATAACATCATAGACGATGCCTTCAAGAACGAAACGACATCCGAAGACGCCATCATCATCTGCCACGACCGACGTCAAGGCTCGATTTTCACCGGATGCCACGTCGCTGGAACCCGTCGTCGGCTAGATCAACCACCATCGGCCTGCCACCTCCGACGAAGGAGACGGCCACCACCACCATATCTGGGACCCATGCCCCAGATGCCCTCGTGCAACGTGAAGGACCCAGGAGGACCGAGGACGTCGCCTGAGACGACACGAGGAGGCAGTACGAAGCCCATCCAAGCCCATCGGGCCCAGATCAGACCCGCCTGCCCGCACCGCCGCCACTGGCTGCCGTTGCCCGATTCCCAGCCGCCGCCGTCCGTCGCAGCTCCGGCAGATGCGGCCGGGGCGGACGCCGCCGCCGCCGCCCGAACGCCGGTCGAGGGAGGCCTCCGCCACCGCCGCGCCCCGGGGCTTTGCCCGGTGACGCCTCTGGCGGCAGCGGCGGAGGAGAGGAGCACGGGGGAGGTCGGAGGAGGCGAGCGGGGCGGCGCCCTGGCGCGACGCGGCGCCGCCGCGCGCGGGGCGGGGAGGGTTCGTGTGTACGGCTGATTGATGTTTTGCCGAGCAAAATCCTTTTAAGCTATCTTATCTAGTGATAAAATGCAACTTGTGATTTGAATAATGATATGATGGGTGTGATTTTCATCTGTCTTGTCTCTAAAAGATGGTGGGTTAGGTTTCTATATTTTCATTTAACCTAATGCCATTGTGAAAGTAAATCACTTAACTTTTTTCACATGCTGGAACAAAAATATGGGTACTTAAATGCCGAACTAATTAGCATGCTTTAAAATAATTGAAGTACATGCAAACACTAGTACATTGTAGCCTATTGGTGGATGCCAAAAACAACATTAGTGGTATATATGTATCTACAGGTGATCGGTACATAGCCATTGGTAAGTATTACAGGTGGCGTGCCGCTCCCGCACGAGTAACACTACATCTACGGGAATATGTTTATGTAATCCCCGATACGGACTCACGTGGAATCAACCTAAACAAGTACAACCCCAAAATCACGGTAGGGAAACAAGTTTGAACCAATCCTCTATTTCCACGTTGCTCCGTCAGGACTTTTCCATAGAGTTCTTTCCGTAAGTCTAGCTTTTCCGCTCCCACACCATCAGTAAATAAATACCGGTGTTGTATCCGTGTGACAGGTGTATAGGATACTAGTACCCAGGATCCAACAAAGATTGACATGCCGGCTAAGAGCTGACCATAGCTCCGCTTGGATGGCTTAGCCATCAGGCCGCCCAAGCCAAATGATAAAGTCGCGGCCCTATATTATGTTATGTTGTTGCCCTCTACGATGTTGATGTTAGGATTCTAGAAAATTGGAGAATTATTTTTGTATATTAATACTTGTTTTCTTATGTCATTTTTGTGCTATATCCTTAAATTTTGCTGAAATGTTTATTTCCAGGAAATATTATTTATTTTTCCAAAATGCTACTTAAAATATAGAACACTAGTAGCCTGATATAACATGTATATCAATTGGAGGAGGCCGATGCTATTTCTTTTAGCACACTACTTTAAACATTGATTAGACTAGTAGCAATAATAACAGTTGTTTAACGGTTCAATAATAATACTAGTGCGAAAAATAACAATACTTTAAATTATTAGCACTAGCTAGTACTCCCTCTGTCAAGAATTGCCCTGCATTCTGGGTTTAGTCAAAGTCAAACTTTATAAACTTTGACTAAGCATATAAAAATATTAATATTTATAATATAAAATAACCATCATTAGAATTGTCATAAAATATATTTTCATATTGCATGTATTTGGTTTCATAGTTATTGATAGTTTTACCAATATGTTTGGTCAAAAATTGAAAAGTTTGACTTTAACCAAACACAGAATGCAGGGTAATTCCTGACGGAGGGAGTAAGTGTCCTGTTACTTTAGAAGTGCGGAGGAGGAGGCTACTATCATTTTAAAAGTGTAGAGGAGGAGGCTAGTTTAAATCATTTAAATTTCCTTCTTTCTTTTTATGAATATAAGGAGATAGATTTATTGGGTGATGAGGAGGAGGCTACTGTCATTTCAACGAAAAAATATGATCAATGGATGAGCAAGAATAACCATATCTTCCACAACTCTATCAAAATGGCCAAGCTCAGGACAACTTAGTATCATCAAACCCACGTGGTCACAGATTTCCTTTCAAGAAGCGTAGAAATAGAACATTTAACAATGCCATCAAGTTGTAAGGCCATAATGTTTGGATCGAAGTCCATATGATCAAATAGATCACTGGAATAGGCGATGATGAGAAATCAATGGCGGGTGGTTTTGAACAAACATTATTCTGTTCATTTCATTCTTCATGAATTACATAACTTGCTAACATCTTCGTCACGGAAGGTACTTGACATTGTATTATTTGAGTGGATGCACAACTCTTAGAAAATTCAAGTACTCAAATATATTGTATGTCGACTCAATAATTCTAAGAGGGTTTATGGGATTCATAATAGGTAATGGAATTTCCCCTTAAATTTTGGTTGAATATACTATTTTTGCTTTTACCACACATTACCATGTGCGCTTATCAGTGAGTATGTATGGAGGAAGTAAATTCTAGCCTCTTTATTTTTCAAGGATACACCCTGGGAGGTGTATTGGTTTCATAGAAGAAGAGGCCAAGACGGCCGATACAACGCCAATAGGATCCACGATACAAACACGACGCCACACAGACAACAACATAACCCGCACCAGCCAAGCGACAAGACTCGCCTTGCATCAACTCCCGCCAAGAATGACAAGGAGGGGATACACCGAGCTTCTAGGCCACGTAACAACCTAAGCTAAGAACTCCACAAGACCGACTCCAACTCCAATATAGCACAAGCCAACGCACCACCCGCCCATAAGCGCCCAAGATTGGCAAGCGGACGGCAGGGCCGAACTATACCGAACGAGACGCCGACCAAGAAGTGTCGCCGAAGGTGTACATAGAGCCCCAGAAGCCCACGCTCTGAGCAGCGGCCAACACCGACTACAACTGCCAAACTGAAGACTCCACAAACCACCAAGGCGACGCCTCCAAGGAGGGAACGACGCTCTAGCCTCTTTATTTTGAATCCAATTAGACCGGGGACCTTAACATTATGCACGGAGTGTTGGACTCAGGTCCTTTACAGGGACAAATAATGATGGCTCGGATCGTAATGGCCATTGCTCTTTTGCAAGGGTACATGTAATTGCCTAGCCCTAGAATTCAAGATGACCCTGTTTGAAAGGAACGAAACATGAGGGCTTTGCCATGTTATTGAGTTAGAGAGAATAACTTTCAGAGAGTATGAAACTGAAGAGGGATTTGTCCAGGACAGAGGCTAATATAGTCTAGAAATTACTACTAATTAAGTTGCAGTCCAATAATATATTATGCTATACAGGAAATAACTCATTTTATTGCAACATTACTTTGAAAAGACAGCTGAGAAGTACACAGACCCATTCAATATCTCGGCATTAACTATGTTAAATATCATGACAAGACAGCTGGGTTGTTTCATTCTCATGATGTTAAATATTGGGCAAGCTGTCATTTTGGTAGTGTTTAGACAAAGGATAATTTCTTACAATTTATGTATAATTAATCTGTCATATATCAGATGCAAACAAATCACCCACTTTCAGTTGTCTTTTATCCTATATTGGTGGAGAATCATGTTTTCACTCCCGAAAGATTTACCTTGAATAATTCAAATGCAATATCACCACTTTTATCTCCTATAAGTAGTGCACCATCTTAGTGTCTTTTCAGCTACCAAGAGAAGGCAAAACCAGACGCTTTCAGCTGCAACTTCAGCATTTTTCCTCGTTTGGTGATTATTTACAATCTTAAGAGCATGCAATACCGGCATATTATTTGAGAACACTTGCCATCATGTCGATCGATCTACGTATGATTTTTATATAGGTTGCCTGAAGCGATGCTCAATGACTGACATACCTATGTTTCTGTTTTAGGGCCTCCAGGAAGCATCGGAAATGAAACTCATCGTGTGGCTGCTCGTGACAATGGTTCTTATCAAATCATGCACCTGCACTCGTCCAATGAACATGGAAGGGAATGCAATGCAAGTGAAAGACATGCGCAAACTGACTTCTAGTTCAACTGATGGAAGGAGTGCCCCTGCTGGTGAGGAAATACATCATGTGTGTTCATTAGGGAACTATCCCTGCCAAGGGATGTTCAAGAATTCCAAGGAAAGTACAGATGGTGGAGGAAATTAACTCGCCATATACCGTCATGGCAAATAACTGGAGCAGAGGGCTCGTGTAAAGTCCTAAGGCTTGCCATGAATAATGTATCTTCTTTTACACTCTCTTCACGCCCGTTTATATTTGCTCTGTATGAAGTTAACATATTATAAATAAATGTCCTTTTTACCTCGAATTTATGCTATTTTTTTCAAAATGGGGCGTGTTCTAGGCCTCTGCATCAAGTGATGCATATGACCTGCTCTAGTATATGTCTTGTGTTTGAAGTAAATTATCTTGAATGCTAGATCAATAAATTGATCCTTCAAACAAATAAAACTAATAAATTGAGAGAGACCATTCATTACAGACCTCGAATGTGATGGATTAAACACGTACTTGATCAGTGTCTGTACAATAAAATCAAAATGATAACAAGAATCATGTGTTCCTCATTTGCATGCACATATATAATGCATGAATATAAGTGCCACTTCTTTTAATCGAAATTGCCACGAACGGAGCCAAGCAAGCACACCCTCATCGGAGAAGAGTGTCGGTTACTTGGCACAAATTTTGTACTAAGTTGTACTAAATCATCCGACACTCTTTTCTTTTGGAGGTAGTAGTTTTTTATTTTTTCAACTGTTAACTAATGCATTGACGGTTTGATATTGACAACATCTTTGACTAGTGGTATATGAATTACATTACATTCCCAACAAGTTGACATGGAAACTGAAAATTATACACGTTTTGTTAAATATTGCAAGTGATCACGTAGGAATTCCAGTAAATCAGGCATACAATTTTTTGTTTGAATTAGTTGTGCCTAAACCTAACCCTAAACCTAGCGAATCGGCATAAATTTTTGTAAGCTGTTAGGAACTCCTAGGATTGTTTGCATCTTCAAACCCAGGTGGTATATACCTAGAAAGTGTTATATTATTTTTGTACCTTTGGAGTGTTCCTATTCCGGGATGCTGTTTTGTTCGTTGCTTCATAAAAAACCTAGTTTTGCCACTTAGAAAATAAAAAATGGGGATTTTGCGGGATAACATCTTGGTACCTAGGTCAATATTGTTGGAAATTCCAAGATACATGCATGCCAAAATTTGGCTCATTTTGACAAGGTATGCAATGGTTTAGGCCATGACCTAGCTAAACCCCTTAACCCTAACCTTAACAACATAACCCCGGTGAGGGCAAAATGGAGCGTTAGTAAGAAACCAAGGGTAAAATTGAGCACTACAACCCAAAAAATGTGTCAGCATTCGATCGTACACGTACTCGTACTCGTACCCTACACATATACATATGAAGTAGCGACGTGCACACGCCTATGGGAGAACAAAATGACACCAAAGTATATAGGGTATGCCACCTACTGCATTGCCTCCCTAGGCTCCTAGATATTTCCCCAAGCAGCAAAGAAAACGCTAGCTCCGCTTCACTCTCACTCTTTCTCACTCATGCACACAACCACCTCTGATTCTTCTTGTCGGTGATGAAGTTCGACAAGGAGGGAGATCTAGCAATGAAGCACGGTGTAAGTTCATCGGAGGTGGTCGGCACATCAAGTGCTGCTCTGCCTGTCACGGCGTGTAATACCCTGAAATTTTTCCATGAGTGCTTTGACATAATCCGAGAGAGTTGACAAAAAAATTTCATGTTTTCAACCATTGGTTGTTCCCTCTGTCGAAAGCAATCGTTTGAAACGACTACCAATTTTGTCTAAATTGGTGACCTGATGAATTTTTTTAGAAAGGGATTTCTATTTTCGTGCCCTCGGGTCCTTAGTTGTACTCAGTTTTTCCCAGCTCCTTAGTTTTTCCTCAGTTTTCCCCAAGCCCTTGTCTGAAACCCTCACAAGGAGCTCTTACGGGAGGAATCCCGTTCAGTTGACCGTTCTGTGCTGACGAGTGGGGCCGCATCGTGTGGGGCTGCGTCGTGTGGGGCTGGTAGAAAGGGACCGTGTGGGACAGGACGAGACCGTGTTTGGTCATACGAGCGGAGCGGGGGCCGTAGTGTGTGGGGCCGTAGCGTGTGGAGCCGTGTGGGTCCGGGACGTGGGCACGAGTGGTTTCTGTCTCTTTCGCCCAGATTAGCAGTTTTCAATGCACATTTTTCCTCTCTCTCGCTCGATCTCATTCATTCTTGATTGCCCAAATTGGTAGCAAATCTAGAGCAGCTTCTCCTTCTGTTTTTTAATGTCATTCATTTCTTTATGCCTTCGTTTTTACCCAATCAGGTAGGAAATCTAGGGCACAAATCCAGAGAAAATATAGGATAAGCTACATACAGCAGCCAACATAGCATAGATATATTTACGACAGATCCAACAGTACTACCGATAGATCCAACATAAGCTACATTTTACATGAATTTAAGCTGCTCTACAGAAAGAGCAGTCACATACAGAGAGTGCAGTAGGCACGTTCAACGCCTCCAGGTAGCGCCTGTGACTTGCTTGGAGGCTGCGCAGGTGAATCCCAAGTGCTTTGTGTTGGACCATGAACGCATGCACATTCACGGTCGTTCCAACTCTAGCGCCGCATCTGCCAATGGATTCAGCATGGTTCACCAGGCAGTTGAAGTCGGTGGCGCGGAGCTTCCTGTTGCAGAAGGGGCACCTATAAACGCCTCGAGCAAAGTGGCCATCGTAATGGCCGGACTGCAGCCTCCTGAGGACGTGACGAGTCTTGGTGTGGAAGGACTTGTCGTCGCTGTCGACGTCGCTGCTCTGCACCTGTCACGTAGCACCAAAGATCGTGCAAAAAACACGGAGTCAATTGCAACGATGATGGAACAGAGAGTGAACAAAAGATCATGCATGATAATATAGGAACGAAAAAAAGAGGTAGCCTCAGTTACATTGGACACACTTATATCCAGGATTTGAGTCAGTGAACCAAAGATCATGAACAACAAATTTGTACATACCAATTGTTCACTGACCAAACCCTGAATCAATTTGTGCCCAAATATTCATCATCATGGGCACAAATTAACCGGATGGGATTGATTACTCACATAAGTTAACCAAATCTTAAACAAAAGCAAATCACAAACACTAATAACACAAGATCTAGAACTAGGAATAGACAAACCCTAATAACGCAAGATCTAACACAAAAGGATTGAACTAGGAACAGACGAATCCTAATAATGCAAGATCTAACATAAAAGGATTGAACTAGGAATAGACAAACCCTAATAACGCTAGATCTAGCACAAAAGGATTGAAATGGGATAAGAACAAGGGAACAAAGGGTTACCTCCGGCTTGTCATCAATGATGCTGGTGTTGTAGGGGTTCTCTGGCGCGACGTACGGCACTGGTTCGTACGGGTCCCAAGCGACGGGGGCCTGGACTGGGGCGGCGGCCGATGCGCCGGCGGCCGATGCGCCGGCGGCTACGTTGGAAGCAGCGACCGGGGCCTGGACGGGGGCGGCGGCCGATGTGCCGGTGGCTGATGCGCCGGCGGCTATGTCGGAAGCGCCGACAATGGGCATCTCATTCTTCTCCATCGCCGGCGGTTTTCTTCGGGGTTTTTTCTTTGGTTGTGGAGAAGATGATGGGACAGGAGAGGCGGTTGCAGTGAGAATAAGAGAGTGGGCGAGCATCGAGGGAGAGAAAGAGGGGCTCTATAAAGACGAAGGTGGCGTGTACCGCAACACGCGTCCGCTATGCACGGCTGCAGCGTGCACCGTGACACGAGGCTAACCCTGGGACGTTTGGTGTACTCAGTTATAACCTCGGGCCTTATACAGAAATTTTATCTGTACTCAGATTTCCCCTCGAGTACTTAGACTGGCAAGTGCAATATACTTAGTTTTACCCTCAAGTAGCTGGTCAACAAAGAGTCAACAAATGAGATTAACATAGCTAATTGAGTCATTTCATGCGCAAAAAAATCCAAAAAAAATTAAAAACATAGTGGCACCTACTCATGGAGTCTTCCTACGCAATCTGCCACCTAGGAAACCTTAACAAACATAGATAAATCAAGTTTTACCCCAAATTGCCACTTCTCAGAATCACTAGTAGCTATGAAGATGCATGGTTTTTCACTCAAACCCCTTTGCAAAACATCTTCCCCAAAACATAGTTTATCTAAATGAGGCCATAATTGTCACACTCATGTATATATATTTGAATTGCAAATAATTTGATGTAGCCCAATATGAATTATATTGTACAAAACACACATTTTTCATTTTGTAATTCTTTTGTTTGAATCCCTTAGTCTATTTACTATTTACGTGCCCTTGGTTTCTTAGTACTACTCAGTTTTGCCCTCAAGTGCTGTCACAAATGCTCACAGAAGCCCAAACTTATCCTGATTGGTTGAGCCGTTGTCACACGGATCGACTCCACCAACCGTTGATCCACTGATCTAACGGGCAGTATACCCCTCTCCGTCTCTTCGTGGCCACCCCTCTCTCTCTCTCTCTCTCTCTCTCTCTCTTCGTGGCCACCCCTCTCTCTCTCTGTCGGTGGACAGTGCCACCCCTCTATTTATGTGCAATAATGAGTTTGCCACGTAACTATATTCCCTCTATTTATGCATTATTTTCCACAATGTAAAAATGTTAAACTAAAAAGTGGTATAATTTTGGTGTAAACAAGAGACATACATATTTGCGGATTTCGGTGAATGCATTATTTGTCACCCCTCTAACAATTATCAACTCTCTTTAGCATTCCTTTTCTTTTAGGGAATATAGTTTGGGATATAGTTTTAGTAATTTCAAACGGCCCAAAAGTGGTATAATTTTGGTATAAACATGAGGCATACATATTTTAGGGATTTCGGTGAATGGATTATTTATCACCCCTCTAACAATTATCAACTATCTTTAGCATTCCTTTTCTTTTAGGGAATATAGTTTTGGTAATCTGAAACGGCCCAAAAGTGGTATAATTTTGGTAGAAACATGAGACATACATATTTGGCATATTTGGGGGATTTCGGTGAATGGATTATTTATCACCCATCTAACAATTATCAACTTTCTTTAGCATTCCTTTTCTTTTAGGGAATATAGTTTTGGTAATTTGAAACGGCCCAAAAGTGGTATAATTTTGGTAGAAACATGAGACATACATATTTGGCATATTTGGGGAATTTCGGTGAATGGATTATTTATCACCCCTCTAACAATTATCAACTTTCTTTAGCATTCCTTTTTTTAAGGAATATAGTTTGGGATATAGTTTTGGTTATTTGAAATGTCCCAAAAGTGGTATAATTTTGGTATAAACATGAGACATACATATTTATGGGATTTCGGTGAATGCATTATTTGTCACCCCTCTAACAATTATCAACTATCTTTAGCATTCCTATATTCCCTAACACTTTTTTTTGGTAATTTCGGTGAATGCACACACTAACTTTGAAAACAACTACAAGTACATGTAACTGAATAATGGATTTGTAACAAGGGATCCCTTGTAACAACTTCTAGCGCCTGATGAGCAATGATAAGAATCCGATCGCAATTATACAATAAAAAAACAACCAGCCATCAGATTAGCTTGCTTCTTCAACTCGATCAGCTGCCTTAACTGCTTGTTCATTTTCTTCAGTTCTCCCTTCACTTCCACCAGTTCTGCATTGGGAGCATTAGGCACAATCGGAACGGCTCCTCTCTCCGCCGCATTCTCTACAGCAAGTCCCTCCCTCCCAAGTTGTGCTCCTCAATAGCACCAATTGATTCCTGCAATTGAAGCCTCTGAATGTACACATCGATCCACTCGAAATACCTGCATTTCTTCAGGATCTGAAAACAACAACGTGAACCCTAAATCCCAAATTCGAGGGAATAACAAGAAAATCGAGAGAAAACAGAGCAATTGGAGCGAGATCTAACCTTATCCCCCTCTCTATATGGCAAGCTCTCGCATGCAAGGAACTCACGTCCACGGTTGCCGTTGTCGTCTGTCTTACAGATCGATCGCTTCAGAGGCTCCTGGCATGGGCAGTCAGGGCATCTTGTCAAAGGCACGGGTCCATACTGCGGCCATGAAGAACGGGAGGTCGAAGAGAAACTAGACATCACCCGCCTGCCGGAGAAGGGCTGCCGCTGGCGGAGAAGAAGAACAATGGGGCGCGGGGAAAGAAAGGGGAAGCAATGGCACGGGCACGGGCGCGGGGCTGGCTCGGGCTCCCATTTTGCAACGGTCACCTGGGTAAGCTGTGGGTCTGGCACGCTAATGTGGACAAGTTGTGGGTCCCACGATGATCTGGATAAGTGGAGACATGTCCACTGCGGGGCACCAACAGCGGCCCCACTTGCCAGCACCAACCAACGGTCAACTAAACGGGATTCCTCCCGTCCGAGCTCCTTGTGAGGGTTTCAGACAAGGGCTTGGGCAAAACTGAGGAAAAACTAAGCGGCTGGGGAAAACTGAGCACAACTAAGGACCCGAGGGCACGAAAATAGAAATCCCTTTTAGAAAATAGTGAAACTTTAGCCTTTGGATTAACTCCGAGCTCCAGGCCATATATATGTTTTGGATAAGGAGAGGGGAGCAAGGAAATCTTGGCTTCTCTTTTCTCTCTCTCGACCAGCGAATAAAACCCTATCCCCAACCTGCCGCCACCATCGCCTCCGCCGTTGCAGCGCCAAAATCCTCCACCACAAGGGTAACCTGCTGCTGTCATTTCCAACCCCAGTCATGCCACGGTTCTATGTGCACCTACTGATTGCAGCAAGTGGTACTCGTGGGAAACCTGCTGCTGATTCAGGCTCAATACCGCAGGTTTTGAAGCTTTTGTTGCCGAGGACAAACCATAGAGATCATAATTGTTGGGAAACTTTTGGTAGAGCCCCCGAACTAAGGCAAGTGCAGGACAAACCTCGCTCCTTTATACTTGGTTATGTTCTGGTTATGCTTCTTCAGTGCTTGGTTGGTCATATTCGTAGTTCCCTCGACTTGGAAATTTACTTCTATACTTCAGGGGTTGCAGGTTGGTAATTTCGAGCCAATACTGTTGTTCTATACTTCAGAGGTTGCAGGTTAGTAATTTCAAACCAACACGTCAGGTTGGTAAGTTCGAGCCAATACTCTGGTAATTTTGAGCCAGAACTGCCTTCACATGATGGCTATTTTCCGTCACATGTGTCATAGCTTATAGTTCAGTTTTCAGATTATCTATGTGTTCGAGTGAAATTTAAATTGTTGCTCAAGGATGCATGGTCTTGTGGTTTCATATTGTATATTGTACTTGACGAATATTTCTATACTCACTCTTACGTTTCATTAGGTTTTCAGGTACTAAATAAGCGTCATGCATGGAAGACGGGCATAGGATATCTATTTGAGAACACCACATAAATTTTCATAATATTTAGTGGACACTCATAGTATACTTAGCATGAGCCGTTATAATTGATGTCACGTGACTCATACAATTTTGTGAACCACTTGGAAGTTTCTTTTCAAGCTTCATTAATTATCCTCTTAGTATTAATTGTCTGCCGTGGAGGTCCTTATATACAAGAGAGACTCCATCCAAATTTTGAATGCTTCTTTCAAACTTTGTAATTTTAGTCTTGTGCGGTAGAATTTCAAGTAGGGTCGGTACCTGGGGTGTTACACGACGGCCGGTGCATTAGAGGCGGCTGGTGCATTGACCGCTGCTCTGCCTCTCAGCAGCCACGACGTCATTGGGAAGTGGCCGCTAGGGGAGGTGGAGGTCACCGTAGATGATCTACCATCAACACCGCCGATCTTCTGGCTCAATGTCTTTGGTGGAATCGATGTGCATGAAACCTACAAGCCGTCGTTCCAGGAGAGGACCCCCAATGACCACGTGGTTGATGAGCAGGAGGTAAGTGATATGAACCCTTGTTTTGTTGATCTGTACCTAGATTTGATTATCCATTACTAATTATCATAATATTTATCATATATTTCATTAGGGTTTTCATTATTGCTAGATTTTCTTATCCCCATTTAGTTAGGGTACCCTTTGATTATCGATTGATGATATGCATCCTATATTTCATTAGGGTTTTCATTTTTGCTAGATTTTCTTATTGAGATTATCCGCATCCCCATGTAATTCAGGGCAATTTGTTCATACATGTTAGTTCCCTCCCCATAAGTTAGTTTGATTGGTAGGGTCTATTATTTGCTATATGATCCGTTAGTTCCCTTATAAATATGATTGCTAAATGTTAGAAAATATTTCTCTTATTAAACTGTTTCGGCCATGCTAGTAAATCATGTTGTTATCTACCTAATGGGTATACAATGGGTAGAATTGCAAGGTTTAGCAATAATTCATATCTGGCATTATTTTACGCATCATTTCGATGGTTGATATGGTTTCTGAAGATGTTTCTCTTAGTAAATATTTTGGCCATGCTAGTTAATTATGCAAGCATTGTTATCCGTATCCTAGATTCTCACACTTTTTGTTAGACAGCGAGAAGGAGTCTCGTGATTGCAAGAGAAGGTTCATCCTACCAAATCTTCAATGGGGACACTACAAGGACAACACGATGGAGGACAAGTGGATCTGCCCTTCTGCACATGGGGGAACCATGCTACTGACCTCAACAACATGCTGATGCATGCTAATTATTTCGGTTCCAGACATGTCTTGTTGGAGAAGACTTCCATGTTCCTGTTGTCATGGCTTAGCATGCAACGTTTGGGGTTTTCTTGAGAAAGCTGTGTTCCCTTGCTATCAAACAGTGGTGTGCCACCTCCAAAGCCTGAAGAGAGGGTGAAGATCAAGGGGCTGGGAAGCAGGAAGTATAGGACGACTATGAGGGAAGGGCGGACAATCTGAAAACTTGCTGCTGTGACCCGGTTACTATTGTTGTTGGTGCTTCTTAGTAACTAGTAGGGTTATCTAGTGTTTTGGCTTGCTTTGAACTTCTACCATATTATTTGTGTTGAACCTATATATCTGGTGCAACTATATGCATTGGGTATGTTTTTGTGTATGGTGCTGAACTAATGTTATTCCTATCCTAATCTTAGTATTACTATGTTACTTTTATGTTTGAAATAATATGTGTGAAAGCTGATGAAATATTTGCGAAATCTGATTAAAGATAGTGTAATGGGTTGAGCGAGAGAGAGACATATGAGATAGAGAGAGAAGCTTAAAAGGAGGACTTGGTCCTATGTGGCCCCACTCGTAAGAATGCAACGGTCAAAGATATATGGTGACATGATGGCAAACCCCTATTTTTAGCATTTGTGAGGGTTTGAGATAAGAGAGAGAGAGAGAGAGAGAGAGAGAGAGAGAGGGGAAAAGGGAGCAAATGCTTTGAAGATGGAGAAAACCAAGTAGACCTAAGAAACGAGTGGCATGAAAATAGAAAACTATTTCCATAAATGTGGGAATCATCTTTCTTATCACCCTATTATGGTATAACGTCTGATGAAACCAACACATCTTCCAAAATGAGAAAATAAGATATTCTTAGGGTTCTAAGGATTATACAATAAGGACATACTTTTAAGATATGCTATTAACAAATATTAATCAGTCTCGTAGCTTATCAGTTGACTTGGTTCGGTTCAATAGGACTGTTCAACCTGAAAATCTACTCTCATTTATTGTTAGGATCCTTTGTTACCATAACAATGCCCATGATTATAAAAGCCCCTTAACCCTAACCCCATAACCCTGGCGAGTGCAAAACGGAGCGTTAGTAAGAAACCAGGGGCAAAATCGAGCACTACACCCCCGAAAAATCATGTCGCATTGGATCGTACAGTATACCTATGAAGTAGCGATGTGCACGCACCTATGGGAGAACGAAACGACACCAACGCATAGAGGGTACGCCACCTGTCGCATTGCCTCCCCAAGCTCCTAGATATTTCCCCAAGCTACAAAGAAAACCCTAGCTCCTCTTCACTCACTCACTCTCACTCAGTCATGCACTGCAACCACCTCCTATTCTTCTTGTCAGTGATGAAGCTTGATGCGGAGGCAGATCTGGCAATGAAGCATAGTGTAGGCGCATCGGAGGCGGTCGGTGAAAGTGTGGATGGTCTAACCTAGAGGGGGGGTGAATAGGTTTCTACAAATTTTACTTTTCTTTTCACTAGTTTTAGGCTTTGCGGAATATAAGTGTGAGCCTACCAACTAGGTGAACAACCTATATGATGCTATGCAAAGTACTTCAAGCTCGAAGGCTATCACAAAGGTAAAAACACAAGTAAAGGAACTCGGATAGAAATAACCGAGGCACACGGAGACAAAGATGTATCCCGATGTTCACTCTCTTGGGAGAGAGCTAGTCACCGTTGGAGAGGTGTGAATCCCCACGAAGGGTACTCAAGCGCCACGAAGGCTCACCTTCTTCTCCTTGAGCCTCCTCCACAAAGTAGGAGCCCAATCACTTGTGGTAGACCTTAGGGTGGTCTCCAAACCCACACAAACTTTCCCGAAGCAAATCCACAACCCGGAAGCTTCCAGGCGACCTAGCATGCCTAGGGTTTCCCAACAAACCCAAGAGTAACAAGCAACTTGATGAACTTGAGGAGGAATCACTTTTGGCTTGGTGGAAATGTAGATCAAGACCTCCTCTCTCGATTCCCCAAAGGAATTAGGGTTTGGTTGGGGGGAATGAGAGATCTCAAGGAAATGTGGAGCTCAACAATGGAGGAGAGAGAAAGTGAGGAACAAGAGCTCTTTTTCGTGCATAGGTACTCCTTGGAGAAGAAGGGGGGCTTATAAAGGCCCCCCAAAATGTGACCGTTGCGACATAAAAATGTCACTCCGGAGTGGGCCGGAGCGGTTCCGGCCACTGCTCCGGCCTTGCCCGGAGCAGCTCTGGCTAGTGCTCCGGAGCGGAGTGGAAGCACGCCAGCTTCACTGCTCCGCCCGGAGTACGGTCCGGAGCTGCTCCGACTGCTGCTCTGGCCTGGCCCAGAACAGCTCTGGGGGGGTACTCCGGAGCAAGGCTGGAAGCCTAGCAGCTTCACTGCCCCGCCCGGAGTACAGCCCAGAGCTGCTCCGGCCCCTGCTCCGGCTGCGGCTGAAAGGCACAGGGACAAAGCACACAGGATTCTTCGACTCGACAAGAGGTGGGAAACTATAGGAAACAGATTATCCTCAACAAGTTCATCATGAGCCCCTCTTAATAGTGCGGCATACCTACGACTTAAATACAAACCAGAAAAAGCAGTATGCCGACTCTTTTCTTCTTTTTGAATTGGGGGGGTCTCCTTCCTTTCACCATTATCAACACAAGGGACTAAATCTGAGAAAGAAACTTGGAGATTATAGTAGTACCATAAATAAGTGTCATCATCACCAAAATAAATATAAGGGCAAAATGCCCTTACAATCTCCCCCTTTTTGGTGTACGATGACAACTAGGATTAGAGTTCTCAAGATAGAGATAGAAATTAGAGCAAACTCCCCCTAGCTCACAAAAAACTTATGCCAAGATATAATAACAACAATAGTAAAGACATGGCATAATGACAAGTTAAAGGATAGCATGGAGATAGAATAATAATACATCACCATGCATAGATAAGGGCTTGTCCACACATAACACCGAAGAACCACACGGAGGTACAACATAAAACCAAATCCAGCAATTGAGTACACAAGTCAATAAGCATGAATAAACACAAAATATGTGACTTGTGACTCACACGAAATCCAACTAAAAGGAGAACTCTACTTCCTTCTCCCCCTTTGGCACCGAAGCACCAAAAAGAAGAAAAAGAGAGTAGACAAGGCAGTAAAAACATCTCTCATCATGAGTCGAACCACTTGCTTCACCACTGCTACTTGTGTGATGGCGCCAGAAAAGAGCTGTGGCGTTTGTTGACGTGGGAGCAGTAAGTCCTTGTGCGTGGTGATGACCAGCCCGTTGGGAACCCCAAGAGGAAGGTATGATGAGTGTAGCAGCAAGTTTTCCCTCAGTTTAAGAAACCAAGGTATATCGAACAGGAGAAGAGAGACGATGACGACTGAAGGTGTTTGCGGAACCTGCACACACACAAACAAATACTTTGTTCCCAACTTGCGATGAGGTTGTCAATCTCACCGGTTTGCTTGAAACAAAGGTTATGAGTGTATCGAGTGGAAAACAGTAGTAATATGCAAGTAAAGTAAACAGTGCGGGAAAAGTAAATAGGTGATTGCAATATGATTAAAATAGGACCGGGGTCCACAGTTCACTAGTGGTGTCTCTCCATAGATAAAATAACATGCTGGGTAAACAAATTACACTTGGGCAATTGATAGAATAAAGATAACGTGATATGTCAAGAAGATCACTATGAGATTTACTCTGGGCATTACAACAAAATACATAGACCACCATCCAACTACATCTATGACTAATAATCCACCCCCGGGGATATCATCCGAACACCCTAGATGTATTAAGTTGTGAACAACAGATAATTGCATTAAGCAAAGTGTGTAATGTAAACAAAGCATATGCCCTTGAGCATATGAATGTTGTTTTCTCCCTAGTAGCAACAGCACATCTACCACCTTAGAGGTTTCTGTCACTCCCCCAGGTGAAATAGAGACATGAACCCACTATCGAGCATAAATACCCCCTCTTGGAGCCACTAGCAACTACTCGGCCAAGATAGCTACTAACAACGGAGAGCATGCAAGATCATAAACAACATAGAGATAACAAAAGATATAATTCAGTACAGCAACTTAATCATAAACACCAATATTCATCGGATCCCAACAAACCAACATCATAGAATTACATAACGGTGATCTCAATCATGTAGGGCAGCTCATGAGATCTAAACATGAAGCACATGGTGGAGAAGACAACCATCTAGCTACTGCTATGGACCCATAGTCCAAGGTAGACTACTCACTCATCGCTCCGGAGGCAAGCATGGCGATGAAGAAGACCTCCGGTGGCGATTCCCCTCTCCGGCAGGGTGCCGGGAAGAGCTTCTGGACCCTCCCGATCTTCGGGTCGACGGCGGCGGCGGATCGCGATGTATTCTAGAAAACTGATCGGGCCCTTAGGTTTTTTTCGTCGGGGGGTCTTTATAGGCGAAGGGGCGATGTCAGAGGTGGAGCCAGGGGCTCTCACACAGGGGTGGCGCGGCCAGGGGCCAGGCCGCGCCGCCCCCTTGTGTGGGGCCCTGGTGGCCCCCCTCCGACACTTCTTCGGATCACTGGAAGCTTCCGGGTAAAATATGACTTCAGGAACTTGTTTCGTCCAATTCCGAGAATATTTCCTGTGTATCACTTCTGAAACACAAAAACAGCAGAAAACAGGAAACTGGCACTATGGCACTTCGTTAATAGGTTAGTTCCGGAAAATGTATAAAAGTGCCACTAAATGTAACGAAACAATAGGCAAATGGTGTAAAAACAAGCATGGAGCATCAAAAATTATAGATACGTTTGAGACGTATCAAGCATCCCCAAGCTTAACTCCTGCTCGTCCTCGAGTAGGTAAGTGATAACAAAAGAATAATTTTTGAGGTGACATGCACCTACACAATCTTGATCATATATGTAAGCATTGGTGAGCTGGGATCAATAGAACTTAAAACATGGGCATGAAAGATATAATCATGACAATAAGAACTTAGCAACCATGTTGTAAACATGCAAATGAACACAAACAAAAGATCATGATAATGAAACAATGAAAGTCAAACGTGTGTTCGAATCATAAGGAAAAACATACAAATGGTTTTCAGCTTGTCCTTCAAAGAGAGCAAAACATAAATGCATAGGACACCTCAAAGTTTAAGAGGGCGACTAGATACAAATAATTTAAGAACAAGTGAAACCAACAATATGAGTCAATCAATGAACTTTGGGACAATGCATATCACACTAAGAATGACAACTATGCTCTCTTAATGGTGCATAAAGAAAGAAGGTGGTGACTCAACATAAAAGTAAAAGAAAGGCCCTTCGCAGAGGGAAGCAGTGATTGCAAGTTTTATAACCTTCAAAAATTATGGTACTTACCGGCTTTGAGCTCTCATTGCCCCCATCATAAGCATCTTGAATGGTTAAAGTTAATGCGAGAACAGTTATGATGCATATGCTTAACAAATCATAAGTTGAAAACCTCGTGTCCCGTGAATACGAGTACCCAAACCATGCTAATTTACTTAGAGTCCCAAGCAAGGCTCTTGTCATTGTAAGTATATGCATATCATTGAGAACCGCCAATGGGGTACCTCCGTGCCCGATGACATGGAACAAGCCCACACCAAAATGATAGGACAAGCAGACAATGAACACCTCGACATCTCTTTTATTTGCTATATTGTTTAGCTTTTTATTGTGAGATGCGTCGTCGAATGTTCACCATGGGTATGCTGCAAATTTCCACCATGAATTATGCATGGCTTAGATTGGCGGCCCGATGTTTCCCTAACACATATACAAACTCCATGATCCCTACAAGATTCCCAATTCATTTCACACAGCGAGCATCCATAAACAAAAGATCACGATATCAACTCAAAAAGAAGTGCAATGTTGAAAGCTTGCCCCATGACAGCATGGCTGGGCTAGAATCCAACTTACAACTTGCAAGCATAACAACTCAACATAAAAGACCACAATGTCAAAATTTTAAGAACAGGAAAAAGTAAAGTGTGCCTTCCGGTTCGTGAGAGCTTTACTAACCGAGTTTCGCATAACACTGGTAAGAGTTTAATTTGAAGAGAATATAAAAGCGAGTCAAATTTACTTGGAATAGCAAATTGCTAGTAGGTATGTATGGTGGACACTTTGAAAAACTTTGGCTTTAAGGAGTTGGATGCACGAGTAGAGCTCATACTTAGTACAAGGCGAGGGCTAGCAAAAGACTAGGAACGATCGACTAAGAGAGCAGTAATGGCCATAATCATGCAAAGCGACAAAGCGACATTAAAAGAAGCATACGATGGCATCAAAAGTCAAAAACTAAATGATCATGAAGGCTAATGGCGACTTTGTAAGAGTCTAACATGTGTGAGCATGCGCCAAGTCAACCCAAATAAAGCATCAAGGAGAAAACCAAAATAATGCTTCCATACAATAAAAACAACGCATGATTTTTTCAAAGGCTCATTAAGCAATCTCAGTTATTTGAGACAAGTCATGCTACAGCAAAACCACTAAGCATACTATCAAAAAGACATCAAGCATGACATGAAAAAGCCTAAGCCGCAGTCTACACAAGCTCCTTCTTGTACCACTATTTTGCACAAAGCTTTTTCTCTTTTCTAACACCATTTGAAATTTTTATAAACACCTCTTTTGATGAAAACCAATAAATATCAGAGGCAAAAATACACCTTGATGAAAAGATATGACAAGATCTGAACGCAAATCAAGGCGAAAACGAAAACCAAAAGCAGTAGCAGAAAAAGTAGAATGCTCGATTTTGAATAAGAGTGAAAACTAGAGCATTCTTTGCAAATGAAAACGAGTACATCTCCTCCAAAGAAAATTTGTTGGGGTCCAACCATTTATTGCAGCAAACAAACAAACTAAACAAACTAAGAAAACTAAAACAACTGACGCTCCAAGAAAAACACATAGTGCATGAAGCAATAAAAATATAGTGTTTTGAAAGGTGACCTGATTTTTGCCGATGAAGAAGGGGTGCCTCAGGGGCATCCCCAAGCTTTGATGCTTGTACTTCTTGGATATTTCTTGGGGTGATGCATGGGCATCCCCAAGCTTGAGCTTTTGTCCATTCTTCAACTCATCTCATCATTCTCCAATCCCTACACTTGAAAACTTCCTTCATACAAAACTAAACACAATTCTATTAGCAACATTAGTGTAAGCATAAAATATATTCAACCTCTTTTAGCTTCAGGTTTCAACCCAAAACCACCACATATAAAGTATATACTACTGTAGAAACTTCCACAAGAGTTCCATGATAAAAAAGAACTCAAAAGAAAGCGATAAAGTGGCAAAAACAAATATTGACAGAAATCTGTCAAAACTGGACAGCTGACAATGGACTAATTTTTGAGGGATTTTCTGTTGCTCAAATCAAAAAGTGTTCAACTAAGAAAAGTTTGGATATAACCTGGGGCATATGCACAAGAAATCGCAGGTTCAAAAGATAAACAGAGAATTTTCACGAATTTTTACGGTGCAGCACCGAAAACAGTTTCAGGACAGCAACATCCCCAAATCTTTACCTCACTCAAATTAGAGGCTTCTCTTGGTACAAAAACGAAATAATCAAGATAAGGAGCGGTCATTACAGTAGTAATGACTTCCAAGACTCAAATAAAAGAAAAAGTACTGAAAAGTAAACAATGGGTTATCTCCCAAGAGTGCTTTTCTTTAACGCCTTTGAGCTAGGCGCAGAAAATTGCGAATCAAGTAATATCAAGAGATGAAGCATTAAGATCAACAGAAGAGGTCTTATCAATAAGGCATTGTATTTCATCCACATAAGTTTTTGAAGACCCTTTGTGATCATGCTTTGGTACACTATTCTCATCAAAAAGATTTTCAGGACAAATCCAGGCAAAATTGTTTTCGAAAGCATCATTCAATCCCAAAAGCTTGCAAGGTATAGGTATTTCGGTTCCCTCATCATGAGTATCAATAACCTTTATAGGTGAACCGAGTTTATTAAAACGTTTAAGAACTTTCCTAGCTTCAACAACGACATCCTTAAATTCTAGGCGCAAGGTTTCCAAGATAAAAGCCTTCTTTTCGGGATCCTCAATTTCATGAAGCTTAAGGAACATATATTGCATAAAAGGATTAAGACTAGCAAACCTAGTTTCCAACATGTCAATTAAATAAATAGAAGCAACTTCAATACTAGGAGCAAGCTCAACCCAAGACTTTTCCTCATCTTCCTCATGCATACTAATGTGATTAAAGAACTCCTCAATGTTACTTTTGCCAATAATCGAACCACTACCTACGGAGAGGTCCTCCAGAACGAACTCAGGGAACAACATGATAAACTAAAGTAAAGAAATAACAACTACCAAGGATTCTAATTTTTTTGGGTTTTTGATATAAAGCAATGCAGGTAGAATAAAATAGAGTAAAGCAAAACAAATAACAAAGTAAAGAATGTGTGTGCGAAGAACTCCCCTCGCAGAAGTCTTCTCTCTTCCCCGGCAACGGCGCCAGAAAAGAGGCTGCTACTCGTGTGATGGCGCCAGAAAAGAGATGTGGCGTTTGTTGACGTGGGAGCAGTAAGTCCTTGTGCGTGGTGATGACCAGCCCGTTGGGAACCCCAAGAGGAAGGTATGATGAGTGTAGCAGCAAGTTTTCCTTCAGTTTAAGAAACCAAGGTATATCGAACAGGAGAAGAGAGACGATGACGACTGAAGGTGTTTGCGGAACCTGCACACACACAAACAAATACTTTGTTCCCAACTTGCGATGAGGTTGTCAATCTCACCGGTTTGCTTGAAACAAAGGTTATGAGTGTATCGAGTGGAAAACAGTAGTAATATGCGAGTAAAGTAAACAGTGCGGGAAAAGTAAACAGGTGATTGCAATATGATTAAAATAGGACCGGGGTCCATAGTTCACTAGTGGTGTCTCTCCATAGATAAAATAACATGCTGGGTAAACAAATTACAGTTGGGCAATTGATAGACTAAAGATAACGTGATATGTCAAGAAGATCACTATGAGATTTACTCTGGGCATTACAACAAAATACATAGACCGCCATCCAACTGCATCTATGACTAATAATCCACCCCCGGGGATATCATCCGAACACCCTAGAAGTATTAAGTTGCGAACAACAGATAATTGCATTAAGCAAAGTGTGTAATGTAAACAAAGCATATGCCCTTGAGCATATGAATGTTGTTTTCTCCCTAGTAGCAACAGCACATCTACCACCTTAGAGGTTTCTGTCACTCCCCCAGGTGAAATAGAGACATGAACCCACTATCGAGCATAAATACCCCCTCTTGGAGTCACTAGCAACTACTCGGCCAAGATAGCTACTAACAACGGAGAGCATGCAAGATCATAAACAACATAGAGATAACAAAAGATATAATTCAGTACAGCAACTTAATCATAAACATCAATATTCATCGGATCCCAACAAACCAACATCATAGAATTACATAACGGTGATCTCAATCATGTAGGGCAGCTCATGAGATCTAAACATGAAGCACATGGTGGAGAAGACAACCATCTAGCTACTGCTATGGACCCATAGTCCAAGGTAGACTACTCACTCATCGCTCCGGAGGCAAGCATGGCGATGAAGAAGACCTCCGGTGGCGATTCCCCTCTCCGGCAGGGTGCCGGGAAGAGCTTCTGGACCCTCCCGATCTTCGGGTCGACGGCGGCGGCGGATTGCGATGTATTCTGGAAAACTGATCGGGCCCTTAGGTTTTTCTCGTCGGGGGGTCTTTATAGGCGAAGGGGCAATGTCAGAGGTGGAGCCAGGGGCTCTCACACAGGGGTGGCGCGGCCAGGGGCCAGGCCACGCCGCCCCCTTGTGTGGGGCCCTGGTGACCCCCTCCGACACTTCTTCGGATCACTGGAAGCTTCCGGGTAAAATATGACTTCAGGAACTTGTTTCGTCCAATTCCGAGAATATTTCCTGTGTATCACTTCTGAAACACAAAAACAGCAGAAAACAGGAAACTGGCACTGTGGCACTTCGTTAATAGGTTAGTTCCGGAAAATGTATAAAAGTGCCACTAAGTGTAACGAAACAATAGGCAAATGGTGTAAAAACAAGCATGGAGCATCAAAAATTATAGATACGTTTGAGACGTATCAACCACCATGAGGACCACCTTGAGGATCAACATTAGAGCCACCATCTCCGCCGGGAGCATAAGCTGAAGCACCACCAAAACCAACATCAGAACCACCGCCATAGCCACCACCAAAGTAGGAGAACCAAACAGCATCGGTGACATCGGGTATCGGAATATCAACAAAGGCAGAGGGAGCCAACTCAGGAGGATCCGCCTCAGAAGTGAGACCCTGAGCTCTGCGATCAGCATTTTGAAGGCGACGCCCTTCCTTGGCAAACTCTCTGGCATCATGACTATAGGCACGGGCATCACGGCAAGTGGAAAACAAACTCCGAAAGAAGGCACCTACTCCCCCTCTCTGTTGGGGAGCTAAAACACGCGGTCCAGTGGAGGGACCGGCCTGAGACTGAGGATCATGGTGCCTCTTGCTGCCATGCTCAAGGGGCCGAGAAACACCAGACGGACAAGGGCAGGGCTGAACAGAAGCAACATACTCAGGAGGAATGGGCCCCGGCACAACAGTGGGGGTGTGCAGCTCATGGGAGACCAACCGACGTCCAGACATAATATCAGCCCAATGCTCGCTAGTAGCAGACATGAAGAACCAGTGAAGATAAGGAGCATAAGCAGGCGACCATCTCTCAATAACTCCATTGTGAATCTCCTGCCAAATAAAATCAATACCATCAACGGGGTGAATGTTGTCAGGATGAGCAAGACGCATGATGTTGACCATGTGGCCTAGAATAGCAGAGTAGTCTCCCGCCTTCTGACAGATAGTATCCTTAAGCACATAAGCAAGCTGGCGATAAGCGGGATACATAGTGCTTATCACACCCGGCTTGCTCCTCTTGTCAGCGGGGTAGCAAAACAGGAGATCTTCCTTAGGAGCATTAAGCTGAGCATGCATATTCTCATGCTCAAACCAGCTAGAACTGCCGAGAGCAGTAACAAAGGCTAACTTGGTGCTTGAGATCTTGTGGTTGCCACACATCCAAGTAAGGTCAACGGGCCCACTCTTGTGGTAGTAGACGGTGCAATAGAATTGTTGCACAAGCTCAGGACAATAGTCTTGGTTGAAACAAGCAAGGCTCCAAAGACCCAAACCTTCCAACAGGTGACGAAGGAGAGGAGCATCGGAATCCCCATGAAGATGCATCCTGTTGGTGTTGATGGACTAGGCACGAGCAATGGTAGACCGCTTGGACATAGAGAGATAAACATCTTGCATAATCTATGATTGAACTTTGGTCCAAAACCGATGGTCTTCATGATTCTGACGAGAGCTAAAGCGGTACGGATTCAACCTCCTCAAAGCACGCCACTTGCGAATGTGCATTTGGCGAATGTTCTCCGTGGGAACACGGTCAACCTCCCAACCATCCTCACCAATTTCAGTTTCTTCTTCAGCAGCAGCCTCAGCCTCAATCTCAGCACCATCAAACTCAACACTGTCAGAATTAGCATCCTCATCTTCGTCATCACTGGTTGCACTGGCAATCTCACTCGCAGTGCATGGACGACTGCCACTAACACGGCCTCGTCCTCTCCCCAAGGGAGTCTGGGCCTTCACACGGCCACGGGCACAAGCTGCAGGGGGAAGGGGCTTCTTAGAATTACTAGGAGGCATCACTCTAGACTCGGGCTGCTTGAGAATAGGTCTCCTCTTCCGGTGGGCTTCACGAGTCTCAAGGCGGTCATCACTATCACCTGTGGAGAAACAAAGACCAAACAAACACCCAAAAGATAAATGTGCGTGCCAAAGAAAAGGACCAAGAGACAATACACAAGGAAGATGTGCAGAAGGAGGTGAGTCGGGCAATACTGCGCAGGCCGGAGCTGCTCCGGGTCCTGCTCCGGGCGGGCCGGAGCAGAGGCCGGAGCTATTCCGGGTGGTACTCCGGGCTGCACAGGGAGCCCAAAAACACCACAAACTGGCTCACAACATCAACAAGGTGTAGAGAGGGCAAGGAGAGACCATGGAGAGAAACAAAGATGGGTGGACTCCCTGGGCAAGTAAGCAAACCCTAGAACCCTCGATTTTGCAAAAAAATGAAGCAAAGGGAGAAATCGAGAGGGGGAAGGAGAGGAGGAGTACCCGAGTGCGACGACATGGTCCTCCGGGCCCGAACCCGGTGGAGGAGGGGGGAGTGGAGGTGGGCGGAGGCGAGGCGGGGGCGGCTGGGGTGAGTGGAGGCGGCGGCAGCAGCTGAGGCAGTGGTGGCGGCTGACGGCGGCGGCGGCTAGGGCGGCGGCGGTGGAACCCTAGCACGGGGTGGCTGGGGGGGGCAAGTGAGGAGGAGATGGAGAAGAGGCTGGACCACCCCGACCCTTAAGGGACTGGTCACGCCGGAGTGGGCCGAAGCCACTTCGGGCTGTGCTCTGGGCTGATCCAGAGCAGAATCCGGAGCTGCTCCGAGCTGCTCCGACGTGGCCAGTGGACTTAAGAGAGGTCCGAAACAAATGGCATGCACAAATATCAGTAAAATCACGTCCTATCATGCCCAAATAGAGAGAAGAAAATGCAAAAATAACAACAAGGAGCAAGGGCCATGATGAGAACCTTAAGAGAAAAACAAGCCTCAAATAAATGGACCAATAAAAATGGAGGCAAATGAAGGGCGGGGGATGACTCCCCCTATGTTAAGCACAAATGTCATGGCACCGCGAAGATAAATCCTAGGGCCCATATCATGACATTGGGTCTATTGATGTCACACACATAGGTATGTATTATGCCAAGACATGGCAAAATGGCTCGCCCTACATGTGTGGTGTTTCTAAGCTAGGCACAAGAGAAATGTGAGATTGCAAGCAAGTAGATCAATCCAAGTTTTTAGGATCAAGAATACCGAGTTCATTCCTTAGCTCAACAAACCGGGCTTCATCCAAAGGTTTCGTGAAAATATCCGCCAATTGGTGATTGGTGCTCACATGAGAGAGAGCAATATCACCCCTTGCGACATGGTGACATAGGAAGTGGTGGCGAATGTCGATATGTTTGGTGTGGGAGTGTTGGACGGGGTTATTGGCGATCTTTATTGCACTTTCATTATCGCATAGAAGAAGCACCGTACCAAGAGACACACCATAGTCTTTCAAGGTTTGCTTCATCCACAACAATTGAGTGCAACAAGATGCCGCGGAGATGTATTCGACTTCGGCGGTGGATAGGGAGATGGAGTTTTGTTTCTTGGACGACCAACTCACCAACGACCGGCCAATAAATTGGCAAGCCCCGGAGGTCGACTTCCGGTCAACCTTATCACCGGCCCAATCGGAATCCGAATAGCCCACAAGATCAAAGGTTGACCCCTTTGGATACCAAAGCCCGAGAGTAGGAGTATGAACAAGATATCTTAAAATCCGTTTGACCGCCACAAGGTGGCACTCCTTATGAGCGGATTGAAAACGAGCACACAACCCAACACTTAGCATTATGTCCAGCCTAGAAGCACAAAGGTAGAGAAGGGATCCAATCATGGAGCGATATACCTTTTGATCCACCGGTTTCTCACCTTCACCAAGGTCAAGTTGCATTTTGGTTGGCATGGGGGTTTTTGCACTCTTGGCCTTGGTCATCTCGAAACGGGCGAGCATGTCCTTCACGTACTTCTCTTGAGAGATGAAGGTTCCTCCTTCAAGTTGCCTCAATTGAAAACCTAGAAAGAACTTCAACTCCCCCATCATGGACATCTCGAATCTCTGTGTCATCAATTTCTCAAAAGCTTTGTTATGTTTTTCGTTAGCCCCACCAAAGATAATATCATCAACATAGATTTGGCATATAAACAACCCACCCCCTTTAACCCGCTTGGTGAAAAGGGTGGAATCTACCTTCCCAATTTCAAAACCGTCCGTGAGTAGAAAATCCCTAAGATGCTCGTACCAAGCACGTGGAGCTTGCTTGAGACCGTAGAGCGCCTTATGGAGTTTATACACACGATTCGGGAAATTGGGATTTTCGAAACCCGGGGGTTGAGCAACATATGCCTCCTCTGTCAAGGGGCCATTAAGAAAAGCACTTTTAACATCCATTTGATAAAGCTTGAAATCATGGAAAGAAGCATAAGCAAGCAATAGACGAATAGCTTCAACACGAGCAACGGGCGCAAAGGTGTCCTCATAATCCATACCTTCTATTTGAGCAAACCCTTGCGCCACTAACCTTGCCTTGTTCCGGGTGACGACTCCATTCTCGTCTTGCTTGTTCTTGAACACCCACTTGGTGCCAATCACATTGATCCTATGGTCCTTGGGCCTCTCAACGAGAGACCACACCTTGTTGCGGGTGAAGCATTCCAACTCCTCTTGCATAGCATTCACCCAATCCGGATCTCCCAAGGCTTCATGTACCTTTTGAGGTTCAAAACTAGACACAAAAGCGTGATGGCCACAAAAGGTGGCAAGCAAAGCAAGTTGTCTACGAGTTGAAACTCCCTTAGAAATATCACCAAGAATCTTGTCGACTTGAAGATCACTAGCCTTGGTGGCGGCCTTGATGCGCCTTTTCAACCCATCATGACCAACAAATTCTTCTTGTGGCTTGTCTTAGTCATGACCATCTTCTTGAGCTTGATCTTGAGAGGAGTGGGGATCTTGATCATCTCCTTGATCTTGCTCATGAGGTTGAGGGCTTGGTAGATGTTCTTGGGCTCGCGTCTCCTCTTGAGAATCTTGTTCCACTTGGAATGGTGATGAAGGTTCTACTTGAGTTGAGCTAGGCTCCACTTGAGTTGACCTTGAATCTTCTTTATGAGGAAGGTCTTGGTATTGAAGAACTTGATCTTCACTAGGTAAGATGTGACCAACTCCCATAGACTTGATGACTTGAGAAGATTCTTCATAACCTACATCACTTGGAACAACTTGCTCCACTTGGGAGCCATTAAATTCCTCGAAAACCATGTCACAAGATACTTCAACACATCCGGAGGATATGTTGTAGTATCTATAGGCGTGGGAATCATCCGCATAGCCAACGAAAATACCCTCGATTGTTCTAGTTTTAAATTTACCAAGTCTTTCCTTTTTGTTCTTGACGAAGCACTTGCATCCGAAGACGCGGAAGTAGGAGACATTGGGATTGTTCCCGGTGAGGAGCTCATAAGGCGTCTTGTTGTACACCGGGCGGAGGAAGAGACGGTTGGAGACATGAACCGTGGTGGCAATAGCTTCTCCCCAAAAATTATGGGGAGACTTGAACTCATCCAACATGGTTCTTGCCATTTCAATGATCGTCTGGTTCTTCCTCTCCACCACGCCATTTTGCTGAGGGGTGTACGGAGCGGAGAACTCATGCTTGATCCCCTCTTCACCCATGAAGTCATCCATGGCGTAGTTCTTGAATTCTGACCCATTGTCGGTCCTTATGGTCTTGATCACTTCTTCAAAAGTACGTTCCGCTTGCTTGGCGAACTTGGTGAAGAACTTGTGGGTCTCATCCTTAGACTTAAGGAGGAACACCCATGTATATCTTGAATAATCATCCACGATGACAAGACCATATCTACTACCTCCAAGGGAGTCGTAGGTGGATGGCCCGAAGAGGTCCAAGTGAAGGAGCTCCAAAGGCCTTGTCGTTGAGATCACGCTCTTGGCCGGATGATTCTTCCCAAGTTGCTTCCCGGCAACACATGCACTACACACATGATCTTTTTCAAATGTTACATTGGTTAGTCCAACAACATGTTCACCCTTTAGGAGTCGTTTGAGATTTCTCATGTTGACGTGGCCTAGCCGGCGATGCCAAAGCCAACCCTCGTCAACCTTGGCTATGAGACATGTTGAGGAGGAAGTGTTCTCTTTCGAGAAATCAACCACGTAAAGGTTGTCCTCAACATGCCCAACACAAACCAACTTGAGATTATCACTCCTAAAGACTTTCACATGATTATAGGTAAAATAGCAATCATAGCCAATGCTTGCAAGATGACATATTGAAAGGAGATTATAGCCAAGGGTGTCGACAAGCATGACATTCTCAAGAGACAAGTCCTTTGAGATTGCCAACTTGCCTCGACCCAATACCTTTCCTTTTGAGTTATCTCCAAAGAGGATGCATTGAGTTGAGTTAACATCTTCAACGAATTGCTCAAGCACCTCTCTTCCTCCGGTCATATGATTAGTGCACCCACTATCAAACAACCATTTCGGTCCACCGGAGGAATAGCCCTACAAAATCAATTCTTGGGTTTAGGAGCCCATTGTGAAATGGGACCCCTAGCATTAGCAACAAGAGATTTAGGTACCCAAATGGAGTACCATCTATAAGCATAACCATCACGAGGACCAACATATCTAGCAACAACATTCCCATCCGTGTCCTTACACAACACGTACAATGGGTTGGTCTTTCCGGCAAAGCTATGGTTAGGATTGCCCCTATTGGCATTCCTTCCGATAGGCACATTCTTACCATTACCATTCCCATTGTTCCCTTCCTTCACAAAGTTGATCTTCTTGGGTGGAGAAACATAATTGTTGTTGTTGTTCCTTGGAATATAACCAAGGCCTTGACCACGAGGTCTCTCCTTTTGTTGAGAAAAGAGCTCATGAGGAGGTTTCCCAAGTTGTTGGGATGAGAGACGCTCTTTCTCAAGTTGACCCTTCAACTTAGCATTCTCCTCAACGAGGATCGCTTGATCTAGAGAAGGGTTAGTAGCACAAGCTATATTCTCAACAATTATAGGCACATTTGATGAACCTTGAACTTCCTTATGAAGAGCTTGAAGTTCCTCATATTTCTTGCTAAGTCTATTGAGCTCATCCTTGACTAGCTTGTTAGCCCGTTCAAGGTGCTCAAGATCCTTAGTAAGAGAAGCATGAGCAACTTCAAGTTCCTTTTTGGAAGCATCAAGTTCTTGTGCCATTAGCAAGGTTTTATCCATAGTATCCAAGTCCTTAGTTTTATCAAGTTGATATGTTTCAATTTGATGAGAAAGAAGCAATCTAGTGTTCTTCTCCTTGGTTAGCTCTTGAACAAGGAGATTGAATCTCTGTTCCCCATATTCAACATGGGATCTCGCTTCCTCAAGGGACTCATTGCGTTGAGCAATAGTGTCCATCAAGTATTCGAAATGTTCACGAGCATCACCACGAAGAGAACACATAGTTTTGTAAAGAGTGGCAAGAATAGTCTCCTCATCCATATCATCATTAATGGAACAAGAAGGTTGGGGCGAGGAGATCACCTTGGCCTCCTTTGCCATAAGGCATTTATGAGGAGTGTTCTTGGTGGAGCTCTCGTAGTCCTTGGTGTAGTCGTACTTGAATAGTGACCCGGGCTTGGCAAGGGCCAAGCCGGCCACTCCAACAACGTCCTCCTCGTCGCTATCTTCTTCATCAACATCGGAGGTGTATTCAACACCCACAAGAGCCTTGACGTCCTTGAACTTGTTCTTGTTCCTCAAGTTGATTGGATTAGGCTTCAATCTTGGCTTGTCACCCTTTATGTACTTCGGCTTGTCTTGTCTCTTCTCATAGGGGCAAGTATCGGTGAAATGCCCCGGCTCATCACAATTGTAGCAAGTCCTTCTCTTCTCCTTGGGAACAAAGCTTCCTCTCTTCATGGAATGCTTCCCATACTTCTTGGCAAAGAATGCTAGGTCGGTATCAAGCTCACTTGTTGAAGTCATCTCTTCTTCCTCTTCAAGATCTTCTTCAACTCTCTCTTCCTTGCTTGCTTCACTCGCCCTTTTATGAGTGACATTGGCCTTCAAGGCAAGGGATGGATTCTTGTTCATGGCGCGGACAATCTCCTTGGTCCTATTTGCCTTGGCAATCATGTCATCATGGGCAACAAAGTATCCAACAAGCTCATCCATGGTCATCTTGCGATAAGGTTCCAAGAAGGTGACATTGAAGGCCAACTCCTTGTATTCGCAAGACACAATCTCAATGAACTTGTTCTTCACAAAGCTATCATTCATGTGAAAGCCATCATCAATGGTGTTTCCACCAAGAAGAATGATCTTCTCCTTGAGAGCTTGGAGCCTTGAGTAGGCACTTGAGACCGACTCTCCATCATTCATGCAAAACAAGTTCATGTCTTGTTTGGCGGCTTCATACTTGGTCTTTTGCATTGCTGATGTCCCATCAAACTTGACCGAGAGCTTCTCCCAAAGTTCCTTCGCGGACTCAATGCTTGAGACTTGATCATACACTTCACGCTTCAAGCTTTGACGAATCTTGTCAAGGGCGGTGGAGTTGAGTTGACAATCAATCCTCTCCTTGGGCGTCATGTGCTTCTCATCAACGGGAGTGAACCCATTCTCAACAATGCCCCAAAGCTCCACACAAACACACCTGAGATGGGAATGCATGCAAGACTTCCAATAGGAATAGTTAAATTCTTTTGGTGCGAGACTTCCAAGAAGGATTCATGTGAGGCATAGGCACGCGTTCGAGGGGATATTCATATGGCTTTGCATGGGAAGAGGGTCCATCGGGCTTAGGTGGATTATCCACCTTTGCCTTTTCCGAGTTTGGGTTCTCCTTCGGAGAAACCTCGACAACCTCGGGAAGGGCACTCTTAGCATCCAAAGCCGAGAATCTCGCTTCCAACGCGGCAAAACATTTGTTGAGTTCGTTGCGTTGCTTATCAAGCAACGCTTGGACCTCAACGGCCGTGAAGACTTTGCCTTCACCCTCGTCCGTAGGTGAGACCATCTTACTCTTAAGGCGGCTAAGCCCTTAGAAAGAGCCCTTGGCTCTGATACCAATTGAAAGTGTGGATGGTCTAACCTAAAGGGGGGGGTGAATAGGTTTCTACAAATTTTACTTTTCTTTTCACTAGTTTTAGGCTTTGCGGAATATAAGTGTGAGCCTACCAACTAGGTGAACAACCTATATGATGCTATGCAAAGTACTTCAAGCTCAAAGGCTATCACAAAGGTAAAAAACACAAGTAAAGGAACTCGGATAGAAATAACCGAGGCACACGAAGACGAAGATGTATCCCGAAGTTCACTCTCTTGGGAGAGAGCTAGTCACCGTTGGAGAGGTGTGAATCCCCACGAAGGGTACTCAAGCGCCATGAAGGCTCACCTTCTTCTCCTTGAGCCTCCTCCACGAAGTAGGAGCCCAATCACTTGTGGTAGACCTTAGGGTGATCTCCGAACCCTCACAAACTTTCCCGAAGCAAATCCACAACCCGGAAGCTTCCGGGCGACCTAGCACGCCTAGGGTTTCCCAACAAACCCAAGAGTAACAAGCAACTTGATGAACTTGAGGAGGAATCACTTTTGGCTTGGTGGAAATGTAGATCAAGACCTCCTCTCGATTCCCCAAAGGAATTAGGGTTTGGTTGGGGGGAATGAGAGATCTCAAGGAAATGTGGAGCTCAACAATGGAGGAGAGAGAAAGTGAGGAACAAGAGCTCTTTTTCGTGCATAGGTACTCCTTGGAGAAGAAGGGGGGCTTATAAAGGCCCCCCGAACTGTGACCGTTGCGACATAAAAATGTCACTCTGGAGTGGCCCGGAGCGGTTCCGGACACTGCTCCGGCCTTGCCTAGAGCAGCTCTGGCTAGTGCTCCGGAGCGGAGTGGAAGCACGCCAGCTTCACTGCTCCGCCCGGAGTATGGTCCGGAGCTGCTCCGATCGCTGCTCTGGCCTGGCTCCGAACAGCTCTGGGGGGTACTCCGGAGCAAGGCTGGAAGCCTGGCAGCTTCACTGCCCCAGCCCGGAGTATAGCCCGGAGCTGCTCCGGCCCCTGCTCCGGCTGCGGCTGAAAGGCACAGGGACAAAGCACACAGGATTCTTTGACTCGACAAGAGGTGGGAAACTATAGGAAACAGATTATCCTCAACAAGTTCATCATGAGCCCCTCTTAATAGTGCGGCATTGCTGGCGTGTGGGTGATGGCACCAGAAGATTCCTTGTGCGTGGTGAATGACCAGCCCGTTGGGAACCCCAAGAGGAAGGTATGATGAGTATAGCAGCTAGTTTTCCCTCAGTTAAGAAACCTAGGTATGTCGATCTTGGAGAGGAGAGACAAACGACTGAAGGTGATGCTTGCAAGCTTCGCGACAGCTTCGGACAATTTATATATGGCGCCTCGTCCAAGCTTTGCTTTGCTAGCAGCAACGTGGAACCTGCACACAACACAACCAAGTACTTTGTTCCCAACTTGCGATGAGGTTGTCAATCTCACCGGTTTGCTTGAAACAAAGGTTATGAGCGTATCGAGTGGAAAATAGTAGAAGTATGCGAGTAAAGTAAACAGTGCGAGTAAAGTAAATAGGTGATAGCAATATGATGGAAATAGGACCGGGGTCCACAGTTCACTAGTGGTGTCTCTCCATAAGATAAATAACACATGCTGGGTAAACAAATTACAGTTGGGCAATTGATAGAATAAAGATAAACGTGATATGTCAAGAAGATCACTATGAGATTTACTCTGGGCATTACAACAAAATACATAGACCGCCATCCAACTGCATCTATGACTAATAATCCACTTGTGGCGAATCATTCCGAGAACTCCACAAGTATTAAGTTGCGAACAACAGATAATTGCATTAAGCAAAGTGTGTAATGTAAACAAAGCATATGCCCTTGAGCATATGAATGTTGTTTTCTCCCTAGTAGCAGCAGCACATCTACAACCTTAGAGGTTTGTGTCACTCCCCCAGGTTAAATAGAGGCATGAACCCACTATCGAGCATAAATACCCCCTCTTGGAGTCACTAGCAACTACTCAGCCAAGATAGCTACTAACAACGGAGAGCATGCAAGATCATAAACAACATAGGGATAACATAAGATATATTTCAGTATAGCAACTCAATCATAACACCAATATTCACGGGATCCCAACAAACCAAACATGTAGAATTACATAACGGTGATCTCAATCATGTAGGGCAGCTCATGAGATCTAAACATGAAGCACATGGTGGAGAAGACAACCATCTAGCTACTGCTATGGACCCATAGTCCAAGGTAGACTACTCACTCATCGCTCCGGAGGCAAGCATGGCGATGAAGAAGACCTCCGGTGGCGATTCCCCTCTCCGGCAGGGTGCTGGGAAGAGCTTCTGGACCCTCCCGATCTTCGGGTCGACGGCGGCGGCGGATCGTGATGTGTTCTAGAAAATTGATCGGGTACTTAGGTTTTTCCCGTCGGGGGGTCTTTATAGGCGAAGGGGCGATTTCAGAGGTGGATCCAGGTGGCCTCACATCATCGCCGCGCCAGCCTGGTGTGTGGGGCCCCTGTGGCCCCCCTCCTACTCTCCTTCGGATCTCTGGAAGCTCCCGGACAAAATAAGACTTCAGGAACTTGTTTCGTCCAATTCCGAGAATATTTCCTGTGTATCACTTCTGAAACACAAAAACAGCAGAAAATAGGGAACTGGCACTGTGGCGACTTGTTAGTAGGTTAGTTCCTGGAAAATGCATAAAAGTGCCACGAAGTGTAATGAAACAGTAGGCAAATGGTGTAAAAACAAGCATGGAGCATCAAAAATTATAGATACGTTTGAGACGTATCAAGCATCCCCAAGCTTAACTCCTGCTCGTCCTCGAGTAGGTAAGTGATAACAAAAGAATAATTTTTGAGGTGACATGCCCCTACACAATCTTGATCATATATGTAAGCATTTGTGAGCTGGGATCATAAGAACTTAAAACATGGGCATGAAGATATAATCTTGACAATAAGAACTTAGCAACCATGTTGTAAACATGCAAATGAACACAAACAAAAGATCATGAAAATGAAACAATAAAAGTCAAACGTGTGTTCAAATCATGAGGAAAAACATACAAATGGTTTTCAGCTTGTCCTTCAAAGAGAGCAAAACATAAATGCATAGGACACCTTCAAGTTTAAGAGGACGACTAGATAAAAATAATTTAAGAACAAGTGAAACCAACAATATGAATCAATCAATGAAAACTTTGGGACAATGCACATTATACTAAGAATGACAACTATGCTCTCTTAATGGTGCATAATGATAGAAGGTGGTGACTCAACATAAAAGTAGAAGAAAGGCTCTTCGCAGAGGGAAGCAGTGATTGCAAGTTTTATATCCTTCAAAAATTATGGTACTTACCGGCTTTGAGCTCTCATTGCCCCCATCATAAGCATCTTGAATGGTTAAAGTTAATGCGAGAACAATTATGATGCATATGCTTGACAAATCATAAGTTGAAAACCTCGTGTCCCGTGAATACGAGTACCCAAACCTCATGCTACTTTACTTAGAGTCCCAAGCAAGGCTCTTGTCATTATAAATATATGCATATCATTGAGAACCACCAATGGGGTACCTCCATGCCCGATGACATGGAACAAGCCCACATCAAAATGACAGGACAAGCAGACAATGAACACCTCGACATCTCTTTTATTTGCCATTTGTTTAGCTTTTTATTGTGAGACGCGTCGTCGAATGTTCACCATGGTATGCTGCAAATTTCCACCATGAATTATGCATGGCTTAGATTAGCGGCCCGGCGTTTCCCTAACACATATACAAACTCCGTGATCCCCACAAGATTCCCAATTCATTTCACACCGCGGGCATCCATAAACAAAAGATCACGATATCAACTCAAATAAGAAGTGCAATGTTGAAAGCTTGCCCATGACTGCATGGCTGGGCTAGTCTCCAACTTACAACTTGCAAGCATAACAACTCAACATAAGAGACCACAATGTCAAATTTTTAAGAACAGGAAAAAGTGAAGTGTGCCTTCCGGTTCGTGAGAGCTTTACTGACCGAATTTTGCATAACACTGGTAAGAGTTTAATTTGAAGAGAAAATAAAAGCAAGTCAAATTTACTTGGAATAGCAAATTGCTAGTAGGTATGTATGGTGGACACAATGGAAAACTTTGGCTTTTAGGAGTTGGATGCACGAGTAGAGCTCATACTCAGTACAAGGCGAGGGCTAGCAAAAGACTGGGAGCGACCAACTAAGAGAGCAATAATGGCCATAATCATGCAAAGTGACAAAGCGACATTAAAAGAAGCATAAGATGGCATCAAAAGTCAAAAACTAAATGATCATAGAGGCTATTGGCGACTTTGTAAGAGTCTAACATGTGTGAGCATGCGCCAAGTCAACCCAAATAAAGCATCAAGGAGAAAACCAAAATAATGCTTCCATACAATTAAAACAACACATGATTTTTTCAAAGGCTCATTAAGCAATCTCAGTTATTTGAGACAAGTCATGCTACAGCAAAACCACTAAGCATACTATCAAAAAGACATCAAGCATGACATGAAAAAGCCTAAGCCGCAGTCTACACAAGCTCCTTCTTGTACCACTTTTTTGCACAAAGCTTTTTCTCTTTTCCAACACCATTTGAAATTTTTAAAGACACCTCTTTTGATGAAAACCAATAAATATCAGAGGCAAAAATACACCTTGATGAAAAGATATGACAAGGTCTGCACGCAAATCAAGGCAAAAACGAAAACCAAAAGCAGTAGCGGAAAAAGAAGAACACCCGGTGAAATTGTAAGAATGAAAAACGGAGTGTTCTTGGCAAATGAAAACGAGTACATCTCCTCCAAAGGAAATTTGTTGGGTCCAACCATTTATTACAGCAAACAAAACTAAACCACCTAAGAAAACTAAAATAACTAACGCTCCAAGAAAAACACATAGTGCATGAAGCAATAAAAATATAGTGTTTTGAAAGGTGACCTGATTTTTGCCGATGAAGAAGGGGTGCCTCGGGGGCATCCCCAAGCTTTGACGCTTGTACTTCTTGGATATTTCTTGGGGTGATGCATGGGCATCCCCAAGCTTGAGCTTTTGTCCATTCTTCAACTCATCTCATACATTCTCCAATCCCTACACTTGAAAACTTCCTTCATACAAAACTAAACACAATTCTATTAGCAACATTAGTGTAGCATAACATATAATCAACCTCTTTTTGCTTCAGGTTTCAACCCAAAACTACCACATATATAGCACATACTACTGTAGCAACTTCCCCAAAAGTTCCGTGATCAAAAGAACTCAAAAGAAAGCGATAAAGTGGCAAACACAAATATTGGCAGAAATCTGTCAAAACTGAACAGCTGACAAAGGTCAAATTTTTGAGGGGTTTTCTGTTGCTCAAATCAAAAATTATTCAACTAACGAAAGTTTGGATATAACCTGGGGCATATGCACAAGAAATCACAGATCCAAAAGATATACAGAGAATTTATACGAATTTTTACGGCGCAGCACCGAAAACAGTTTCAGGACAGCAACATCCCCAAATCTTTACCTCACTCAATTAGAGGCTTCTCTTGGCACAAAAACAAAATAAACAAGATAAGGAGCGGTCACTACAGTAGTAATGACTTCCAAGACTCTAATAAAAGAAAAAGTACTGAAAATAAAACATTGGGTTATCTCCCAAGAGTGCTTTTCTTTAACGCCTTTGAGCTAGGCGAAGTAATTTGCAAAGATGCTCATATGGGCGCCATATAAGAGCTTGAGGCAAAGGCGCCATATAGGAACTTAAAGCAATAGAGAGCATCAAAAAGCAAGTATGGAACACATTTAAATCTAAACCACTTCCTATGAAAAATAGTCTTGTAAAGAGACAAGTCATGAAAGCGCAAAGCAAAAAGCATAGGAAGGCAAAACAAGTATAACTTCAAGAATTGCAACATAAAGAGGGGAAACTCAATATTGTTGAGATCTTTCAAACCATGTTTCCCTCTCTCATAATAACTTTCAGTAGCATCATGAATAGAACTAACAATATAACTATCACATAAAGCATCCCTATCATGAGCCACATGCATAAAAGAATTAATACTCCCCACATGAACAATAGTAGTAGGAGCAGATTCAATAGAATAATTATTCTTATCACCATAATTATCAAAAATAGGAGGCATATTGTAATCATAACTAATTTTATCCTCAATAGTAGGTGAACTGAAAATATTATACCCATCATCATAACCATCATAAACTAGAGGTTTAGTATCATCACAAGCTAAAGAACAGCTATTTCGCAAAGCATATTCTTCAAACATATCATCATAAGAAGGAACATGAATAGTACTAATGGTACAACAATTATTAACCTTACAATTGGTACCAAAAAGATTTTCAATATCAAAAGTAGAGTGCTTTTCCCAATCATGATCACTAACATAGGTAACAGGCATATGAACATCATCCCAATCAGAATTATCATAATCTATAGCAGGATCATAACGCTTAGGGGAAGATACCGTGTCCTCTCGCCTCTTACTCCTCTTCTTCTTCTTCTTCTTCATACTCTTCATACTCTCTCCTTTAGGAGGGAGAGACTTGAAGGGCATCTTCTCCACATATTCTTTAGGAGGGAAAGGCATCTTCTCCACATAATCTGGTTTGCTGACAGAAACAACAGAAGAAACTTTGGAGGATTCCTCCTCTCTATTAATAAGATAAAAACATCTATCAGTCCTGTCATAGCTTGGCAAAATATCAAGTTTTATAAGATTTTGAATGTAAGTATTTGCAAGGCAATCTTTAGCACAATAAAGACGACAACCACGAAGGGTGCTATTAATATCAACATCATTCATATCTATCAAAGCAATCTTTCTAGATATCTCGTCACACGCCAAGAACAAAGTGAGCTCATCATGCTGATTGGGAGTAATCTTGTCATCACAATACAAACTTAGGGTACTAGAAGAGTAACTATTAGGGCTTGAGCATTGGAAATTAAAATGACCTATGTCATCGCAATGTTTACAAAGAAAAGGATAAAGCTCACAAACCTTTTTACCGATCTCGCCTATATCCTTGTACCACATTCGGGTTTCTTCATTTGCATGGTGGACACAATAATCTTCCTTGTTGTAACTCTGTTCACAAGGTCTATGTACTCCACAAAAATTAACATGCTTATAAGAAATAGGACTTTTAGAAGTTTGAGCATGTTTATTGGATTCATCAATAACAATATCACTTTCTATGGAAGTGTCCTTAAAAGGTTCATGATACACGTCCCCATTTCCTTTAGGAACATTCATATGGGAAGCAAAGGCTTTAAAGCAATCAACCATAATTTGAGGATCAAGACCATATTTAGCACTAAGCTCTTGAAAATTAGCAGTTTTAGCGAAAGACTTAATGCAATCAAACTCGTAATTCATACCTGATCCTTTACCTTTGTCGCTATCCCAACCTTCAATATTGTTTTGGATTGTCTCAAGCAGATCCCACTTGGTGTCAACATCCTTGCTTGTGAAAGACCCATCAAAGCATGCATCTAGATAGTCCTTGTAATATCCTGAAAGCCTTGCATAAAAATTATTAATAACAATATTACGGGGGAGATCATGAATAGGACATTTATGCATTAGTAACTTCAATCTTCCCCACGCTTGGGCAATGCTTTCCCCCTCATGCGGATGAAAATTATAAATGTAGTTTCTATCTTTATAAACCTGACTAGAAGGATAGAATTTAGAATAAAAGAGAGGTTCAATTTCCTCCCAGTCAATAGATTGACCATCCTTCAGTGTTTTATACCATTCCTCAGCTCTGCCTTTCAGTGAAAAAGAGAATAGCTTCTTCTTAACTTGGTTCATTGAAATACCTGCACACTGGAACAACTCGCATAATTCATGTATAAAAAGCAAATGATCACCAGGATGGACAGTTCCATCTCCTAAATAGCAGTTATCCCTGACACGTTCAACAATCTTCGTAGGTATTTTAAAAGGATGAGGAGCACAAGCATCATTAGAAACATCACATATGGGAGATAAAATATCATCAGAGCAAACTTTCTCCACTAAAGCCGGGGAACTAAAAATATCATGCATAACAAAACCAGCTTCCCCAAGCTTAGACTTTTCTAAAACAGTGTTCAAAGCATTCATACTAACAAAACTATTAGCATGCGAATTAAGCTCCAAAGGTTTTTCAATTTTCTCTTCAAACACTTCATATCTAAACTCAGGAAAAAGACTAAAGAACTCTTTATTTTCCATTAAGCCTAACTAGTGAAAATAAAAACAAGAAACAAAAAGATGTAATTGCAGAATCTAAAGGAAATAACTCCGAGCACTCACACAGGAGGATGCGAGTACCTTTTACCTTACCTCCCCGGCAATGGCGCCAGAAAAAGAGCTGCTGGCGTGTGGGTGATGGCACCAGAAGATTCCTTGTGCGTGGTGAATGACCAGCCCGTTGGGAACCCCAAGAGGAAGGTATGATGAGTATAGCAGCTAGTTTTCCCTCAGTTAAGAAACCAAGGTATGTCGATCTTGGAGAGGAGAGACAAACGACTGAAGGTGATGCTTGCAAGCTTTGCGACAGCTTCGGACAATTTATATATGGCGCCTCAGTCCAAGCTTTGCTTTGCTAGCAGCAACGTGGAACCTGCACATAACACAACCAAGTACTTTGTTCCCAACTTGCGATGAGGTTGTCAATCTCACCGGTTTGCTTGAAACAAAGGTTATGAGCGTATCGAGTGGAAAACAGTAGAAGTATGCGAGTAAAGTAAACAGTGCGAGTAAAGTAAACAGGTGATAGCAATATGATGGAAATAGGACCAGGGTCCATAGTTCACTAGTGGTGTCTCTCCATAAGATAAATAACACATGCTGGGTAAACAAATTACAGTTGGGCAATTGATAGAATAAAGATAAATGTGATATGTTAAGAAGATCACTATGAGATTTACTCTGGGCATTACAACAAAATACATAGACCGCCATCCAACTACATCTATGACTAATAATCCACTTGTGGCGAATCAATCCGAGAACTCCACAAGTATTAAGTTGCGAACAACAGATAATTGCATTAAGCAAAGTGTGTAATGTAAACAAAGCATATGCCCTTGAGCATATGAATGTTGTTTTCTCCCTAGTAGCAATAGCACATCTACAATCTTAGAGGTTTCTGTCACTCCCCCAGGTTAAATAGAGGCATGAACCCACTATCGAGCATAAATACCCCCTCTTGGAGTCACTAGCAACTACTCGGCCAAGATAGCTACTAACAACAGGGAGCATGCAAGATCATAAACAACATAGAGATAACATAAGATATATTTCAGTATAGCAACTCAATCATAACACCAATATTCATCGGATCCCAACAAACCAAACATGTAGAATTACATAACGGTGATCTCAATCATGTAGGGCAGCTCATGAGATCTAAACATGAAGCACATGGTGGAGAAGACAACCATCTAGCTACTGCTATGGACCCATAGTCCAAGGTAGACTACTCACTCATCACTCCGGAGGCAAGCATGGCGATGAAGAAGACCTCCGGTGGCGATTCCCCTCTCCGGCAGGGTGCCGGGAAGAGCTTCTAGACCCTCCCGATCTTCGGATCGACGGCGGCGGCGGATCACGATGTGTTCTGGAAAATTGATCGGGTACTTAGGTTTTCCCGTTGGGGGGTCTTTATAGGCGAAGGGGCGATGTCAGAGGTGGAGCCAGGTGGCCTCACACCATGGCGGCGCGGCCCAGGCCCTGGCCGCGCCAGCCTAGTGTGTGGGGCCCCTGTGGCCCCACTCCTACTCTCCTTTAGATCTCTGGAAGCTCCCGGACAAAATAAGACTTCAGGAACTTGTTTCGTCCAATTCCGAGAATATTTCCTGTGTATCACTTCTGAAACACAAAAACAGCAGAAAACAGGGAACTGGCACTGTGGCGACTTGTTAGTAGGTTAGTTCCAGAAAATGCATAAAAGTGCCACGAAGTGTAACGAAACAGTAGGCAAATGGTGTAAAAACAAGCATAGAGCATCAAAAATTATAGATACGTTTGAGACGTATCAGGCATACCTACGACTCAAATACAAACCGGAAAAAGGAGTATGCCGACTCTTTTCTTCTTTTTGAATTGGGGGGGGGTCTCCTTCCTTTCACCATTATCAACACAAGGGACTAAATCTGAGAAAGAAATTTGGAGATTATATTAGTACCATAAATAAGTGTCATCATCACCAAAATAAATATAAGGGCAAAATGCCCTTACAGTCGGCACATCAAAAGCTGCTCTGCCTGCCACAGCATGTAATACCCTAAAAATTTTCCATGAGTGCTTTGACATAATCCGAGAGAGTTGACGAAAAATTGAATTTTTTTTAACCATTGGTTGTTCACTCTGTCGGAAGCCATCATTTGAAACGACTACCTTTTTGTCTAAATCGGTGAGCGGATGAATTTTCTGAGAAAACATTGAAACTTTAACCTTTGGATTAACTCCGAGCTCCATGCCATGTATATATTTTGGATAATAGAGGCAAGCAAGGAAATCTCGACGCCTCTTCTCTCTCTCAAACAACAAAGAAAACTCTATCCCCAACCTGCTGCCACCACCGCCTCTGCCGTCGTAGCTCCAAAATCCTCCAGCACAAGGGTAGCATGCTGCTGTCGTTGCCAACCCTAGTCATGCCACGGTTCTATGTGCACCTCCCGATTGCAGCAAGTGGTCATCACGGGAAACCTGCTGCCATGTTCGAATTCAGATGACCTTGTCTGCTGCTTGTTCACCGTGGACTCTAGGATGCGGCAGGGTCCATGGAGCATGTCTTCCGCCGATGGGCCAGAATACTTCGGCTTTTCTCTTTCATGACTGTTTTTGTCTCGATACTCCCTGCTCTCGTCGCCTTCCTCGTTCCTTCTCTTGTATTCTGCGGCTACTTGGTTGCATCTTGTGCGGCTATCCTCGTTGCGAGACCTATGCATTTGCCTGCTTGCTCTGTCTACTTCTGGTGAACGCGCCCTTTTGTTGTTGTAAGCATCTTCTCCATTGGTGAATCTGCTTGCTATTTCTATTAATTCCGATACTAGTTTAGGCCTTATTCTCCCTAATTCTTCCACGAGATCTGAACGGCGAAGGCCAGCCGCGAAAGCATCTACTGCCCGCTCATCGGAGATGTCTTCCGTGGAGTTTTTTTACTATACTCCATTGCTGTATGTATGAACGTAGGGTTTCGCCCTTTTTCTGCATGCAGGATTTGACTTCTTCTAGTGATGCTGGACGTTTGTACGTTGAACGGAAGTTTCTTGTGAATTGATTTTCTAGTTCACCCCAACATCCCATGGAATCGTTGGGTAAAGTGCTTAACCAAGACCGCGCTGCGCCGGTGAGGTGTAATTGCAAACTTTGCATCGCTGTTGCTCTTGTTCCTCCAAGTATTTGCACTGCCTGGAGGTAGTCTGATAATTACAGCTTAGGTTCTTGCGACCCATCGTACTTTTGTTGATCGCGTGGCAATTTAAATCCTTTGGGTACTCGCGTCCTGCGAACCCTTCGGGTAAAGCATAGCGCTCCCATCTCCTTTTCGTTGTCCTCGTAATTTTCTTCCTTCCACGCATGGTGTGCTTTGTTCACCCTTGCTTGTGCTATGATATTCCTTGCATCCTCCCTTCGTGTCCTGCGCTTTTTGTCGCCCGATGAGTTACTTGTTTGGGTTTGGGAGGATTGGTACTTTATGCTTTTCTTTTCCTTATCCTTGTAACGTGTCATCTTCTTCTCTGGAGAATGTTTCCTTAGTATGTCTTCTACTAACCCAAGACTTTTTATTGCGGCTTGATGCATGTGCTCCCGTGGATCTCCGGATTCTGGTTGTGTAGTTAGTAGATACGCCTATGCTGCTACTAGTGCTGCTTCTGGTGTTTCTTGCGCAAAATCCTCCTCTTCATCCGATGGATGTGCGTTTATGCTTCTTGCGTGGTTCTCTTCCCTTGCTCGTGCTGTTGTCCTCCTATTGTGCTTTGGCTCTCGATGTCTCTCTCTGCTGGAGTCCGATGCTTCGTTGTATTCGTCCCAGTATGCTCCACTTGATACACTATTATTTTCTTGACTTCACCTGAACTCGTCTTTTTCCTCCCATAGCTTCTTTTTGTGCTGATGCAGGGCATACTGATACCCCATCAAGACTTCTCTTCTTGAGTTGGCGGGTACCTCCATGCCGTGATTGATGGCTGAGATGATAATCCTCCACTCTCCGGTGGAGATGTGGATTTTTTCCTTCTCCTTTTTGCTATTGCTCCTTGATTTGTCGTCTTGTTTGCGGGTAGCTATGTTGTTTGTGTCATCATTCTCTTCCGCTGCTTCAGTGATGATGATGCATAATTGGTGTATGTTGTTGGAGACACCGCCGCTTCGGGTGATGAAGTCCTTTTGGCTAGGATATGATTGATCCAATGTTCCTCCTAGGTCGAGATTTTTTGTGGTTTCGTTGAGTTCTTTGATTTTTTTCTCCTGTATTTTCTGCTGTTGTGAAGCTGACCGGCGAGTTTACCTCGCTGGAGGAGCCCACCGATGATCCGGACACTGTGATTGTCTTGGTTTCACTTGCCGACGGATCTAGTTTTGCTGGATCTGAAAGGCGAGTCGAACCCGAAGATCTGATGCAAAAGTTCAGGCTTCTGATCATCAGGTCCATCTCCTGGTTTCCGTCGACTTCTGGATTATTGTTGGCTAAAAGCGAAAAAGCCGTCGAATTCATGATTCCAACACCCCAGATCCCCACGGTCGGCGCCAATTGACGAGGGTTAACTCGACAAATGTCCAAGATGAAGGACTTAGGATCGGGGGAATAGGGCGTCGGATGAACTCGAAGGTAAAGATTAGTCAAACAAGGCGTATATTGAGAATAAACATGGTGGTAAACTTGGCTTACTCTCAATCTGTCCCTAGCCGGCCTCTCCTGGCCCCTATATATAGGTGGCCAGGTCTCAAGGAACCGGTCGGGTTCAATACAAATTACAGCGCTTGTATTACGATACTGACTCGTATTTCGACTATAACTAAACTTGGGCCTAGCTTAACGGGCCTCAGGGGTACACAAGTAATGGGCTCTATTAGCTATACCCTTATCACATACCGACATGCAATCATAGGCTGGAGGTGCCACCGATAACACACCAGTCAAGCTGGCTCTCGCCGGCTGCACTATTCTCACGCAAGGCTTACCCGGAGGTATATGTTTATAACATGAACCATAAATTATAGATATTGCGGATCTACTATGGAAGCATAGTTAGCAAGTTAGATCCATTAGAATATTGTGTTTGGATTGGTATGTTCGGTTTTTACACTCATTAGTACAGTTAGCATGGGCATATTAATTAGAATATTATTAGGGCTAGGTGTGTTTGGATCTGCTATGTTAGATCTATATTCTGTTGTGTAATAGTTATTTGATCTATATTTTACTGTATGGAAGTTAGCTTGATTTGTATGTTATTGTGTAGATATGTATGACATGATCTGATATGTAAACACATTAGCACAACTAACTTTATGTGTTAGATCTATACATTACTAATTTTTCTATATGTTTCACCTATTTAACTCTAGCTATCATCTTATAATAGAGATGATATTTGGGTGACACTACATAAGAATTGGAATACATTAGTGCTTTAGCATTGCAATATCACTTGCAAGTAAGAAAAAAATATTTGAAGTTGCAATTATTTAATTGTCTATGTTGATGTTCTAACTCCATTGATATTTTTGTGCAGTTTTTCCATCTTATGCCATGCACTGAAGGATGTTAACCACTGCATCCAGATCATCACCTGAAAAACAAATACATGCTATGAGAGGCTCAATTGTCTCTCTTTCATATGCTCTCTTGTCATATATAGTCTGGCTATTGACATAACATATCATGGACATAATGATGTAACCAAGAACTATTTCTAAAGTCCTTTCATTGGTATAGCTAGCAATAATTGGATCTATGTTGAAATACATGTATACATGTGATGTATGAAATATAAAATCAAACATAACTGAGTTTTACTATCATAGATATGTTCATGCAATGCTGACTTATGAGTTTTGCTGGTATAACTGGGCATACATCTACTTTATGGTTCTACTGGAATTGCTTGAAGTTGCATAGCAAAAACATGTTTGAAGCTTGTAATGAGCAAAAGGCTAGATAAACAAACATGTGCGATATGATTTCAACATGTATGAATGGTTTAGCATTAATCAATTGCGATCTTCCAATACAACTTGCGATTGAGTAGAAAAATCGTTTCTGAAGGCCACCTATTCGCAATGGTTTTGGCTATCTGAATAGTGTGTGAATGTTCACACTTTCGCACACGGCTTAATTAACCGTGTGCGACGTGAAGGCCCATCACACACATATGCATAGTAATTGTTCGGTAACTCATGTGCGATGGTTCATTGCAGCCGTGTGTGAAGACCTTTTTTGTACCGTTCCATCCAATCACATGTTAATCTTGTCACGGATCAATACATATACGGTACACAAAAGATTATCATTTTGTAGGTGAGTACTCCGAAATTGTATATGAAGGATGAAATAAATGTTTAAACAGGTAATCTTTGTTGGACATCTAGATGATATCTACCGAAGTAAAATTGAAGTCAACTGCGGAAGTTATCGATTGCTGTTTTATTCTACGTTATTCGATGACAGGTGAAAAGTAGATCTTGCACTCTACTTTTATCTGATTGCTGGCGAAAACTAGATTTGGCCTAAGCCATACTGGACCAATTGGATAGCTGATTTCGTTCGGCCTCTAGATTTCTTTATCCTGTGGTTATGTGGTTAGAAAGGTGCATGGATTCCACTACAATCCCCACTTTGAACGGTATTTGAATTTCTCTGAGGGTTGCGAGAAATCCGGTTTCCGGCGAAATTTCTGAAATTCTGGTCGAGAAAAAAAACCTTGGTACTGTTGCATGACGTTGGTTTCCATATGAAGATGGATTAATAGTCTATACCTGATAAAGATGGGACTTTGCAAATAAATATTGCCATACTTAGTAATGTAAGAAATTTCTTGGTTCCCTCTACTCTGTATCCCCACTAAAGAAAGACTAATGCGTATGCATGAAAATAGGTAGCTAGCTAGATTGATTTATTTGTAATTCCTTATAAACTCGTACACTGCCAGACCGAAACACCATGGGAATAAAATGTCAACGAACACCTACATACGCCAACCCAACTGACTAGGCAGGGAGTAATTTGGAATTTTAAGAGGCTCTAAGCTTCTTCCGTAAGCTGTATGTAATTGGTAATTAGAAATTTGTTTGCTTCTAATCTTCACCTAATTCAATCGCATAGATGTATCATTGTCAATTACCTAATTTTCCGTGACATGAATCTTACTATGTCAAGCACTAACTAAGCTAAATATTGGATTTCACCAACCTATATACTATATGCCTAGCTAGATCGAATATGACATTTGTAGTGGTTTGTACGTGTCTTGATTAATTATTCTCTGCACTAAATATTAATAAAAAGGTTAAGTCATTTCCCAGTAAAGTGGACACCACTAGATCAGTGGGATGAACTATTTCTGGTGCTCCATGATTTTTGTATAATTAAGCATTAGCGACTTGGTGTGGAACAAAGCTGGCTATGAGGATAGGCACTAAAAGTACCACATCTTTATGAATATATAATTTCGTAGATGATACGAAATTACTGGGGGTGGTAAAAAGCAAGCTTTACAGTTTGCTGCCATTTTTCCACTCTGAAGTCAGGTTGGATCCCATTAACTTATCAAATTATATATTATCAATTTTGGAAGCCACAATTGGATCCCACCATGGTGGCCATTTTTTAAAATTTCAAAATCAATATTTATAAGATTTAAAAATTTCTGAACAAAAATCCAAGGCATAGATAATATTGTATTCTAGGCTACACAAAATTGACAAATCTGAGAAATTTTCAAGTTATAAAAATGTGCAATCGTGATCACACCCAGATCTACACTTTGGTAGATTTCGTTATTATCCACATCCAGATTTTTTTTGATATTTTCAAAAACTTTTCAAGGCCAATTCTGAAAAAAATGATTTACATGTTGCTCGGGAGCCATTTGCCCATGCCCATATCAATTTTCACACGAGTCTCTATCCAACACCACAAGATCTTCGATTTTATCAGTAAAACATCTAACACTTAAATATCTTTGTCGCACTACTCATTACATGTTTTATCTGTGTAAAATTCTATGTGGTGATATCTGATAATATACCTTCGGTATAGCTCAAGGTGACTAACCTTTGTATTTTTTTAAAAAAAATTACTAGCTAAATGCCCTTGCATAGCACGGATCAACAATTAATATGTGGGTGTTAATCATTAAGTTTGTTGCGTTTCATGAACAAAATTCTGAATAGAGTGAAGTGTAATTTACACGTCTTTCTACTTTTTTTATTGTTGCAAGAGTGTTAAGCTTAATTTTTCCCTCTCTCCTCTTATTACATCTTGACATTGACAAAAGTTTGTGCCAAGACTGCTAATCTTAATCTATCCCTCCCTTTTCTTTTTAAATGTTGCAACTTTCTCGTACGCTATTCAGAAACAAATACTAACATACTTTGTCCGCTTGGATTCCTTTACTATAGAACAGATTTCTAAATAGTATCTTCGGGAGCCCCTCTCATCAGTTCCCACGCAGCAGTGGCCCACGCAGACTTCAGAATGTTGCGTACTAGCCATCATGTACATCGCCAACTTCCATGGCTTGGAAGGAGTTGACGGTGGGCTGCGGAATTTGCATCCATATCGAGGTCACCCGCTATCATTGCACGTGATCGGACGGTGTTGATTCTTCCAACCTTTAGTGGCCGTTTTGGTGGGCGATTAGACGGTCATGATTATTCTAAAGTTTGATTCCAAACATGTTTGACGGATCACCTACCAACCTCAATCCCATTTAATTAAATAGTAAAGATAGTTGTATCTTCATTTTACAATATTTTAGTTTTCATTCCCGCTTTTTTACTTTTTTTGTTTTTAACAAAATACATTTAGGCATTGATTTCAGTTTCAGAAAAAAGTCCCAGTACAACTATGACCTAATAGTACATATGATAGGATAAGAATTCTGTTGGTTATATTGTATGGTAGATTGCACAGGATCGCACACAAGTGCCTCTTTATACAACATACTTGTCTACATGGTAAATGACATATTTTTCTAGACTTCAGTCCATTAAATTATAATTTTTGTTGTGTTTTAGGTGTATAAAATTTAGTCCAACATGGCAACATTGCTAGAGGAGGAGAATCACACCATGAGACCATCATATAACGAGCTGTATCTCTTACAATTTTGGTAGCATGAAAACAATGACAAATACATGCACTCCTACAGTCCTACTCCATAGCCCGCCTCGCAAAATGGGAGTTAATGCGCTAACCAAAAAATCTAAATTACATTACTCACTTCTTCTCAAAAAATATATATTTTTGAAACTGTCACCGGGGGGGAGGGGGGGGGGAGACTCCCACCGGAATTTCATTCCAAAGTTCAGTTTGCAGAATATAATGCCTATAAGTCTAATTTTATAATGTTTAACCAATTATCTAGAAAAATATATCAACATCTACAATATCAAATGCACATGGCATGACAGTATTTTTCGTGAAGGTTCTGAACATATTAATTTGGAATTATAAATGTTGATATTTTTCTCTATATAGTTAGTCAAACTTTAATATTTTTTGACTTTAAGCAAAACTATATCCATCATATTTTAAAAAGGAGGGAGTACTAGTCTACATCAGGCTTACAACTGCTAGCTTAAATGTGTGATTGCATCTATCTTTGCCTCAACATGCATCAGTGACAAGAACCGGAAAATCCTGTTTATCGCCGCCAAATGAGTCCCACTCACGCGTGGACCTAAATGGTCTGGTACAAGTTACTTAATTCCAACCGGTTTTTTCTTTTCTTATTACTGTTTGGTTGGCCTGTCTTGTTTTACCAGGGTTTCCGGATATGGTTCGGTGTTGGTTCCTTTTGGTTTGCTTTTTTTTTTTTTGTTATTCTCTTTTAGTTTTTTAAAAATCTGAATTTTTTGAAAAAAAATATTATTTTTAATTATTTCAACATATTTACATTTATCAGACTTAAACATTATTTAATTTTTGACATTCTACAAATTTGAACATTTCTCATATTTAAGTTTTTTGAACTTGAACAATTTTTTAAATCTAAACACTTTTGAAATTTGAAGAACTTTTTTCTTAAAAAACTAATATTTTTCCAAATTTGAGCTTCTTTGAATCTTGAATTTCAAATCTGAAATTTTTAGAAAAAAAATACAAAGAGGAAAGTTGAAAGAAGAAAGGGTTACGTGGGCCAGCCAGCAGGAGTCTGCATGCAGTCGGAGGCCCCTTCGGTCCCTCGTCGGGCGGGATATAGGGGCAGGACAACAGAATTACTCTATTACGACATCACTAAATACGATCTTCGTCTAACGGCGGTGTTCAGCCCACTAACTCTAAGATTGCACAGATCCTACGGTTGGATCCGATATGTAGTATAGAAATCAGATGAATCATATCATACACATAGGTCCGCTACAATGAATAAGGCCTATATTTTTATAATTTAAGCTAAGTAAAATTTGACCAAACTAATAGGAAAACTATAAACTTCTAATGTCACCCCGCTCCCGCCATTCCGCCAGTCACCCTACTACCTGCTCCAAAAGCACGACCCCATCCCCCCTCGATGCAGCCTTTGTCAGCTCCCACGACCTCACCTCCATCTCACCTGACGATGCCGCCTCCTACGCCCACCATCCAGCTGCCATCATTTCCCATGTCCCCACCACTAGCCATGCCTGCTTTGTGGCGACAACACCTCTGGCGATGGTGCCCACCACCTTCTCGATGCCCTCTACCTCTCCGGTCAGCCCCAAGGCAACCTCCCCCACTAGCTTGACATCTCCATCCTTGTCTCCCACGCTCGCGCCCATGGTATGGGCTCCAGCAGTGGAATATGTGAGAAAAGGAAGAGAATTTTTTTCGGATAGTGGTGGACCTAGAAAATTTCTGAAGTCTAGGCATAACACACTTGGAAGTGCTTAAGATGTTTAAATCACCATTAAATATCACAAGACTTAAGCTAGTTTCTGGCCACGGGCAGATACCTAGGCAAAAGGGACCTTAGGCTGCTCATAGTGGGGAGTAACTTAGAGTAGTGTCATGCACATGTTACTAGTATATGTTAATACCTTCATAGTGGATAGTAACTTATGTGTGGAGTCAGCAAGATATCAATTATTAGGTTATAGACTCATTTTGCTTTGGGATGTATGATGTTATGGTAACATAGCTAGTTACCACAAGCCTCTCTCTCTTCAATCAATGACCTACCATGTCACCATTTTATTTTAAAAAGTGTAATGTTACTACTCAAGTTACTCCCGCTATGGCTAGTCTTAGGTCCGCCACTTGTCGTGGATGAGTATAAATAGGAAAGTTGGGCCTTAGAATAAACTTAAAGGTGCAAAAATTGGGATCGTCTAGAGATGCCCTTATTTGAATATATTCTTGGGCCCTTGGGCGTATGCACGATCGACCATCAATATTGTGCTCTACAAATCAGTAGTCATGAAGAAACATACACACTTCTAGAACACAGTTATTCAAACATAAGAGCGTGATTCGGTACTCATCCGTAGCCCTGTAAGCATGCAGTTAATTTGGGTTTTTCCCTAAACTTGCAGATATAAATTTTATCGACGGCTGCATTATAAGACACCACGAGACCTTTCATGCACGCGAGGATAATACTTATACACAACTTGTTATTATCCTTCTTGTTCATGAGGTTCTAAATGGCAAAGATATATGGCCCACACATTACTCTTCCGTTCACGCACCCGCTTATTTTCGTTTTCATGTAGGCATGAATCATGATTTGGGCTGCTGACATGCAAACGATCTACACAGTATAGACCAGAAGACATATATCTTCGGCAAACGACAAAGGAATTATGCAGAGAAGGCACTAGTTGTTTGTCGCGTCGCCACCACTGCCACCTGACCCGTCCTCTCCACCATGGCTGCTATACTGGTCCCGTGGGATGGCATGGTGGTTGTCCACGGTTGCGCCGCCGATGCCAAGTGTGGTTTTCACGCTGGTGGCCTCGCCGGCGTTCCTGACCGTCCCCGAGACGCAGATCGCCAAGCCTTGAGTGACCATGATCAAGACCAGCATGGCAGCTAAGATCTTCATGCTGGTTGCCTGCGCTTGCTCTTTCATGGCGACTGATTTAACTTGAGAGAGAGCGAGCATATGAACATCATAAATCGATACACATAATTTGTCTGATGGATAAACTATGGAAGATGATAGTGAGCAAGAATGGACAATAACGAAGAGTCAAACCTGGCGCCAAATCTCCTCCGGCCGGAAATACGATCTAGCTTCAGATTCTACGTGCGTACTGTGTCTTGAAGGCTATATATGGTTGGTTCAGGTCAGGAGCCCTTTATATAGTCAGAAAACTTAGTTTTTTTTTTCTAGTGTACCATTCATACAGGTAGAAAACCTAACTATGAAAAGATAATAATAGAATGGTACACAAGAATAAAAAAATCCTACATGTGGGATGTAAAAGGTTCTCATGAAATGCCTTTAGGACCAGTAGAATCCGGTGGTGAAAAATGACAGCCAAATAAGTGCCTGCCTTTTACTATGCCCAGTGACATAAATTAGTCGCAAATATCCTAAATTAGACTAATTGGCCAATCGTTGTCGACAAAATAATAAACTATGCATAAATCAGCATACACTACCGATAGTATTTCCCACTGAGATAGTGGTTTATGCTTTTATTGCAATGACACGACTTGAAATTTTATTTACTGGTGGAGAATAACCATGCCTAAACTTTAACCCGACAGCTTCAGTCGCCCACTAAAAGTGTCATCATCTATCTATCTATGTAATCAGCATATTGGACAAAGGTAAAATATTAATTATATAGTACTCCAGATCCTTAGGCCATTTGGATATCATTTCATCCCCTGCAGATGAAGATTTTTTCCTTGCCAGCAAGAGGGCTCAGAATATATAAGGTAAAAAATAGTTCATTCTAGTTATTTAGCTTAGTCTCTCTTTTCATTTCGTTTCAAAAAAATCTTAGTCACTCAAAGTAAATTTTTGAGTGTTGTAACTAAAGGTGAAGCTTAGTTACTTTTTTCTAGTTTCATTTAATAAGTACAGTAATAAATATTTTATGAATTTTGTAAAAATACCCAATAAATGGACAATATATATACATGACGGTGTATCTCCCATGGGTCAGACACCTTTAAACCTACGATTAATGTTCACAAAATGTGGCTACTTCATCTAGATGTGATTCGAAAATTCCGCACCACATGGCAGGACAGGTATTTTCATTCTTTATTTTGGTGATATAAGTTTGGCATTTCTGAAGCCCCACCTATTTTTGGGGGTAGGGAGAGAATGTTTTATGTCCGACGCGGAAATGAAATGTTTTCTAAAATAATCTTCATTTCAAGAAAGATGTTACTGTGAGAAGTGCTATTACTATTGTATCATGTCAACAGAAAACCAATAAAACTATTCTTCGTTAGGAATTATCATACTCTACATGTTTCTCTTCATGATTACACATATTTATCATTTTATTTCATCACATTAAAACCCTACCTAGTTATCATACATTGACACTTTATTTATATTGTTCTTAATTATTCAATCATATAATTTAAGAATTAAATATTTTTTAACGAATATGAATCCATAACAAGTAAATTTATATTTACCGGAACTTGTAGTACAATTTTTCTATAAAGCTAATTTTCTGTGCTAAATTTTTATTAGGTCCTCTAATACTAGCTGTCTGTACCTAAATATAGCTAGACATTCAGTTGTTATCTTGTGTATTTATTTATGTGGAGGTATGTGATAACTTTACTTCTGCATGTTTGTTAGGGGTTTATAAATTTTAGATATATTTAGCTACACATATACACATATGGTGGTCAACTGTGCCCACTATATGCATGACAGTAGTTGCTAAAATACAAGAAAGGATACAAGAAAGGAGTGTATATTGAATTACATATTATATACTATGTTTAGAATCGATGTGAGTATAGCTGAATTGTTCTTCAACTATACGGATATCACCCTCTACGAACTGAGAAGAAATATCACCATGAATTAAACTTCGAGAATGGTTTATTAATATTTATATCAAGATACACATTTGAGTTGCACAAATAATGTTATATTGGTTCTACTAACAGACATAAGAACATATTGTTATGTAATTGATCTGCTAAATGTAGCGATCAAGATCCAAGATCTTAGTCAACATAAATCTACCTTCAGGGCTCATATTGTAGATATGCGTATGCCATGAATATCACTTAATAAATAGCATTTCTTTATTCTATGTCAAAGGAATATCAGTAATTATATGTATATGATGATTAGTTCAACCTTAATTTACATACAGGTCGCACAATTAGACATGCACAGCACACCCCAAAGCATAGTACATGCACTATGTATACGTACCCAACATGCAGAACATGTATGCATGGAAAGATTGCTATTCCCTACGACCACTAATACCGGTCTCTAACATGATGCATCAGGTTAGAGACAGGTATTAATGGTCGGAGGGAGTACATAGTATGACATGTAGAATTTCTTATGGCTTCGCTTCTTCACTCCCGATGTCATGGCCATTGCCGGGCATGTTTCCGGGGCTACTCCAGCTGTCATACTCCGGCCTCGGTATCGCATGATGGTTGTCGATAGCCATCCCCTCCACCTTCGTCTTCACTACTACATGTACTAGGCCATCTCTCGGTGTCATGCGAGAAGCCATGGCGCAACCGTTAACCAGTAGCATGGCAAGGATAATCAGAGGAAGGAGCTTCATTGGGAAATGGAAGAGATACCCTAAAGTTACTTCTGGGTTTTGTTTTCTATCTGGAGTCAAGACTCAAGAGCTGGGGATGTGTTATTTATAGGCAGAGAGATAGAAACGATATAGCTGTATAAACCATGGAGTTTTTCAGTGTTTTTTTTCTATCTTGATTTCCATTTGACAATGGGTAGTGGAGATATAGCTTGTGGATTCTCCACCTACATGAGGCAATTTTGGTGGGGTAAGTATATTACCTGTCCAACTGCGTAACTGTCTGGAAAATTCTTTTTACATCTTGGTGCGAAAAAACATCATTTGGGAATGCTCAAAATAAGTGTGGAAACATGTAAAGATGCATTCCACACGCTAATGTAATTCAGATTTATATTATTGTATTTATGTCTACACATTTTTGGGTAATTTTGCAGCATGGCAGGCAGTTCGGTTAAAGTAGAATAAGGGAAAAACAGAGCTGTCAAAGGTGATTTCAGTTAGGTGGTGAAATCTTTAAAGCAGGAACTGTGATAATCTGGACCAACATCCTCTTCTTTGCACCTTTAATTACTACCTCCGTCTCAAAATGTAAGCCTTTTTAGAAAGCTAATTTAGTTCTCTAAAAAGGCTTACATTTTGGGATGAAGATAATACTTCAGATCTTTTAGTATTGTAAAACCCATCTAATTTGCTTAAAGAATGATGTTCTGGCTCACCCAGGAGCCCAAATTGAATTTCCGCGAGTTATGTTTTGGTTCTTGGGTGCATATGCTCCCTTCATTTTAAAATGCATCTTTGACACCTTTTCAAATGTCAACAAATTTCAAACGAAGAATTCATGTGTACATCTTCACATGCTACGTGCGCACAAAGTCCTTCCATGAAAAGTTGACTTTTCATTTAGGCTGTGTAAGAAGACAAAATTTGATGCTAAAAAAATAAGGCTTTTGTGAGACATGTTTTGTCTTTTTACATCGACCATAAAAAATGGACATAGATTGTCGAGATGTACATGAAATAAAAAATTGCTAAAATCTATACTTTTTATAAAGCAAAACTCCACTAGAAATCATTTAAGTTGTCTATCTTCACATGCACACTATCCACGTCATTGCGTATTCATAGCCGTCCGATCAATATCATCTGTCCATCCGTTTGTTTTCTCCATGCCGTCCAAGTTGTATGAACTCAACATGTACGGATGCGGAAAGGTTCCGGCTGTTCACTAATGCTGGCTGCTGCACCTTCTGAACTTCCTATCCCACTCAGTTTTGCAACCGTAGGAAAAGTAAAGTCACCAATTTAATAACATGGATACTAAAGGCTTTGTAATTGTTAAGCTTTATGCACTAGCCAACGCAACAAAAGTCCGAACTGATAGAAAGGGTTAGGCAATTCACTTATACACATCAACACCCCCACTCACGTGTGACGAATCAAGGGAGAGGAGCAGCTGCGGCCAGGACGGGAACCGGCGAAACAGAGGCCGGGGCGAACTGGCGGCGACGGTCACGGGAAAAGTCAACACGTGGACACAAAGGGGGGCAACCGCAATTTTTATAATAAATTGCGAAAACCAGGACTCGAACTCGAGACCCTGGGCTCTGATACCATGTTAAGCTTCATGCACTAGCCAACGCAACCAAAAGTCCGAACTGATAGAAAGGGTTAGGCAATTCACTTATACACATCAACAGTAATCTCCTCACATCCTTCCCCGTGACTTCTCAATGCAAGATCTTAGATTTACCACGCGGAACTTCAGGATGATCCTCACCTCCGCCAAACGACCGAGATCTTAATTTTTAGCAGCAATTGTTCTACTACACATTCGAGTGCTTGCTACATGTGCCTTTTGTTTATTCAGTTCGTCACCTACAAATATTTTTGTGTACAAACCATGAGTTGGTTTACGACTTTACGTATGGCATAAATGCAGAAATATTTGGCCTACTACTGTGTATGCATTTTGCGTTGATCTGCTTCTTATTCTTGAATATAAGATCATTGAGCTGATCCTCCAGGTTCTGATTTTCATATAAAATTAGCACTTCTTAAAAATCTGTAGTAATTTTTTCTTGATAATTAATTTTCTCCTGTTAATTCTGCAGGGAATGTGCAGAGGCCAGCAGACTAAACCTCTGTGGTCACCGGCAAGCGGCGATTGGGATTAGTATTTCGATTTGTCTCAATGAAATCCTCCATGTACTCTAATTTCAAACTCCTTTCTGCTCTTATATGCAACTGGGATGATTGCAAGTCCGAACCTACATCTTTCTGCTCAATCTTATGGACGTTATCCTACTAATTACTATATTTATGTTTGTCCCTATGAGATATTTTCATACAATAAGTGAATATCAGAACATGCATCTTTTATATAGATGCATCCTTCTAATAGTAGTTGCAACTTTCCTGACTAAAGTTAAATTTTTACCAGGTTGGTTCGTGGTCACCTACATGTGTGAGGGTATCTCTTACGATCTCCCTGTCATTTCTAGATGCATTGTTTTCTTCCTTCTGTTTTTCTTTTACTAGAACTGCACACTTTTGAAGGTTCTACATCGATCATATGGAAAGGCACATGAGTCCACACCTTATATTTTCATGTGTTTGGTTGATTCTCCTGAAGTGTGGTACAAGTAACATTTGGATGTGCATTGCATTGTGTATGTATGATTGAGCCTGTCACTTTCTTTTAAGTTCTCAATATATCTATTTCCTATCCTCTTCATTTTCTGATCTAGAGTACAACAAGGTTCCACATTTACAGGTTACATAAATTGATACAAATGTAACATTAGTTGCTCAGATTATTAATGCTTCAATTTTTGTCTAAGTAAGTGCTGAGCATATATTCATTTGTAGGCGCAATTTTAAGGCTCTTGGAGCTTGATGGTTGCTAACAGTTTTGCGAAATTTGTAATATGCTTACCTTTTGAGCTTTTACAGTTAAAAGGTTCCACAAGTTGGTTTGTTTGGCACATATGAAAATTAAAAAATAATTCCCGCAGCAAAGCGCGGGGTATCTTCTAGTTTTCTAACAATTAGAGATATGCTTTTTGGTGGAAGCAGCATATGCACCTGGAGCTGAATTGAATTTCGCTAAAGAGTTATTTACAAACAACATTTTACCGATATATGTTTTTTAATTCTTTTGACTAATTTACACTCAAATTGTCTTATAACCAACTGAGTAATTTGTTGACAGCAGATTTGAGGCCAGCGAAGCCAGAATCATCTCACACTGAATTACAATTTGTGAAATCATGACCAACACAGACAGAGAGACGTTTCAGCTGAGCGACAATCGAAATACTAGCCAAGTTTTTTCATCTCATTTTTTCCCCTGAAATGTCTTTTCGTGTTATACATGAATTCTACAATTAATGTCTTGAATTTCCGTATTATTCTGTAATCAATTATGATTATGTCTATGTTAGTATGTTGAAACCCATTTGAATTGGAAACGTTGTTATCATAAAAAGTTGGCCATGTCTAAAATGCAATTAGAAATATTTCAGAAACATCCTTAAGTATTAAAACTCAAAATCTGAATGACCGTCAGCTGTGCTACTGATTATAGAAAAGCTGTTATTCCTAGGTAGACATCAGAAATCCTGCGGGGAAACTAACAAACATATAACAAAAAGAGAGGTCCATGTTCAATGTTTCATACTATTTTATTATATATTTCCACAAATAAATTCAATTTTTATTTTTCTACATGAACGAATAAATATGAAAATAAATACATAATACAGGAAAAAAATGGAAAATACAAACCTGATCTCGTGCTTCTTTCAGTTATATTTGTAAAGACGTCATGGATAGTTCACATATCTGTCGATATCATTTGTTTTTTCGCCAATCTGAAACTAGAAACTTGCATTAGTTCAACTGAAATGCAAGCACCTTTTAAACAAATGTTAGTACAGACTGATAACTGAGATTCCATACCCCCTCCCCCAACGATTCACATAATGGGCAGCGAGGGTACTACAGATCTGATAATATGCTCAACAAGTCAAAAGTATCATAATGCATATACTATGTCAAATTTTATACTTCCTCCGACCCATAATACTCTTCGCTAATACGGATGTATCTAGACATATTTTAGTGATAGATACATCCGTATTAGCGAAGAGTAATATGGGTCGGAGGGAATAATAGTTCTCGGCCTGTAAAACTAATTCTAATAACCCAAGAAAACAAGGCATTCACCCCCCTGTAACAGTATCAAATTACAGTGTACACATGATTACAATTCCAAATGCAACACCTTCCTACCGTAGTAGAAACCTTTTTTTTAAAGGGGGCAAAAGAATTGCCCCAATCTATTAATTAAGAAGAAGAGAATTGCCCACTTTATTATCGGGAAGCATCAACATCTCGACTGAGCAAACAACACAACAATGCCCCTCAACCAACTACCTCCGCAAACCAACGACACATGGATCACGATGCCACAAAGAAGACTCACAAAACGGATACCACAATCCGAATTGAGTCCATCAATCAAGCTGCTGCAGAAGTTTTCCTTGTGACGCGCCTCTTCTTTATTTTGATGATCGAGAGAGACCTCTCCACCTTTTTTATTATTTCCTCCAAAGCCTCCGAATTGGGGCTTCGGAGTAGAAACTTTTCAACATCATACTGAAGCATACTTTGCCGCAAAGTCAGCAATATTCTTGTCCGAGCTCCCGCCTTCCTGCATTGCCTCCTTAGCCTTCTTCATCCACTTATAAGCATTCTTTTTATACTGCTCCTTCCCCACACCATCTAATACTTCTCTTATGCACCTCTCTACCTCTTCCTTTCTCACCACACCTTCTTTATCACGATGCACTCGCACACCAATCGTCCATGCACTCTCAACGTACTTTGCAGTAGTTGGTTGATCTGTCCACTGAGGCATTGCCAACAGTGGTACGCCAGTAGTAATTGCTTCCATAGTAGAGTTCCATCCACAGTGAGTTAAGAAACAGCCTGTTGATGAGTTCAGAAGCAAAATATCATCTTCTACCTAATGTTTAGTTATTGGAACAGATCATTAAATATTTACACTACAAAATATGCAGGACGCACAACCCTTCAACAATTCGAGTTGGAGATGATTTGAATTAAGAAATAAGCTACAGCTTACAAGATTTGGAAGATTACATGACTGAAACTACGTTAATTGGATGGAACATATACTACTTTGAAGGTACACATATTTACCCCCTGGATTGCAATATTAGAGACAGACAATATGCGCTTGTAGCATCCAATTATATGAAACAATCACTCCACGGTCAACACTAAATTAAGCAGTCTAAGGAAGGATGCGCAGCAGCAAAAGTTACAGTTAATCTAGTCATGTTTCTATATTTTCCCCTGCAGGTTTCGGTAGTACTGGTAACAAGCAGATAGGCCAGTTTTAAAACATTCAATAATTGAACTACTAGTCTATTATAAACCATTACTCCAAGGTCAACAATAAACTATGTGAAGAAAGTCTAATGAAGCATCTGCAGTAAATTGCGCAAAAGCTACATTGGAGTATGTTCGTGTCTCAATCTTTTGCATGCATATTTCTCCAGTTATACTGGTGAAAATAGATATAGGGAATCTCTAAACATTCTACATAGCTTTTGTGATTCCGAGGAATTATAGTTCCTATTTGTGATAATGTGTGCGTATCTGGAACTTCCCATTGTAATATTCAAATTGTGAACTTTTCATTTTCCATTAACTTTGTCTGTCCTCAAAATAGTTTATTGTGCTAAAACTGAAAACTACCATATTTGTTGACAAATTTCTAGTTGTTAGCAATGTGAAATGATAGGGCGGGGTGGTGGTGGAGGGAATACAAGGCAAACATTTATATTTCATAATCTAAAAACTAAGGACAGTTACTGAACAAACTAAATATGCGACACAAAATAAGACTTCAGGAGCAGTGTTGCAACGCCACACATAACCAGTTGTTAGTTATTAAAATGATCCCATTATATTGATCATTTCGTTTGCACATTCAACATAGTGTAACTTGTAAGATAGTTACATGGGCATTCTTGTTTTTGCTCTAACAATCGCAAAAGGAGTGGTAACTGCTAAGTAAAGCATGTATGGAATTTCATACCCGTGGCCTTGTGAGATAAGACCTCAAGCTGGGGGCACCATGAAACAATTAGGCCCCTCTCCTTGCACTTGTCACGGAGTTCTTCTGACAACTTGTGCTCATCAACGGACCTGACGACCCAGAGGAACTGTTTACCAGAATTGCACAATCCATTGCCTATCTCCTCTAACTGGGTCGGCTCAAGATCAGCCACAGTTCCATATGAGGCATAGACCACTGAGCAGGGGGGCTGGCTATCTAGCCATGACATGCACGGTGCTGTGCTATCAAAGAGGTTGAAACCGTATGTCTTATTGGATGGCAACCGATCGTCATCCAGGTAGAACGACGGCAGCATCGGGCCGATGGTCTTGAAACGCCATGTTGATGCCAAGTAATCCGCCTCCTGCTTAGATCAATATAAGACTATAGATTTAGCACTCCAGTTTGGTATTGATTGAACTTTTCGTTTGAGCAAAACAGCAAACAGGTGGGGAGCACGAGCAAGGGGCATCACCTTCTGCTCGAGTTCAAGGAACGAGTTGACGAAGACGTCGTCGGCGTGCTCCAACCCATCGAACTGCCCCACGACGGCGTCTAGGAACATCCGGTACGAATCCGGCGCCGCCACGAACGACGGCACGTCGTCCGGCCCCAGATCGACGCTCAGCAACCCCCTGAGCGCGCTCCCGTCCACGACCGGCAACCCGACGCGCCCCGCGTACACCTCCCCGTAGATGACGTCCACCGCGCACGGCTGCGAGAAGAGCGCGGCCGTCGGCACGCCGGCGGCGCGAGCCACGCGCCCCGCCCACGGGAGGTGCGGGTCATACACCAGCGCGCGCACCGGCCTCCCCGCCGCGGCCTCCGACCGGAAGAGCGCCTCCAGCGTGTCGGACCCCGCGGCGGCCAGCCGGAGCGTGTACTCCTCGAAGTCGGGGCAGGCAGCCATGCCGCCGGCGTCGAAACCGTCGGAGATGGCGGCGACTCGGAAGGGGGCCGCGGGGGGCGGGACGGTGGCGAGGAGGTGGCGGGTGGTGACGAGCGTGGGGCGGAGGCCGTGGTAGGCCAGGCGGCGGCCGAACTGCAGCATCGGGTTGAGGTGGCCCTGCGCCTCCGGAACGGCGAGGAGGAGGACATGGCCGCCGCCGCCGCCGCCTTGGACGGGGGGCAGGGGCTTCGTCTCCATTCTTCGGAGAGGGGAGTTGGTCTAGACTAGCAGAAAAATTAAACAGGGATTTGCTCTTCTCACTTCTCAGAAGAAAAAAACATGTTTCTTCTAAATCTCCTTCAAGATCAAAAACCAATCTAATGCAAAGATAGCAAGTCTACTTCGAGAGGAGGAACTAAAATGGTACCAACGCTCTAAGAGCAGTTTTATTCTTGAAGGAGACTCGAATACCCGTTACTTCCATAGTGTCGCCAATGGCAGACACAGGAAGAAACGTATTCATAGTCTCGTTCAAGAGGAAGGTACGATTGAGGGATCTGACAACCTCAAAAATTATATTACTAGTTATTACAAGAAACTGTTTGGGGCACCTGATAAAGGTAACTTCTTTATGGATGAAACCCAAACGGATGATATTCCCCAAGTTTCCGTTGAGGAAAATAATTTTCTTACGGCTGAGTACTCTGAAGAGGAAGTAAGAAAGGCTATTTTCCAAATGGAACATAACAAAGCACCGGGTCCAGATGGTTTCCCAGCAGAGTTTTATCAAACTTTTTGGGATACCATCAAAGGGGATCTTCTAGACTTGTTTAGCTCCCTTCATGCTGGACAACTAGAATTGTTTCGTCTTAATTTCGGTGAGATTGTTTTGTTACCTAAAGTTAATGAAGCAGAAAAGATCCAGCAATATAGACCAATCTGCCTTCTTAACGTTAGTTTCAAAATATTCACAAAAGTGGCCACCTTAAGACTAAACACGGTTGCGGATCATGTAGTTCGTCCGTCTCAAACTGCTTTCATGCAAGGAAGGAATATCCTAGATGGAGTTGTAACCTTGCATGAAACAGTTCACGAACTACATTCGAAAAAGTTGAATGGGGTTATTTTAAAGTTAGACTTTGAGAAGGCTTATGATAAAGTTAAGTGGTCTTTTCTCCAGCAAACACTCAGAATGAAAGGTTTTTCTGATGAGTGGCGTGCTTTGATCAATGCCTTTGTGTCTGGAGGCAGTGTTGCCATCAAAGTCAATGACGATGTTGGTACATACTTCCAGACATTAAAAGGTCTGAGGCAGGGTGATCCTTTGTCGCCAATGCTATTTAATATAGTGGCTGATATGCTCGCCATTATGATCGAACGCGCAAAAAATGATGGTCTCATTGAAGGAGTTATTCCTCATCTTGTTGATGGAGGATTATCCATTCTTCAATATGCCGATGATACAATTCTTTTTATGGAACATGATCTTGAGAAAGCACAGAATCTGGAACTTATACTTTCAGCTTTTGAGCAACTATCAGGTCTAAAAATTAATTTCCATAAAAGTGAATTGTTTTGTTTCGGTGAGGCTCAAGACGAGGTCGATGCATACGCCGATTTATTCGGATGTGGGCAGGGACAATTTCCTATGCGGTATTTGGGAATTCCGATTCATTATCGGAGATTAACTCTTGCCGAAAGGAAACTCGTCGAGGAGAGACTACAAAAACGCCTTAGTAGTTGGAAAGGTAAATTGTTGTCCCTGGGAGGGAGACTGATACTCATTAATTCAGTACTATCTAATATGATACTTTATATGATTTCATTCTTTCTCTTGCCTAAAGGAGTCTTACATAAACTGGATTATTACCGGTCTAGATTCTTTTGGCAAGGGGACAGCGAGAAAAAGAAATACCGATTGGCTAAATGGAGTGTCGTGTGCTCTCCTAAAGACCAGGGTGGGCTTGGTATTCATGATCTTGAGGTCAAAAATATAGCCTTACTGGGGAAGTGGCTATTTAAGCTACTCACTGAGGACGGGACATGGCAAACCATTCTTAAGAGGAAATACATTGGTCAAAAAGCTGTATCTCAGGTTCTTTGGAAACCGGGGGATTCACATTTTTGGACTGGACTCATGGCAACGAAGAAGTTTTTCTTTGGCCTGGGTTCCTTTTTGATTAAGGATGGTTCGGAGATACGGTTCTGGGAAGACAAATGGCTAGGCAATGCCGCTCTTCGGGAACAGTATCCGGCCTTATATAGCATTGTGCGTCACAAAGGTGATACTATCGCTAAAGTATTGGAGACTTCTCCACCAGCTGTGTCGTTTAGAAGGGATTTGTCTGGGCAAAGACTTGTAGCTTGGAATGCCTTACTTCAGCGTTTGGCGAATATCCAACTACAAGATGGCCATGATGAATTTCGCTGGAACCTACTTGAAAATGGCAAATTTTCAGTAGCTTCTATGTACAATGCTCTTATTTTACCCGATGTGCCAATCGATAAAATTAGTAATGATAAGCTCTGGAAGTTGAAAATTCCATTACGGATAAAGGTATTTGGATGGTACCTACGTAAAGGAGTCATTTTAACAAAAGATAATCTTGCAAAGCGGAATTGGCATGGAAGTAAGAAGTGTGTTTTTTGTCATCAGGATGAGACGGTTAAACACTTGTTTTTCCATTGTCGTGTCGCTAGATCTATATGGTCAGTCATCCAAGTGGCTTCAACCTTATTTCCACCATGCAGTATTACCAATATATTTGGGAATTGGCTAAATGGAATTGACAATAGGTTTAAAAAGCATATTAGGGTGGGAGCGATTGCCTTTATTTGGTCGCTATGGCTATGTAGAAATGATAAAGTGTTTAACGATAAAAACTCTTCTATTTTGCAGGTTATCTACAGAGTTATTGGTACACTCCGTTTGTGGTCGTCTCTGCAGCGTCCACAGGATCGAGACCTTTATATGGAGGTCTGTGCACGACTGGAAGCTACGGCGAGGGATACTTTTTCCCAACATGGATGGCCGCATAGCTTGCGGATTGGTGCTCCTAGTTAGGCGATATTACAATTGCTCAACATGATATGTAATTTTGCCTTCATATTTTTCAGTTGATACTTGTTTTTGGGCTGTGTGCATCCTAGTTATGCAGAGGCCGGATGTAAGCTTAATGACTATTAAGTAATAAAGCGCTCTTTATCGAAAAAAATCTCCTTCAAGGCATATATGGTTTTCTGTGGAACTGTTGCACAAGCACGAAGATACTCTACTTCGAAGAAGGTTCCTCTCCGTGGGCGTCGCCGCCATTTTTTAACGCGTCGCGAGGGACCCTGTTCTTGCCATTGATTTTGGTCCTGCTGAGTGCTTGGGGCATGCTCTGGAAAGATTGATGGTTGCGGCACTGTGGATGAACTCCGGCCAACGCATTCTTTCCATCTGCCCTGCTGATCGATTGGGGTATCCGGCAGCGAGAGGCAGTGGTACATTGCTGAAAGGAAGAGCTCTAGAATAGTTGAAGATGGTGTATCCTAGCTGGAGAAGGCAGCCCTGCTTGTGGCGTCCAAGAACATGGAGAATTCAGGTACTGGACAAACAAACAAAATCCCATAATGATTTGGCTATTTCGAATTTGGTGTCTCCTGAATATCTTGAGAAGATTGCTTTAGATAGTAAGTTTACTACTGATCCTGTTTTTGGCTCCAATGTGCAACAAATTTCTTTGTTCCAAGAAAATGAGTTGGCCCAGGCAAGAAATGGTGACGCCAACTTCAGATTGCAGAAAGAATCTGCAGAGAAAAAGTTTAAGAAAAAGCAGAATAAGGACAGAGGGGTGGAGGACTTTGAACAGGGAGAGAGACTTCCAAACAGTTTCAGATTGAAGGGAGAACTACCAGAACTAAAATGAAGACTTGCTTTTTTGGAAAAAAGGAAGTGTTCTGATTACCAATACTCAGAGCCATCTCCAAAAATTTGGGGCCCCAATGCAAAAATGCAAAATTAATGGGGCCCCAAAATTGGACAGAACATTATTTCTCAGGGTTTGCGCTCCCGCTTTTTCACTTTGAATTTCGATATCAGGTTGTGGTAGTAGGCTTCTGATTTTGGTTTACGGCTCGGAAAAGGAAGCGGAGTCACAACAGTTGGTTGAATCGGACCCACACCAAATCACTTAGCCCTTTGCATTGCTGAGCCATGAATCGGAGATTAGGGAAGCCTTGGGTAGACGAACTGACCACCGATAGAGAGGTTGAGGTAGACGGTTGTGTGGTTTTTTAAAATACGTAAGACTAAGGGAATACAATACTTGTATCTATATGTCAAGAAAATATACCCACAATATACTCATACAAATATGTACAAGACAAGGAAGGATACATGATGGAGAATTTTTTTCCAAATAAAAAAATACGGAGTGGTAGATCTTACTTTACTTATTATGGCTTACATACATTTTAGATTCTTTTATTAAGACCGGTGTTCGGAAAATAGTACGGCTTCTCCAAATCCTTCGATCCCGCTTCTCAAATGCGACTCTAGCATCACTACTAGAGCGACAAACATACACTATGCTCCTCCTTTCTTGTTCGACTAAGAACCCATATATCCTAGCTGGTCCAACGGAAGCCCACTTCGATATCCACTGCCGGAGTAGGTACTGGAGGATATGGGTTTGTGGAAGTGGCTTGATGTCTCTATCCTTGGTGCAGCTGCTGGATCGAGGGGCTAGAAGGGGGAGTGGCGTTGTATCTACCGCATCAACGGCGAGTTTCGGTTGCATGGTGTCGTGGGGGTCTCCGAAGCGAAAGCGTGATGATGGACACGCATGTGAAGGTGGCGTTTTCTAACTTTGCAGAGACATCACAACAAACATGGAAAGGTCAATGCTTCAGTCCCTGTCCTAAAGATGGATCGGGGATATCAGCAGTGATGACTTATGAAGCATTTGCATTGGTGCACACTGAGGATTTGCTTGACTGGCTTATGCTCTCCTCTCAGTTTGTCGTTGGGCGCATTGGTGAGGCTCCGTTTTAAAGACGATGTGCGTAGGTGTGAAGTTGGGATGTACGGCCCCGACAATGGCACCCCCTTCATCAGATTGCAGGTGTCGACAAGGCCAACGCCTTCATCAAGATTGTAGTTTTGCGACAAATGTCTCTTGTGAGGTGGCTTCCTATTGATCATTGTATTTTATCTGTAAGACTTTGTTGAATCTCCACTACTAATAAAAGAGCAAACTTATTCTTTCCTATGTACACCAAGACAAGTGCACTCAGATCAGTCCGAACCTTTGGATCGTCCTCCTTTAATGAAATCCAAGAGTCCAGAGTCCGTAAAACTATCCAAGGATCCAGATTAATCCTGTCAACCGCCAAACCACAGTGTGCCGAATTTCTACCGTCCATCACCCGCTCGCATGCCCCTCGCCCGATCTGTAATCACAGGGACACATTCCACTCACGTCCGCGGATAACCAGCGATCTCTGCCTTGATTTTCGTCATAATGGATAATTAATGCCCCGTTAATCCCTCTGTCTACCCCTCAGTCTGTTGCGCCACAACCGAACACCCTCGCGCAGCGCAATGCTTCTGATATCCAGCCATGGTGCAACTAAAACCACATAGGCATGTGGGTTTAGGGCTTATCCTATACCATCAACATTGCTTTAAGATCTGTGTATTGCCTTTTATACATTACAATATGCCCCCTCGAATTACCGCGAATTGTATGTGTCAGTCTATACTTTTTTGCAAAGTATAACCTATGTTTCTACTTTATTATATTTTACACCTCACGAGTCACCATTCCACTACAATAAAAATCACAGGATCATTAGTTAGGTGACAAAATTAATACTAGTACCTTAATTCAGGTTGTGAGTAATACGTTCCAGGATTCAAACATTTAGCAGGAAGAGATCACCCAACTTTGTCGTTTTTTTGTGTCGTTTTTTTGCACCGTATATATGTCCTTCCACATCTGAACCGCAATATTTCTACAGAATATTAATCTTTACCGTCTAATGCCATAATTATGACCTCCTAATCAGGATTGTACAACCATGAAACATCTAACCTGGAATCCTATACGGAAAAGTCTGGATCAAAGCAAAAAAGTTGAACAAGTACCATTTCATCCGCTTTTGATTGCTCCCATACACGAATTAATGGAAGGAAAACAAGATCCCAGGTAATGATCCCGTCCAGATTGGTAACAAGATCCACATACACGAATGCGTGGTAGAAAATGGAAAGCAAATAATGGAAAGCATATAGAGGAGAAAACAATGCAAATGAAATAAAATCAGAATTTATCATGGCCAGAATTTATCCTGTTCAATATCTAGGAGACTCACATTATCTTTAATTAACAGAAAAATCTTTGTAGAAGATAGAGAAGGATTTACAAGAAAAAATTCCTGTAGCTCCCTAAAGTTCATGTAGCATTTAAACGGGACATTTTCATGGAGCATTAAAAAAATCCTGAATTCAAGCAATTTCTGCTCTGGAGAACGCAATAGAAGGAATGTATCCTTCCTTTTTTGTCCACTAACACTAGTAGAAAAACGGCTTTTAGTCTCGGTTGGTAAAGGCCTTTAGTCCCGGTTGCTACAACCGGGACTAACCAATCGGGACTAAAAGTCCCCCTCTTTAGTCCCGGTTGTGCCACAACCCGGGACTAAAGACCCTCCACGTGGCCGCCCTGAGTGCTATGGGCTGGAGAACCCTTTAGTCCCGGTTGGTAACATCAACCGGGACTAAAGGTTATTTTGTTATTTTCAAAAAAAGTTTCGGATTATTTCAATTTTTTTTGAATTTTCCTATTTTTGGATTTTTGATTTGTTTGACAGTTTCCCCTCTAATCTCTAATCACCACCCCTATGTCATGTCAAAGTATATACTCGTGGTCCCACTTCCCGGCCGGTCACCCATCCTTACACTACTCCACCCTTAGCACGCTTAACTTCTCTATTCCTTCCCTACTAGCTTCCAAGACTGCGCTCGCGACTTCTTGATAATACTATGCTATGAATTGTATTAACCCCTTAGACTTTGATAACATATCATTTTACTTTTTTGAGTTCCAAATAATTTCAAAAATAAGTAATAATGATTAAGTAATAATAAGCATCAATGAATTTCAAATAATCTTTATGCAAAATTTAATTATTAATTTTAAAACTCAAAAAATTCAAAAAAAAACAAAAAATTCAAAAATCTTAAAAAATTCCAAAATAATCTGCAAACTTCAAAATAACTAAAAAGTGGAAGAAACAACTAAAGAAATTAAAAAAACCTTCAAAAAATCATTTTTTCTCATTTTTCTAACAAAAACTAAAATCTTCCTGCTTTCATATTTCCCTTTGGAATTTTGAGAAAGTAGAATTTGTGCAAACGGCCGTAGGCTATTGAAATCGGATGTAAAATTTTGTGTAGATAATTTTTCATATATTATACATTTTTTTTCGAGTCCGTATGCAAAAGTTAGAGCCGTTTGAATTTGGAACAACCTTTTTTTGCAAAAAAATTCAAAATTTAAAATTTCAAATTTTCCATAAAAGTTAGTTGCATGAGGTACATGCATGTCAAAGGATTTTGAAATTTGAAGTTTTTATCATTTTCGTTTATTTTTTTTAGACGTTTTTTCTACGCGGGGGGGAGGGGGGGGGGGTAGGCATGAGAGAAAATTGGGAGAGACCCTTTAGTCCGGGTTGGTAACACCAACCGGGACTAAAGGGTGGGGCTTTAGTCCCGGTTGGAGATACCAACCGGGACTAAAGGTCACTAACCCTTTAGTCCCGGTTCGTATCTCCAACCGGGACTAAAGGTCCCATTTGAACCGGGACTAAAGATTTCTGGCCCACATAGCCTTTTGAACCGGGACTAATGTGAGCATTAGTCCCGGATCAAAACACAACCGGGACTAGAGCTCAAATTCATCCTAGATATTAGGCCTGTTTTCTACTAGTGTAATTCAGGAGAAACAAGGTTGCATAATGAAGCAATTAAAGGAAAGTTTGCTAATATTACTTGGGAAAAAAAGGCATACCAGATCTGTAACATTGATTCATACACCAAATCGAAACTTAAAGAAGAAACATTTGACCATAGATTCACACACAAATCCGGATCTGAAATAAAAAGAATGACCATGGATGGGGGCGGGGGAAAGGAAAACGTTTAGAATCGGCCGACTGATCGGTGTCGCCGGATCGGTCGTGTTGCGTTGCGTCCGTGTCGCGTCAGTGCGATCTAGCTTGCCGCGGCAGTTGTTTTCTCGCGGTGGACTCGTCCCGCGCGCCCAGCTCGTTCAGGCTTCGATCCGATCCATCGTGTCCCGCTAAGGATCTCAGCGCGCGCTGCACCACCTGGTGTGCCACGCACGACGTTCTTTTTCAACATTTTTCATGTACATCGTTTGACTTATAGCTAGGCTCTCAACATACCGTCTTACACTCTTGATTGTGACGTCCAAGCATTAAAAAACACAAACGATTGTGGCTTCTAGGCTGAACCTGCATGCTAGCGTGCATGTTCTTCGTGGCCATGCTTGCTTTTTAATTTATTAAAAAAATATGAACGGAAAAGCTGTAATGTTGATTTGTTACTTTTTGCAATAATCAGTGGTATATTTGTTGAATTTGTCAAATTTGTTTGTTAAATGTCTTTTTTTAATTTGTTGTAAAAAAATGAATGGAAAAGTTGTAATGTTATTTTGTTGTAATTCAATTTTGTTGCAATTAAAATAAGGTTTTTGTTGTAATCATTTGAATTTTTATTAAAATTGTTGCATGCTTTGTTGCAAATAAATCTACAAAAAATTGTTGTTTGTGACCACTCAATTGTAACAATACTTTTTTAAAAATGTTGTAACTTTATTGTTGTAATAGTATATTTTTTTGTACGTGGGGCGTAAGTTTTTGTTGTAATACTAGGTATGACACAAATCTGCCCATTAAACCGATAAGATTAGGACCGCGGGTTGCTTTTTACAAAAAGCAAGGGACCAAAATATAAGTTTCAACACAAATCTGCCCTTATAATTGGACTGTGGGTTTGTTTCACAAAAACCGAGGGGCTAAATTGCAAAACTACATCCCGGCTTGTGTCGCCCGCCAGATCACGATCCGACGGCGCTGGTACGACCGATTTTTGGTCCCGGATCAAGCGACTGACGCCTAGCGCGACCCCGGGGGAAAACAGAGGAATCAAAAGGAAAACAAATCAAACACTCAATCCCGACGGCAGTCGCCGTCTCGTCTTCTCAACGCCATCGCCGGTCGCTGCGTCATCTCCCCGATCACGTTGCCGCTCACCGTCTCGTCTTCTCAACGCCGCAGCCGGTCGCCGTCTCGTCTTCTCAACGCCGGGCGCCGGTCGAGCTCGAGCCTGGCGGCCATGGACGGAACGGCCAAGCTCTGGTACCGGTTGTCAGTAGAGGAAGGAGAGGGGGGGATCGACGAGGTGTGGCGGCGCCTTGTACGGCTTCGTCGAGAAACAGAGAGCTGTGGTGGAGGGGGGCGGTGTGGATGGATAAGGAGACAGATTGTGTACCGTGTACACTTTGATCACTAGAGGGGAGTAAGATGTACAAAGTGCAAGGTGATAGATGGAAAAAGACAAGCACGGATCTCAGCACAACCACCATCGTTGGATAAGACCATAACGTCCATACATATGTGGAAAAACTGCGTTGGCCATGGTGCCCAAAGTTATTGATTTGCAGTTTCGAACTACATGACGGGCTGTGTCCTGTGGGAGGGTGCTCGATCTGTGACTGCGAAGGATACCTTCATGGAGGTTGAGACATGGTGGTTGTGGCCGTTTCAGCGCCGTCCGGCAGCTGCGCTGCTTGTCGAAATGCCCGATTGCCCGGACGAGCTTCTGCCGTGCAAGTGGGGTGGCACTGCGAAGCCCAAGAGCGGCATGGACGCTGATGTCGAGGTGCCAGTCTCAAGTCAGTGATCCTGCACGCATGAACGGAAATAGTTTCAGTGTTGTTTTGTCCATTCTATTTGGAGACAGCAATTGCAGGAGATGGTAGCATGGTTTTTGGTTTTTCTACATTGCAGCAGGGAGGTCGTACATTGCCGATGCAGGCTATAACCCATTTCAGGTGAGCCGATGATGTAGCCTAACCCAACTCATTTGGCCTCAGTTTGTCTCTCATATATACTGAATAGTGTGGATGAAAAGTTGCCTATACTCATCGTCATAGATCTTACATTTTGATCTTTTTTATCACTGATTCTTTCTTGGCCCAATACAAGGGAAGCTCCATTGCTAGGCGGAAAAGCTGATTAGGGGTATGCTGATGATGCAGGTACAACACCGAAGGAGCCAAAGGAGCAGATTAGACTTTATCCATGTCTGTTCACTGACGCTACCTCTCAAGCACTTCTTTTATATCACAGACAAGCACTTCTTTCATATCACAGAGACTATGTTTCCGTTCTTTCTAGGCATCATGCTTGTCCATCCCACATGTTTAATTACTGGCTTAATCTCTATCAGAATGTTGAATAGCAAGTGAAGTGTTTATTATCTTGCAGTTCACCATTAAAATATATGGAGTGTTCGTATTGGAAATTGACCAATCATTATGCTATATTTAGGAGTCGACTATAGTAGCCCAGCCTTGTGAACGTTGTCTTGTTGCATTTTTTTTTCAGATGTCATGCAGTAAAATAAGCCTTTTAACCAGACTTGTCAAATATATCGAAAGACCACTTTCTTACTTATGATATCAACACCAAAAGTTCATTCGAAAAGATTCCGCCAACTGTTGGCATCCATATTGTTATGGTCTTTCGTGTAAGCTAAATTCTTAAACTGAATTTCACGTCTGCTGCCACTGCTACAGCGTAGCCCATATTTAGCAATTTTAGGAGGTAACAGTTAAAGAAAGATGAGATCCAAAATACAGTATTTCGCATTATGGAGACGTGTTGTTGCACGTGCCTGCTAACTAGTAATATAAATAAGCAAGGCTGTGTGTATCATATTGATGTAGAAGCCAGGGGTTCAACCTCCATTTCGGTCAAGAATTCTTTTGCAGATTATTAGGTCTTGCTATGCGTATGTTATCTAGCAGCGAACATAGGGAAGAGAATTTTCTTTGTAAGTAGGAGAGAGGGAGATGAAAACAAAAACTATTCTATCAAGTGTGTCTTATCCTTTCAAACTAAAATTATTCTTCATGATAAATAACTTTAGTATGATAAAGAAGAAAAACTAATCCCAAACAAACATTAATAACTAATTCAAATCAAATAAGTCCAAAAAATATATTTTTAATATATATTATCAAATGGCAACAATAAATATGTAAATTCAAGCAAACATGGTAGCAAAGCATACCATCAATATAGTAAGTCTAACTATGCAAATGCGCTGGTAACCATTAAAAACAAGACATAGATACAAAATGCAATGATGCACGAATACACATCTTTAATGTAGATCCTCATGCATGAGGTTGGGTGAGATTCAAGGAGGGCCGGAGGGGAGCATCTGGGTGCTCATTCGATTTCCTACACAATATCCCAGATCATCGCACGGTCCCTTTCATCAAACTAGTATCGTAGCGGCAAGACACTAATCATAGCTTCTCGTTGGTAATCCAACGCCTGAGCATAGCGAAACATCTCTCTGGTTCGTACATGGGTGCAGTGTGTCCACCGTTCTGTAGCAGTGAGAAACATAATCGGATTAGATCGGCCAAACCCTTAACAGTACTATTACTTCCAAGGAGTCAAGAGGCAATTATTGACCCCAAGTGGTCGATACAACCTTTGTTCTATGTGTGAAGAAAAAGAATAACTAAAATAAAAGCACTGAATAAGGGAAATAATAAAATGGATTATGTTCTTTATTTGAAAAATGTCTCAAGCCAAAATAATGGTTTTAGCGGGCAGCAAGAAAGGAGGGGGCATTGGAGACTATTTTTTTGCCAATTGCACCCAACCCCATTGAGACGTCGAGAGTCAACCCAGTCGATCGGCTCACAAATGCTGCCGTATCCATCCCATTTCAAGGTTGCTGCATTAGCGACCACGTCTGAGTTGGTCTGTGACTTGTGGTGCAGCTGTTTCATCGGTGATCTCAACATTCGCTCCACAGATTAGCCACATGACACTAGTTTTACGCTACACTTTGTCCTCATTCGTGCATATGTGGGAAACTTCCCCAGAGGTCACCTGTCCCCAAATTACTCCGTGTAAGCCTAGGGTCACGATGTCGCATTTTTTCTAGAATTGATCCGCTGGAAACACACATATCGTCTGTTCCTATCATTTGATGGTAAAATGTGATCTTATTCTGATGTTGAGTTGGCCATGAGAGGTTGGTGGATGACTAACTCCTGTCATATATAGGTGGCGGCTCTACTGGTTTTGCGGTGGTAGGCATGTGCATCAAACACAATGCGTGTTTGGTCAAGCAAACAATAACAAAAATGGCAATGGCGGTTGATTTCCGGGGGGCACAATGGTATCAGTGGCCAGTGACCGTCGAGCCAATGGTGGCACCAACTGTAACGGTGGCAACTGTCACTGCGGTTTCAACAGTGGCAATGGTGGGGTGGATACACGGATGTGGGAGATGGTCTCCCTAATGATAGTTGTGATATAGTGGGAATGGTGGTACGTTATGGCAGTGGCTCGGTGGAGTGGTTGGCAGAGCATATTGAGGTAGTGGTGATTCTTTCCGCTACGGCTGGCAGTTCCGCCTAACCTGCCACAGTTTAAGCTCTATTTCTACCCTCGATCCTCTTGACCTTGTCGACCTACATACACTTAGCCTGGAATATTATCCTACCCTGGCATTGAGACTATCGTGTTGACCTAGTGGGATTGCACAACCTAGCTACGGGAGTCATCTTGAGGTCCAGAACCAGACACCCTCTCAAAGAGATCCACCGGTTCGAAAGAGAAGACTTGGATAGGAGGAAATGAAACTAGAACAGCCCATTGTGTGTTCATGGGACTCTCCTCGTGGAAAACAGGGACTCACACTGAGATGCAAGGCGACCTGTACCCACCAAAATCCGTATAAGGAGGACCCTAGGCTCTCAAGAAACCCTATACAATTCTAGGATTTAGAAGCGACACCGCCATCATAGTCAAGATCACCCACATGCTATAATTGATTTAGGGTTCTTGACCTTATTTCGACCATCAAGAAATCTCATCGAAATCATTTTGTGATCATAAATAGATATACATATTTTCTTACCTTTACAGTGGCGAACGTTAAGTTATTTGTATATGATATGGTGAATCTGCATATATGTTACATATCAAAATGTAAGTGAACCATCCAATGCAGTTTATATAAACTAATAATGAGAAAATAACTACGAAGAAACTAGTAAATTCATGATTCTTATGTTTAAGTTCTCACCCAGCAGGCTGTCCATCTAGATACCAAGCCCTCCAGTCATCCACAATGGGGAAGTTGAGTGATCTCACCCAATACTGTGTACTCAGAAATGGTACAACAGCGTCATGGTCACCACTGTTGAGAAAAGAGAGAGATGAGGATATAATACTATAGCTTTTTAACTACATATATACTTGGTGATATGTGTGAGGAGCCTCTTCAGTTTTGTTGCTGTATACTAAAATTCAGTTAAAGTACGGTTCTTCAACCCATATGAAGCTTCCGAATAATCCCAATATCCAAAAAACACAGTTATTTAAGTCTCTGGCTTGTAGAGGTAACATCACACATTTTCAGATTTATTCTAACATGTAAATTTTGAGCATAGCTGTATATACCTATATATCAAGGCACGGTAACCTTTTGTCGTAATATTACGATGATACTTTATGCTGCTCTGTATATCCTGCGAAAAAGGAGGTAGAATTCCATCCTGGCACCTCACCCATTCATCGATACTCCCCTAAATTGTAGGGGCATAGTAATATAAAAATGTAGAGCGTTAAACATCATTATTTTTTAAAAAATCTTCTCGAGTAGTAAATTAGTAGTTACCTTCTTGATTCCAAGGGTCTCCTTTGTGATGTTGTTGTTAACCCAGAAATATATGAGGTACATATTATAGTACTGTAGATGGAATAAAATAAGAAACATGATTAGGGAATAATTATCAATTATCTAATGTCAATATGTATAACCACTAATCGGTGAAGATACACTGGTTTCTGTAATAGGAACGCGCGCCAATTTTTCTTTTCCTTATTTGAGCAAATTTACAACTTTGGTTCTAAGATGTGACATGCCCAATGGCTAACTCACACATGTCTTATCCAACCATGAAAACTCATAATGACTTAGGTCTCGTGTGTAGTGGGACAGCATCTAAAATGCACATGTGTTTCCTGACTTCAACCATGAAAACATATGAATCATTTGCCTGTCTTATCCAAACATGAAGGCTTGCGCGGACGGGCAGATGCCCGCTGCTGTAGCGGCTGCGATTCTGGCCTGTGGATGGGGCATAGGTGACATGTGCACTTGCTGGCGACAAGCAAGGAGCACGAGGGCATTTTTCTGTAGAAACATGAATGTCTCGACGTGATTTCAAGAGTAATATTGTGGCCTCGTCTGACTCTGTGGGGGGGGGGGGGGGGCATGGAGGGACAAAATTTTGGCAGAGAGTTTTGTCCACCTGGCAGAACAATGAATCTATGCCATTTATTTGAGCGGCAGACCATTGATACAACATGGATTATTCGATGCGATTTTTTATTAGATCGGATGCTCCTGGTTAATCTGTGTACAGTAATTGGTGTGGATTTACATCTCGTTTGGATGCAAAAAAAATCAGCTAGGAAATAGGAATTCTGGAATTCGGGCCCAATTCCATCGTTTGGAAGGGCATGGAAACTGGGTCTGGAATTCGGCTCCAATTCCCCGAGTAGCGTCCGAATTCCATCGCTAGGCGTGCTTCCTTTTCGACCCCGTACCATCCAAATTATCTTGGAAACAAAGTGGTACCGCTTCGTTCTTGGTTCCTTCGTCTCACTCGCACGAGAGCTCCACGGCAGGCTCCGCCTACAACCTCCCTCTCCTCCGCCCTTCCTCCTCTCTCGTCTCCACCAGACGACTATTCTCCCTCCCTCGTCCCTCTTCTCAGCCAGACTGCGCCCATCTCGTCCTCTCCCATCCTCTCTACATGCCCTAATCCTAGCTAGTTGGGTGCACATTGGTGGGTGGTCTGTAGAGTGGCAATGGTTTGAATCACTGGCTACAAGAATCCAAGCTGTCGCTGCCGATCGACTGTTACTTGCCAGGCTTCATCACCATGGCCGTCTTTATTATTACGCGAAAGCGACCAAGTCTGTTCGGTCCGTCCATGAAAATCTCTTGAAGACCTTGGATTCAAGCTAGATATTATATCACACGCACAACAGATATGGAAGATTCGGATGCATATTCGCCAGATTCTGCCAAAATGAGTACCGTAAACGTATATATGGTGCCCTCCCTACGGGCTCTCACGTAAATTAGAATTTACCGACCGTCAGATCGTGCTACCAGCGAATCTCGGCCGTTTATTTTTTTTACTGTTTGGTACTATATAAATCAGCCCCCACGGTGGAAAACCCTAGCCGCCAGGCACCCGCATGACTACGCTCCCCTCCTCCTTCTCTCGCTCACGCCGCCGCCACAGGCTCGCGCGCCTCCTCCTCCTTCCTCCCCGCTCCCCCACAGCGCCTCTCCGGCGAGCCGCCGCCCACGTGGACGGCGCGAGGAGGCGGCGGGCGTCTGGCGCAGAGACGGCGCGGGGACGACGCGGCGACGGCGTGGGGATGAGGCGCCAGCGTGGGGCGGCAGCGAGCCCACAGCGGCACGGGGATGAGCCCCGCCCTGTCTTCTCCTCTCCCTCTCCCGTCTGGCCCCTCTCTCTCTAAACAACCAACAGTAAGGAGGCAGAGGAGGCGCACGCGGGGCTGGAGGCACCCCTTTCCCTCTCCCGTTTCACCCCCTCCCTCCCCCCTCTCTCTCTCTCACGCTATCTCTCTCTCTAAGCAGCCAGCATCGAGGAGGCAGATATTGTGCACGCGAGGAGCAGCGGCGGCGCCCAGGAGTCCCCATGGAGCAGCCAGGAGGGCAAGCAATGAGCACCACCAACATGGTGAGTTTTTCCTTTTCCCGATTGATTTTTCTTAGCCCCATTTTCCCTAGACTTCGTCTTCTATCGTGCAACCAATATTGTTGGTGATTCGTATGAAGGGGGTGAAGAAGGGGTGAGGGAGTTGGAAGAGGATGCAAGGGATGACCACAGATCTGCTCCAACAGCTCTGAAAGTGTTCTGGTATGATTTTTTGGGTAGATTTTCGAATGGAAAAAAATGTTGAGTGATCTAAAGGTTTTATTGATTAACCTGCAAGTAATTACTCATGTCTTTGATACAATTGTCAATATGAGTTTCTTTCTCTCATCTGATTATTCTCTGAAAAGAAGAACTTAGAATTACTTTGTCAATGGTAGAATGTCAATTTTCTATCATTTGGTAGCATGAAGTAAATCAGTCATGGAATCTTTGTAGATACTCTTTGTTTGTGGGGAAGTTTTCTTTTAATTGTAGCCTCAGCGGCACAGCGACAAGCTCGACCAGGTGGCAGGCTAGAGCTAGCCGAGCACCGTCGAGGTGAGTGCGACATCGCCTGGGAGCCTCCGTGGCGAGGATGCCCAGGCTGGAGCCCAAGAAGGTGCTACTCATCAGGTGCTCCCCTTACTAGAGGCCGCCAACGCTGCAGCAGGTGCCGCCGAAGCCACAGCCTGGTTGTCGAATCTCTTTGCCATCGGGTCAGAAGAGAAGTTGGTCGTCCTCCATCGCTGGTTGATATGGTAATTTCTCCCCTTTCTCTTTTATTGTTGCCGTTCCGGTACATTTTGTAGTCGATACATGCCGTGGGTTTGGCCTCTGTTTCATGTGTGCCCTTGCAATGTTTATCAGGTTCTGCAAATCTTTTTCATTATTTGACTTCAAATATTATAGACTGTGTGTGCCGTAGATTGATACTACATAAGCATAGCTAGGGGCCATTGATGCCATGGAAGTAGGACACGTAACCTTTAGTTAGGATTATTTTTAGTCTTTCCCTATCCTACAAGCAGCTGTGGTGTTTAATCCATAATTTCTCATATTTTCTTGTGTAGATGATTTTGCATCTATGTCTGTAATGTGTACGATGAAAATCCAAGCAGGCTGCAAAGGAGGATTAATTATTTTTTACGCTCTGCTATTTTTCTCAGTAATTATTTTCTTCTAAAATTTTGCTGCAGTCAAGGACTACTTACCTATACAATATCTCTGTTATGTGCAGGTTTCAGGGTCAGGGTTCTCTACTAAATATGATGGAATAAGATGAGGTATGTATTTAGTTTGCCGCAGGTTTCAGAGTTGCCCTTACATTCTCTACCTTTATCTCCCACTGTTAATTAACCTCTCTTTGCCTATTCTGCTAGGAACTAACTAGGGCAATATTTTACCACTGATTTGGTGTTTTGTTGGAGCACCGAACCAATTTGCAGTTTCTAGCTCCCTCTGTGTGAACCTAATTCATTCCTAGCTTGTGCTGCTCTGAACTGGGTCAGTAGGTTCAGCTAGAGGAAGTATTGTAGCTGATGCCTTAGGACACTAATATTTGTCTCAAATCCTGGGTCATCATGTTTATAATTTCGAATTGTTCTCTAAATTTAAGTTGTAGAATATGGTCCAGGTTTTCCATAGAGTATAAAATTATGAGATTTGGTTGGACTGTTAAGTCGCAGCGGTCAGTTCAGTGTACTGTCTAGAACTGGAATTTTACCGTACACAGTCAGCTTTTGTTCAGTTTTTCCTGTCCAAAACTGAATTCTTGCATTGTATTTATTATATGTATACCTCTACCAAATTAACTCTATTCAGACTTCTAGGTGAAGTCTAAAATTGTTCTTTGGTTTCTAGCTAGCCGTTATGGTATGGTTGGGCGTGCTTGTGTTTAGGAGGCAAACTGTGAAGGTGTGTATTCAGGCTTTTATCCATAATCTGAGGAGAACTATCATGTGATGTTCAATGATAGGTGTGCCACCATTAAATTGATAAAGCGAGTCTGCTTGGGTGTTCAAGCGAGTCTGTTATAGCATTTTTTATTTTGTTTCAGTGGAACGGTTACTTCTCAGTACAGTCTTCTTGGAATCTATGTACATGGGATGTATTATTTCTTTATTGGAAGCCCCCAAAAGTATTGAGTCATCAATGCTACATAGGGGTATTGGCTTATCAGGTCTGTAGGCAATTAGCAAGTTGTAGTGCCAACATGGTCACTGAATTTAAAAGGAGTCCTTGTGCAAAGTACAAATAACTGTATGGACTCTGAGCAGGTACAGATTTGCAGTGAACTAAATCAAAACCCCAAAATTTATTTGTCTCACTGCAGATAATGATTCTCAGATTTATAAACCTTGCTGCAGTCAGTTTTGTACAGATTCAGCCTTTGTATTCAAATAGCTCAGGTTGCGACTATAGGGTTTCTCCAATAATGTTATAATTTAAAACCAATACATGTTGTAAATTTTGTACAGGTTTGTCGAGAGATGGACGAGTTCATGGAGACAGGGAGTGGCATTATTAACTCACAGCGCGCTTGCTGCTGGGGAAAGCACATGGCATGGTGCCGTAAGCGTTTGGTGATAACAACCGTGAGCCATAGTAAGCTTGTTCCACTCGGCTCCAATCTGTCTACTCGGTTTCTTCTACTACTGCATGATATCTGCTATCTTATTGCTATAAACTGAAATTATTCGTGTAAATGTTGTCATGTATCTTGGCATAATTATAACTAAAAAATTAGCATATTGTGACTTGAATATTCAGAAACTACTGAAGATTGTGTGCTTCTCCTTTTATGAATCAGGCTACATGGTTCAGGGTATAAATTATTACAACATGAACATAAATAGATGAGAGGATGTCAAAGCTGCATATGTATGGTGTTCCTGTGGGGTGTTAAAGGATTTTTTCTACCTTATAATTGGGTACCATTGGTCACTTCCACTAAAAGCGCTTAGGTTGTTAAATAACACTAAGAAGTAGTGCCTACCTGATCATCATGGCATGCAGGCTCAAATGTTCCATTTGTGCTGCCACTTCAGTTGGATTATAACACTTTGATGCAACACAACCACATGAGAATAAATGGGATATTTTTGGTTTACAAGTCATACAGATATATCCATTTATAATGATTTCATGATGAATCTTCTGTGCACTAACTAATAATCTCATCCATGCACGAATGAATATAACCTCAAACCGAATTTGAGAATATAAGAATATTTTAAAAAGAACACAGATATTAGCCATGTTAAGATGCTGGTGTCATACTTCCAAATTTTTTATGACATAGAGCAAGAAATGGTATTATCATACATATTCATAGGCTTTTCCCTGTCACTCAAATTTTACAGCTTTTCTACTAAATACTTCCATAATATTTCTGCTAGATTTAGATATAACCTGGAGTGATACTCATGGCTGGAATGGGTTCATTTATAGCTAATCATTGAGAATTTTGCTGCTATATATTTTTTATTTGTTGCCTTTCCTTTCTTTATAGTCAGCCAGTTAGCCGGTATTTGCTTTGGGTCATAGTGCAATCTTTCTAGACCATTTAGGACTACCCAGTTTCTAATATGCTATTAATGTTTGATATCATGTAATTTCAGGTACAAATTTTGGAGGAAATCAAACTTGCTTATATTGAAGAAAGTTGAGCTACATTTCCCTCCTTAAATGTCTCAAGTCACGGGCAGACTTGATTTTTATTTCCTCGCTACAGGTTAGGAACTGTCAACCCCTTGCTATATGTCTTAATCACAGATAACCCATGAGAGATAATTAGGACACTCAATTCTTGCAAATTGTATTTATGAGCTGTCAGTTATGACAATGGAACCCATGGCAGATACTACCTCCATGCCGGATTATTAGGCAAATCTATATTTTAAGACAAACTTTAACCATTAATTTTAGTCAATAAAATATGAGATATTTGATATAAAATTTATATCATTGGAAAGTTCTTTTGAATATGAATCCAATGATATAATTTTTATATAATATATCTTATATTTTCTTAACTAAAATTAAAGGTCAAAATTTGTCTCGAAGTACGTAATTGCCCTATAATCCGGTATGGAGGGAGTAATTAGGACACTCAATTCTTGGAAATTGTATTTATGAGCTGTCAGTTATGACAATGGAATCCCAACCTGAGGCATGTAACGAGCTAGGACATGATGGTGTGAGGGGAAAATAAAATTTCACATTGCATAGTGCATACTAATTTTTATGATAGGGAATAATAAAATCCAGTGACGAGCATCTTATCATATTGAACATAATTTAGCGTTCTATTTTGTACTGTTTCTCTGATTTTCCTAACATTTAACTGTTGGTTGATTCATGCAAAGACCCCAAGTGGTCCGACCCTTCTCCGGACCCGTGCAAAGTGGGAGTTTCACGCACCGGGCTACCTTAACTATTGGTTGATTCATCTTTTCATTTGCAGCGCTGTTGGATTTTGGTTTGTAGGAAGGTGTTGTGTCCTATAAAGACCATGCTGCGAGAATGCTCATAGGCAGTTCATGCATATTTTGTTTTCGATGACCCTTCCCTTGCTTCTGTACTTTGTAGTGGAACAATATTCAGAAAAGTGATAGATCAATTCCCCCTCATTGTCCTTTTATATCGTGAATTTACATATGGTGTTATTTTAGTCTTAAGAAGTTTAAATTCGTAAAAAAAACAAAACTGCAACGTTCACATTAACCATTTCATGGGATACGACATCGATAAATATAAACCTCTATACTATCAACACGTCTTTTGAATTTGTTCATACTGCAATTAAATTATAATCTTATTTAAAATCTCCTATCAAGTATGAGCCATGTAAATATCAATCGCTCACATTTGGTAAAAGATAAAATATGTATTATTACTTTTTCTTACTTATAATTATTAAAAAAAGTTAAATTTAACGGGATCGTGCGCCAAGGCGCACCCTTAAATCTAGTATGATAGCTACTGGTGTGGTGCGGCAGTACTGGTTTTTTGCTTACGTGGCCGTCGTCTCGTCTCAGTCGTATCCTATAGTGAGTCGGCTCGTGCAGAAGGGCAGATGCCTGCTGCTGTAGCTGCTGTGATTCTGGCCTAGATGGGGCATAGGTAACATGTGCAGTTGCTGGTGACGAGCAAGGAGCACGGGGCATTTTTCTGTAGAAACATGAAAGTCTCGGCGTGATTTTAGGAATCAAATCATGGCCTCTTCGGACTCTATGGGGGATGTGGGGCGACGTAATTTTGGCAAAGAGTTTTGTCCACCTGGTAGAACAATGAATCTATGTCATTTATTTGAGTGGCAGACCATTGATGCAACATGGATTATTGGATGTGATTTTTTTATTGGATAGGATGCTCCTTGTTAATCCATGTACAGTAATTAGTGCGGCTTTACAACTCGTTTGGATGCACAAAATTAGGCTAGGAAATAGCAATTCTGGAATTTGGGCCCGAATTCCATCGTTCAGAGGGGCATGAAAATTGGGCCTGGAATTCGGCTCAAATTCCCCGAGTAGCGCCCGAATTCTATCGCTAGGCATGTCTTGTTTCTGACCCATTACATCCGAATTAGCCTGGAAAATAAGCGATACCGCATTTCGATCTTGGGACCTTCATCACGCTCGTGCAAGAGCTCCACGGCGGCGGGCGGGACAGGTGAGGCTTTGCCTGCGATAACCCTCTCCTCCCTCCTATCTCGTCTCCGCCAGGCGGCCGTTTTCCTCCCTCGTCCCTCCTCTCCGCCAGCCTGTGCCCATCCATGTCCTCTCCCGTCTTCTTTGAGCCCTAACCCTAGTAGAGCAGCGATGATTCGAATCACTAGTTGCAAGAATCCAAGCTGTCGGTGTCGATCAACCATTTCTTGGGAGGTTTGATTTCCATGGTTGTCTTTATTATTACGCAAAAGCGACCAAGTCTGTTCGGTCCGGCCATGGAAATATCTTCAAGACCTAGGTTTCAAGCTAGATATCGTATCACACACACAATAGATATTCAGATGCATATTCGCCAGCTGCAAAATTAGGAGATCTGATAGCTGCTAGTGCATTGCGGCAGTACTGGGTTTTTGCTTATCCGGCCGTAGTCTCGTCTCAATCGTATCCTACAGTGAGCCGGCTCGCACAAAAGGGTAGATGCATGCTGCCGTCGCGACTGCGATTCTGGCCTGGATGGGGCATAGGCGATCGGTGCAATTGCTGGCGACGAGCAAGGTGCATGAGGGCATTTTTCTGTTGGAACATGAAAGTCTCGGCGTGATTTCAGGAAAAGATCATGGCGTAGTCAGACTCTGTTGGGGAGGTGGAACGACAAAAATTTGGCAAACTTTTGTCCACCTAGGAGAACAATGAATCTATGTCATTTATTGGAGTGGCATACCATTGATGCAACATGGATTATTGGATGTGATTTTTATTAGATCGGATGCTCCTGGTTAATCCATGTACAGTAATTGGTGTGGCTTTACACCTCGTTTGGATGCACAGAATTGGACTAGGAAATAGGCATTCTGGAATTCAGGCCTGAATTCCATCGTTTGGAGGGGCATGGAAATTGGGCCTGGAAGTCGGCCCCAATACCCCGAGTAGCACCCGAATTCCATCGCTAGGCGTGCCTCATTTCCGACCCTATACCAGCCGAATTAGCCTGGAAACGAAGCGATACTGCTTGGTTTTTGGCTCCTTCGTCTCACTCGCGCGAGATATTGTTGTATTGTTATGTCATTTTTGAGTGATCTCTTGTTAATGACAATGGTGATATAGTTCGTTTTGATGGTTGCATACATGTTGTTATCTTTTATGATGATCTTATGTACTGATGTATGAGTGCACACATATGTTGGGGGATTGCATAAGATTGTCACTGTTGTATTGACTTGGAGGAGGGCTGGGGTATAACAGAAACAGTTGCCCAAATTTTAGCTCAATACATATAGGGTGATAAAGTAAAGGGGACCATAGAGCTTTCAGCGGTGGTTGGACTTTTAGTCTTAATATTCTCTTGTTGTTCATCATTACGAGTCCTCGAGATCAATCACTAAGGGTGTAATTGCACGATATTAATTGAATACACCTATTTATGACTCCTCTGTAGAAGAAACATAGACTTATCTTATTTATTGCTTATGCGATGGTTAGGATTGTCCTTAAATAATTCCTTGATTGTGCACAATAGTGGCCTGCAGGTTTTAATCATTAAGTTCTTAACTAGAGAGCCGTGTCGAAGCAGAACTACTTAAAGAACACATGCGTATTGCTTTTGTAGGGTTTTGGGCTTCACTAATTGTGAAAACCATGATGAATGAAATAGCTATTTGTCTTGAACAATTTCTTCCATCATTCACCACTTCCACACTCCTTCCCACACTTTTAGTTATAGCTTTGTTGTTTTAATTTTGTAGTTTTAGCTTTCTAGTTTAGTAGTGTTTTCTAGCTTTGCTTCCTTAATTTAGTTTCTTTGCATAATCGGTCGTATAAGACGGTTATAGGATCATAGAGAATAGGTTTACCTTCATATCCTCATGGGTTTGACACTCAATACTTATCGAAAGGAACTACGTACACTAATCTCCTACATCTATGGGTTATCAAGATACTTTTTTGGCGCCATTGCCGGGAGAATAGCCCTAAGCTTCTATTTCTCGTATGTATTTTTCTTTCCTAGATTCTAGCAGTTTTGTTTTAAGAAAAAGAATATTGGAGAAAGTAAATGAAGAAGTTAAGTAGTGGAGAAGTTACGGTCAACCTTGAAAATGTGTGTTCATGTCAATGGAACCATTGCAAAACCGTCATCATTAAAACTTTTATCCAATCAAAAACGAAAAGAGTGTTTTTAGTGTTTGTTTGTTGTAAAGTAAAGTGGTTTCCTAATAATTAGTGGAGCTTGCATCTTGGGTGAAACTATAATTACTATCCGTTTGGAGAACTAACCTTTTTGCAGGAACTAAAAGAATCATGGAGATGAAATTATTTCTTTTCTTTGGAATAAACATGATATGATGAGAAATAATAATAATGCAAGAACTAGCAAAACCACAAGCTTAGAGATGCTCCCGCATCCCCTTCTTGTTTCAAGTAATTTCAGATTTCTAATTCCCAACTCATGTTTAATTTTGGCATCATGATTATTGTGTGGATATTGGAAATCATCTCTTAGATTTTTAAAATAAAGTGTGAATCCTTACCCATTTGGATACAAAAGATAAACAAATTCGCGAGTTGTTATTTCTTGCATGCTGCTATTACAAGAAAATTATAAAAAACTCTGTAGCTCAGAATTGAGTGATTCTTGTTGGGTTGGATTAGAATTTTTGTCCTATGTAAATAATACCAACAGAAATTATTTATTGAATTTTTTAAGCTTATTAAGATGTTATATACTTTATCAACTCTCTGTATATGAGAAGACAAATTTATTTGGGTGTTCTCTTGATGGCAAGATCCATATCTTTATATGCACTTACAATTAACCCCGCACAAAAGCGTGGAAGAAATTTTTGTAGTGAAGTTTTTTCACAAAGAATGAAGCAAAGTTAAACCAAGGTGTATCTAAGGATGGTGAAGACCATAATCTTGGGATGCCCAAGGCACCCTTCTACATCAACATAAATCTAGGTTTGCAAATCTTCAAAAAAAAAGTAATATGAAATTTTTATACAAGCTTGGAGCGTCTAATTTTTAGTTTTAGCTATAGTAGCATCTATAGTCGGCCAATAAAACTTTTCAGTATGTGTGTCATAGATATATCTTGAAACTACTAGAAGAAAGGAGAAAAAGAAGTAGTTGATTGCAGAAGTTTAGACAAAGAAAGTACATGGCCACATGAAATATTGGTATGATTGCAATTACTTTCACGGTATAAGTATATTATTGATTGAGCTATGGAGCTTTGCAATTGTTTTCTTTTAGTTTTGGTTGATAATATTCTTATTGTCATGAGTCCTTTTAATGATTTTTGCACATGAGAGAGTAATTATGTTGATGGACAATATTGCATATTTTTAGCAATCAAACTTCTTTCTTTGCTAGACTTTCAAAAAAAGTTATAAGCGTGTGCTTATGCAAGCCAAACTCCTTTAATACCAAGTTATGCCTTGAGTGTTCACTATATTACCCTACCTAGTACCAAAGTATGTGTGCATGATTCTATGGACTTTAGGATCCAGTTATAGCTTTATGTCTACTTCATTTCTGTAGAGATGATATTAGATGTTGTAGTTCTCCATGCTAAAAAAATTGAGACTCCGGCGAGCAACGACTCGGTGCTTGTTATTTAATTTTTTATATTAGTGATACAAGGCAACTTGTAAGCGATTCCCAGTCCCAAAATAAGAAAAAATAGCACTCCTCCAAAAATGTCAAAATTTGGTGGAACCTAAAAAATTCGGTTAGCCATGAAATGTGAAAGAAAACAATGGGAGAAGTGCCAAAGTTTTAAAGAAAGAGAAAAATTATGAGAACCACTTCTTAAGTAACTTGATTTAGCATGGATTTATAAGTTTACTATTTGTTTCTACTTGTACATAGATGTGTCCACAAACTAGAAGTAATCTCTAGCCTCTAGACTTGTGTATCATGTTTAAACATTACTATCTCGAAGAGGAGAATATCCATCACCACCTGAGTCAAAAGAAAGCAAAATCTTTAAAATTCTATTCTTGACCAATTTAAGAACCACATCTACACTAAATTTGCACAATATTTGCCTCATTTTTATCAGCATGGTTTCTGTTTTTTTGTGCAAGATTTATTATTGCTCTTACGTGTAATGCTGAATGTTATGAACTATTACTTGATGATAAATTGTTGCTCAGCTCTATTATTTTTTTATTGAATTTCTTATGCCTCGGAGCGCAGAAATCATAACTTGTAGTATGCATTCATTTGTGAGTTAATAAACAAAAAGGTTATATCGTTTTGTTGCCTTCTTTCTTGAGGATGAGCAAAGGTTAAGATTGAAGATGTTGATGCATGTAAAATGCATACATAATTTTTACTATTAAATTAGAGTTGGTGGTGAAGGCACTTTCTATACATCTTTTGATTTCCAATTCTACTCCTAACAAAAAAATATCTACTTGCAATCACGGACATGCGCTAATTACAGTATCAAATCACGGTATCAAATCATAATTAATACAAAAATCAATGATAATCAATACTCCCTCCGTTTCTATGAGGAAAACGTATATTTTTTCAGTTTTTAATCAAAGAAGAATGCGCAGGGTGCCTATTAGCCATGCCAAATCGTGGATCACTTAATGCCCATCGCTAGATTGAAGGAAAATCACTTAATTACACCCACCAATCAAGGAATTAGACAGGTAAAAATTTCTTTATTATGTCGCATCCTGCAATTTGCAAACCTCATTCCCTCTCCTTTGTTTGCCGTCCTAGGTAAATTAGTACTACCGACTGTCGTGTTTCTCACTTCCCAGCCTCGCACCTTCCCCCGCCGCCGACTCTGCCTCGATCTGCCCAGCCTTGCCGCCTTCGCCTCCACGTCCCCCCATATCTTCTCACACCTGCCTCTTTGTGGTGCTGTCTTCCACCCAAAAGTGATGGAGGAAGTCTATATAGGTCCCTGCTTTGCTGCCACAGTCGATTGAGAGCCGGGAGGTCCTGGAGGAGGCGGAGAAGGAGATCGATAGGGAAGATGAGAGGATGGGGAGATGCCGAAGAGGAGAGGCCCTGTAGGCATAGGCGGATCGGTGCCACTCGTAGTGGTTCTGATTTGATGCTCATCGGAGTTCCTGAGTCGATGCTCGTCGGAGCAGCTCGCAGCGGTGCCGCTCTCCTCACCTCATTCATCCCGCCAACCTATATGCCGTCTCCGTTGGCTTGCACTTTGAACATGTTAGTAGTAGTTAACAACAGATATCTCACATAGCAATCTCAATCTTCCTGTTTCCTTCTATTGTATATTTCCCCTCCCCAAGGTACATGCCTCTCTCATTCCTTAATTTTACTGTCACTTATTTGTTTGCTAAATTTATCCTCATGATATATTGACTGTGCTTTGGAATTTCACAATTTGTTGTGTCTCTGAACTTGTGTTTGGATTCTTTCCATGTCATGCTGATATAATTGGTTGACCTTTTAATGTCCTGTAGGTGAGCGCATAGATTGTGTGGGAGCTTATATTGTTGGTAGAGATGATTTGATTGAATAAATAACAATATTATTCATGGGGCTTCACAAGGAGTGACATGATCGGTTTTACATGTAGTATCTTGTCCACTCGACATGCGATTCTGACACCACAGTGACAGTGACCATTATTGGTGTTCATGGATGCTACAAGTATCAATCGACCTTTTATCCATCATTCAAAAGTATTTGAAGGACAGTATATCTCTCAAATTATGCAACTCCTCTATTCAGGCTGTGTGCATGGCGGCAATAAGGAAGGTAGCTGACGGAGTGTTTGTCTCGCACCTCACATGCCCGATCTGCCTCGAATTCGCCTGCTTGCCTTGCCCCATTAGTGGATCTACAGGTTAAATTATTCATTTCTTCCTTTATGGTTGGTGTTCAGTTTGTGCCTGGAGTAAATGTCCATGTATGCTTGCAGATAAGATGTCCTTATATTCATCTATTTGGTAATGGACTTTTATAGACTAAAGCTCAAAGTACTAATGCCCGATGGATATATAATACAATTTATTTCCTCTTTTCATAGGTTCCAACCCGTTGTTTAATCTTGTTGGTATTATGTGTGGTCAATTCGGTATACCCGTTGTTTCATTTTTTCTTAAATTATGTTTGTACCAGAGGGAGTACTATGTTTTATCAAAATATATACTTCAACTAAAGTGGAGTCATAATATGTTTTAAAATAAATGTAACGTCAGTATTATTTTATACATAGGTATTCTCACGTGTAACATGTAATATAAAAAAAAGGAACCATGGCAACACACGGGCATTCAGCTAGTCTTTGTAGTTTATTAGCTCATGTTTCCTATTATCTATAAATTTTATTATATTAATTGAGACTAACCTACTAATAGTTGTAAAAGCTCACAAATTCTTGTTTTATACTTTATTGTGTAGAATTTGCACGAATATAAAAAGTCCCCTGAAATTCGGAGTTTCTTAAAATCTGTCCCTGTAGAAAGGATTTTAAAGATGCCATGTTTCCGACTAGAATATGATGTCAAACCGAACAGTGTTCAACATAAAAGTTGTTGGAATTTTTCTCCTGATGCTGATTGATATAAAATTCGTCCAAAACATAGTCAGATACAACCTTGGCATCCTGATCTTTGAAGGGTACATAAGCAGTTTCGGAATTTCAAAAGTTGGTGACGTGATTAACTCAAGCTCTTGCCATATGAGGTTAATTTGGTAAAACCACGATTCCAATGAGTTAGATCCTCTTACAATATATATTGATAAAAAAAGCTACAAATTTGCCTCCCTCTTGGCTTCCATCTCTAATAAGGAGGGCTCATCTACAGCACAAAGAAGGTCCAAGGAAGAAGGATGAGAAGGAGGCGGTGCTCTGCTAGGTCGGCCGCCGCCCGACGCTTCCTCCTCATGGCCGATGCCTTCCTTTCATAGGGAGGCACATCTTCATCAATATTTATAGTACCTCTTCATCATCAGTACTGTAATCTCTTGGCAAACACGATGTTTGATACAATATATTATTTTCTCGTGATCTATTGTATCATTATGTCTAGTTTTCAGTGATTACTTGTTTATGGCGCTGGCGATATAGTTCATTTTGATGGTTGCATACATGTTATTATCTTCTATGATGGTGACGAAGGAATGACCCTCGGGTCCTCGATATTGGCCTACCTGGTTTCTGGCCCAGATGGGCATCCACCGAAGGGATGGCAAGGCCCATAAGCTCGGTCGACTGGCGCGGCCCAGGAGCAAGACTTGGCGTGTGATGCAAGGACTCGAAGAACAAGACCTAGCCGAATTAGGACTTTTCTAGGGTTTATTCAAACCGCCCTGATCTGTAGTTAACTTGGAGAGCAATCCTGAGACCCAACCTTCGCATATAAAAGGTTGGGAGGGAGATCCAAGAACCTCTCTAGACACTTTTTCCATCATCCACTCGAGCGCTCGAACCCTCGAGAGCTCCACACCTTCGGCTAGATCCAATCTACGCCACCGCTGTAAACACCACCGTTGTAATCTCCCAAGCAATAAAATCAGACAAGCAGGACGTAGGTCTTTACCCGCCAAGGGGGCTAAACCTGGGTAAAACCTGTGTTTTTCTGTGTCGTCTGATCGCCGCGAGTTCGCCGGATCCCTTGATCGCACTACGGTTCGAAAGCCCTCAAGCATAGGCATTGCCAGGGTCGAACCTTGTTGGATGGTCTTAGATATTAATGTATGAGTGCACACACATATGTTGGGGGATTGCACACAGAGCCTCTAGGGCAATGTGTTGTTGCAGATGCTGAGTGTAATTGGTATCTCTGCGATATTAATATATACTCTTTATCAAAAAAATGTTGGGGGGATTGCATAAGGTTGTCAATGTTAAATTGATTTGGAGGAGGGCTGGTCAATGATAGAAATATGTGCCCAAATTTAAGCTCAACATACATGGGTATAAAGCAAGGAGACCTTAGAGATTTTAGCGGTGGTTGAACTTTTTTGTCTTAATATTCTGTTGTTGTTCATTATTAACTGTCTTTGAGATCAATTACTAGGGGTGTAATTGTGCAGTATTAACTAGCTGCACCTTTTTATGCCTTCTCTCTAAAAAATATAGACTTATCTTATTTATAGCTTATGCGATAGTTAGGATTGTCTTTAAATAATTTCATGATTGCGCACGATAGTGACATGGGGGTTTTAATCACTAAGTTATTTACTAGAGAGTTGTGTCAAAGCGAAACTTAAAGAACTCATGCGTATGGCGTTTTAGGGTTTTAGGCTTTACTAATTGTGACAACCACGGCTAATGAAATAGCCATTTGTCTTCATCACGTCCTTCCAACAATCACCACTTCCACACACCTTTCTCGCACTTTTAGTTATAGCTTTTTTGTTTTAGTTTTGTAGTTTCAGCTTTCTAGTTTAGTAGTATTTCTAGCCTTGCTTTCTTAGTTTAGTTTCTTTGCATAATTGGTCGTATAAGAGGGTTATAGGACCGTAGAGAATAAAGATTTACCGTCAGCTCCTCATAGATTCGACACTTAATACTTATCGAAAGGTACTACACTGACCCCCTATACTTATGGGTTATCACACGCAGGGCTCCGCACGCGCGGGTAAAGGAAGACCGCTGCCAGCACACGTGGGCTTCGCCAAGCGAAGCTAGCCGGTGGCAGCAGGGATGGGGAGGAGGAGGGAGGGCAGGGAGGGGAGAGCTAGGGTTCACCCGCCCGGTCTCCCGTGGGGAGCAACACAGACAGGATCGAAACATTTTTCAGTCTTTCATCCAAGAATCAGTTCTCCATCCACACATCATGCTTCTTTCTGATTGGTCAAAGGAGGCATAGATCCTTGCTCCTTTTCTCTCTCACCACTCGTGGTGCCTTGTTCCCTTGCTCGCACGCGTGTGACACCGCCAACAATGCACGCATCCTCTATTTCTTCCTCGTTGCACGAGACGCCAGCCGTGTGTTCGTCTCATGCTTAGCTCTGGCAAGCGCCTCTCCGCCCGCATGCATGATGGCCGCCTCCAGTCACCCTAACCCGTAACTTGTCAATGCCCGCCCTCAAACTGGTCGATCTCTACTTCCTCGACCCCAAGCTCCTTCCCCATAGTTCCAACATCTCTAACACTTCTTCTTGATGCCTCCCATGTATTCGACAACTCGAATCGGCCTCCCATCCTTTCCTCTTACTTCGGCTAGCCTATCTTCTGCTATCCATTCATATCCCTCGCCTCCTCTGTCTTGGAAGGCCACCGTCGCTCGATGCTCCCTCTCCGCTTTGGCCAGCCAACCGGCATTAGACGACAACGACACACGTAGCCGACTGTAGCGTAACTGAATTTGACCTATTTTTGTTTTCTGAAATTTCTACTAGTGGCGTCTGCAAATAATAAGCACGCCATGCTACTACTAGTGTCGAAATCGACAAAACTGACCTCTATAACAAACTTCAGCACAAAATGAACCTAATCTGAAACTATTTCACAAAATAACCCTTCTTAGTAGCGCCCACACGGTCGGCGCTATTGTTAGTTGCATAGCACCTTGCTTCCCGGCACTATCCTCTGGACACATGGTACAGTACAGCAGGGCCCACATCCCGGCACCATAGCGTCGGCGCCTGGGGTGCTATGCCCTTGATGGGCCGGCTCAGCACCGCTGCGGCCGTGCGAGGTGGGAGTTTAGTCCCACCTCGGAACCTAAGGCTCTCGCGCACTAGCATATAAGCTGCGGTGTGAGAGATGCCCTGAGCTTCTCTCAACACACACACCCTGCAGTTGGCCCCCGTGCCCGCTACCTATCACTGCCCAGTGGGCCCGCATGCTGGGCGACCTGCTTGCTAGTAGGGCCCAACCCGAAAACCTGTGGCCCCAGCGGGTCAGGGCGGGCTTTTTTTCTCTGGGTCCGTGTGGGTCCCACGGTTAGGTAGCACCCTGGAGTCTGGCGCTATGCTACTGAGGGTAGCACCCGGACGACCGGCGCTATGCGTTGGTGTGAAACCTTATCGCAATGGCAACGTAGTCAGCCGCGTCAACGGAGGGCCGTCAACCGTTTCATGCCCAATGATTACAACTGAAATAAGAAGAAGATGGTTGTTGAGGAATCCGACAATGATGCGGGAAGTTCTGGCATGAGGACCATGGAAAGCTATTTGGAGGACGAGGAGGTAGATGAGGAGGAAGAAGAGGAGATAGACCGACAAGAAGGAGATGAGGCTGAGCCTCTCAGGAGGTTTCAGAGGCTTCGTAAAGGCAAATAGTTTCCTTTAGCATGACATTAGGTGATGTTGAACTTGTGTCACACGTTGTCAAACTTTTATTTCGTCGTTTGTGATGATGAACCTTGTATGCCTTTAGCACGACATTTTGTGATGGTGAACCTTTAGCTTATGTAACATTTTGTGATGATAAATTTTTGTTTGCTAGAATGCTGTCGAATTTTGTTTGGATAATATGATGTCGACTTTGTATGTTCAGTATGTGACCCCTAGTGCCCGGCGGTATGGTCTGTAACGCTAGTGGTAGTGCCCAGAAATTTCTAAGTGTCGGAACCATTTTGGTACTGCTTATTCCGTCATGAAATGACAGCGGTGCTATGGTCTGTAGCATAGCGCCGGACTCCAGAGTGCTGCCTAACTATGGGACCCACACAGACCCAAAGAAAAAAAAAAGCCTGCCATAACCAGTTGGGGCCATAGATTTTCAGGTTGGGCCCTACTAGCAAGCAGCTCCCCCAGCAGGCGGGCCCACCATAGGACAGTGATAGGTAGCGGACACGGGGGCTAGCTGCAAGGTGTGTGTGTTGAGGGGAGCTCAGGGCCTCTCTCACACCGCATCTTATATGCTAGTGCGCGAGCGCCTCAGAGGTGGGATTAAACTCCCACCTCGGTTAGCAACGCATGGCCGCAGCGGTGCTAGGCCGGCCCATTAAGGGCATAGCGCCCCAGGCGTCGGTGCTATGGTGCCAGTATGCAGGCCCCACTGTGCCATGTGTCCAGGAGGATAGCGCCGGGAAGCAAGGTGCTATACAACTAACCATAGCGCTGGCCGTGCGGGCGCTACTAAAAAGGGTTATTTTATGAAATAGTTTTAAATTAGATTCATTTTGTGCTGAAGTTTGCTACAGAGGTCAGTTTTGTCGATTTCAACACTACTAGTGGCGTGAGTGCCACGTGACGCGCGACTAACAACCAAATATCAGTAGTGTATATGAGACGTCACCGATATCAAATTCCAGTGGTGTGGCCCATACAAAAATGGTAGGCCGCCATGGCATATTTCCTACTAGTGTCCATGTTTTTTTTGTGTTGATGTGATGTGATAGAATGCTTGCCAAAATATATTTAAATTTACAAAATATATATGAGGTATGCATGGGAGTGTGCCATACATGCGGATGAGTTTTTGGTTAGTACCTGTACGTGTTGCTGCCAGCAGGCTGAAATTTAGCATTTTTTCATTCTAAAAACCATGATTAACAAGTAATAGTTAATACCCCTTGTGCTATCAACTCTATCCATACGGGATTTAGTTATGTCTCATGTGATACGGACCTGCGCAATCGCTAAGTTTTGGTGGCGTGTCTCATCATCAACAAACTTTTTGGTAGGCATTTGTCTAGGATGAGGGCTATTGTTATTGGTAATACACTGTCCATTGATGATCATGATGTCAATAACTTAATCCTACAGTCCCACATTTCATATATTAATTTCCTTTTCTATTTTGTTTTACATGTAGTGTTCACTCAAACCTCTTGTTCATAATCCTCCAGAATTAAACAGAGTTGGATGCATATGAAATTTGGCACGAGTGATGCATGCATGTCATCATCATCATGTGTTCTTCATATTTCTTAATTTTCACAGTCCCGGCCATGATGAATAAAAAAAGGACATTAGTAGGTGGTGAAAAAGGACATTAGGAGGTGGTGAAAATTTCAATGGACTTCATAAAGAAAGTCTGTGATAGGTGACTATGTAACCGTGTTACTCGCATATTATAATGCTCGGACTATAGGCTACTTGCACATACAAACAATGGAACTGCTTATCCCTTGATATGAACTTAATTTCAAGGATCCCATGGAACTTTCTAATTACCTATCAAGCCATAACATGGTAAATTAATTCTTCCTAATAAGGCAATCATATATAGGCATGTGGGTTGGAAAGTGAAGATTGTTAAGAACACTTGTCCTGCAATCAAGCAAGATACCATTCCTATAGTGTTAATAATACTAGGTCCTATTAGTTTGTTCCATCAATTTTCTGGGAAGTTTTTGGCATTATTAGAAAGCATTTTCAGTATGTATGTCTTTTGTACTCAATGATTTAGAATAATGTACCTCTGATTTGTTACATCTCTGTGATTGTTTTTATATCTACTGACACAACTTTATTTTTCAAAGTAAAGATAATTAAGGTAGACTTACATCGCAATCCAGTGCAAGCTCAGCAGGTGGATGTTTCCGTACTCCAGCTTCCTGCTGGATGAGGACCTTTCTTTTAATAATATCATCGTGAGGCCCGAGAGACGAATTACCACATTTTTTGAGCAAAATGTGTGGCTGCCAAATTTCTTCAAACAACTGCAGGGAAACATTATCAACCAATTTATTCATTACAAAGGTGACATATTATCTATTATGTGAGGCGTAATCATGTGTATAGTTGATCAACTTGATCTACTATGTTGTTAATACGATAGGAAAACGACTACTGAAACTTCATTGATTTATGATTAGACTATATCAAGGGTGTACATTCATCAAGATGAATTCGGTAGGCAACAGCACAAGACAACATAGTCTTGCTAAATTAGGACCTAACTCGTATTCATAGAAGCAAGATATATACCTTGATAAGATAACAAACATACTTAATCAGGTTTAGATGTACTGATTCAGTTTTAAAAAATAAATAAATTGAAAAGGAGAATCCATGTAACAAATGTACTCAATCAGGTTTAGACGTACTGATTCATTTAAAAAATAAATAGATCCAGAAGGAGACATAACGGTACCTAGTCTTGTTTATTCTTTATGACACTTTGCGAACATGTAAAAGGCTCAAACATGTATAAGGAATAATGCATTCAGATGTTTCTTTTTGTGAATTTACTATTATTCCAGGAGCATGAACTAAAAACAACATTATCAAATTTATATTCTTAAGGAATGGGACGGTTAGGTGTTAATCAATGTCTACATGATGCCCCCTAACAAAAGAGGACATCCCAAAGATTTTAGAAAGCTGAAAGTTCTAACACATGTATATATCCACCATGCTCACACATATTTCTAGCCAAAGTCCCATTTTTTTTACCCGTATTACAGAAATGGTGGTAATCTTGCTTTATCATATCACTGTCATTATATTTTATTCATAGGGAAAGTCATGTTTATTCTTTATGAAATTTTGCGGACATGTAAAAGGCTCAAACATGTATATAAGGAATGAAACATTCAGAATTTTTCTTTTTGTGATTTTTTTTACTATTAATCAGGGAGCAGGAACCAAAAAACGCCATTCTCTAGATCTATATTCTTAAGGAATGGGACGGTTGGGTGTTAATCAGTGTATGTAATGGTATGGTAGGATGTGTATATGTGCCCGCACTAATAAATGCAACAAGATTATCTCAGATAACTTAGTACTAGTACATGATCATATTTACACTGAGTTCAAAACCGATATATCCCTGCAGAAAAAGTTTATCTAATGTAGCATGGTTGTAATAGATTGACGCAGATACAAGGAATGGCGATGCATGTAAGTGAAACAAAGAAACTGCACTATGATGCGCATGTGCAATTGTAAAGTCTAGTTCAACACTGGCATGCCAATTGGTTGATGATCGACAGGATGGAAGAATACAAATACCGATTAAATTACTATCAGAAGACTATTATTTCCAGGGCTTCTTCATATCTCAACTAAATATGTAAGTTCACACCAAAATTATCGTGAGCGTTAACAAGTTTTAATTGTTATTTTGTAGTCTATTTTTTTGTGGGAGAAATAAAAGATGCTACTTGGACATGTAGAAATTAAAACTATATTGTTTAATATACATATTAGTCAAGAGAAATATAAACATATATATTTTTCATATTTTAGAGTAAGTAAACAATTTATTTTGATTTGATTAAATTATAACAATGCCAATAGATTCACACTACAAAGTTGTTTATCCGGAAATTAAAAACGAAAGAAAAAATGATAAATTAGTCTACACACATGATATAAAGAAATATAGATGTCAGAAGTGCATACTTTTAAAGGATATTTTATTTTTGCAAAAATGGTTAATTAGGGGAGTGGGGTACCCTAAGTAATGGCATATTGGGGACAAGAACTTTATCTGAATATAATAATTTACTATTATTCCTTGCCAAATTCATAAATTATAATTAAGAGGGCGAAAGTTCAGTCCATTGTATCCTTACTCTATTGAACTTGTCCAAAGCTTGAGCGCACAGCTTATTATCCATGTTGTCCTCCCCATTGCAGCGCTCCATAATCATCTTAATTGGATTGATCACATGCAAGTACATGGGCACTAAATTATCTAATTAAACAAAAATGAGGGACTATTTGCTATTTGAAATATGTAAAGGGAATCTTTAGTAATTTATTGCACATCAATAAATAGGTGACTAAGCAAGAACCGTGAACTTATCAACTAATCACCTCGTACAACTGATCTGAAATGATCCCCATTCCATGAAGATATGGCACCCTTAATTCATCATCAAAGGCTTCACCTGTTACTGGGTTGCCTACCACATAGCCCTGGAAATGTTTGACCATAAAATAAACTGCGGGTCTGACTGAGATTGCGGCATTTAAGTCATTCCTAATATCAGTACCATATTTTTGTGGATATTGTGTGAAGGATAGAGTACCTTAAGATTAACTATTGGTTTATGTCCAGCTTCAATATCTATAATAACATCAAAGTGTTAAAACATGAATATACTATCCACCTTCTAGAAACACCTGCAACATCAATTTTGTAGTGAAGGTGCTAAAAACCCGAACTACACACATAGTATACCTTCTGAGATCTTTTGCACAACAAGTGGTACGACCTTTCCAGCATAGGAGTCTCCACCGACATAGAAAGGATTTGCTATGTAATCTGGATGCTCGGTTAACCACTGGGTCAAACATGATGACACAATTAGTAAAAAAATTAAAATATTCAATGAAAAAAGTAAAAAAAAAAAATCCTTGATGTAAGTTTTAGATGATCTGGGAGGAGCCCGGAAACCACATATGTAGCTTGGGCAACATATAGCTCGTTGAAAAATTCAAAAACAATATTTAAAAGTTTCAAACAATTCTAAAAATAAATATTGATATAGGAAATGTTGGGTTCTATCAACAAGCAAAATTTTAAATCGAAATAAATTATATTCCAGGCTGTGGAAAATTAACAAAAATCTAACATATATTGTAGTGAACATTTTAACTTCTAAAACCTCAGAATCTGTTGAGTCTCAAATATAAGTTATTTTTGTAATAAAATTTTGCATTTTGCTCGAACACAACATTGGCTACATCCAGATATTTTTACAGAATTTTCTGATAGTATAATATTCCATTTTTGAATTTTGAAAAAATAGCTATGTGTAGACCAGGCTACAAAAGTCCATACTCGGGAGGAGCCTCCCTTATTCCATCTTATTTGAGATGTCACTTTACGGTACTCCCTCTATTTTTATTTAGTTCACGTTCTGGGTTTAGTCAAAGTTGAACTTTTTAAAATTTAACCAAGAATATAAAAAAGCATTAACATCCATTATATCAAATGCATATAATACAAAATATACTTAATGACGATCATAATAATATAAATTTTATATTATAGATGTTGACATATTTTTTGTTAATATCTAATCAAAATTTATAAAGTTTGACTTTAACTAAACCCAAAACGCAAACTAATTGCGAACGGAGGGAGTGAGTATACCAACAGTGTCTCAAGTACCAACAATGTTCTTGTTCCCAATAGCAATAGTGGCCCTTGCGGGTCGTGCATCCATCATCAACAATTAGTGAGCTAGCCTCATTATGTGATAAGGTGGGTGATGCACAACAATAGCGAAAATCCTAGTCTACATCAACATTGTAAATGTGATAAGGTGTGGGTGTCCCGGTCTTATCTGGGACGGTCCACTAGCCAATTATGCTCTGAGATTGGTGTCAGCCACCGATTCCATCTACATTGTAAAACTCACCTCTAAGTTACTGTCTGCTTGTTCTTAGATCCTGAAGCGATATCAAGAATCAGAGGGATACCATGAGCAACTACGTATGGTCCGATTGCCATGAATAAAGCATGCGATTCATCATGAATTTTTCTGGAATAGCAATATTTATATAAAGAAACAAATCAAGGGAGAATCGGATATGAAATTCAGATTCGGAATAAGAAAAACGTAGAAAAAAATGTGAGTATTCATCTGCCTGGAGGATCAGTTCGTGCTTGTTCCCATCTTGGGAAATCATATTGGTTTCCAGAAATAATAAGAGGAAAAAAGGGAACAACTGCTACAGATCTAAGATATGAAACATCCAATACAATTTCCATGATCCAATCTTCATGGAACAGATTGAGGTCTCCGTCGACCTTGAAGGTCTCGACGCGGAATCCTGGTTGGCCAGGACCTCCGCCGGCAATGGCTCGAGCAAGAGGAGGAGCCGGTCTTTGAGGATTTTGCCTTGCCGTGTACGGCGAGCCTAGATCCGTCGGAGGCATGGGTAGGGAGGAGACAGAGGTTGGGGAGAGAGCTGGAGCCGTGGAGGAGTCGAGGATGTTACGAAGTGTACATGTCCAGGTTGTTTCCCATAGAGGTGGGAAGGTGTACTAGGACAGGTGGTTTGTGCAAAATGTTCTTGCACGAATCATAGAACGTCTGTGGCCATCGGATAAACCCGGGACGCCCACGCCATTGACGAATCGCTGCGTTCCAACAATAGTTAGAGCAAACTGATGGTCAATTTTTTCTTAGTCTACATGCAAGCCTGAGCCATAGGAAGTACTAAGTCAAATTAGTCTACCTTTGATTTCGTTACAGGAAAAATAGTGACATGAAATTAGTACATCGTAAAACAGCATTTCAAGATGGATTAGTGTTCTAAATGTCACTACTTTTGTTTCTATGAAGGTGATTAAACCGAGAATTCTCTAACATTTTTTAAGGCCACCCTTTGAAATAGCAACCAGTTTTGTTACCTTGGTAACAAACTTCTTTAGGTGAGACGACGAGATTGAGTCTCCAACATCATATCCCTTAGGGTTCCGGGAGAAGGAGAAGCCGGCGCCGATGGGCGAATCGACGAACAAGATACTCGCGACCTTTGTCCATGAGTAGGGATTGTACTGCAGCCGTGGTATGGACCCATTGTAAGGCTCTATGACGAATTTCACCGGGCCTGCACATGTTGAGTATGTATATATGTATAGAACTAGAGAGTGAGCCGGCAGTAAAAATGCTTCTCGGGTACGGATGGAACAAGCTAACTACTGACCAATCTCGAACAGCAGGCCGCTGAGCGCGCTGCAGGGTCATGCCGTGGGTCGCCCTCGGACTCGATGAAGTAGTAGAAGAGCTCCGAGCCGTGTTCCTCGTCGACGGTGACGTATCTGCATCAATGGAAGGGTAGCCGTTTCAGGCTCAGCATAAACGCCTAGACGCAATATAGTACATCCCTATGGGTTGAGGACGACGAACAGGTACGTACCCGGTCTCAAGGCGGAACGGGAGGGCGCCGTCGAGGCCTGGAAGGCTGGTGACCAGGGTGGGCGCCGCCTTGGCATAGCAGCGTGGCGCAGCGGAGAAGAAGACGAGGAGGAGGACGAGACGCAGCCGTGACACTTGCCCCTCCATGGTTACCCGTTGCAAATCTGATCATCAAGCTCCCATGTTCAGACTTAAAATGCCCACCTTCATCCGTTCCATGGCATTTTTTATTCTGGGCAATGTAACCTTGCTTACCAGCATTTATTACACTGTATCAAGCTACCAGTGTGATGACGATGACAGTCCCAACTGGTTGCCATCTGAAGTCGATGCATCGGGCAGGGGACACAAGCGTGCCGGTGCAAGCTTTGGTTGCAGCAGCGAGAGTGGATCCAGCCAGGACCATAGCCTCCGACTTGATGACTTCTGCATATTTCAATTTCGTTATCGAGGTAGCAAGTTCCCATGTTTAGCATCTCGTGCTGTCGCATGTGCATTCGTCTCATGGAAAACACAAATAAGGGTCTGGTAGCCAGATATGCTTAACTGGGGAGTGCTTCCCGACAGCAGCCCACCCCTTCCGTTCTCGGAAATCCCCGTTATCTTACAATTTTGCAAGACAAAAAAGAATGGTCCACCTATATTTTGAAACCTCCCTCACCGAACCTCCCTCCCAAAACCTCCCTCGCGCGGCGGCGCCATGCCGTGCCAGGGCGCCGTCGGCCCTCCTCCCCGCCCCCGCTTCGTGCCCCTCCCTTCCGAAAAAACCGCTGCCATAGGCGTCGCCAGGCAAAGCCTGGTGGCGTGCTGTGGCGGTCTCCGTCGGCCTGGCGTGCGGTCGACGGCGGCGGCATCCTCCCCGGCTGCGGCCCTAGACGCTGGCCTTCAATGGCGGAGCACGGATGCCACGGCGGCGGCCCAGGGATCCTTCAGTGGTGGCTGTGTTGCTGCCGCTACGCAAGGTGTGGACTCGGCCATGGCAACGGTGCCAAGGTCGCGACGCCCAAGTTCCTCGGGCCGATGGGTCTATGGATCGCGGTCTGCAGCAGCTTGTGGCAGGATGGTGGTGGCGGCGGGCGCCTGCTGCTGCCAGCACGGTAGCGTGCAGCCGGTCAAGTGGCGGCGTTCTGGTCGTGATCTGCTTGCTGCGGCACATCTATGGCGGCGCAGGAGTTTGGAATTTGGGGCGGCGGCCCTGAACTTTTGATGCAGCGGCCTTCGTGGTCGTGTGGACGATGCGGCGACCGGGTCTCGAGATGGTGATGGCCTTTCGAGGCCGGTGGCGATATGGGACGTCCCCTCCATCTTCAGATTAGGTTTGATCCGGCTCATCAGGTGCTACGCACGGTGACTTCTTGGGGATGCGCCAAGTCATGCCTATCGCCGTTAGGTGCTACGCACGACAACTCACTTGGAGGTGCGAAGTTATGCCCTGCTGCTAGCATGTGCTACGCATGGTGGCTCCTATGGAGGCGCCAAGTCAGGCCTGGTGATGTTCGATCAAAGGTGGTGTGGCAGTGACAGGAGGCGAGGTGGTATGGGACGTCTGTGTCTTCCGGTACCTCCTCCAGCGATATTCATCTTTCGAGGTGTCGAGAGCAGGACAAGAGATGATGGTACAGGAAGCTTCAACGACGAGTATACGGTCTCCGGTGGAAACACACAAGATCTCTGATCAGGCTATGTCAACGCGTGTCTGTGTCGTGTCCTTGTTGAAGGTGGTGGATCAAAGTTGCGCTTTGTAGATGAAAATCCCGAGATCTATCTATGATTGGACTCGTCACAATCGGCGCACGTGCGGTATTTCCTTCTTGAAGGCTTAGCCTAGGAGGTGTGTAATTTTTGTTTGTTTTTAGTCTTTCATCATAGGCAGCAGTGGCTCTATTATTTTGAAGGCTCCGAGGCAAATTTAAAAAATGGGCCCTACAATTTTTTTTGCATAAATGAATATATAAAATTACTGTGAACTCATAAACACTGATAACTTTTCAGTATCATCTCAAATATCTGATAAAGCTTTTTTGCCATTGTTTCAAACCATGTATCAGAGAAGCTATAACGCATTGAAAAAAAAAGAGAAATAGCATGTCAACAAACCTCCAAGTCAAGTAATCATAAGAACCGAGACTTCCGTGCATTTTTTTATGCGAAGTCATCAATGACAGTGTCGAGATCAATACCATCCAGCATATTCGTCTAGATGCAACACATTGCCAAACCATTCAATCTTTCTTGTGACATAGTTGACCTCAAATAATTTTCCATTAGCTTTAGTTTAGAGAAACTTCTTTCAACTGATGCAACAGTCACCAGTATTGTCAAGAGGATACGATAAGCAATTGAGACATTTTGATAACAATCTACAACTCTAACAAACTAAAAAATCTGATCCGCTGACATGAGTTAGTGTGTTTGACAATGGCATCTGCAATACTTTCAGTTCAGAAACAAAGTCATCTAAATCAACATCCTCTTTCTTTACCTTTAACCTGTTTTCTTTCATCTTAATATCCCTCCCGTCCCTCTCACCACTTGCCCCCAGGCGGTCAGGCCCTTCTAATTGCTATCAATTGATTAGGGATTACTGGATTAGGGAATAGTAAATAGGATTACTGAGAACACATTAGGGAAGGGAATTAGCGATGGGAATTAGCGATTAGCGATTGCAGATTTGCAGGGCAATGGCGCGGGACCGACCACGCGAGGCGATAGCGACGGCGGCCTTCTCGACTTCTTTCCAAAGAGTGGTGCCTGATTAGATGGAAAGAAATGAATCGTCATCTCGTTGACCTTCTCGAATTGTTCCGTGCGTCCAGGTAGCGTGCGTGGCTGTGTCCTCTGTTGGACTCCTGGCAGCGATTGGCCATATGGGCCTTTTTCCTATAATATTCCTATATGTAATGTACCATATATAATGGGTTCTACATTTGGTCGGGCCTCAGGCCGTCGCCCCTTTTGCACTGAGCCAGAGCCGGCCCTCATCATCTTTATCTTTAAAGCGAAAGGTGATACACTTTTAATTTTAATTTTGATTTTGCTCTCAGATAAGACACCAAATTACCTACCAATACCACTAACAAGTCAAATAACGATTCGTGCGGTAGCTTCTTATCAGATCCAGTGTCTCGTGGAACCTTAATCCAAACTTACTCCCTCCGATTTCTCAGCTTACGGGCGCATATTTCCTAGCACGGTTATTAAGGAGATTTATGCAGGATTTTTTTTTCCAAACCTTCCCCTAATTAACTCTCTCGGCACATTCGAGTAAATCAAGGCATTGAATCTTCTCGGAAACGAGGCGACCCGATTCCCCTTCTTCTCTGCGCAAATTTACTCTTGCAAGCACTAATGAAGTCACCGCTGTCGTCGGTGGACTCGCCCCCGCCGCGTGGAGATTGACCTCCGGTCACTGGCCCTCAAATCGCCTGGTCACCGGACGCCGAGGAGAACGCCACATGACCGCTGCTCCCCTATCCAAACTCGACAGACGTAGTGCACATGGATCAGGGCGGCAGCCGGAGCATGTCTGGCTGAGAGGGAGGTCAGCCTCATGTGGCGGCCGCAGCATGGTCGGAGTTGGAAGGAGGATGGAGCTCCCTAGGCGGCAGCGCCAATGCGCGGGCAAGATGGCCTTTGCCTTTCGCAGGAAGAACTCGAGCACCGACCTTGGCATAGCACCGGCGCTCGTCGGTCTTGAGCACGGACGCGGGCGAGATGGCCTTCAACCTTGTGTGGCGGCCGGATTCCACGTGGTTCAGAGCGTGACTGAGGACGGAGCTTCCCAGGCGGCGCGTTCTTTCGAGAACGATGAGAGGAGGGGTAGTTTGGGGAGGTTAGCTATATTTCTGCACCTGGCGCCACCCGCACCTTATGCTTAGACGAAAAACCAAAAAAAAAATTACGCTTTATGACCACCACTCGCGAATTATCCACCGTATCAACAATCAACATGACCTGCTTCTCCGGTGGGCCGCTTCATCTTCACTTCCGCCACATGTCTTGATGTCCTCTTTTTCTTCCCATCCTCTCAGTCTCAGCTCGTATCAGGCCTAACCATCGTGTTACAACATGGCCCTTCTTTGGGATCAATAAATTTGTGAGAAGGGTGGGGAGCTGGGAGAAGGAGGCGGCGGCGGCGACTCGGGTAGGGGGTTACTGTGACATCAATGACTGGTGGAGAAGACATCCAGCAAGACTCAAGAGCAGTAGCAGAAGCAGGGAAGACAACGACACAGACGGCGGATGCTCGCCGATCGTTGAAGTTGTCATCTTCAAACGGGGCCGGGACAGTTGTACCGCATGTACACAACAAGGCAGCGACGGATGTTGAGCGACTAATAGGACAACACCAAGTTATCACTGGGCGCTATGCTAGGCGGATGCAACTTGGCTGGAGGAGCTTAGCAATGGGCGCTCGTTGTCTTGGCTGAAGGCCCTGCACGCTCCCATCAACTCCTCCTGCCCACCTTCCTTTACTCGGTGACAAGGGTATAGTTAATAGAGCCCGTTAGTTGAGTACCCCTAAGGCCCGTATAGCTAGGCCCAATTGTAATGATAGTCGAATACGAGTTCCTACCGTATGTCGATAGTGTAATCTGTATTGGACCCTACCCGATCCTCGAGACCTGGCCACCTATATAAAGGGGCCAGGAGGGGACGGTGTAGGCCAGATTGAAAGCAAGCCAGGTTGAACACCCAAGTTTACTTTCGACGCATACCTATTTCGACTAACTTTACCTTCGAGTTCATCCGACGCCCTATCTCCCTGATCCTAAGTCCTTCATCTAGGACATTTGTCGAGTTAACCCTTGTCAATTGGCGCCAACCGTGGGGAGCTTGGGCGTTGGAATCATGAATTCGACGGCTTTTTCGCTTTTAGCCAACAACAGTTCAGAACTCGACGGAAATCAAGAGATGGAGTTAACCATTGGAAGTTTGAGCATCACTATCGGGCCATCGGGTTCATCCCGCCTCTCAGATTCGACGAAACCAGATCCGTCGGTAAGCAAGCCCGAAACAGAGGAAATGTTGGAATCATCAGAAGACTCTTCCGGTGAGGTAAACTCACCGGTCAGCTTCGAAAAAGCACCAATCGCAGAAGGCGACAAAATTCGGGAAAATTTCGACTCAGAAGAAAGAGCGTGCCAAACGCACAATAACGCAAAGGACTTCGCCGTGGGAAGCAGCGGCGTCTCCAATGTACATCAGTTATGCGTTATTATCACTGAAGCAGAAGAAGAAAACACCAGCGAAGGAAGTAAAAAAGTCGACAGGCAAGTCGATAAAATGAAAGAACACAATAAAAAGGAAAAGGAGAAAATCCACGTTTCGGCTGGCGAATGGAGAATGATCAGCTATCAATCATGGTACAGAAGTACCCGAAGGAGCGAGAAGAGAAGTTCTAATGGGATATCAGTATGCATTATACCAACACAGGAAGAAACTAAGGGAGGAAAGAGATATGGTCTTTCAAGACAATAACAGTATATCAAGGGAGGAGTACTGGGGAGACTATAGTGAAGACTCAGAGTACAGTGGAGAAAGGCATGGAGACCCAAAGCACAATAGAGGGGCGATGGCGCGCAACAGGGAAGAAAGGTACTCAAGAAGCCCTACCCCACAGCTAGAAGAGGAGGAAGACGACTTCATGCAAGAAACGCTAGAAGCAGCATTGGTAGCAGCACAAGCGTATTTACTAACTACAAGGCCAAAACCTGGGGAACCGCGAGAAGATATGCACCGAGCCGCGATACGAAGCCTTGGAATAGTGGAAAACAAGATCAGGGAAAAAGGCCCAGAGACAAAGTCGACAAGCTACAAGGAAAATCAAAAGGAGAAGTTCAGATACAACTTCACAGATAACGAGTACAGCGAGTCATCAGAAGAGGAAAGGCAACAGAAGAGGAAAGAGGACGCAAGAAATATAATAGTGCAAACTCGAGTAAACAAATCGCGTCATGCTTGGAGGGAAGAGAATTATGAAGACGACGATAAAGAGATGGGTGCGTTATGCTTTACCCGCAGGGTTCGCAAAATGCGGGTACCCAAAGGATTCAAACTGCCACACGACCAGCATAAGTATGACAGATCACAAGAACCTACCCTATGGTTGTCAGACTATCTGCAGGCAGTATAGATATTGGGGGGAACAAAGGCGACTGCAATGCAAAGTTTGCAGCTACACCTCACCGGCGCAGCCCGGTCCTGGTTGAATACCCTACCCAACGAATCCATCGAAAGTTGGGGGGAACTCAAAAGTCAATTCGCAAGAAATTTTCGTTCAACCTACAAGCGCCCAGCATCACTGGAGGAATTTAAGGCGTGCGTGCAGAGGAAAGGCGAAACGCTACGTTCTTATATACAACGCTGGAGTATAATCAAAAACTCAGCAGAGGACGTCTCCGACGAACAAGCAATAGACGCCTTTACGGCCGGACTTCGTCGCTCAGATCTCGTGGAAGAAATAGGAAGAACAAGACCTACGACAGTAGCCGAGCTAATGGAACAAGCCAACAAATTCGCTGATGGAGAGGGCGCGTATAACAACAAAAGAGGACGTTCACCAGAAGTCGACAGAATAAGTAGACAGAGGAGACGACACCGCAGCAGGGATAACCAAGGAAGGCGAAATCAGGTAGCCGCGGGCTACATATTAAAAGAAGAGGAAGGATATGAAAATAGGAGGTTTCAGGCAAAAGGAGTAGAAAAATCGAGATACTCCGGTCCTTCGGCCGAGGATATGCTATACGGACCTTGTCGAATCCACTACGCATATCTCGACGGGAAAAGGGTCTCAAACCACCAGATGAAGAATTGCAGAACATTCCTAAGGCTGCAAAACGCCATGGGTTCAAGCCAAGGAGGGAGGCAAGGAGAAAAACACAGAAGTAAAGGATATCAAATGCAAAGGCTAGCAAGGCACCTAGAGTCAAAAGTTTACATATCAGCCATGATTCAACCGGTGCTCAAGTCAAAGAAAGAGCGAAAGAGCATATCCAGGCAAGTAAACCTAGCAACATCATCACCACCAGCTACAACAGAGTACCTACAGTGGTCAGAACAACCAGTTAAGTTCAGTAGAGCAGACCACCCGAGAAAAGTTCCCAGGCCGGGCCACTCGCCTATGGTTTTAAAGGCGCAGATAGGAGGATACGACATCAGAAGAGTATTCATGGATGCAGGGAGTGGCATAAACTTAATATATGCTAGAACCTTAAAGGTGATGTGCATCTCGCCATCGAGTCTGAAGTCAACAGATTGCTCCTTCCACAGAATAGTACCGGGAGCCGCAAAATACCCTTTGGGAAGAATAAAACTCGATGTCTGCTTTGGCAGTAGCAGCAACTACCGAAGAGAGAAGCTGGAATTTGAAGTTATGGACTGGCCGTCACAATACCATGCAATCCTGGGGCGCCCAGCATTTGCAAAATTCATGGCAGTACCACACTACGCGTATCTTACGCTAAAAATTCCAGGACCCAAAGGAACAATCACAGTACAAGGGAGCTTTGAAGTAGCCAACACATGTGACAGAGAATTCAATAGGATGGCGCAAACCTTCGGCATGACAGCGGAATATGAGAGGTTAAAAGGAGAAACGGACCATAATGTGCTACCCGACGTTGGACGATCCCTGCCAGATCAGGCTTTCGACACAACTCAGGACTCGAAGAAAATCCAGTTCCACCCTACAGATGCAAACAAGACGACATCAATTGCGGTGAACTTGGATCCCGCATAGGAAAGTGCGCTCGTCGAGTTCCTCTGTGAGCGCTGGGAAATCTTCGCCTGGTGTCCATCAGACATGCCAGGGGTTCCTAGGGAACTCGTCGAGCATGCATTAAATGTAGATCCCAAGGCAAAGCCAGTCAAGCATCCATTGCGACGATTTGATGAACCTAAAAGAAAGGCGATAGCATCAGAGTTGCACAGACTAGAAAATGCCGGATTTATCAGAGAAATCAAAACTTCGAGTTGGGTGTCGAACCCAGTCATAGTACCCAAGAAGAACATAGATGTACAAAGAGTATGTGTCGACTACACATCTCTCAATAAGCATTGTCCAAAGGATCCCTTCCCTCTACCCCGCATCGATCAGATAATCGATTCAACAGCGGGATGCGCGATGCTTTCATTTTTGGACGCATATTCTGGTTACAATCAGATCAAATTGAAGAAAGAAGACGAAGAAAAAACGGCCTTCATCACACCATACGGAGTGTTTTGCTATCAAGTGATGCCATTCGGCCTAAAAAATGCAGGAGCAACTTATCAACGGATGATGCAAAATTGCATCAGAAGCCAAATAGGGCGCAACATCCAAGTCTACATTGATGATGTAGTCATCACCACAAGAGAGGAGAAATCTCTAATCAGAGACTTGGCAGAAACCTTCGACAACCTGAGCAGGTACAAGCTTAAGCTTAACCCGACAAAGTGTTCCTTTGGCGTATCAGCAGGACAACTTTTAGGGTTCCTGGTATCAGCACGAGGAATAGAGGCAAACCCAGAGAAGATTCAAGCAATTTTGACAATGGGGAAACCCACGAAACTACACGACGTACAGAAACTTGCAGGGCGCGTCGCGGCTTTAAGTCGTTTCGTTGCTCGGTTGGGAGAAAAGGCGCTTCCTTTCTATGCACTTATGAAGAAGTTAGATGATAAATTTGAATGGACGGAAGAAGCAGACGCAGCTTTTGCATAGTTGAAAAAAGTGCTTTCCACGCCGCCAGTGCTGGTCGCACCAAAAGAAAAAGAGCCACTACTACTCTACATCGCCGCAACCCGTCAGGTGGTGAGCACAGTATTAGTAGTCAAAAGAAGCGAAGAAGGAAAAGCCCACAGTGTCCAGAGGCCGGTATATTTCATCAGCGAAGTATTATCTCCGACGAAACAGAGGTACCCGCATTATCAGAAACTTGCATATAGTGTTTTCGCAACTGCATGAAAACTGCGACAGTACTTTGCGGTGCACCCAATTATAGTGGTCAATGAAGCGCCACTATCGAACATATTGAACAATCCTTTAGCAACAGGACGTGTCTCTTTGTGGGGAATCGAGTTATCTCCCATGGACATCACGTACAAAAAAAGGAAGGCGATTAAGTCACAAGTCTTGCCAGATTTTATGGCAGAATGGCTGGAGCTGCAAAGCACGGGACCACCAGACTTATCAAGTACTTGGACAATGTACTTCGATGGTTCTAAGAGAGTTCAAGGCGCAGGCGCAGGAGTGGTCTGGATATCGCCCCATGGCGACAAATTAAAGTATGTCTTAAGGATGAGCTTTCCGCAAGCTTCTAATAACGAAGCAGAATACGAGGCTTTGTTGCACGGTATGAAGATGGCCAAAGCATGTGGAGCAACTCGCCTAAAAATATTTGGAGATTCCAACCTTGTTGTCCAGCAAGTTATGAACAGGTGTGACACAATCAATGATAACATGATGGCCTACAAGAATTTATATCATTATCTCGAGGGAACATTCGATGGATGTGAAGTCTCGCACATAAGCAGGAATAGTAATGAAGAAGCCGACAATTTGGCAAATATCGGGTCACAGTGCCTACCTGTGCCATCCGGAGTATTTTGGGAAGAAATAGTAGAAAGATCAATAAAAAGTGGAAAAAGTTCGACTACTGCAGCAGACTCGGGGGCTACGTCGGAGCCAGAGGAGGTCATGATGATAGAAGAAACATGGATGCAGCCATATCTGGCATACATGATAAATAAACAATTACCAGAAGATGCAGTGGAGGCCAAGAGGATAACTCGAAGATCGAAAGCGTTTGTCGTGTTGCAGGGGAAGTTATACAAAAAGAGTATTACCGGCGTTTTGCAGCGTTATGTAACGCCCCAGGAAGGACAAACAATACTAAAAGACGTACACGGTGGACTGTGCGGCCATCATGCTAGCAGCAGAGCAATAGCGGCAAAGGCTTTCCGAGCAGGATTTTATTGGCTAACAGCCATCGAAGACGCAAAAGATGTAGTTCAAAAGTGTGAAGCATGTCAAAGATTTGCATCTAGACCACATGCACCAGCAGCAGAGCTACAAACAATACCATTGTCTTGGCCCTTTGCGCAATGGGGCCTCGATATGGTGGGAAAGTTGCACAAATCCTGGCCAGGAGGGCATGTTTACATGCTAGTGGCAGTTGATAAATTTACCAAGTGGGTGGAAGCGGCCCCGGTAACAACTCAAGATTCTACAGCAGCAATCAGCTTCATCAAGTCAATAGTATTCCGTTTTGGTGTACCATATAGCATCATCACATATAACGGGACAAATTTCACTTCAAAGTAATTCAAGAGCTATTGTGAAGGATTGGGGATCAAGCTCAAATTCGCATTTGTGGCACACCCGAAAACAAATGGGCAAGTCGAAAAAGCCAATGGCCTGATATGTAGTGGGATAAAGAAGAGGCTCGTAGCACCTCTCGAGAAAGCCAAGAGCGCTTGGGTAGAAGAATTGCCCTCCGTTCTTTGGAGCCTAATAACTACACCTAACGCAGCAACTCAAGAAACTCCTTTCTTCCTGGTCCATGGCGCAGAAGCCGTGCTTCCAGTCGAAGTTACACACGAGGCCCCAAGAGTGACGGCATACGACGAGACAACATCGACAGAAGCACTGCAAAACAATGTCGATGCACTAGATGAAGCAAGGGACAAGGCATTAGAAAGAGCCACACAGTATCAACAGAGCCTACGAAACTACCACAGTAGTCGAGTTCGTCCACGATCTTTCATGGTGGGAGACCTAGTTTTGCGACTCAGGCAAGACAGCCATGGCAAATTGGAGTCCCCTTGGGTAGGACCCTACATTGTCACAGAAGTAATTCCAGGAGGAGCATATCGACTACAATATAAGAAGACAGGAAAAGACAAGAGCAATCCGTGGAATGCAGAGCAGTTACGACGTTTTTACGCGTAAAACAACTCTAGTGGTATCATTAAACTCGAGTTAACCTTCTGTACCCAGAACATGAGGCCATAGGTCGGCTTTTTTGGGTTGAACTCGACAAAGTTGTACAAGTATTTCTACTTCTCCGCTCGGGGGCTTCAACCCTCGGGTCGTACGAAAGGAATTTTTATCGCGACTTGGAGATCTTTTTCACTATAAGGTTGTACAGACAACCCGATAAATACTCAAACAACTTGGTTCACAAAAGAACCCGATACTCTTCATACCATTTGGTTCGCAAAGAACCCGATATATCTCAAGCGTACCTCAGAACAATGACTTGTTTTCATGGTACTAGTAAAAACATCAAAGCAAAGTAAAAATATTCATTACAGATAACACGGCAGCAATGCCATTATTAAATGAGATAACATAAAAAGTAGACCCTAATGGAAATGGACTTCAGCTTCATACTTCTTCTGGCACTGGGTGCCGTCATAAATCTTCACGTCGAACTTCGACGTGCCGATGTGGAAGTCGAAGGCCATGAAGAAGCCTTGGTGGATGTCGTGGTCTTCTGCAAATTGTGACCAACCACCCCTCAAGTACTGCTCGCCGTCGCCATCATACCAAACCTCCACCTCGTATGGAGTCCCACTGCCAGATTGTTCACGGAGAACTGCTTCTCGCAGTTCCCGCCCATCCATGAACTTGGTAAAATTTAGCGGCAAGCGCTGAATCTCACGGCACTGCGCCATAGCAATGCAAAAGAAAGAAAAGATTCTGGGAGGAGCAGCGGGAGCAGCAGGAGGAGGAGCGCTCAGACCTGGGACACCGCCAGTCACTTTGGGCTTGTTTTTACTACCAGGTGGGCGGCCGGGACGACGCTTAACCAGAGCGGCCGATGAAGATCCTGCGGCGGCCGGAGTTGCGTTGCTCTTGTTCTTGCTTCCACGAGGGCGACCTCGACCTCGCGGCGCCACCGGAGAGCCAAGGTTCAGACGGGAACCATCTGCATCAGCCATATGGACAAAGGAAAAGGCTAGGTAAACCCTAGATGGAGGGAGAAGATGATGCGGCGGAGGAGGAATCTGATTAGGGTTTTTACCCTTACCAGAAGGTGCTTTATTTATAAGCACGTGTTATCGGGCCCCCATGCTAAAACAAGGCCCGTAAACATATTTTACAACAGGAGTTAAATTCTGCACATAGCAGACGATAATACCAAAGAGAAAAAACAAGAAGAGGAGACTGTGGTCGCAGAAGATGAAAACCTTGACTTGGACTCGGGGGCTTGCAAGTACTAGTAGTTAACAGGAGGAAGAAGAACTGAACTTTGAGCCTATGCTTGACTACAAGTATCCAAACATAGCCTCGGGGGCTACTCCCATCGGGAGCGCTGAGCGCGCACCCGATAGAGGATGAGATAATCAATAATGGAGATGAAGGAGGATTAGTATACAAACTTCAACTATATAGTCGACAAAGTGCAGAGAGATTATTCCCATCGGGAGCGGAGAAGATCAATTTTAAAAACCGAAATTCTTTGATTTTATCAGTTAAAAACTTGGCTGCGACATAAGATTCTCGAGTTGCGTTATCGCAACGAAACTCGAATGCCATGATTTATCACGAAGGTAAGACCCCGGGATCCGTCCTATGTGGCCCGGTATACGCACATGGATGCGCTCTGCTGGTATGTATCCGTGTCTACGACGCGAAGAAAATCCTGGTGGACGCACTGGGTACCCTGAGAATCACTGGGATCCATTCTTTGTAAGTCCTAAATGCGGCAAAAGAATGGGTTTGACCGGTATCCCGAATTCAAATCCAAGGGGATTGAATTTGAAGTAGGTGACAAGTATCTGTTCCGGTAGTTAACTGACCTCTTGATCCGTCAGAGTTGTCAGGCTTGTTCATCAAAACCCCTTGCGAAATAATATCATGAAAATAAGTCGAAAGACCAAGTCGAAGATTTGAAGATAAGAAGAAGTCGAAGAATTGATCAAGTCGAAGATTTAAAGATTAGAGATTCAACCCGAATCTGCAACTCTGGTAGAATCTCAGGGGCTACTGACAAGGGTATAGTTAATAGAGCCTGTTAGTTGAGTACCCCTAAGGCCCGTATAGCTAGGCCCAATTGTAATGATAGTCGAATACGAGTTCCTACCGTATGTCAATACTGTAATCTGTATTGGACCCTACCCGATCCTCGAGACCTGGCCACCTATATAAAGGGGCCAGGAGGGGACGGTGTAGGCCAGATTGAAAGCAAGCCAGGTTGAACACCCAAGTTTACTTTCGACGCATACCTATTTCGACTAACTTTACCTTCGAGTTCATCCGACGCCCTATCTCCCCGATCCTAAGTCCTTCATCTAGGACATTTGTCGAGTTAACCCTCGTCACTCGGCAAGTCTCGCATGGGTTGTACAGTACTATACGTTTCATGATCTGGTGCGGCCTCCTCCTCTACAAAGTGCTCCAACACAAGCTCCACATACTTGAGCAACTTGATTTATTTTGATCCCGTGATGTAGCTCATGAATGAATTCTAAAACCTAGCATGCATGTCATTCTTGATCTTGGTGTGGCTGATTCTTTGCTGAAAATGAAATGGTACTATTCAATGCTCAATCGCTTCAAGTTTTTTTATCACGTATACCGACGAACGCCATGGTCAAGCGTCATTGGAGCACCGTCGCCGAGGATGTAGGAGATGGAGTTCAAGGACGCCGCCTCTGGGGAAGACGACACGAGGAATAGGAGGAGGAGTACGGTGTGGAGCCCATGGACACCATCAGATCCAACAACACCTACTCCGACTCCGACGCGTGCAGCGAGCATTTGCCTTTGATGCTCCTCCCCCATTGCTGCTACTGGCCATCCGAATATGTTGGCCGCGTGGATCGACCGTGATATCATCTACTGCCCCAGGAGCTACGCTCAAGCTGTTCTAGCATCCCGTGGCTTGCAGGGTGGAGGCAGTAAAGATGTTTGGCTCTGTGCAAGCGGGCAGGCTACTGTCAAACCGATTCACATTCGATTTAGAGAAAGAGAGGGAATGAGAGAGATAGAGAGAGCGGGAGAGAAAGGGAGAGAGCGAGAGTGAGAGAGGGAGAGCGAGGGAGAGAGGGAGGGGGAGATGTGACTTCCTGGTACCCATCCAGGATAAAAGCGGTACTGATCAAGTTTAGGCATAAAAAATTTACATGGATTTTCAGAGCTTGCTTACCCAATATGGACCAAGTCTGACGAGGCTGAAGGAGAAGGGGGAATAAATACGAGAGTGAATGATAGAAGACAAATCAAAATAAATAGAGATCCGCTGCAACGCGCGGGCATTTAGCTAGTATGGTTAGTTATTGTTTGGTGAAGTCACTGTCGCAAGGTATTCGGCTGCTGGATTTCGCAACTTTTAATAATACGAGACTGTGTGCATCGCTCGATGTAGAGGCCAGGGCTAAAAAGTTCTATATTTAATAAATGTTTGAACGGTTATGTGCATCATAGTTATACAGAGGCTGGATATAATGCTTAAAACTCTTAAGGCGTCTTTTAAAAATTATATGAATATTTGACCAAACTTTTGAGTAACCAAAATAATTTAGTGTCCGAAATAAAAATGACAAAAAATGTAGAATAAATGATTGGCCCAATATTCTACAACAGGCATGGAACCATATCTCAGCGCATGACTCAGGTAAATTTACCTGCTAACTTCGGCAACTAGAGGCGGTCCGCTGGTGGATTGTCGACAGCACTTGGAAGGCGTCTGTCAACAAGAATATGCTGAAGCCTTACGATGTGTTGTCGTTCTAGCAAGGGAAGGAGACGATGGAGAGGATAATCTTTGCAAGTGATTGCCTCTCTTTGGTTCGGTCGGATGCAGGTATTCTAGCTGCCTGCATCAAGTCGGGTAAAAGTTTTTTCTTTAATTTCATACATGATGCGGAGTCTGAATGAAGCAACATATATTTTAGCTAAGTCTTGTGTTAATTATACTCTTAGGGAGGTTCTTATTCTGTTCTAAATTGCATCCAGCGAACATTTTGTATTAATGTGATTTGATCAATGAAGCGATGTATTTTATGAAAAATAGATTTAGAAAACGTAATAAATTGATGAAATCAGCATTTTACAAGCTAGCATTTAGAAGCTTCATCGTTCAGCATACCGTCCAAGGCAGATAAGTGCCACATTGGAGCCCGCTTGGCAGCCATTTCATGCGCCTAATATTTTATACTTGAAGTAGAGGATTAATGTCTAACTTTTGGATGCAGCTAAGTTTTACTTGTAGCTAGCCGTTCATGCATGTTCAATAAGAAATCAGTTAGAAAATGAACGGGCTTAGGTAAGAAACAAAGTCTTTTCTAGCATTCAACCAATCAATATTTTCCCATCCTACCTAAAATAGTTTTCTAAAACTACATGTATCTAAACATATTTTAATATGTATTCTCATTCACGACTAGTATTTTTTATCAGAAGAAATACTGAACTTACAAACACATTGACAGCCCGCAGTATGTTAAAATAGGCCTATGACTGCAAATTTGGGCTGATTGATTGCCTCAGCCCACTCCACATTGTGGTCAGTGTTCAAAGCAGTCCTAGACTGGCCTAGTGAGCACTCGATTCAAACGTTTTCACGAATCTATGCTATGGGACTCTTTACACGTGAGATTATATGAGCTTTCTTTTTACTAATTTTTTTAAACTGCTTCTTCTAATCCCTTTTAATAAGCATAATGCGGTTTGATTGAAAATAAGCTCTACATGAAAAAGATGCACATCGACATAGTGGTGAAGTTTTGTTTGATGTAAATCTTCAATTTTATGTTCATGTTTGAAGCCTTTTTTACCGAATTTTATCAAATTTATCGCTCACGGTCTGCCATTTAAAATTTCCTTTGAGAAGTATCTTGAGCTCACTGTTTCACATAACTCTCTTGTTCTAAGTTATTCATTTCGGTAATAGAAGATAAGTAGATCTGCGTCTCCCTAAATACCGCAAGGATGCTTCGTATGTCTATTTATGTTAGTCTATGGCTATACTTTAACATGTAGGACAATCTGCCACTTGTCGCTTGATCATATAGTTCATCAGTACATCGCTAGCTGTCGTCTCTTCTCTGTAACTCTCCCTTCGGCCACCTCACTGGCCTAGCATCATTCTTGTCATTGCCGCTTATCTTTATTTGGCTCTCCAATGTTGGCGAGCCTCTGTCTCCCCCAGCATCGACTCATTCCCCTAGCGTTGTCTCCGCCTCTTCACCACTCAAGCACAACCACGTCATTTGACATCTCCCATCAACCACCTCGTGCGCACATACTGCCCTTGTTTAAGTTATGCCGGTGTGTGTTTTAGGCTTTTAGCTATGGTGGTGTGAGATAAATACACCATAAGCATAGGAGGTAAGACTACGCATAAGCTTACACGCAAATAAATAAAGTGGATAGCATGATTTTGGACTCATCTCCCCGTGGATATATCCCCTAGCGATTGTCCTCCGGAAGCTCGTAAAAGAACCTAGGCAACCTATCACGTCCTTATATCTAGCTGTGTTTCATTAAACGTTCTAATGAGTGTACGTAAAGGACTGAAGCGCTTCATGCTGAAATTAATCCAAGCTGGCGACTTTTTTTTGAAACAAGGGTAAAGTTTTGCCTTTTTGAGTTGCCAGGTTAATTAATAGGAAACCGGGATAAAACCAATATAATAGGGCTAAACCTAGACAACAACATCTAACCAAGACGAGATGACCTTCTACCAAAGCTGGAGAGAAGACGCAATGAGTACTATGGAAGGAGCAAACATGGGACGCTCCAACGAAGATGAAGAAGTCAACCCTCTAGAAGAGCTACACCACACGACGCCGAAAACCAGCATAGAGAAAACCTCGTCGCCCAGATGACACAAGGTCTCGATGCACTCCCTTCGGGGCTGCCTCCCCGAACACCAAACCCTCTTTCCGGGACCACCGCCCCGACGCACCACCGCTTGAGCTCAAGCTGCAATACCGCACGACCCAGCCACCCATAGCCCAAGATCCACATGGCAAACAGCTCGTAGACCACGGCGTCCCCACCAACATCCAGGACCACCGCCCGAGCCTAAAAGTCAAACTGTCTCCACTGAGACAACGTCGACTGACGAGGGTTAACTCGACAAATGTCCTGGATGAAGGACTTAGGATCGGGGAGATAGGGCGTCTGATGAACTCGAAGGTAAAATCAGTCAAACAAGGTGTCTATCGAAAGTAAACATGGGTGTAAACCTGGCTTGCTTTCAATCTGTCCCTTACCGTCCCCTCCTGGCCCCTATATATAGGTGGCCAGGTCTCAGGGATCGGGAGGGATCCGATACAGATTATAATATCGACATACGATACGAACTCGTATTTCGACTAACGTTACAATTGGGCCTAGCTTAACAGACCTCAAGGATTCTCAACTGACGGGCTCTATTATTGGTCTATACCTTTGTCAGTAGCCCTCGAGATTCTACCAGAATTGCAGATTCGGGTTGAATCTCAGATCTTCAAATCTTCGACTTGATTAACACTTGACTTCTTTATATCTTCAAATCTTCAACTTGGTCTTACGACTTATCTTTTTACTATAATGTCTCGCAAGGAGTTTTGATGAACAAGCCTGCCAACTCTGACGGATCAAGAGGCCAGTTAACTGCCGGAACAGATACTTGTCACCTACTTCAAATTCAATCCCCTTGGACTTGAATTCGGGAAACCGGTCAAACCCATTCTTTTGCCGCATTTAGGACTTAAAAAGAATGAATCCCAGTGATTCTCAGGGTACCCAGTGCATCCACCAGGATTTTTTTGCATCGTAGACACGGATAAGTACTAGCAGAGCGCATCCATGTGCGTATACCAGGCCACATAGGACGGATCCTGGGGTCTTACCTTCGTGATATGTTTCAACCACGGCATTCAAGTTTTATCGCGATGACGCAACTCGAGAATCATATGTCGCAGCCTTGTTTGACTGATTCAATATGCCAAATATTTGAGTTATCTTTTTTAACTCTCATAAATAACCCCTGATGGGAGTGACCGATATTTATTTTGTCGGCAATGTAGTCGAAGTTTATTGCCAACGAATTGCAACCGATTGCGCCTAAACCATTTATCCACCAGCTGGTCCTTTATCATTGGTTTCAAGTTCTCTCCTTTCTTCTGTCGATTTCTTTCTATTGGGTGCGTGATAGCGCTCCCGATGGGAGTAGCCCCCGAGGCTATAGCCAAATTTTTTTGGGTATAGGCTCAAAAATATAGACATACCTGTTCCATATACTTTCTTTTGTGATGTTTTTCGATATGATTCATACTTTATGATTCTTCTCTTCTTTCCGTATGACACAAGCCCCCGAGTCAAAGATGATGTACACTTTGCTTCTTGATAGATACTTTCTCATCTCTCTTCTTCTTTTTCGTACGTATCTTATTTCTTGATACGTTGATCCTTCTTTATCATCTGCACTGGGAAAAATTTAAAAGCCCATAAATATATTTTGGGCCTTGCTTCTCCAGAGGCCCATTAGTGTGTACTTATAAATAAAGCACGTTTGGTGATGGCAAAAACCCTAATCCATTCATTAGCTTCCTCCTTCACCGCATCATCTCCCTCTTCCTCATCGCATCTAGGGTTTTTCCTTCCCAACAACTATCTCCATGGCCGATGCAGGAGGACCGCGTCTGAATATCGGCGCCCCAGTGGAGAAACAAGGTCGCGGCCGCCCCCGCGGTAGTAAGAACAAGCCCGCGACCCCTGTTGTGGCATCATCGTCGTCTGCTCCGGTGAAATGGTGCCCCGACCGCCCGGTGGGAAGCAAGAATAAGCTCAAGGTTTCACCTGTTGCACCAGGTCCGAGCGGTCCTCCTCACAATGCTTCTCCTCCTCCGCCCAGAGTCTACTCCTTCTTCTGCATTGCTGGCTCGCAGTGCCGTGAAATTCAGCGGCTACCACAAAAATTCACCAAGTTTATGGACGGTCGAGAGCTGCGGGAACCTGTTCTTCATGAACACTCTGGGAGAGGAACTCCCTACGAAGTGGAGGTCTGGTACGACGGTGCCGGTGAACAGTACTTCAAGGGCGGCTGGGCGCAGTTTGCAGATGACCATGACCTCCATCAAGGCTTCTTCATGACCTTCGACTATCACATCGGCACGTCGAAGTTTGACGTGAGGATCTACGACTGCACCCATTGCCTGAAGGAGTACGAAGCTGAAGTGCACTTTCATTAGATTCTCCCTTTATGTAATCTCTTTTCTTAGTTGTCCTTTCTCGTGCTATCTGTAATAAGTAGTCGTGTTGGATTATATTTTGTGCCTGCTTTTATTAATAGACCATGGGAACGGATCGTCGTTCCGAGGTATGCCTTTAATGAATTATCGGGTTCCTTTGAACCGTGCTTGTTTTTGTCAAATATCGGGTTGCGAACAACCTAGTAGTATATCTCAGATACTCACAAAGCTCAATATTTTGTTAATATTATTTTGTACGACTCGAGGGGCTGAGCTCCCGAGTGGAAAGTAAAAACACTTATACATATTGTTGAGTTGACCCAAAGAACCCGACCTGTGGCCTCATGTTCTGGGTTCAGAGGGTCATAACTCGAAAGATCTTTATCGCCTTATGTCTTCTATGCATAGAACCGCCGTAGTTGCTCTGCATTCCACGGGTTGCTCTCGTCTTTTCCCGTTTTCTTATCTTTTAGTCGATAAGCTCCTCCTGGTATTACTTCTGTCACAATGTAGGGTCCTACCCATGGGGACTCCAATTTTCCATGACCATCTTGCTTGAGTCGTAGAACTAGATCTCCCACCATGAAAGATCGTGGACGAACTCGACTACTGTGGTAGTTTCGTAGATTTTGCTGATATTGAGTAGCTCTGGCTAGTGCTACATCTCTTGCTTCGTCGAGTGCATCGACATCATCCTGAAGTGCTTCTGTGGAGGTTGTCTCATCATACGCTATGATTCTTGGAGCTTTGTGGGTGATCTCGACTGGAAGGACGGCCTCTGCGCCATGGACCAGGAAGAAAGGCGTTTCTTGAGTAGCTACATTAGGTGTAGTTCGGAGACTCCAGAGTACGGAGGGTAGCTCATCTACCCAAGTGTGCTTGGCTTTCTCGAGGGGTGCTAACAACCTTTTCTTTATCCCATTGCATATTAAGCCATTGGCTTTCTCGACTTGCCCATTTGTCTTTGGATGCGCCACAGATGCAAATTTTAATTTAATTCCCAAACTTTCACAGTAATTTTTGAACTCCTTCGATGTGAAGTTTGTCCCATTATCTGTGATGATGTTGTGTGGTACTCCGAAGCGAAAGACTATGGACTTAATGAAGTTAATTGCAGCCGTAGAATCTTGGGTTGTTACGGGGGCTGCCTCTACCCACTTGGTGAATTTGTCGACTGCCACCAGCATGTAAACATGCCCTCCTGGCCAAGATTTGTGCAGTTTTCCTACCATGTCAAGACCCCATTGCGCGAAGGGCCAGGACAATGGTATTGGTTGCAACTCCGCTGCTAGCGCGTGTGGTCGAGATGCGAAACATTGATAAGCCTCGCATTTCCTCACTATGTCTTTCGCGTCCTCAATGGCTGTTAGCCAGTAAAATCCTGCACGAAAAGCTTTGGCTGCAATGGCTCTGCTGCTAGCGTGATGTCCACATACCCCTGCGTGGATGTCCTTTAAGATTTCCTGCCCTTCTTGAGGAGTGACGCACCGTTGCAAGACGCATGTTATACTTCTTTTGTATAATTTCCCTTGTAACACGACGAAAGCCTTGGATCGTCGTATTATCCTTTTTGCTTGTACTATATCTTCGAGGAGTGTTTTATTTACCATGTATGTCAGATATGGCTGCATCCAGGTTTCTTCGATCATCATGATTTCTTCTGGTTCTGTTGTGCTTGTTTTTCTAGCCCCCGAGCCTGTTGCTTGGTGGTGGCCATGTTCCTCTGCAGTCGAAGGTTTGTTGCTCTTTATTGATCTTTCTATGATTTCTTCCCAAAAGACTCCTTGCGGTACGGGTAAACACTGGGACCCGATGTTTGCCAGATTGTCGGCTTCCTCGTTACTGGCTCCACTGACGTGTGAAACTTCGCATCCATCGAATGTTCCCTCAAGATAGTAATATAAGTTTCTGTATGCTGTCATATTGTCGCTGATGGCATCGCACTTGTTCATCACTTGTTGGACGATGAGATTCGAGTCTCCAAATATTTTCAATCGGGTTGCTCCGCATGCTTTGGCCATTTTCATCCCATGGAGTAGCGCCTCGTATTCGGCTTCATTATTGGAAGCTTGGGAAAAACTCATCCTTAACTCATATTTCAGTTTGTCGCCTTGTGGTGATATCAGGACCACTCCTGCCCCTGCGCCTTGGATTCTTTTTAAACCGTCGAAGTACATTGTCCATACGCTTGATAGATCTGGCGGTCCTGTGTTTTGTAACTCCAGCCACTCTGCTGTGAAATCTGGTAAAACTTGTGACTTGATCGCCTTTCGCTTTTCATACGTGATGTCCAGGGGTGATAACTCAATTCCCCATAAGGAGACACGTCCTGTTGCTGAAGGGTTGTTCAGTATATTGGATAGTGGTGCTTCATTAACCACTATGATTGGGTGCACTGCGAAATATTGCCGTAGTTTTCGTGCTATTGTGAATACGCTGTATGCAAGTTTCTGGTAGTGTGGGTACCTTTGCTTTGTTTGAGATAGTATCTCGCTGACAAAATATACTGGCCGTTGGACTCCATGAGCTTTTCCTTCTTCACTTCTTTCGACTACTAATACTGTGCTCACCACTTGATGTGTTGCTGCAATATTTAGTAGTAATGGCTCTTTTTCCTTTGGTGCGACCAACACCGGTGGTGTGGAAAGTACTTTTTTCAGTTGTGCAAAGGCTGTGTCCGCTTCTTCCGTCCACTCGAATTTGTCGTCTGATTTTTTCATCAATGCATAGAAAGGGAGTGCTTTTTCTCCTAGCCTCGCCACGAATCGACTCAGTGTCGCGATGCGTCCTGCAAGCTTCTGTACATCGTGCAGCTTTGTTGGCTTCCCCATCATTATTATTGCTTGGATCTTCTCTAGGTTTGGCTCTATTCCTCTTGCGTATACCAGGAATCCCAGGAGTTGCCCTGCAGATACCCCAAAAGAGCATTTTGTCGGGTTAAGCTTGAGCTTGTACCTGTTTAAGTTATTGAAGGTTTCTGCCAGATCACTGATTAGTGACTCCTCTTTTCTTGAATGTTTCGTCATATTTGACTTCCAAGGCAATTTTGCATCATCCTTTGGTAGGTTGCTCCTGCATTTTTTAAACCGAAAGGCATGACTTGGTAACAGAACACACCGTATGGTGTTATAAAAGCTGTTTTTTCCTCATCTTCTTTCTTCAATTTGATCTGGTTGTAGCCAGAATATGCGTCCAAGAAGGAAAGCCTTGCGGACCCCTCTATTGAGTCTATTATTTGATCAATGCGAGGTAGGGGAAAGGGATCCTTCGGACAGTGCTTGTTGAGAGACGTGTAGTCGACACATACTCTTTGTACGTCTGTATTTTTCTTGGGAACTATAACTGGATTAGATACCCAAGTCGACGTTTTGATTTCTCGGATGAACCCTGTGTTTTCTAGCCTGTGTAGCTCTGACGCTATTGCTTTCCTTTTGGGTTCATCGAATCTTCTCAGTGGTTGTTTGACTGGCTTTGCTTTGGGATCGACATTTAGTGCGTGCTCGACGAGTTTCCTGGGAACCCCTGGCATGTCCGAAGGACACCAGGCGAAGATTTCCCAGCGCTTACAGAGAAACTCGACGAGCGCGCTTTCCTATGCGGGATCCAAGTTCACTGCTATGGAGGTGGTCTTGTTCGGGTCCGTGGGGTGGACTTGGATCTTCTTCGAGTCCTGAGTTGCATCAAAAGCTTGATCTGGCAGGGACCGTCCAACGTCAGGTAACACGTTGTGGTCGGTTTTGCCTTTCAACCTTGCGTATTCTGCTGTCATGCCGAAAGTTTGTGCCAACCTATTGAATTCTTTGTCACAAGTGTTGGATACTTCGAAAATGCCTTGAACTATAATTGTTCCTTTGGGCCCTGTGATCTTTAGCGTAAGATATGCGTAGTGGGGTACTGCCATGAATTTTGCAAATACCGGGTGCCCCAGGATTACATGATACTGTGAATGCCAATCCATGACTTTGAATTCCAACTTCTCTCTGCGATAATTGTTGCTATTGCCAAAGCAAACATCGAGTTTTATTTTCCTGAGAGGGTAATTTGCGCTTCCTGGTACTATTCCATGGAAAGAACAATCTGTTGGCTTTAGACTTTCCAGTGAGATGCACATTGCCCTCAGAGTTCTTGCGTATATTAGGTTTATGCCGCTTCCTACATCCATGAATACTCTCCGGATATCGTATCCCCCTATTTGTGCCTTTAGTACCATTGGTGCGTGCCTTGGCCTGGGAACTTTCCTCGGGTGGTCTGTGATACGTCTCAAACGTATCTATAATTTTTGATGCTCCATGCTTGTTTTTACACCATTTGCCTATTGTTTCGTTACACTTAGTGGCACTTTTATGCATTTTCCGGAACTAACCTATTAACGAGTTGCCACAGTGCCAGTTCCCTGTTTTCTGCTGTTTTTGTGTTTCAGAGTGATACACAGGAAATATTCTTGGAATTGAACGAAACAAGTTCCTGAAGTCTTATTTTACCCGGAAGCTTCCAGAGATCCGAAGGAGAGCCGGAGGGGGGCCACCAGGGCCCCACACGCAGGGGCGGCGCGGCCAAGCCCCTGGCCACGCGGGCCCCGCGTGAGGGCACCTGGCTCCCCCTCTGACGACGCCCCTTCGCCTATAAAGACCCCCCGACGCGAAAAACCTAAGGACCCGATCAATTTTCCAGAACACATCGCGATCTACCGCCGCCGTCGACCCGAAGATCGGGAGGGTCTAGAAGCTCTTCCCGGCACCCTGCCGGAGAGGGGAATCGCCACCGGAGGTCTTCTTCATTGCCATGCTTGCCTCCGGAGTGATGAGTGGGTAGTCTACCTTGGACTATGGGTCCATAGCAGTAGCTAGATGGTTGTCTTCTCCACCATGTGCTTCATGTTTAGATCTCATGAGCTGCCATACATGATTGAGATCACCGTTATGTAATTCTACATGTTTGGTTTGTTGGGATCCGATGAATATTGGTGTTTATGAATAAGTTGCTGTACTGAATTATATCTTTTGTTATCTCTATGTTGTTTATAATCTTGCATGCTCTCCGTTGTTAGTAGCTATCTTGGCCGAGTAGTTGCTAGTGACTCCAAGAGGGGGTATTTATGCTCGATAGTGGGTTCATGCCTCTATTTCACCTAGGGGAGTGACAGAAACCTCTAAGGTGGTAGATGTGCTGTTGCTACTAGGGAGAAAACAACATTCATATGCTCAAGGGCATATGCTTTGTTTACATTATACACTTTGCTTAATGCAATTATCTGTTGTTCGCAACTTAATACTTCTAGGGTGTTCGGATTGATATCCCAGGGAGTGGATTATTAGTCATAGATGCAGTTGGATGGCGGTCTATGTATTTTGTTGTAATGCCCAGAGTAAATCTCATAGTGATCTTCTTGACATATCACGTTTATCTTTATTCTATCAATTGCCCAACTGTAATTTGTTTACCCAGCATGTGTTATTTATCTATGGAGAGACACCACTAGTGAACTGTGGACCCCGGTCCTATTTCCATCATATTGCTATCACCTGTTTACTTTACTCGCATACTATATTATTTTCCACTCGATACGCTCATAACCTTTGTTTCAAGCAAACCGGTGAGATTGACAACCTCATCGCAAGTTGGGGACAAAGTATTTGTTTGTGTGTGTGCAGGTTCCGCATCACCTTCAGTCGTCATTGTCTCTCCTCTCCTGACCGATATTAAACCTTGGTTTCTTAACTGAGGAAAAACTAGCTGCTTTACTCATCATACCTTCCTCTTGGGGTTCCCAACGGGCTGGTTATCCACCACGCACAAGGACAGTTTGCTCCCGCGCCATCAGCTAATTTTCTGGGCGCCATCAAAGGGTTCCGCTAATTTTCTGGCGCCGTTGCTGGGGAACGAAGAAGAATAATCTCCCTCGTCAACTGGTCGCCATCAAGTAATTTTCTGGCGCCGTTGCCGGGGAGGAAGAGAAGACTTCTGCGAGGGGAGTTTTTCGCACACACATCCTTTACTTTGTTTTATTGTTTTGCTTTACTTTATTTTACCTGCATTGCTTTTTATCAAAAACCCAAAAAAATTAGAATCCTTGGTTGTTGTTATTTCTTTGCTTTAGTTTATCATGTTGATCCCTAAGTACGTTCTGGAGGACCTCTCTGTAGGTAGTGGTTCGATTATTGGCAAAAGTAACATTGAGGAGTTCTTTAATCACATTAGTATGCATGAGGAAGTTGAGGAAAAGTCTTGGGTTGAGCTTGCTCCTAGTATTGAGGTTGCTTCTATTTATTTAATTGACATGTTGGAAACTAGGTTTGCTAGTCTTAATCCTTTTATGCAATATATGTTCCTTAAGCTTCATGAAATTGAGGATCCCGAAAAGAAAGCTTTTATCTTGGAAACTTTGCGCCTAGAATTTAAGGATGTCGTTATTGAAGCTAGAAAGGTTCTTAAACGTTTTAATAAACTCGGTTCGCCTATAAAGGTAATTGATACTAATGATGAGGGAACCGAAATACCTATACCTTGCAAGCTTTTGGGATTGTGTGAAGCCTTCGAAAATAATTTTGCCTGGATCTATCCTGAAAATCTTTTTGATGAAAATAGTGTACCAAAGCATGATCACAAAGGGTCTTCTAAAACTTATGTGGATGAAATACAATGCCTTATTGATAAGACCTCTGCAGTTGATCTTAATGCTTCTTCTGAAGGTACTTGATTTGCAATTTTCTGCGCCTAGCTCAAAGGCGTTAAAGAAAAGCACTCTTGGGAGATAACCCAATGTTTTATTTTCAGTACTTTTTCTTTTATTTGAGTCTTGGAAGTCATTACTACTGTAATGACCACTCCTTATCTTGTTTATTTCGTTTTTGTGCCAAGAGAAGCCTCTAATTTGAGTGAGGTAAAGATTTAGGGATGTTGCTGTCCTGAAACTGTTTTCGGTGCTGCACCGTAAAAATTCATGAAAATTCTCTGTATATCTTTTGGACCTGCGATTTCTTGTGCATATGCCGCAGGTTATATCCAAACTTTTGTTAGTTGAACACTTTTTGATTTGAGCAACAGAAAATCCCTCAAAAATTCGACCTTTGTCAGCTGTTCAGTTTTGACAGATTTCTGCTAATATTTGTGTTTGCCACTTTATCGCTTTCTTTTGAGTTCTTTTGATCACGGAACTTTTGGGGAGGTTGCTACAGTAGTATTTGCTATATATGTGGTGGTTTTGAGTTGAAACCTGAAGCAAATAGAGGTTGATTATATGTTATGCTTACACAAATGTTGTTAATAGAATTGTGTTTAGTTTTGTATGAAGGAAGTTTTCAAGTGTAGGGATTGGAGAATGATGAGATGAGTTGAAGAATGGACAAAAGCTCAAGCTTGGGGATGCCCATGCATAACCCCAAGAAATATCCAAGAAGTACAAGCGTCAAAGCTTGGGGATGCCCCCGAGGCACCCCTTCTTCATCGGCAAAAATCAGGTCACCTTTCAAAACACTATATTTTTATTGCTTCATGCACTATGTGTTTTTCTTGGAGCGTCAGTTGTTTTAGTTTTCTTAGTTGGTTTAGTTTGTTTGTTTGCTGCAATAAATGGTTGGACCCCAAAAAATGTCTTTTGGAGGAGATGTACTCGTTTTCATTTGCAAAGAACGCTCTAGTTTTCACTCTTATTAAAAATCGAGTGTTCTTCTTTTTCTGCTACTGCTTTTGGTTTTCGTTTTCGCCTTGATTTGCGTTCAGACCTTGTCATATCTTTTCATCAAGGTGTATTTTTGCCTCTGATCTTTATTGGTTTTCATCAAAAGAGGTGTCTTATAAAATTTTCAAATGGTGTTGGAAAAGAGAAAAAGCTTTGTGCAAAATAGTGGTACAAGAAGGAGCTTGTGTAGACTGCGGCTTAGGCTTTTTCATGTCATGCTTGATGTCTTTTTGATAGTATGCTTAGTGGTTTTGCTGTAGCATGACTTGTCTCAAATAACTAAGATTGCTTAATGAGCCTTTGAAAAAATCATGCGTTGTTTTTATTGTATCGAAGCATTATTTTGGTTTTCTCCTTGATGCTTTATTTGGGTTGACTTGGCGCATGCTCACACATGTTAGACTCTTACAAAGTCGCCAATAGCCTTCATGATCATTTAGTTTTTGACTTTTGATGCCATCTTATGCTTCTTTTAATGTCGCTTTGCATGATTATGGCCATTATTGCTCTCTTAGTTGGTCGCTCCCAGTCTTTTGCTAGCCCGTGCCTTGTACTGAGTATGAGCTCTACTCGTGCATCCAACTCCCAAAAACCAAAGTTTTCCAAAGTGTCCACCATACATACCTACTAGCAATTTGCTATTCCAAGTAAATTTGACTTGCTTTTATTTTCTCTTCAAATTAAACTCTTACCAGTGTTATGCGAAATTCGGTCAGTAAAGCTCTCACTAACCGGAAGGCACACTTTACTTTTTCCTGTTCTTAAAAATTTGACATTGTGGTCTCTTATGTTGAGTTGTTATGCTTGCAAGTTGTAAGTTGGATTCTAGCCCATCCATGCTGTCATGGAGCAAGCTTTCAACATTGCACTTCTTATTTGAGTTGATATCGTGATCTTTTGTCTATGGATGCCCGCGGTGTGAAATGAATTGGGAATCTTGTGGGGATCATGGAGTTTGTATATGTGTTAGGGAAACGCCGGGCCGCCAATCTAAGCCATGCATAATTCATGGTGGAAATTTGCAGCATACCCATGGTGAACATTCGACGACGCATCTCACAATAAAAAGCAAATAAAAGAGATGTCGAGGTGTTCATTGTCTGCTTGTCCTGTCATTTTGGTGTGGGCTTGTTCCATGTCATCGGGCACGGAGGTACCCCATTGGCGGTTCTCAATGATATGCATATACTTACAATGACAAGAGCCTTGCTTGGGACTCTAAGTAAAGTAGCATGAGCTTTGGGTACTCGTATTCACGGGGCACGAGGTTTTCAACTTATGATTTGTCAAGCATATGCATCATAATTGTTATCGCATTAACTTTAACCATTCAAGATGCTTTTGATGGGGGCAATGAGAGCTCAAAGCCGGTAAGTACCATAATTTTTGAAGGTTATAAAACTTGCAATCACTGCTTCCCTCTGCGAAGGGCCTTTCTTTTACTTTTATGTTGAGTCACCACCTTCTTTCATTATGCACCATTAAGAGAGCATAGTTGTAATTCTGAGTATAATGTGCATTGTCCCAAAGTTTTCATTGATTGATTCATATTGTTGGTTTCACTTGTTCTTAAATTATTTGTATCTAGTCGCCCTCTTAAACTTGAAGGTGTCCTATGCATTTATGTTTTGCTCTCTTTGAAGGACAAGCTGAAAACCATTTGTATGTTTTTCCTTATGATTTGAACACACGTTTGACTTTCATTGTTTCATTTTCATGATCTTTTGTTTGTGTTCATTTGCATGTTTACAACATGGTTGCTAAGTTCTTATTGTCATGATTATATCTTTATGCCCATGTTTTAAGTTCTTATGATCCCAGCTCACCAATGCTTACATATATGATCAAGATTGTGTAGGTGCATGTCACCTCAAAAATTGTTCTTTTGTTATCACTTACCTACTCGAGGATGAGCAGGAGTTAAGCTTGGGGATGCTTGATACGTCTCAAACGTATCTATAATTTTTGATGCTCCATGCTTGTTTTTACACCATTTGCCTATTGTTTCGTTACACTTAGTGGCACTTTTATGCATTTTCCGAAACTAACCTATTAACGAGTTGCCACAGTGCCAGTTCCCTGTTTTCTGCTGTTTTTGTGTTTCAGAGTGATACACAGGAAATATTCTCGGAATTGGACGAAACAAGTTCCAGAAGTCTTATTTTACCCGGAAGCTTCCAGAGATCCGAAGGAGAGCCAGAGGGGGGCCACCAGGGCCCCACACGCAGGGGCGGCGCGGCCAGGCCCCTGGCCGCGCGGGCCCCGCGTGAGTGCACCTGGCTCCCCCTCTGACGACGCCCCTTCGCCTATAAAGACCCCCCGATGCGAAAAACCTAAGGACCCGATCAATTTTCCAGAACACATCGCGATCCGCCGCTGCCATCGACCCGAAGATCGGGAGGGTCCAGAAGCTCTTCCCGGCACCCTGCCAGAGAGGGGAATCGCCACCGGAGGTCTTCTTCATCGCCATGCTTGCCTCCGGAGCGATGAGTGAGTAGTCTACCTTGGACTATGGGTCCATAGCAGTAGCTAGATGGTTGTCTTCTCCACCATGTGCTTCATGTTTAGATCTCATGAGCTGCCATACATGATTGAGATCACCGTTATGTAATTCTACATGTTTGGTTTGTTGGGATCCGATGAATATTGGTGTTTATGATTAAGTTGCTGTACTGAATTATATCTTTTGTTATCTCTATGTTGTTTACGATCTTGCATGCTATCCGTTGTTAGTAGCTATCTTGGCCGAGTAGTTGCTAGTGACTCCAAGAGGGGGTATTTATGCTCGATAGTGGGTTTATGCCTCTATTTCACCTGGGGGAGTGACAGAAACCTCTAAGGTGGTAGATGTGCTATTGCTACTAGGGAGAAAACAACATTCATATGCTCAAGGGCATATGCTTTGTTTACATTACACACTTTGCTTAATGCAATTATCTGTTGTTCGCAACTTAATACTTCTAGGGTGTTCGGATTGATATCCCAGGGAGTGGATTATTAGTCATAGATGCTGTTGGATGGCGGTCTATGTATTTTGTTGTAATGCCCAGAGTAAATCTCATAGTGATCTTCTTGACATATCACGTTTATCTTTATTCTATCAATTGCCCAACTGTAATTTGTTTACCCAGCATGTGTTATTTATCTATGGAGAGACACCACTAGTGAACTGTGAACCCCGGTCCTATTTCCATCATATTGCTATCACCTGTTTACTTTACTCGCACTGTTTACTTTACTCGCACTGTTTACTTTACTCGCACTGTTTACTTTACTCGCATACTATATTGTTTTCCACTCGATACGCTCATAACCTTTGTTTCAAGCAAACCGGTGAGATTGACAACCTCATCGCAAGTTGGGGACAAAGTATTTGTTTGTGTGTGTGCAGGTTCCACATCACCTTCAGTCATCATTGTCTCTCCTCTCCTGACCGATATTAAACCTTGGTTTCTTAACTGAGGGAAAACTAGCTGCTTTACTCATCATACCTTCCTCTTGGGGTTCCCAACGGGCTGGTTATCCACCACGCACAAGGACAGTTTGCTCCCGCGCCATCAGCTAATTTTCTGGGCGCCATCAAAGGGATCAGTCTGCTCTGCTAAATCTGACTGGTTGATCAGACCATTGCAAGTACTCTGTAGTAGCTGGTGGTGATGATATTGCCAAGTTGATCTGTCTGGATATGCTCTTCCGCTCTTTCTTCGACTTTGGCACTGGTTGGATCATTGCTGATATATATACTTTTGACTCCAGCTGTTTTGCGAGTCGTTGCATTTGGTATCCTTGACTCATGCTTTTTCCGCCCTGTCGTGCTCCTTGGCTTGAATCCATGGCATTTTGCAACCTTAGGAAGGTCCTGCAATCCTTCATCTGGTGGTTAAAAACTCTTTTCCCATCTAGGTACGCTAATGGATGCGATAAAGACCATATAGCATGTCTTCTGCCAAAGGGCCCGAGTACCTTGGTTTCTCTTTTCCCCGACTATCTCTCGTTTGAAACTCTTTGTTTTCATAGCCTTCCTCGTTCCTTCCGTCATATCCCGCTGATACGTCTCAAACGTATCTATAATTTTTGATGCTCCATGCTTGTTTTTACACCATTTGCTTAGTGTTTCATTACACTTCGTGGTACTTTTATACATTTTCCGGAACTAACCTATTAACAAGTCGCCACAGTGCCAGTTCCCTGTTTTCTGCTGTTTTTGTGTTTCAGAAAAGTTACACAGGAAATATTCTCGGAATTGGACGAAACCAAAGCTAGTCGCCCTGAATTTCACCGAAGCTTCCAGAGAACCGAAGAGGAGACGGAGTGGGTCCACGAGGGCCCCACACAACAGGGCGGCGCGGCCCAGGCCCTGGCCGCGCCCCCTATGTGTGAGGTCGCCTCGGTCCACTCCTGACGATGCCCCTTCGCCTATAAAGACCCCCCGACGGGAAAAACCTAAATACCCGATCACTTTTCCAAAACACATCGTGATCCACCGCCGCCATCGACCCGAAGATCGGGAGGGTCCAGAAGCTCTTCCCGGCACCCTGCCGGAGAGGGGAATCGCCACCGGAGGTCTTCTTCATCGCCATGCTTGCCTCCGGAGCGATGAGTGAGTAGTCTACCTTAGACTATGGGTCCATAGCAGTAGCTAGTTGGTTGTCTTCTCCACCATGTGCTTCATGTTTTGATCTCGTGAGCTGCCTTACATGATTGAGATCACCGTTATGTAATTCTACATGTTGTGTTTGTTGGGATCCGATGAATATTGGTGTTATGATTGAGTTGAAGTACTGAATTTTATCTTTTGTTATCTCTATGTTGTTTATGATCTTGCATGCTCTCCGTTGTTAGTAGCTATCTTGGCCAAGTAGTTGCTAGTGACTCCAAGAGGGGGTATTTATGCTCGATAGTGGGTTCATGCCTCTATTTAATCTGGGGGAGTGACAGAAACCTTGTAGATGTGCTGTTGCTACTAGGAGGAAAACAACATTCATATGCTCGAGGGCATATGCTTTATTTACATTACACACTTTGCTTAATGCAATTATCTGTTGTTTGCAACTTAATACTTGTGGAGTTCTCGGATTGATTCGCCACAAGTGGATTATTAGTCATAGATGCAGTTGGATGGCAGTCTATGTATCTTGTTGTAATGCCCAGAGTAAATCTCATAGTGATCCTCTCGACATATGCACGTTGTCTTTATTCTATCAATTGCCCAACTGTAATTTGTTTACCCAGCATGTATTATTTTATCTTATGGAGAGACACCACTAGTGAACTGTGGACCCCGGTCCTATTTCCTTTATATTGCTATCACCTGTTTACTTTACTCGCATACTATTATCACTTTCCACTCGATACGGGCATACCCTTTGTTTCAAGCAAACCGGTGAGATCGGCAACCTCATCGTAAGTTGGGAACAAAGTATTTGGTTGTGTTGTGTGCAGGTTCCACGTTGCTACTGGTTGAAGACGCGCTAACAAGTTATCGTTAATGGCGCCCTTGTTAGAGCATCACGCAGCTAGTGGGCATCACCTTCAGTCGTTTGTCTGCCTCCTCCTGGATTGACTACCTTGGTTTCATAACTGAGGGAAAACTTGCTGCTATATTCATCAAGACCTTCTCTTGGGGTTTTCCAACTGGCCGGTCATTTACTACAAGCCAACATGCTTTCTGGCACAATCGAACACAATCAAGTTTTCTGGCATCATCATCACCGCGCCATCAACAAGTTTTCTGGCGCCGTTGCCGGGGAGGAAGAAGACTTCTGCAAGGGGAGTTTTAGCATGCACATCCTTTACTTTGTTTTAAGTTTTGCTTTACTTTATTTTTACTTCATCGTTTTATCAAAAACCCAAAAAATTAGAATCGTTGGTAGTTGTTATCTCTTTACTTCTAGTTCATTATGTTGTTCCCTAAGTATGTTCTGGAGGACCTCTCAGTAGGTAGTGGTTCAATTATGTTGTTCCCTAAGTATGTTCCTTAAGCGCTTTAATAAGCTGGGTTCACCTATAAAGGTTATTAGTACAAACAATGAGGGAACCAAGATACCTATACCTAGCAAACTCTTGGGATTGTATGAAGCTTTTGAAAATAATTTTGATTGGATCTGTCCCAAAAATCTTTTTAGTGATTTGAGTGAACCAAAGCGTGATCACAAAGGGTCTTCAAAAACTTATGTGGATGAAATACAATGCCTTATTGAGAAGACCTCTTCAATGGATCTTAATGCCTCTCTTGATGTTACTTGATTCGCACTTTCTGCGCTTAGCTCAAAGGCGTTAAAGAAAAGCACTCTTGGGAGATAACCCAATGTTTTCATTCTGTTCTTTCTCTTTTATTTGAGTCTTGGAAGTTATTACTACTGTAATGACCTCTCCTTATCCTTTTTATTTCATTTTTGTGCCAAGAGAAGCCTCTAATTTGAGCGAGGTAATATTTGGGGATGTTGCTGTTCTGAAACAGTTTTCGGTGCTGCACCGTAAACATTCGTGAAAATTCTCTGTATATCTTTTGGACCTGCGATTTCTTGTGCATATGCCCCAGGTTATATCCAAACTTTCATTAGTTGAACACTTTTTGATTTGAGCAACATAAAACCCTCTAAAAATTCGACCTCTGTCAGCTGTTCTGTTTTGATAGATTTCTGTCAATATTTGTGTTTGCCGCTTTATTGCTTTCTTTTTGAGTTCTTTTAATCACGGAACTTTTGGGGAAGTTGCTACAGTAGTATATGCTTTATATGTGGTGGTTTTAAGTTGAAACCTGAAGCAAAAAGGGTTAATTCTATGTTATGCTTACACTAATGTTGCTAATAGATTTGTGTTTAGTTTTGTATGAAGGAAGTTTTCAAGTGTAGGGATCGGAGAGTGATGAGATGAGTTGAAGAATGGACAAAAGCTCAAGCTTGGGTATGCCCATTCATCACCCCAAGAAATATCCAAGAAGTACAAGCGTCAAAGCTTGGGGATGCCCCCGAGGCACCCCTTCTTCATCGGCAAAAATCAGGTCAACTTTCAAGACACTATATTTTATTGCTTCATGCATTATGCGTTTTTCTTGGAGCATCAGTTGTTTTTAGTTTTCAATTTAGTTTAGTTTAGTTTGCTGCAATAAATGGTTGGACCCCAACAAATTCCTTTTGGAGAAGTTGCTTTGCTTTTCATTTGCCAAGAACACTCCGTTTTTCACTCTATTCGTTTCAACGAGTGTTCTTCTTTTTCTAGAACTGCATTTAGTTTTCGATTTTCGCCTTGATTTGTGTTCAGATCTTGTTATATTTTTTCATCAAGGTGTATTTTTGCCTCTGGTCTTTATTGGTTTTCATCAAAAGAGTTGGCTATAAAAAGTTTGAATGGTGTTGGAAAAGAGAAAAAGCTTTATGCAAAAAAGTGGTACAAGAAGGAGCTTGTGTAGACTGTGATGCTACCGAGTTGATGAAGTAAATAACCGGCCAGTTGGAAAACCCCAAGAGAAGGTTTGACGAAGATAGCAGCAAGTTTTCCCTCAGTTAAGAAACCAAGGTATGTCGATCAGGAGAAGAACAGACAATACGACTGAAGGTGATGCGGACTGGCTTAGCGATAGCTTCGGACAATTAATATATGGCGCCTCATCCAAGCTTTGCTTTGCTAGCTGCAACGTGGAACCTGCACACACACAACCAAGTACTTTGTTCCCAACTTGCAATGAGGTTGTCAATCTCACCGGTTTGCTTGAAACAAAGGTTATGAGCGTATCGAGTGGAAAACAGTAGAAGTATGCGAGTAAAGTAAACAGTGCGAGTAAAGTAAACAGGTGATAGCAATATGATGGAAATAGGACCGGGGTCCACAGTTCACTAGTGGTGTCTCTCCATAAGATAAATAGCACATGCTGGGTAAACAAATTACAGTTGGGCAATTGATATAATAAAGATAAACGTGATATGTCAAGAAGATCACTATGCGATTTACTCTGGGCATTACAACAAAATACATAGACCGCCATCCAACTGCATCTATGACTAATAATCCACTTGTGGCGAATTAATCCGAGAACTCCACAAGTATTAAGTTGCGAACAACAGATAATTGCATTAAGCAAAGTGTGTAATGTAAATAAAGCATATGCCCTTGAGCATATGAATGTTGTTTTCTCCCTAGTAGCAACATCACATCTACAACCTTAGAGGTTTCTATCACTCCCCCAGATTAAATAGAGGCATGAACCCACTATCGAGCATAAATACCCCCTCTTGGAGTCACTAGCTACTACTCGGCCAAGATAGATACTAACAACGGACAGCATGCAAGATCATAAACAACATAGAGATAACAAAAGATATATTTCAGTATAGCAACTCAATCATAACACCAATATTCATCGGATCCCAACAAACCAAACATGTAGAATTACATAACGGTGATCTCAATCATGTAGGGCAGCTCATGATATCTAAACATGAAGCACATGGTGGAGGAGACAACCATCTAGCTACTGCTATGGACCCATAGTCCAAGGTAGACTACTCACTCATCGCTCTGGAGGCAAGCATGGCGATGAAGAAGACCTCCGGTGGCGATTCCCCTCTCTGGCAGGGTGCCGGGAAGAGCTTTGGACCCTCCTGATCTTCGGGTCGATGGCGGCGGCGGATCACGATGTGTTATGGAAAATTGATTGGGTGCTTAGGTTTTTTCCGTCGGGGGGTCTTTATAGGCGAAGGGGCATCGTCAGGAGTGGACCGAGGCGGTTTCACATGTAGGGGGCGCGGCCAGGGCCTGGGCCGCGCCGCCCTAGTGTGTGGCCACCTCGTGGCCCCACTCCGTCTCCTCTTCGGATCTCTGGATGCTTCCGGGAAAAATAGCAGAAAACAGGGAACTGGCACTGTGGCGACTTGTTAATAGGTTAGTTCCGGAAAATGCATAAAAGTGCCACGAAGTGTAACGAAACAGTAGGCAAATGGTGTAAAAACAAGCATGGAGCATCAAAAATTATAGATACATTGGAGACGTATCAAGCATCCCCAAGCTTAACTCCTGCTCGTCCTCGAGTAGGTAAGTGATAACAAAAGAATAATTTTTGAGGTGACATGCACCTACACAATATTGATCATATATGTAAGCATTTGTGAGCTAGGATCATAAGAACTTAAAACATGGGCATGAAGATATAATCTTGACAATAAGAACTTAGCAACCATGTTGTAAACATAAAAATGAACACAAACAAAAGATCATGAAAATGAAACAATGAAAGTCAAACGTGTGTTCAAATCATAAGGAAAAACATACAAATGGTTTTCAGCTTGTCCTTCATGGAGAGCAAAACATAAATGCATAGGACACCTTCAAGTTTAAGAGGGCGACTAGATACAAATAATTTGAGAACAAGTGAAATCAACAATATGAATCAATCAATGAAAACTTTGGGACACTGCACATTATACTAAGAATGACAACTATGCTCTCTTATGGTGCATAAAGATAGAAGGTGGTGACTCAACATAAAAGTAAAAGAAAGGCCCTTCGCAGAGGGAAGCAGTGATTGCAAGTTTTATGGACCTTCAAAAATTATGTTACTTACTGGCTTTGAGCTCTCATTGCCCCCATCCTAAGCATCTTGAATGGTTAGAGTTAATGCGAGAACAATTATGATGCATATGCTTGACAAATCATAAGTCAAAAACCTCGTGCCCCGTGAATACGAGTACCCAAACCTCATGCTACTTTACTTAGAGTCCCAAGCAAGGCTCTTGTCATTGTAAGTATATATGTATTATCGAAAACTGCCAATGGGGTACCTCCGTGCCCGATGAGATGGAACAAGCCCACATCAAAATGACAGGACAAGCAGACAATGAACACCTCGACATCTCTTTTATTTGCCATTTGTTTAGCTTTTTATTTTGAGATGCGTCGTCGAATGTCCACCATGGGTATGCTGCAAATTTCCACCATGAATTATGCATGGCTTAGATTGGCGGCCCAGGCGTTTCCCTAACACATATACAAACTCCATGATCCCCACAAGATTCCCAATTCATTTCACACCGCGGGCATCCATAGACAAAAGATCACGATATCAACTCAAATAAGAAGTGCAATGTTGAAAGCTTGCCCCATGACAGCATGGATGGGCTAGAATCCAACTTACAACTTGCAAGCATAACAACTCAACATAAGAGACCACAATGTCAAATTTTAAAGAACAAGGAAAAAGTAAAGTGTGCCTTCCGGTTCGTGAGAGCTTTACTGACCAATTTTCGCATAACACTGGTAAGAGTTTAATTTGAAGAGAAGATAAAAGCATGTCAAATTTACTTGGAATATCAAATTGCTAGTAGGTATGTATGGTGGACACTTTGTAAAACTTTGGTTTTTAGGAGTTGGATGCACGAGTAGAGCTCATACTCAGTACAAGGCGAGGGCTAGCAAAAGACTGGGAGCGACCAACTAAGAGAGCAATAATGGCCATAATCATGCAAAGCGACAAAGCGACATTAAAAGTAGCATAAGATGGCATCAAAAGTCAAAAACTAAATGATCATAGAGGCTATTGGCGACTTTGTAAGAGTCTAACATGTGTGAGCATGCGCCAAGTCAACCCAAATAAAGCATCAAGGAGAAAACCAAAATAATGCTTCCATACAATAAAAACAACGCATGATTTTTTCAAAGGCTCATTAAGCAATCTCACTTATTTGAGACAAGTCATGCTACAGCAAATCCACTAAGCATACTATCAAAAAGACATCAAGCACGACATGAAAAAGCCTAAGCCGCAGTCTACACAAGCTCCTTCTTGAACCACTTTTTTGCATAAAGCTTTTTCTTTTTTCCAACACCAATTGAAATTTTTAGAGACACCTCTTTTGATGAAAACCAATAAAGATCAGAGGCAAAAATACACCTTGATGAAAAGATATGACAAGGTCTAAACGCAAATCAAGGCGAAAACAAAAACCAAAAGCAGTAGCGGAAAAAGAAGAACACTCGGTGAAATTGTAAGAATAAAAAACGGAGTGTTCTTGGCAAATGAAAATGAGTACATCTCCTCCAAAGAAAATTTGTTGGGGTCCAACCATTTATTGCAGCAAACAAAACTAAACTAACTAAGAAAACTAAAACAACTGACGCTCCAAGAAAAACACATAGTGCATGAAGCAATAAAAATATAGTGTTTTGAAAGGTGACCTGATTTTTGCCGATGAAGAAGGGGTGCCTCGGGGGCATCCCCAAGCTTTGACTCTTGTACTTCTTGGATATTTCTTGGGGTGATGCATGGGCATCCCCAAGCTTGAGCTTTTATCCATTCTTCAACTCATCTCATCATTCTCCAATCCCTACACCTGAAAACTTCCTTCATACAAAACTAAACACAATTCTATTAGCAACATTAGTGCAAGCATAACATATAATCAACCTCTTTTTGCTTCAGGTTTCAACCCAAAACCACCACATATAAAGTATATACTACTGTAGCAACTTCCCCAAAAGTTCCATGATTAAAAGAACTCAAAAAGAAAGCGATAAAGCGGCAAAAACGAATAGTGGCAGAAATCTGTCAAAACAGAACAGCTAACAAAGGTCGAATTTTTTAGAGGTTTTCTGTTGCTCAAATCAACAAGTGTTCAACTAACGAAAGTTTGTATATAACCTGGGGCATATGAACAAGAAATCGCAGGTTCAAAATATATACAGAGAATTTATACGAAATTTTACGGTGCAGCACCGAAAACAGTTTCAGGACAGCAACATCCCCAAATCTTTACCTCACTCGAATTAGAGGCTTCTCTTGGCACAACAATAAAATAAAATGGATAAGGAGCGGTCATTACAGTATTAATGACTTCCAAGACTCAAATAAAAGAAAAAGTACTAGAAATAAAACATTGGGTTATCTCCCAAGAGTTCTTTTCTTTAACGCCTTTGAGCTAGGCGCAGAAAATTGCGAATCAAGTAACATCAAGTGATGAAGCATCAAGCTCATAATTTGCTCTAAGAATAGAGTCAAAAAGTAATTTCTTTATTTTCCTAGGGAAGTGTTCCATACCTTTCTTTAGTGGGAATTGATATTTAATAGTGCCTTCCCTCATATCAATGATGGCACCTACAGTTCGAAGAAAGGGTCTTCCCAAAATAATAGGACATGAAGCATGGCATTCAACGTCCATAACGAGAAAATCAATGGGAACAAGGTTATTGTTAACCACAATAAGAACATCATTAATCCTTCCCAAAGGTTTCTTCTTAGCAACATCAGCAATAGGAACATCATAATAACATTTTTCAAGAGGTGGTAAATCAAGCATGTCATAAATTTTTCTAGGCATGATAGAAATACTAGCACCTAGATCACATAAAGCATGGCAATCAAAACCATTAATATGCATATCAATGATGGGTTCCCAACCATCTTCTAACTTCTTGGGAACAGAAGCTTTTTGCTATAACTTTTCATCCCTAATTTTCATGAGAGCATTGGTAATATGCTTAGTAAAAGCAATATTTAGAGAACTAGCATTGGGAGTCAAAGCAAGCTTTTGCAAGAACAAAATAACTTCAGATATATTGCAGCCATCAACATCAAAATCATTAAAGGAAATAGAGCTATCATCTCCTACACTCCGAAAAATTTCAGCACTCTTTTGAGAAAAAGTTTTGGCAGTTTTAGGCTTTTTAACACAAGGAGTGGGAGTTTTCTCTACACCAATCAAAGTAAGAGGATTGCTAGCATTAGGAGCAACTTCATTAGAGGTAGTAATAGTACAAACTTTCATATTCCTAGCAATCTCATCCTCTCTTTCCCATCTAGTATGCAATTGTGCTAACAATCTAAGATTTTCATCAATTCCAACTTGGATAGCATTAGCAGTAGCAAAAACATTGTTCTCTTTCACATCATTAGGCAACACTTTTAATTTCAGAAGTTCAACATCATGAGCAAGGCTATCAACTTTAGAAGCAAGAATATCAATTTTGCCTAACTTTTCCTCAACAGACTTGTTAAAAGCTGATTGTTTTACCATGAAGTCTTTGAGCATGACTTCAAGTTCAGAGGGCGTGGCCCTAGTGTTGTTGTAGGAATTACCATAAGAATTACCATAACCATTACCATTGGTAGAAGGATACGGCCTATAATTGTTACTAGCAAAATTGTTCCTATAAGCATTGTTGTTAAAATTATTGTTTCTAATGAAGTTCACATCAACATGCTCTTCTTGAGCAACCAAAGAGGCTAAAGGAACATTATTAGGATCAACATGAGTTCTATTATTAACAAGCATAGCCATAATGGTATCAATCTTATCACTCAAGGAAGAGGTTTCCTCAACAGAATTTACCTTCTTACCTTGTGGAGCTCTCTCGGTGTGCCATTCGGAATAATTTACCATCATGTTGTCGAGTAGCTTTGTTGCAGTGCCCAAGGTAAGGGACATAAAAGTGCCTCTAGCAGCTGAATCAAGTAGGTTCCTCGAAGAAAAATTCAGTCCTGCATAAAAAGTTTGGACAATCATCCAAGTAGTCAGTCCATGAGTGGGGCAATTCTTTATCATAGATTTCATTCTTTCCCAAGCTTGAGCAACATGTTCATTATCAAACTGAGTAAACTTCATAATATAGCTACACAGAGATATAATCATAGTAGGAGGATATTATCTACCAATAAAAGCATCCTTACACTTAGCCCATGAATCAATACTATTCTTAGTCAAAGACAACAACCAATCTTTAGCTTTTCCTCTCAAAGAAAAAGGAAACAACTTGAGCTTAATAATATCACCATCAACATTCTCATACTTTTGCATCTCAGATAGCTCAACAAAATTGTTGAGATGAGCTGCAGCATCTTCAGTACTAGCACCAGAAAATTGCTCTTTCATAACAAGGTTCAACAAAGCAGGCTTAATCTCATAAAAATTTGCAGCAGGAGCAGGTGGTGCAATAGGAGTGCAGATAAAATCACTATTGTTCGTGCTAGTAAAGTCACACAACTTGGTGTTATCAGGAGTAGCCATTTCAGCAAAACTAAAGTAGGCAAGTAAAAAAACTATCAAGGATTCTATTTTTTTTTGGATTTTTGATAAAAAACGATGCAAGTAAAAAATAAAGTAAAGCAAAACTTAAAACAAAGTAAAGGATGTGCGTGCGAAAAACTCCCCTTGCAGAGGTCTTCCACTCTTCCCCGGCAACGGCGCCAGAAAAGAGCTTGATGCTACCGAGTTGATAAAGTAAATAACCGGCCAGTTGGAAAACCCCAAGAGAAGGTTTGATGAAGATAGCAGCAAGTTTTCCCTCAGTTAAGAAACCAAGGTATGTCGATCAGGAGAAGAGCAGACAATACGACTGAAGGTGATGCGGACTGGCTTAGCGACAGCTTCAGACAATTTATATATGGTGCCTCGTCCAAGCTTTGCTTTGCTAGCTGCAACGTGGAACCTGCACACACACAACCAAGTACTTTGTTCCCAACTTGCGATGAGGTTGTCAATCTCACCGGTTTGCTTGAAACAAAGGTTATGAGCGTATCGAGTGGAAAACAGTAGAAGTATGCGAGTAAAGTAAACAGTGCGAGTAAAGTAAACAGGTGATAGCAATATGATGGAAATAGGACCGGGGTCCATAGTTCACTAGTGGTGTCTCTCCATAAGATAAATAGCACATGCTGGGTAAACAAATTACAGTTGGGCAATTGACATAATAAAGATAAACGTGATATGTCAAGAAGATCACTATGCGATTTACTCTGGGCATTACAACAAAATACATAGACCACCATCCAACTGCATCTATAATCCACTTGTGGCGAATCAATCCGAGAACTCCACAAGTATTAAGTTGCGAACAACAGATAATTGCATTAAGCAAATTGTATAATGTAAACAAAGCATATGCCCTTGAGCATATGAATGTTGTTTTCTCCCTAGTAGCAATAGCACATCTACAAACTTAGAGGTTTCTGTCACTCCCCCAGATTAAATAGAGGCATGAACCCACTATCGAGTATAAATGCCCCCTCTTGGAGTCACTAGCAACTACTCGGCCAAGATAGCTACTAACAATGGAGAGCATGCAAGATCATAAACAACATAGAGATAACAAAAGATATATTTTAGTATAGCAACTCAATCATAACACCAATATTCATCGGATCCCAACAAACCAAACATGTAGAATTACATAACGGTGATCTCAATCATGTAGGGCAGCTCATGAGATCTAAACATGAAGCATATGGTGGAGGAGACAACTATCTAGCTACTGCTATGGACCCATAGTCCAAGGTAGACTACTCACTCATCGCTCCGGAGGCAAGCATGGCGATGAAGAAGACCTCCGGTGGCGATTCCCCTCAAAATTGATTGGGTGCTTAGGTTTTTTCTGTCGGGGGGGTCTTTATAGGCGAAGGGGCATCGTCAGGAGTGGACCGAGGCGGTCTCACATGTAGGGGGCGCGGCCAGGGCCTGGGCCGCGCTGCCCTAGTGTGTGGCCACCTCGTGGCCCCACTCCGTCTCCTCTTTGGATCTATGGAAGCTTCCGGAAAAATAAGACTTCAGGAACTTGTTTCGTCCAATTTTGAGAATATTTCCTGTATATCACTTCTGAAACACAAAAACAGCAAAAAACAGGGAACTAGCACTGTGACGACTTGTTAATAGGTTAGTTCTGGAAAATGCATAAAACTGCCACGAAGTGTAACAAAACAGTAGGCAAATGGTGTAAAAACAAGCATAGAGCATCAAAAATTATAGATACGTTGGAGACGTATCAGACTGCGGCCTAGGCTTTTGCATGTCGTGCTTGATGTCTTTTTGATAGTATACTTAGTGGTTTTGCTGTAGCATGACTTGTCTCAAATAACTGAGATTGCTTAATGAGCCTTTGAAAAAATCATGCGTTGTTTTTATCGTTTGGAAGCATTATTTTGGTTTTCTTCTTGATGCTTTATTTGGGTTGACTTGGCGCATGCTCACACATGTTAGACTCATAAAAAGTCGCCAATAGCCTCTATGCTCATTTAGTTTTTGACTTTTTATGCCATCTTATGCTTCTTTTAATGTTGCTTTGTCGCTCTGCATGATTATGACCATTATTGCTCTCTTAGTTGGTCGCTCCCAGTCTTTTGCTAGCCTTCGTTTTGTACTGAGTATGAGCTCTACTCGTGCATCCAACTCCTAAAAACCAAGTTTGCCATTGTGTCCACTATAAATTCCAATGCATGGTATTTGTAAGCCATTCCAAGTAAATTTTCATGTGCTACCTTTCAAAAGTTTTGACTACTTCTCATTTTGTGACACTGTTTTCAGCTCATGGGGACGTAGTGGTCGGATTTGCTATCTTCCATATTGTTTATTCCAAAAAGAAAAAAAAAGAGAAAAAAAAGAAAAAAGGCACTCCTCCATGGTATGTTAATGTTGGTGTGCACCCGATAGAATCGGTTAGCCATGGTTTGAGAAAGGAAAAAAGGTGGGGAGGAGTGCCAAGTTTTATAAAAAGTGCCAATCTCTCTGTAAAAAACTTGCTTCATTTTTTGTATGGAAGATAGTAGGAACCCCATTGCTAGTCGTTGACAAAAACAACCACCTCTCAAAACCAATTTTTATCTCTCTATTTTACAAATGAAAAGCTCTAGTACATATTTAATCACTGCTTCCCTCTGCGAAGGGCCTTTCTTTTACTTTTATGTTGAGTCACCACCTTCTATCTTCATGCACCATTAAGAGAGCATAGTTGTCATTCTGAGTATAATGTACATTATCCCAAAGTTTTCATTGATTGATTCATATTGTTGGTTTCACTTGCTCTTAAATTATTTGTATCTAGTCGCCCTCTTAAACTTGAAGGTGTCCTATGCATTTATATTTTGCTCTCCATGAAGGACAAGCTGAAACCATTTGTATGTTTTTCCTTATGATTTGAACACACATTTGACTTTCATTGTTTCATTTTTATGATCTTTTGTTTGTGTTCATTTTCATGTTATTACATGGTTGCTAAGTTTCTTCTATCAAGATCATATCTTTCATGCCCATATTTTAAGTTATTTTGATCCCAGCGCACAGCGCTTACATAGTTGATCAAGATTATGTAGGTGCATGTCACCTCAAAAATTATTTCTTTTGTTTTCACTTACCTACTCGAGGACGAGCAGGAGTTAAGCTTGGGGATGCTGATACGTCTCAAACGTATCTATAATTTTTGATGCTCCATGCTTGTTTTTACACCATTTTCTTAGTGTTTCGTTACACTTCGTGGCACTTTTATGCATTTTCCGGAACTAACCTATTAACAAGTCGCCACAGTGTCAGTTCCCTGTTTTCTGCTGTTTTTGTGTTTCAGAAAAGTTACATAGAAAATATTCTTGGAATTGAACGAAACCAAAGCCAGACGTCCAGAATTTCACCGAAGCTTCCAGAGAACCGAAGAGGAGACAGAGTGGGGCCACGAGGGCCCCACACAACAGGGTGGCGCGGCCCAGGCCCTGGCCGTGCCCCCTATGTGTGAGGTCGCCTCGGTCCACTCCAGACGATGGCCCTTCGCCTATAAAGACCCCCCCTCCCCCGACGGGAAAAACCTAAATACCCGATCACTTTTCCAGAACACATCGCGATCCGCCGCCGCCGTCGACCCAAAGATCGGAAGGGTCCAGAAGCTCTTCCCGGCACCCTATCGGAGAGGGGAATCGCCACCGGAGGTCTTCTTCATCGCCATGCTTGCCTCCAGAGCGATGAGTGAGTAGTCTACCTTGGACTATGGGTCCATAGCAGTAGCTAGTTGGTTGTCTTCTCCACCATGTGCTTCATGTTTAGATCTTGTGAGCTGCCTTACATGATCGAGATCACCGTTATGTAATTCTACATGTTGTGTTTGTTGGGATCCAATGAATATTGGTGTTATGATTGAGTTGAAGTACTGAATTTTATCTTTTGTTATCTCTATGTTGTTTATGATCTTGCATGCTCTCCGTTGTTAGTAGCTATCTTGGCCAAGTAGTTGCTAGTGACTCCAAGAGGGGGTATTTATGCTCGATAGTGGATTCATGCCTCTATTTAATCTGGGGGAGTGACAGAAACCTCTAAGGTTGTAGATGTGCTGTTGCTACTAGGGAGAAAACAACATTCATATGCTCGAGGGCATATGCTTTGTTTACATTACACACTTTGCTTAATGCAATTATCTGTTGTTCGCAACTTAATACTTGTGGAGTTATCGGATTGATTCGCTACAAGTGGATTATTAGTCATAGATGCAGTTGGATGGCGGTCTATGTATCTTGTTGTAATGCCCAGAGTAAATCTCATAGTGATCCTCTCGACATATGCACATTGTCTTTATTCTATCAATTGCCCAACTGTAATTTTTTTACCCAGCATGTATTATTTTATCTTATGGAGAGACACCACTAGTGAACTGTGGACCCCGGTTCTATTTCCTTTATATTGCTATCACCTGTTTACTTTACTCGCATACTATTATCACTTTCCACTCGATACGCTCATACCCTTTGTTTCAAGCAAACCGGTGAGATCGACAACCTCATCGTAAGTTGGGAACAAATTATTTGGTTGTGTTGTGTGCAGGTTCCATGTTGCTACTGGTTGAAGACGCGCTAACAAGTTATCGTTAACGGTGCCCTTGTTAGAGCATCACGCAGCTAGTGGGCATCACCTTTAGTCGTTTGTCTGCCTCCTCCTAGATTGACTACCTTGGTTTCATAACTGAGGGAAAACTTGCTGCTATATTCATCAAAACCTTCTCTTGGGGTTTTCCAACTGGCCGGTCATTTACTACAAGCCAACAAGCTTTCTGGTACAATCAAACACAATCAAGTTTTCTGGCATCATCATCACCGCGCCATCACCCGCGGCTATCTGATTTCGCCTTCCGTGGTTGTCGCCATTGCGGTATCTTCGCCTTTGCCTGCTTGTTTTGTCGACTTTTGGTGAACGTCCCCTTTTGTTGTTACACGCATCTTCTCCGTCGGCAAATCTGTTGGCTACTTCCATTAGTTCTGACACTGTCCTTGGCTTTATTCTCCCTACCTCCTCCATGAGGTTTGAACGATGAAGTCCGGCCAAAAAGGCGTCTATTGCTCTTTCGTCGGAGACGTCTTCTGCAGAATTTTTGATGACACTCCAGCGTTGTATGTAAGAGCGCAGAGTTTCATCTCTCCTTTGCATGCACGACTTAACTTCTTCCAATGATGCTGGTCGTTTGTATGTTGAGCGAAAATTTCTTGCGAATTGGTTCTCTAATTCTCCCAAACTTCCGATGGAATCGTTGGGTAAAGTATTCAACCAGGACCGTGCTGCGCCGGTGAGGTGTAACTGCAAACTTTGCATTGCCGTTGCTCTTGTTTCTCCAAGTATTTGTACTGCTTGCAGGTAATCTGATAACCACAGAGTGGGTTCTTGTGACCCATCATATTTTTCTTGATCGTGCGGTAACTTGAATCCTTTGGATACTCGCGTTTTGCGAACCCTGCGGGTAAAGCATAACGCGTCCATCTCTTTTTCGTTGTCTTCGTAATTTTCTTCTCTCCACGCATAACGTGAGTTGTTTACTCTTGCTTGTGCTATTATATTCCTTACATCCTCCTTCCGCTTTTGGCGTTTCTCGTCTCCTGAAGACTCACTAGTTTCGTTCCGCGAGGATTTGCGCTCGACCTCTTGTTTTCGCCTTTCCCTACGACATGTCGCCTTTTTCTCTGGAAGATTTCCCCTTAGCTTGTCTTCTACCAACCCGTGGCTTCGTATCGCGGCTTGATGCATGTGCTCCCGCGGGTCCCTAGGCTTTGGTTGTGTGGTTAGTAGGTATGCCTGTGCTGCTACCAATGCTGCTTCTGGTGTTTCTTGCACAAATTCTTCTTCCTCCTCTGGTGGGTTCACGCTTGGGCTTTTCGTATAGCTTTCTTCTATTGTCCGTGCTGTTGTCCTTCTGCTGTGCTTTGGGTCTCTGTGCCTCTCCATGCTGGACTCCGATGAATCACTGTACTCGTCCCGATATCCTCCACTTGATGTGCTGTTGTAATCTTATCTTCTCATAAACATGTCTCTTTCCTCCCTTAACTTCTTTCTGCGCTGGTGTAGCGCGTATTGATATCCTATTAGGACTTCTCTTCTCGAATCTACGGGTACATCTATCCCGTGGTTAATGGCTGACATGATCATTCTCCAGTCTCCGGTGGAGACGTGGACTTTCTCCTTCTCCTTCTTGCCGTCGCTCCTTAATTTGTCGACTTGCATGTTGACCTCCTCGTTGTCTGCATGATTGTTTTCTTCTGCTGCTTCAGTGATAATGATGCATAACTGGTGTATGCTTCTGGAGACGCCGCTGCTCCTGCTGGCGAAATCCCTTGAACTGTCGTGCGAATTACCTATTGTTACTTCCACGTCGGGCTCTCCCTGAGTTTCATCAAATTTCTCGAGTTTCTCGTGCATATTTTCTGTTGCTGCTGAGCTGACCGGCGAGTTTGCCTTGCTAGAAGAGCCCACCGATGATCCAGACTTGATGATTATTTCGGTTTTATTTGCCGACGGACCCGACTTTGCTGGATCCGAAAGATAAGTTGAACCCGAAGGTCCAACATAGAAGCTTAGACTTCCGATCGTCAACTCCATCTTTTGATTTTCATCGACTTCCAGACTGCTATTGGCTAAAAGCAAAAAAGCCGTCGAATTCATGATTCCAACGCCCAGAGTCCCCATGGTCGGTGCCAATTGACGAGGGTTAACTCGACAAATGTCCTAGATTAAGGACTTAGGATCGGGGAGATAGGGCGTTGGATGAACTCGAAGGTAAAATCAGTCAAACAAGGTGTCTATCGAAGTAAACGTGGGTGTAAACCTGGCTTGCTTTCAATCTGTCCCTTACCGTCCCCTTCTAGCCCCTATATATATGTGGCCAGGTCTCAGGGATCGTGAGGGATCCAATACAGATTACAATATCGACATGCGATACGAACTCGTATTTCGACTAACATTATAATTGGGACTAGCTTAACGGGCCTCAGGGGTTCTCAACTGACGGGCTCTATTATCTATACCCTTGTCATCGACTGAGCTGAAAACCTCGCAGCACTAGCGACACAAGAAAGTCACTCAAGCCATGCAAGCAACTGCTCCGACTCATGAAGCATCTGCCCACCATGAATCCCGAGACTGCCGCCTCGATGCACGCCCACCATTCAGGGCCGTTGCCCCGACGTCCACCGACCCCAATGCGGGAGAAGGCATGCACAACTACCAAAGCTAACTCTTCAAGATGACGCCCAAAAGAGGGATGCGATGCTGACGCTATGGTTGCCCGCTCCGACAGACAAAAGCTTGGATTTTTACCCAAAGAGACCAAGCCATCATTGGAAGAGAAAAATCAACGATAAAGCCTTCAAGAAGGGAAACTAACATTACTTGTCGCTAATATAAATTGGAGTGAATAATATACTTTATCAACACATTAGATTTTGCTGAACGAGAGTACTACTATATGGGCGCGCACTGTTAGCAATGTCCTTTTTGTAAGTAGACATGATCTACATTGCACGTGGCGCGAACAACGCTTAAGGTAGCTTGCCTGCGAGCCCAAGGATTAGAGGTCGACGACCTTGAAGTGGCCCCGGTTCTTGACGACGACGTCGTACATGTGGGTGGAGCGCAGGCCGGCGAAGTCCCGCGGGAGGTTGATGAGGTCGACGCTGCCGTCGCGCTTGTGGAGCTGCACGACGGCGAGGTCCTCGTAGTAGCGCTCCCACCCCAGCGACCCCAGCCGCCGCTCCAGCACCTGCAGCGACCGCATCGCCTCGTTCGACGGCACGTACACCAGCGCCTTGCCCCTCCGGCCCGGCGCCGACGGGTAGTCCCCCTGCCGCTTCAGCTCCATCACGCCGTCCTTCCGGAACACCCACACGCCGCCGGCCGCCATGGATCGTCGAGAGATTTCTGCCTCTACTTCCTACCTCGCTATGATGCACATGCTACTGGTTTCTTCTGCCTGCATGCGTGCGTGAGCTTATAATGCGTTGGCAGCAAGGGTGCCAATAATATGCGTTGGCAGCAAGGGTGCCGACGTCGCGATCGAGGGCACTGTGGCGCGAGGGCCATCAAAAGGACGTTTGCTTCAACTTGCGACCTTGTCCCGGGAAGGCAACCACTTGGTTTTCCAAATAGAGCGGGGGTTCACGTGCGGTATACCAAGCAGGTAGGGAAGACGACAATGGTGCCAGCGGACAAGACATCAAATTATCAATCAATCAATTACATTGCCGACCACACGCAGCCGACCGCTCATCGGCTATTGCATGTATGACCGGGCGTGAACCATGTCAAGCAGAAAATCAATATCCCAACGAAGCAGATTCGACTTCTCCTAGAAAGTGAGAAAATAAAGTAGGGAGGACTGCACAATTCTCACTTGTTCGGACCAAATATTTTCAAATTTTGTCAAATTGATTCATTTTGTTAGGCCTAGATACAAGGTGCAAAAACTATTGCCTAATTTTTGGGCCAGACATTTCAACAAAAAATTCAAGAAACCAAGCTACATCTAGCTCGGGTAAAATTATTTTATGGTGACTACAGGACCTTGCAAGGATGTGGAAAGGAGTGGAGAAAGTTAGACGAAATATATATTACTCCCTCCGATCGGAAATAAGTGTCGGCAATTTTGTACTAGCTTAGTATAAGTTTGTACTAAGTCCCTGACAGTTATTTCCGATCGGAGGGAGTATTTTATTATGACAACTGGGGCCTACAAGGATGGCTAACCATCATATCCATTCCACATGTTCTTAGGGCATCTTTAATAGGCTGATTCATTCCAGATACAGAAAGTGTTTGTTTTGGTCCTGGAGTGCCCCGCTGGCACACGTCCATGTCCATGCCTTGTATGTGTTCGGGTAGGGGTGCATCCAATGGGCCGAACCCATTTTGTACGCTCTGACATTTCTTTGTCAATTTTACCTCTTTTTGCACATGTAAATAAAATTAATAGAGGTCGTCATACAAATGAATACCAAATAAATTACCACTAATTGGTAGATCAGATAGAATGACATACTCAAAAGTACCAAAGTGAACTCAAAGCATCATGAGCTACACACGAAATAAGATAGAAATATGAAATGATCGCTCGCGTTCTTGTATCAACTTTTGCTTCTGGTCGAACCAAACCCTTGTTAGCCGGATGCAACAATATGGTCAAGTTGACAGTTAGCAGTTAGAGTTAAATTTCCTTTTATTTGAGATCTAATTCTTTGGCTCTTGATCTGGCATTGGTCTCATCAATTTCGATCTTCCTTTTTTTACCTCAAGGAAGTCCTTCATTTTCCCCCATTCTCCTGGTGTCTCCTTTCCTCCCTCTTGGCCCTTGACACCTCCTTTTCAGCGGTAAACCCCTTCAAAGTTTCTTGCAATGCAAGTGTCAAAGCATCACGCTTCACATGTTTCTCTGGAGCTTTGTTCCCTCTTGACCGAATGGCCCGGTTGCCCCATGCTTGGGGTGGTGATGTTTCTTCCCTTGATGTGAATCATTCCCTCCATCTTGAAGTGAGTTGTAGAGATTTTGCTACTTGGGATAATCTTTGATCGCCCTCCATCAAATGAGTCAGTGTGAATAGTTTTTGGTCATGGCTTACCACTCACATGATCAGTGGCGGAGCTGGTGCAGAGCTATTGGTTTCAGGTGAACCCAATAAAATCCATGAAACCTTCATTACATTAGTGTGTGGTATTGCTAATTAGTGGACGAATGCACAAGAACACCGTGAGCTGAACCCAATGATTCTCCCATATAGCTTCACCCCTGCACATTATCGTGCTGCAACAATGACTCAATGTGAACAAATTTTGCTACTTGGAACAATCTTTGATCGCCCTCCAATAAAGCTTGGAGCACCATGTTATTCACGGCAATACCACTCATAGGCCTCTTCAAGACATGGTTATAGAAACCACAAAATTTGTTGCACTTCGCTTGGATTAATGACCACCTCTTTGAAAAGAGACATCATTCAGATCACTCCCAAAAACCCATGGCATGTAGCGTCTATGCTCCTGGGGTTAGTCAAGAACCCACTTTCAATAGAACAAATGCTCGGAACCACAATTTGTGTCTAGGCCAAATACCATCCAAAGCAACCTATCCTCGATGTCCGAGTATGCTTCGGTTCTCTTGCTTTACCCTTCCTTGTGATGAGACTACACGGTTGAGCTCATCGTCAAACAACGGCTCATGATTGATGGATACCCTCACTTGTTGGGTCTCTTCTCCGCCATTGTTGATCATGTCTGTCACTGACGAGGGTTAACTCGACAAATGTCCTAGATGAAGGACTTAGGATCGGGGAGATAGGGCGTCGGATGAACTCGAAGGTAAAGTTAGTCGAAATAAGTGTGTATCGAAAGTAAACTTGGGTGTTCAACCTGGCTTGCTTTCAATCCGCCCTCCACCATCCCCTCCTGGCCCCTATATATAGGTGGCCAGGTCTCGAGGATCGGGTCGGGTTCGATACAGATTACAAATATCGACATAGGGTAATAACTCGTATTCGACTATCATTACAGTTGGGCCTAGCTTAACGGGCCTCAGGGGTACTCAACTAACGGGCTCTAGTAATTATACCCTTGTCAGTAGCCCCTGAGATTCTACCAGAATTGCAGATTCGGGTTGAATCTCTAATCTTCAAATCTTCGACTTGATCAGTTCTTCGACTTTGTCTTCAAATCTTCGACTTGGTCTTTCGACTTATATTGATGATAATTTGCTCGCAAGGGGTCTCGATGAACAAGCCTGACAACTCTGACGGATCAAGAGGTCAGTTAACTGCCGGAACAGATACTTGTCACCTACTTCAAATTCAATCCCCTTGGACTTGAATTTGGGATACCGGTCAAACTCACTCTTTTGCCTCATTTAGGACTTACAAAAAATGAGTCCCAGTGGTTCTCGGGGTACCCAGTGCGTCCACCAGGATTTTCTTCGCGTCGTAGACACGGATACATACCAGCAGAGCGCATCCATGTGCGTATACCAGGCCACACAGGACGGATCCCGGGGTCTTACCTTCGCGACAAGTCACGGCATTCGAGTTTTGTTGCGATAACGCCACTCGAGAATCTTATGTCGCAGTCAAAGTTTGACTGAAAATATTCGGGTTTCTACAACCATAAAACTTGCTCCCGATGGGAGTAACACTTCTCCAATCTTCAATGCTTTGTCAATGAATATCGTCGGGTGCGCGCTCAGCGCTCCCGATGGGAGTAGCCCCCGAGGCTATAGTCGAAAAAAGATTTTTTTTTCGAGTATAGGCTCAAGAAAAAATATAGTTCGTCACACTTCAACTCGAAACACTTCACCTGCAAAGTTTTTCAACTCGAGATACTTTCAAGAACATCTTGTCTTCTAGTTCAGGTCCACCACTTCAATGAAGAGTTCCACTCGATATTTATGCAATTACCAGCCCCCAAGGCTTATAACCAAAAAATCCTTCATATCTGATCCCTTTTATAAGTTTCAGCATTCGTCGGCGCCATCCTTTTACCTTTATATATACATTTGATGACGTCAATAAAGACGTAGCTCTTCATCAATGCGAACCGTTTTATGGGTAGCACTGTAATTTTCCCAATTTTTTGACCGTTTAGTGGGCTGCACGATTTTTGACCGTTGGTGGGCTAACGTTTCCGATCTTTGCGCCACGACTCAGCCCACTATCCTTCTCCCAGAAGATATATAACTGGCATTAGTGGGGAATCGTACTTTTCACCAGCTCGTTACCTCCGCCGCCTCCATTGCTGATCTCCTCTGCCTCTTCCTCTCTTGCAGAGCCCCCGAGCGCACTTTTGTGCTGTATGCGCGTGAAGCATCTGGCCACCAGGAGCGCTATAGCCAAGTCTTCTGCCACCAACTGGGTCCGCTCCACCATTTCCGAGAAGGAGGTGGAGAAAGCCACGGCGGACGGCCTCATTGCTGCCGAAGATTCCATCAAGTTTCCCAGCACCGAACGGATCCCGAAGCCCCCGAGCGGTTACCGGGTAATGTTCCGTGCTCTCCTCTTCCGCGGTCTGTCACTTCCTGCCCACGAGTTTCTCCGTGGGCTGCTATTTGTCTATGGTGTCCAGCTCCATCAGCTCACACCAAATTCCCTTCTCCATATTGCTTGCTTCGTGACTCTCTGCGAGTCATTTTTGGGCATTGAGCCCCACTTCACTCTCTGGAGATCGATCTTTCGACTCCGCCCCAATGTTTCTCTGGCAAGGAAACCCGAACTGGGTGGAGCCATCGTTTCTGTGCGCCCTGAGGCGCAATATCTTGAATTTTCCATGGCCGCATCTGTCCAAGGGTGGAGGACAAAGTGGTTCTATATCAAGGACCACAAATCCTCTCCCGAAGATGAGTTTGGCCTTCCTCTCTTTGACGCTTCTCAAGAGGTGAAGAAATTAAAGTCATGGGACTCACTTCCCTCAGATGCGGAAGTTGCACAAATTCTTCCTCTTCTATCCCGCATTCAAAATCTGAAAACAGGCCTAGGAGGTGCTTTGTCGGGTACCCAACTCATGGCGTTTTTCATACAACATCGAGTTCAACCCCTACAGTACCGCCTCACCAAGCTTTGGACTTATTCTGGCTTAGAAGACCCTACTCGCATATCTGAGGATCTGATGTCGAAAGAAGATGTCGACAAGCGAGTCAGGAATCTCACCAAGCTCACCAAGGAGCACTCAGTTGCTGACCTGAAGGCAGATTTCTTCGACTCCGTGCACCCTATTCCTGAGGTATACATCGCTGCATCCACTTTTTTGTCAAACTTCTCTTAATTTCGACTTGCATTACTCTTTGCCTCTGCACTCTGCTGATTTATTAATATGCAGGGTCACCAATTCATTGTTTCTCGTCCCCCTCTTCTAGAGGAAGGGCCCCTTCCTGCTGATCTAGCATCTCCTGCATCTGAAGCCCCCGAGGCTGATGAAAGTCAGGACGGAGATGATGTCGAAGAATCAGAAGATGAGACTAGCTCGTCGACATCTCCTCCTCCTACTCTTACTGAAGATGTTGGTGTCGACAAAAAACGGAAACGTGTCGACGAAATTGCTTCATCGAGTTCTGCAGCGGCTGGAAAAACCCCCGCCCTTGCAGAAGATATGGAGTACTTTGACATGCTTGCATCGTAAGTATTATAGTCGAACTTTTCAATTGCTTTGTTCTTGCCTCTTCTTATAACTTATACTTTTCATGCAGTGATGATGAAGAACCACCAACGTGTGCGACGGCTGCTCCACCACCTTCTCCTGTGGCGATTGATGAGACTGTCGAACCATATGTTGCTCCGAGGACTACCAGGGCCTCTGTAAAGAAGGTCTCTCAAACTCAGGCCCGAAACCTCAAACGCGCGAAGAAAACCAAAGAAGCCGAAGTTTCTCTAGAGGCCCATGTTTCTACAGTTTCTTCTGATGATGTGAGCGATTCTTTTTCCCTGCTTTCCTTTCATGCACTTCTTCTCTTATACTCTTCTTTTATCAGGCTTTGGTGAAGAGATTTATCGCCTTGGGCACGGAGTGTGCGGGGTACCTAAAGGTTGCAAAATCTTCCGAAGGTGCAATTTTGATATTCAATCATTACTTTTCTTCTGCGCTTTGTCTCTTGCTGTTTATCTGACTTCCTTTCGTCTGCTTTTGCAGCTGCTTTAGCGACAGCTAATGCTCGCATTGCGTCGCTGGAAGCGGAGCTCAAAGCTTCGCAAAAAGCTTATGATGCTGCGACCTCTGCTAAGACAATTGCTGAGAAGTCGCAGAAATCTGCGCTTGCCAAGGCGAAGAAGGCTGAGAGGGCGCTAGCAGATGCCAACAAAGAGCATGCTCAACGAGAGCAAGCCGTGGCGGAGCGTCTTCACACCATGTCTACTGCTGCCGAAAGTAAGTTCGTCGACTTATCTTCTGTTTTCGTCCCCTGTTGCACTGGTGTATTTGTTGACACTTGCCTCTTCCTTTCTTTTCTATTGCTTTAGAATTCACAGGGGTATCTCCGTCGTCCCTGCAAACGGACGATGATCCTCTTATGGATGCGGTTAACCTACTCGAAGAAAACTGGATATCTATCCAGGAAACTTTTGAGTTGGTTGGCCGCGTTCTGTCACGGCTATTTGCCGGGTTGTGGCCAAAGAAAAAGATGGCAATCCCGAAGGGCAACCTGATTGATCTTGCCAAGACTTTTGACAGCGATGAAGACCCTACTCTCCATCTGAAGGGGCTGTCCATTAAGCGCGGCGCCGAAGGTGCCATTGCCCTTTCTCTTGCGCATGGCATAGACTTTGATTGGGAGAAAGTTAACTCCCCCCATGGCCATACCCGCGACGAGATGAAGGTGTTTTTCGAGAAGGCGAAGAAGTTGGCTCCTGCATTGCTGAACACAATTTCTCCTTCGGCAGCCTCTGCTGTGCCTGCTGCACCACCTCCAGCGCCGAAGGCTCCAGTGCTACCATCGACTTCTAGCGAGGAACTGGCCGCGCCCCCTTCTTCCACGGAGCACAATGCTGAGGTGGCGTAGATTCAGCTTCTTTGTAGTATTTAGTTTTCTTCTTTTGAATGTAAAGACTCCAATTAAGTGTAACCCGAGAATCTCAGCCATAGGGTTGTGCTCTTATGTAAATATATCTTCTTTGTATGGAGTATTATGCTATCTTTCTGAAATTGTTTCTCCTTTCTTTCTTTTTGTAGTCGATGCGTGACAGTGATCCTTCTTCTCATGCTCCTGCTCCTCGCGGATTCAATCCTCAGATTTCGTCGACTCCTGGTCGATGTAGTCACTGCGAAGAATATTCTTCCAGGATTTCCGACCTTGAGACTCGCCTATCCTTGGCTAAACGCCAAGCACAGATGGCTATTAAAAAGGCTAGCCAGGCCAGTGGCTATATGAAGAAAATCTCTTCACTTGAAGAAAAGGTCTCCAGCTTGACAGCGAAGGTTGTTCATAATGAAGAGTGCGAATCTTTCATTCTTGGAATTGTCGAGTCTGCTTGCGAGCTGTTGCGATGTGAGTTTTCTTTCGACTTCTTCTTTTGGCTGTTTGTGCACTTCTTTTGTGATATATTTGTCATTGTAGGTACTTGCTTGGATTTTGCTGCTGAAGAACGTCGAGTTGCTGAGCGAAATGCTGGTTTGGAGAAGATGTCGACTGGCTATGAGACTCTGTGGTCTGATCCTCGACGCCGTAGCGCCATTGTATTGCTTCAAGATCGTGCCCAGCACATTGGCGAGTCAGTTGATGGTTGCCGGCGAGCTCTTACAACTATGCACTCCATTATGCTTCCCCGTAATCCTTTGCCTGCAACTTTCCCACTTCTTCTTGATACTTTCCGATCCAGCCATCGTATTCATAGGTTAATAGAACTGAACTTAGTGGCTGGTGCCAATTTTGCTCTCGGGTGGATACGCAAGTGGCACCCCAGATTGAATTATAGCACGATGTCCTTAAGTTTAGCTCCAGGTGGAGCTAGCCTTCGGGTTCATATGGAGAACACGCTTCAACCTGCTCGAAGACTTGTAGCTAGGCTTCTAGAGGCGGATGCTGCGTTTTTCCGCGAGTATCATTATTTAGATCCTTTAGGCGTAGATGATTCTGACAACCCGATGTTGTAAAATATGTGTGGAACGCGAGAGATTACTTATTTCGTGACTATATGTCTGAAATTTATTCTCAAGGCGTATTTGTATGGTTCGTGCATTTGTCGCATCTTCTCTTTGAAAGACTCGTAAGCTCAAATATGAGGAACGCTTTGTCTTTATTTATACTTTTAATGTAAGATACATGGGGTGACCCAAGAGATCCGGCTAGTGACCCGTGTTCTGGATCTAGAGGGCATTGCCCCTGGAATAACTCGTGGCTTTTACGGCCTTTGTTGTTCTACTCTATTGTCTTTATGATGCTTATGTCGCCGTAGCTTTCCCTTTCTCTTCTGCGCCTGTATCTTCTCCTGATGTCCCTGTTCGTGGCTTCTTCGTTTCGGGCTCCGCGGTGCATCCTTCGAGTAGCTTGACGCCTTCTGTAGTCGCGCTCTTTGCCTTTTCTGCATGGTTGGCTATTACGCCAAAATTTTGCGCCATCTTGTGGAATTCCCTGTCGCAGAGATCTGAAACTTCAAAGCTTCCTTTCACTGTGATTATTCCTTTTGGTCCTGGCATTTTAAGTACCAAATATGTGTAGTGAGGCACTGCCATGAATCGCGAAAATGCGGGTCGTCCGAGGATTGCGTGATATTGCGATGGCCAGTCCATGACTTCGAAGTCTAGTTTTTCCCTCCTGTAGTTTTGTCGATTGCCGAAGCAAACATTGAGTGCTATTTGACCCAACGGGTAATTAGCACTTCCTGGTACGATTCCATGGAAGGAGCAATCTGTTGGTTTTAGAAATTCCAATGATATGTGCATTGCCCTGAGTGTTTTCGCGTATATCAGGTTAATTCCACTTCCTGCATCCATGAATATTCTGTCGACATCATACGCGCCGATTTGAGCTTTGAGTACCAGAGGCGCGTTTCCTGGCCGAGGTACTGTTATGGGGTGGTCCTCTCTGTTGAACTCGATTGGTTGTTCTGACCAATGCAGATATTCTATTGTAGCTGGAGGCGACATGATTGCTAGATTGACTTGTCGAGTTATACTCTTTTCTTCTTTGTTCGACTTGGGCACAGGTTGTATCATTGCTGTAATGTGTCCTTTTGATGGGACGTACCCTTCGTCGTCGTCGTCGTGTCCCTTGTTTTGCTGGTCTTGTCCTTGAGGAGCTCCGTTGTTTCCTTGCTGGTTTGTCGCGGGATTGTTACTACCTTCGAATCCTTGTCGCCTTGCCTCGGTTTGTTTGTTTATTGCTGCTTCTTGTAGCTTTAAGAATGTTGTGCAGTCTTTCATCGTGTGCCTTGATACTCGCTTCTCGTCGACGAACGCTGAGTGTATATGACAAGGCCCGTTGAGCATATCCTCTGGTGATGGGTTGTACTCTCTGGATTCTCTTGGTGGGAACTTCTTATACTCCTCTCTTCCGTAGCTGCGATATCCCAAGCTTCTGCGGTCGTTTCCTTGATAACTGTTGTCTTTATATCCTGCGGCGACTTGGTTATGAGAGCTGTAAGTGTCGTAGTTTCGGGATCGTCTCCTTTGACTTCCGTATCTGTTTCTTCTGTCGTCCTCTGGAGATCGTGTCCGTTTGTTGTTGCACGCATCTTCTCCATCTGCAAATCTGTTTGCTGTGTCCATGAGATCTGACACTGTTTTTGGCTTGATTCTACCCATCTCTTCGACTAGGTCTCTTCGCCTTAATCCAATGATGAACGCGTCTATCGCTCTTTCGTCTGAAACTTCGATTGCTGAATTTTTTATGAGGCTCCATCTTTGGATGTATGCCCGTAGTGTTTCGTCGCGTTGCTGTACGCATGCCTTGACTTCTTCTATTGATGCTGGCCGCTTGTACGTCGACCTGAAATTGCTTGTAAATTGCTTTGTGAGGTCTTCCCAGCTTCCAATGGATTCTTTCTCTAGTTTGCTCAACCATGACCTTGCTGCGCCGGTGAGGTGTAACTGCAAACTTTGCATTGCTGTCTCTTTGGTTCCTCCTAGTATTTGAACTGCCTGTAAGTAATCTGCGAGCCATGATTGTGGTTCCTGTGATCCGTCGTACTTTTGCTGGTCATGAGGTAGCTTGAATCCCTTAGGAACTGGAGTGGTGCGAACTCTACGAGTAAAGCACGATGCCCCCATCTCCTTTTCGTCGTCCTCATAGTTGCGCCTTTCATTTGGGGATCGCGATCTTCGTGTTCCGCCGTGCTGTTTTGGTGATGGTGATCGAGATCGGCGTTTGCTGCTTTTATGCCGAGGACTATTGTGACGACGAGGTGATCTTGCTTTGTGCGCTTCCTTGTGGTGATGTGCTTCTTCTCCTTTTGCTGATAGCTTGTGGCCCACCATATTGAGTCCGTTTAGTGCTGCTCTATGCATATGTTCTCTAGGATCTCCTGGACTTGGTCGAGTTGTAAGTAGATATGCTTGTGCTGCCACTAGTGCTGCTTCAGGAGTTTTTGGTAGGATGTTTCCCTGCTCGTCGACCGATAGGAAGGACGAGTCGAGGTTTTTGGAAATACTTTGCCTGTCGGAATACTCGAGGTTATCGTACCTTGAACCATGTCGACGATTTTTCCTTGCGTTGCTGTATGATGCGTCGCTTCGTGCTCTACGAGCAGCTTCGCTGGCTGCAATGGCTGAATCTTTTCTTCTTTGTATCTCTATCTTTTCCTTTGCTAATTGCTTTGCTTGCTGCCTGAGGGCGTAATGATACCCAAAAAGCATGTCTTTGCTGGAGCTGGATGGTATTGGTGTGCCATGTTCTATGGCTTCTCTTATTATTTTCCACTCGTCGACTGATAGTCGAATTTTCTCCCTGGCTGTGAGGGATTCCACTGTTTGTCCTTCTGCTAGGTGATTTGCTCCTCTGTCGATGTTTGCTGGGTTTATCACTGGGTTGTTATTTTCATCGAATTCTTCTGAGTTGTCGCCCACAATGGCGAGTACCTGGCACTGCTTGCCGATGTTACTATTAAAGCTTGAAAAGATCGAGTCGCTGTCTTCAGAAAGCTCTAACCCTGTCTTCCATGTGTCTGTTGAGTTGTCTGAGATATTGTCGAGGCAGATCGTGAGATCGTCGAGTTGGATTTCTGTACTGAGGTTGCCCTTTTCTTTGTTGTCTTCTGAAATTTCCCTTTTTTGCACTTCTTCTAAGCTGACCGGCGAGTTTACCTCGCTGGATGAGCCATCGGAATACTCCATTATTGCTGTTGTCTCAGGCTCGTTTGCCGATGGATCTTGCTTCGTCGGATCCGAAAGGCGGGACGAACCCGACGGCCCGATGAGGATGCTCAAACTTCCGATGGTTAGCTCCACCTCTTGACTTCCGTCGACTTCTGGACTGCTGTTGGCTAAAAGCGAAAAAGCCGTCGAATTCATGACTCCAACGCCCAAAGTCCCCACGGTCGGCGCCAATTGACGAGGGTTAACTCGACAAATGTCCTAGATGAAGGACTTAGGATCGGGGAGATAGGGCGTTGGATGAACTCGAAGGTAAAGTTAGTCAAAATAAGTGTGTATCGAAAGTAAACTTGGGTGTTCAACCTGGCTTGCTTTCAATCTGCCCTCCACCGTCCCCTCCTGGCCCCTATATATAGGTGGCCAGGTCTCGAGGATCGGGTTGGGTTCGATACAGATTACAAATATCGACATACGGTAATAACTCGTATTCGACTATCATTACAGTTGGGCCTAGCTTAACGGGCCTCAGGGGTACTCAACTAACGGGCTCTAGTAATTATAGCCTTGTCAGTCACAATATCATCATACCACGCCTACGAATAATTGCATATTTTCACACCAATTATGACAAGAGAATTAACAAACAAATGTGATGGAACTCCTACATCAAATTATGACCAGCGTCCAGTCCGGTATTTTCATCAACCGGTTGCGGGGTTTGAGGATGTTGCCCGGAGGGATCACCCGTGAGGACCAGCTAGGCATTGGCGGTGAATCAGAGGCAACTGGCATGGCATTGAGGTCAATGACACGTGCCTGGGCAGGCAGAAAAAACTCGCCTATCTTCGGCAACGTGTCATGAAATGAGCCTAGCTGGCATGGTGGCGGGCGAGAAGTACATGTAGGAGCTCGTACATTAGTTTTGCCAATGAGCGAGGTGAGACAGAGAGAGATGGTCAGTGGTTCGTAGATGATGTCAAGCTCACGATGTGAGGCGGTGCCCGCGTTTGACATGGCGGTGTTCAATGCCTGCTCCTTGAGCATGAGCAGGGCAGACCGGGTGTTGCTGTTGGCATGGGCCTCAAGAGCGGCCTAGTTGGGGGGACGCATGCCTTCAGGGCATCGGCCGCCGCCCACTTGGCCATTTCTCTCTTTGGCCTTGTGATACTTCTCAAACGTATATATAATTTTTGATGCTCCATGCTTTTTTATGCACCATTTGCTTTGTGTTTTGTTACACTTTGTGGAGTTTTTATGCATTTTCCGGAACTAACCTATTAACAAGATGCCATAGTGCCAGTTCCTGTTTTCTGCTGTTTTTCTATTTCAGAAAAGCTACACAGGAAATATTCTCAGAATTTGATGAAACAAAAGCTGAAGTTCCTATTTTTCCCGACATGAGACGGAGTCCAAAGCAGAGACGAAGGGGAGCCAGGGGCCAGCCACACCATAGGGTGGCGCGGCCAGCCCCTAACCAGTGCCACCAGGTGGTGGGGCCACCTGGCCTACCTCCTGACGCCGCCCTTCTGCCTATATATTCTCCTCGGCGAGAAAACCTAAAACCCCCAAACAATTTTCCATGAAACATACAACAACCCACCGCCGTCGTCGACGCGAGATCGGGAGGGTCCAGAAGCTCTTCCCGGAACCCTGCCGGAGAGGTGAATCACCACCGGAGGCCTTCTTCATCACCATGCCTGCCTCCGGAGTGATGTGTGAGTAGTCTACCTTGGACTACAGGTCCATAGCAGTAGCTAGATGGATGTCCTCTCCTCCATGTGCTTCATGTTTAGATCTTGTGAGCTGCCTATCATGATCAAGATCATCATTGTGTAATTCTACATGTTGTGTTTGTTGGGATCCGATGAATATTGAGTACTTTGTCAAGTTGATTTATTGATTTATCATCTCTATTTTATTTATGATCTTGCATGCTCTTGGTTGCTAGTAGATATCTTGGCCGAGTAGATGCTAGTGACTCCAAGAGAGAGTATTTATGCTCAATAGTGGGTTCATGCCTCTGGTAACTTGGGGGAGTGACAACAACATCTAAAGTTGTAGATGTGCTGTTGCTACTAGGGAGAAAATAACAATCTTGTGTTCAAGGACATTTGTATTGTTTACATTACACACTTTGCTTAAGGCGATAATCTGTTGATTGCAACTTAATACCCAATGGTTGCTCGGATGACATCCGGCGAGTGGATTATTAGTCATAGATGCAGTTGGATTACAGTCTATGTATTATGCTGTAATGCCCAAGTGAATCTCATGCATAGTGATCATCATGATATTTGTATGCTTTCTTTATTCTATCAATTGCCCAACTGTAATTTGTCTACCCAGCATGTTATTTATCTTATGGAGAGACACCTCTAGTGAACTATGGAGCCGGTCCATTCTTTTACATTCTTATTACCGTTTAATATTTACTCGCATTATTAACATTCTCGCAAACTACTATCTTTTACCACACGATATGTTTAATCCTTTGTTTATAGCAAACCGGTGAGATTGACAACCTCACTATAAGTTGGGGCAAAGTACTTTGGTTGTGTTGTCTGCAGGTTCCACGTTGCTACTGGTGCAAAGCTATGCCCTAGATAAGGCGCCATATATAAATTGTCTAGAGCTGTCGCGAAGCCAGCGAGCATCAACCTTTGGAAGTTGGTTCTTTCTCCTATTGGTTCAATAAACCTTGGTTTCATACTGAGGGAAGACTTGCTGCTGTGCTCATCATACCTTCCTCTTGGGGTTCCCAACTGGGCGGTCATCTACACGCCATCAAGCAATTTTTCTAGCGCCGTTGCCGGGGAGAAAGAGGATTCTTCAAGGGGAGTCTCTCGCTTCCAATCTTTTACTTTGTTATTGTTTTGCTTTATTTTATTCTTGCTTGCATATTTTTATCAAAAATACAAAACAATTAGCTTCTGTTATAGTTGGTACTTCGTTACTTTTAGTTCATTATGTTGTTCCCTAAGTACGCTCTGGAGGACCTTTCAATAGGTAGTGGTTCTATAATTGGGAAAGGTAACATCGAGGAGTTCTTTAATCATGTTAGTAAGCATAAAGATGTTGAGGATAGATCTTTAGCCGAACTTGCTCCTAGTTATGAAGTCGTAGCTGCTTATTTTAGTCCACATGTTGGAGGCTAGGTTTGTTAACCTTAATCCTTTTATGCAGCAAATGTTTCTTAAGCTTCATAATATCGAAGACTCCAAAAAGAAAGACTTTATTTTGGAGACTTTGCGTAGAGAATTTAGAGATGTTGTTATAGAAGCTAGGAAAGTTTTTTAGCGTTTTAATATACTTGGCTCACGTGTAGAGGTTGTTGGTACAAATAAAGAAGAAATCAAAGTACCAATACCTTTCAAACTCGTAGAATTGCATGAAGCTTTGGAAAAGAATTTTGATTGGATTGTTCCTGAAAACCCTTTTGATGAAAGTAGTGAACCCAAAAGTGTTCATAAGGGATCTTTAAAAACTAATTTGGATACAATACAATTCCTTGTTGAAAATACTTCTGCTATTGATCTCAATGCTTCATTTCAAAATACTTGATTTCCACTTTCTGCACCTAGCTCAAAGGCGTTAAAGAAAAAGCACTCTTGGGAGATAACCCAATGTTTTCTTTTCAGTACTTTTTCTTTTTGTTGAGTCTTGGAAGTTATTACTACTGTAATGACCTCTCCTTATCATTTTTATTTCGTTTTTGTGCCAAGAAGAACCTCTAATTGGAGGAAGGTAAGATTTGGGGAAGTTGCTGTCCTGAAATAGATTTCTGTGCTGCACCGTAATAATTCGTGAAAATTCTCAGAACGTCTTTTTGATCTGTGATTTCTTGTGCACATGCCCTAGGTTATTTTAAAACTTTCATTAGTTTTGCACTTTTCGATTTGAGCAACAGAAGATCCTCTAAAAAATCGATCGTTGTCAGCTGTTCTGTTTTGACAGATTTCTGCCACTATCTGTGTTTGCCTCTCGATCGCTTTCTTTTTGAGTTCTTTTGATCATTGAACTTTTGAGGAAGTTGCTACAGTAGATTATGCTTTAATGGGTGTTATACTTGAGTTTAAAACTGAACAAAAGAGTAGATTTACTATCATGCTTACACTAATGTTGCTAATAGAATTGTGTGAAGTTTTGCATGAAGGAAGTTTTCAAGTGTAGGGAAAGGAGAATGATGAGATGAGATGAAGTATGGAGAAAAGCTCAAGCTTGGGAATGCCCATGTCACCCCAAGAAATATCCAAGAGGTACAAGCGTCAAAGCTTGGGGATGCCCCGAGGCACCCCTTCTTCATCGGCAAAAATCAGGTCATCTTTCAAGACACTATATTTTTATTGCTTCGTATACTATGCGTTTTTCTTGGAGCGTCTTTACTTTCGCTTTCAGTTTTCTTTTGTTTTGTTTGCTGCAATAAATGGTTGGACCCCAACATATTTCTTTTAGAGAAGACACACTCCGTTTTTCATTGCCAAGAACACTCTAGTTTTCACTCTTATCGTTCAACGAGTGTTCTCTTTTTCTAGTACTGCGTTTAGATTTTGTTTTTGCCTTGATTTTTGTTCAGATCCTGTTATTTATTTGTATCAAGGTGCATCTAAACCTCTGGAATATGTTGGTTTTTGTAGCACCCTACCTTTTGGTAAAGGCAGAACTCCTGTATTACTGTGCTACTCCCTGGATCAATAGATAGCACCACAGTACAAAATATAGTAATCATTGCAATAGTATCAAAATTACATCGTAAATCCAGTTTCATAAGTCTCAACCTTACTGTTCCACAGCGGAAAACAAAGTAGCAATGAGCCTCCATCTTCATCACGTGCCACAGGCAGACATGTTGGAATATAGACTCGAGATCCTACTAATCGTTCCTCATCCGAATAACACCTGCACGTTTGAATATGCAGCCCCAAAGGGGTCAGTACAATGATGTACTGGCAAATGACACATATTTGGTGGCATTTGTAAAAGGGATTTCTATTTTCGTGCCCCTGGGTCGTTAGTTGTACTCAGTTTTCCCCAGCCGCTTAACTTTTCCTCAGTTTTCCCCTCGCTCTAGTTTGAAACCCCTCGCAGACGCTCGGACGGGAGGGTTGCCGTTTAGTTGACCGTTCCGTGCTGACGTGTGGGGCCGCGTCGTGTGGGGCCGCGTCGCGTGGGGCTGGTAGAACGGGACCGCGTGGGACAGGACGAGACCGCGTTTGGTTGTACGTGAGAGCTCGGTTTTGTCTTTCTCGGTCCAAATTGGCATTTTTCAGAGCGCCTTTTCCCCCTCTCTCTCTGTAACAGTTCTCTCTCTTTTCACCAAATTAGTATCAAATCTAGAGAAGCTTCTATTTCTATCTTTCTTTAATGATTGTTGCCTTTTGGCCCTCGTTTTTTGCCCAATATGTTAACAAATCTAGTAGCATATCTAGAAGCTAGTAGAGGATAAATTTACAGCAGCATAATAAATCGAGAAAATATAGGAAAAGCTACATACAGCAGCCAACATAGCATATATATATATTCAGGACAGATCCAACAGTACTACCGATCCCTAGATCCAACATAAGCTACATTTTACATGGGATTAAGCTTGGAGGCTGCGCAGGTGAATCCCAAGTGCTTTGTGTTTGGCCATGAACGCATGCACGTTCACGTCGTTTGATACGTCTCAAACGTATCTATAATTTTTGATGCTCCATGCTTGTTTTTACACCATTTGCCTATTGTTTCGTTACACTTAGTGGCACTTTTATGCATTTTCCGGAACTAACCTATTAACGAAGTGCCACAGTGCCAGTTCCCTGTTTTCTGCTGTTTTTGTGTTTCAGAAGTGATACATAGGAAATATTCTCGGAATTGGACGAAACCTCATCCTGAAGTCTTATTTTACCCGGAAGCTTCCAGAGATCCGAAGAGGAGTAGGAGGTGGGCCACAGGGGCCCCACATGCAGGGGTGGCGCGGCCAGGCCCCTGGCCGCGCCAGCCATGCGTGAGGGTGCCTGGTCCCACCCCTGACATCGCCCCTTCGCCTATAAGAAGCCTCGAGACGGAAAACCCTAAAAGAGTCGGCAAATTTCCAGAAACAGTTCCGTAGCTCCGCCGCCGCCACCGACGAATTTCGGGGGACAGAAGTCTCTGTTCCGGCACCCTGCCGGGACGGGGAAGTGCCCCCGGAGCCATCTCCATCGGTCTCCATCGCCATCTCCGCCGTCTCCATCGACCTCACCGCCATCTCCATCAACCTTGCTGTCTCCTATGATGAGGAGGGAGTAGTTCATCCCCGGGGCTGAGGGCTCTACCGGTAGCTATGTGGTTCACCTCTCTCTCCCATGATGTGATCTTTATGTGATCGTGAGCTTTGTATCATGTTGAACAAGTAGATGTTATTATTCAGATATTATGCTACTCCTATGCTTAATTATTATAGTGTACTCTAGTGATGTTATTAAAGTAATCTATTCCTCCTGCCATGGTGTAACGGTGACAGTGCGTGCATCATGGTGGTACTTGGTTTAGGCTATGATCGTGATCTCTTGTGGATTATGAGAGTAATTATTACTATGATAGTATTGATTGATCTATTCCTCCTTTCATGGTGTAATGTTGACAGTGTGTGCACCGTGTTAGTACTTGGTCTAAGTTGCAATAATATCTATCTTAAGTTGTGCTTTGATTTGGATATCTCTATGAGTGGTGTTTGTCAAGTACTTGATGAACTTTAAGGGGTGCTTCTGTAGCCACTACACAATGATTAGTGTTATTCAATAGGAGAGTAATTCAGAGTACCATAGTGGAGAGAAGTTATTTATTTGTTCATTCATGTTATATTGTTGGGAGTGTGTCCACTAGTGAAAGTATGATCCCTAGGCCTTGTTTCCAAGCATTGCACACCGTTTACTTGATGTTTTGTTACATGTTTGCTCGCAGCGATTTTTATTCCAGATAGTATTTACTACTTATAATCATCTATACCACTTGTATTTCACTATCTCTTCGCCGAACTAGTGCACCTATACATCTGACAAGTGTATTGGGTGTGTTGGGGACACAAGAGACTTTCTGTATCGTAATTGCAGGGTTGCTTGAGAGGGATAGCTTTGACCTCTTCCTCCCTGAGTTCGATAAACCTTGCGTGATCCACTTAAGGGAAACTTGCTGCTGTTCTACAAACCTCTGCACTTGGAGGCCCAACAAGTGTCTACAAGAATAGAAGTGCGTAGACATCAAGCTCTTTTCTGGCGCCGTTGCCGGGGAGGTAAGGTAAAATGTACTCACATTCTTTGGCTACTAAGTCTTTTAGTTGCTGGTGAGTGCTCGAAGTTATTTCCTTTAGATTCTGCAATTATATCTTTTTGTTTCTTGTTTTTATTTTCACTAGTTAGGCTTAATGGAAAACAATGAGTTCTTTAGTCTTTTTCCTGAGTTTAGATATGAAGTGTTTGAAGAGAAAATTGAAAAACCTTTGGAGCTTAATTTGCATGCTAATAGTGTTGTTAGTATGAATGCTTTGAACACCGTTGTTGCTAATGCTATAGAAAAGTCTAAGCTTGGGGAAGTTGGTTTTGTTAAGCATGATATTTTTAGTTCCCCAGCTTTAGTGGAGAAAGTTTGTTCTGATAATATTTTATCTCCCATATATGATGTTCCTTCTTATGATGATATGTTTGATGAATATGCTTTGCGAAATAGCTGTTCTTTAGCCTGCGATGATACTAAACCTCTAGTTTATGATGGCTGTGATGATGAGTATAATATTTTCAGTTCACCTACTATTGAGGATAAAATTAGTTATGATTACAATATGCCTCCTATTTATGATGATTATGGTGATGAGAATAATTATTCTGTTGAATCTGCTCCTACTACTATTGTTCCTGTGGTGAGTATTAATTCTTTTATGCATGTGGCTCATGATAGAGATGCTTTATGTGATAGTTATATTGTTAATTCTATTCATGATGCTACTGAAAGTTATTATGAGAAAGGGAAACATGGTTTGATGGATCTCAACAATATTGAGTTTCCCCTCTTTATGCTGCAATTCTTGAAGTTGTACTTATTTTATCTTCCTATGCTTTTTGCTTTGCGCTTTTATGACTTGTTTTTCTACAAGACTATTTTTCATAGGAAGTGGTTCAGATATAAATGTCTTTCATATCTGCTTTTTGATGCTCTCTATTGCTTTAAGTTCCTATATGACACCTTTGCCTCAAGCTCTTATATGGCGCCCACATGAGCATCTTTGCAAATTACTGCGCCTAGCTCAAAGGCGTTAAAGAAAAGCACTCTTGGGAGATAACCCATCATTTTATTTTCAGTACTTTTTCTTTTATTTGAGTCTTAGAAGTTATTACTACTGTAATAACCGCTCCTTATCCTTTTTATTTTGTTTTTGTGCCAAGAGAAGCCTCTAATTTGAGTGAGGTAAGATTTGGGGATGTTGCTGTCCTGAAACAGTTTTCGGTGCTGCACCGTACAAATTCGTATAAATTCTGTGTATATCTTTTGGACCTGCGATTTCTTGTGCATATGCCCCAGGTTATATCCAAACTTTCATTAGTTGAACACTTTTTGATTTGAGCAACAGAAAACCCTTCAAAAATTCGGCCTTTGTCAGCTGTTCTGTTTTGACAGATTTCTGCCAATATTTGTGTTTGCCGCTTTATCGCTTTCTTTTGAGTTCTTTTAATCATGGAACTTTTGGGGAAGTTGCTACAGTAGTATTTGCTATATATGTGGTGGTTTTGAGTTGAAACTTGAAGCAAATAGAGGATTGATTATATGTTATGCTTGCACTAATGTTGCTAATAGAATTGTGTTTAGTTTTGTATGAAGGAAGTTTTCAAGTGTAGGGATTGGAGAATGATGAGATGAGTTGAAGAATGGACAAAAGCTCAAGCTTGGGGATGCCCATGCATCATCCCAAGAAATATCCAAGAAGTACAAGCGTCAAAGCTTGGGGATGCCCCCGAGGCACCCCTTCTTCATCGGCAAAAATCAGGTCACCTTTCAAAACACTATATTTTTATTGCTTCATGCACTATGTGTTTTTCTTGGAGCGTTAGTTGTTTTTGTTTCAGTATTAGTTTAGTTTAGTTTGCTGCAATAAATGGTTAGATCACATCATGTTTCTTTTGGAGGAGATGAACTCCGTTTTTCATTTGCCAAGAACACTCTGTTTTTCACTCTTATCGTTTCAATGAGTGTTCTCTTTTTCTGCTACTGCTTTTGGTTTTCGTTTTTGCCTTGATTTGCATTCAGATCTTATTATATTTATTTATCAAGGTGTATTTTTGCCTCTGGACCATGTTGGTTTTCCTCAAAAGAGTTGGATTAAAAAAGTTTGAATGGTGTTGGAAAAGAGAAAAAGCTTTATGCAAAAAAGTGGTACAAGAAGGAGCTTGTGTAGACTGCGGCTTAGGCTTTTTCATGTCATGCTTGATGTCTTTTTGATAGTTTGCTTAGTGGTTTTGCTGTAGCATGACTTGTCTCAAATGACTGAGATTGCTTAATGAGCCTTTGAAAAAATCATGCGTTGTTTTTATTATATGGAAGCATTTATTTGGTTTTCTCCTTTGATGCTTTATTTGGGTTGACTTGGCACATGCTTACACCATGTTGACTACAAAATAAGTCGCCAATAGCCTCTATGATCATTTAGTTTTTGACTTTTGATGCCATCTTATGCTTCTTTTAATGTCGATGTGTCGCTCTGCATGATTATGGCCATTATTGCTCTCTTAGTTGGTCGCTCCCAGTCTTTTGCTAGCCCTCATTTTGTACTGAGTATGAGCTCTACTCGTGCATCCAACTCCTAAAAACCAAGTTTGTCATTGTGTCCACTATAAACTCCTATGCATGGTATTTGTAAGCCATTCCAAAGTAAATTTTCATGTGCTCCCTTTCAAAAACTTTCAACTACTTCTTGTTTTGTGCCACTGTTTTTAGCTCATGGGGACGTAGTGGTCGGATTTGCTATCTTCCATATTGCTTATTCCAAAAAGAAAAAAAAAGAAAAAAAGAAAGAAAAAAGGCACTCCTCCAAGGAAAGTGAATGTTGGTGGGCACCCGATGGAATCGGTTAGCCATGGTTTGTGAAAGAAAAAAAGGTGGGGAGGAGTGCCAAGCTTTATAAAAGAGCACAAAAGTGCCAATCTCTCTCAAAAACTTGCTTCATTTTTGTATGGAAGATAGTAAGAACCCCATTGCCAGTCGTTGACAAAGACAACCACCTCTCAAAACCAATTTTTATCTCTCTGTTTTACAAGTGAAAAGCTCTAGCACATGTTTACTCACTGCTTCCCTCTGCGAAGGGCCTTTCTTTTACTTTTATGTTGAGTCACCACCTTCTATCTATATGCACCATTAAGAGAGCATAGTTGTCATTCTGAGTATAATGTGCATTGTCCCAAAGTTTTCATTGATTGATTCATATTGTTGGTTTCACTTGTTCTCAAATTATTTGTATCTAGTCGCCCTCTTAAACTTGAAGGTGTCCTATGCATTTATGTTTTGCTCTCTTTGAAGGACAAGCTGAAAACCATTTGTATGTTTTTCGTTATGATTTGAACACATGTTTGACTTTCATTGTTTCATTTTTCATGATCTTTTGTTTGTGTTCATTTGCATGTTTACAACATGGTTGCTAAGTTCTTATTGTCATGATTATATCTTCATGCCCATGTTTTAAGTTCTTATGATCCCAGCTCACCAATGCTTACATATATGATCATGATTGTGTAGGTGCATGTCACCTCAAAAATTATTCTTTTGTTATCACTTACCTACTCGAGGACGAGCAGGAGTTAAGCTTGGGGATGCTTGATACGTCTCAAACGTATCTATAATTTTTGATGCTCCATGCTTGTTTTTACACCATTTGCCTATTGTTTCGTTACACTTAGTGGCACTTTTATGCATTTTCTGGAACTAAGCTATTAACGAAGTGCCATAGTGCCAGTTCCCTGTTTTCTGCTATTTTTGTGTTTCAGAAGTGATACATAGGAAATATTCTCGGAATTGGACGAAACCTCATCCTGAAGTCTTATTTTACCCGGAAGCTTCCAGAGATCCGAAGAGGAGTAGGAGGTGGGCTACAGGGGCCCCACATGCAGGGGTGGCGCGGCCAGGCCCCTGGCCGCGCCAGCCATGCGTGAGGGCGCCTGGTCCCACCCCTGACATCGCCCCTTCGCCTATAAGAAGCCTCGGGACGGAAAACCCTAAAAGAGTCGGCAAATTTCCAGAAACAGTTCCGCAGCTCCGCCGCCGCCACCGACGAATTTCGGGGGACAGAAGTCTCTGTTCCGGCACCCTACTGGGATGGGGAAGTGCCCCCGGAGCCATCTCCATCGGTCTCCATCGCCATCTCCGCCGTCTCCATCGACCTCACCGCCATCTCCATCAACCTTGCTGTCTCCTATGATGAGGAGGGAGTAGTTCATCCCCGGGGCTGAGGGCTCTACCGGTAGCTATGTGGTTCACCTCTCTCTCCCATGATGTGATCTTTATGTGATCGTGAGCTTTGTATCATGTTGAACAAGTAGATGTTATTATTCAGATATTATGCTACTCCTATGCATAATTATTATAGTGTACTCTAGTGATGTTATTAAAGTAATCTATTCCTCCTGCCATGGTGTAACGGTGACAGTGCGTGCATCATGGTGGTACTTGGTTTAGGCTATGATCGTGATCTCTTGTGGATTATGAGAGTAATTATTACTATGATAGTATTGAGTGATCTATTCCTCCTTTCATGGTGTAATGTTGACAGTGTGTGCACCGTGTTAGTACTTGGTCTAAGTTGCAATAATATCTATCTTGAGTTGTGCTTTGATTTGGATATCTCTATGAGTGGTGTTTGTCAAGTACTTGATGAACTTTAAGGGGTGCTTCTGTAGCCACTACACAATGATTAGTGTTATTCAATAGGAGAGTAATTCAGAGTACCATAGTGGAGAGAAGTTATTTATTTGTTCATTCATGTTATATTGTTGGGAGTGTGTCCACTAGTGAAAGTATGATCCCTAGGCCTTGTTTCCAAGCATTGCACACCGTTTACTTGCTGTTTTGTTACATGTTTGCTCGCAGCGATTTTTATTCTAGATTGTATTTACTACTTATAATCATCTATACCACTTGTATTTCACTATCTCTTCGCCGAACTAGTGCACCTATACATCTGACAAGTGTATTGGGTGTGTTGGGGACACAAGAGACTTTCTATATCGTAATTGCAGGGTTGCTTGAGAGGGATAGCTTTGACCTCTTTCTCCCTGAGTTCGATAAACCTTGGGTGATCCACTTAAGGGAAACTTGCTGCTGTTCTACAAACCTCTGCACTTGGAGGCCCAACAAGTGTCTACAAGAATAGAAGTGCGTAGACATCATCATTCCAACTCTAGCGCCACCAGGGGCACTGCCAAGGGATTCGGCATGGTTCACCAGGCAGTTGAAGTCGGTGGCGCGGAGCCTCCTGTTGCAGAAGGGGCACCTGTAAACGCCTCGAGCAAAGTGGCGATCGTAATGGCCGGAATACAGCCTCCTGAGGACGTGACGAGTCTTGGTGTGGAAGGACTCGTCGTCGCTGTCGACGTCGCTGCTCTGCACCTGTCACGTAGCACCAAAGATCGAAAAACACGGAGTCAATTATAGCGATGATGGAACAGAGAGTGAACAAAAGATCATGCATGATAATATGGGCACGAAAAAAAGAAGCCTCAGTTACATTGGACACACTTATATCCAGGATTTGGGTCAGTGAACCAAAGATCATGCACAACAAATTTGTACACACCAATTGTTCACAGACCAAACCCTGAATCAATTTGTGCCCAAATATTCATCATCATCAGCACAAATTAACGGGATGGGATTGATTACTCACATAAGTTAACCGAATCTTAAACAAAAGCAAATCACAAACACTAATAACGCTAGATCTATCATAATAACGCTAGATCTATCATAAAAGGATTGAACTAGGAACAGACTAACCCTAATAATGCTAGATCTATCATAAAAGGATTGAACTAGGAACAGACGAACCCTAATAACACTAGATCTATCATAAAAGGATTTAACTAAGAACAGACGAACCCTAATAACGCTAGATCTAACACAAAAGGATTGAAATGGCATAAGAACAAGGGAACAAAGGGTTACCTCCGGGTAGTCGTCGACGATGCTGATGTCGTAGGGGTTCGCCGGCGCGACGTACGGCACTGGTTCGTACGGGTCTTCGTACAGGTCCCAATCGACAGGGGCCGGGACGGTGCCTGGACGGGTGCCTGGACGGGGGCGGCGGCCATTGCGCCGGCGGCTGATGCGCTGGCGCCTACGTTGGAAGCAGCGATGGGGGCCTGGACGGGGGCGGCGGCCGATGCGCCGGCGGCCGATGCGCCGGCGGCTACGTCGGCAATGGGCATCTCATGCTTCTCCATCGCCGGGGTTTTTTCTTAGGGGTTTTTTCGACGCAAAGTGGAGAAGATGATGGGACAGGAGAGGCGGTTGCAGTGAGAATGAGAGAGTGGAAAAGTGTCGAGAGAGAGAAAGAGGGGCTCTATAAAGACGAAGGTGGCGTTTGGTGTACTGCAACACGCGTCCGCTATGCACGGCTGCAGCGTGCACCGCGACACGAGGCTAACCCTTCGACGTTTGGTGTACTCAGTTCTACCCTCGGGCCTTATTCAGAAATTTTATATGTACTCAGTTTTCCCCTCGAGTACTTAGACTGACAAGTGCAATATACTCAGTTCTACCCTCAAGTAGCTGGTCAACAGAGAGTCAACAAATGAGATTAACATAGCTAATTGAGTCATTTCATGCGCAAAAAAATCCAAAAAAATAAAAACATAGTGGCACCTACTCATGGAGTCTTCCTACGCAACCTGCCACCTTAACCAACATAGATAAATCATGTTTTACCACAAATTGCCACTTCTCATAATCACTAGTAGCTATGAAGATGCATGGTTTTTCACTCAAACCCCTTTGCAAAACATCTTCCCCAAAACATAGTTTGTTTAAATGAGGCCATAATTGTCACACTCATGTATATTTGAATTGCAAATAATTTGATGTAGCCCAATATGAATTATATTGTACAAAACACACATTTTTTATTTTGTAATTATTTTGTTTGAATCCCTTAGTCTATTTACTATTTACGTGCCCTTGGTTTCTTAGTACTACTCAGTTTTGCCCTCAAGTACTGTCACAAATGCTCACAGAAACCCAAACTTATCCTGATTGGTTGAGCAGTTGTCACACGGATCGACTCCACCAACCGTTGATCCACTGATCTAACGGGCAGTATACCCCTATCCGTCTCTTCGTGGCCACCCCTCTCTCTCTCTTCGTGGCCACCCCTCTCTCTCTGTCGGTGGATCAACGGTTGGTGGAGTCGATCCGTGTGCATTTATGGATTATTTTGCCACGTAACTATATTCCCTCTATTTATGCATTATTTTCCATGATTTAAAAATGTTAAACTAAAAAGTGGTAAACAAGAGACATACATATTTATCACCCCTATTATCAACTATCTTTAGCATTCCTTTTCTTTTAGGGAATTTAGTTTTGGTAATTTGAAACGGCCCAAAAGTGGTATAATTTTGGTAGAAACATGAGACATACATATTTATCACCCCTCTAACAATTATCAACTATCTTTAACATTCCTTTTCTTTTAGGGAATATAGTTTTCGTAATTTGAAACGGCCCAAAAGTGGTATAATTTTGGTAGAAACATGAGACATACATGTTTGGCATATTTGGGGCATTTCGGTGAATGAATTATTTATCACCCCTCTAACAATTATCAACTATCTTTAGAATTCCTTTTCTTTTAGGGAATATAGTTTTGGCAATTTGAAACGGCCCAAAAATGGTATAATTTTGGTAGAAACATGAGACATACATATTTGGCATATTTGTGGTATTTCAGTGAATGGATTATTTATCACCCCTCTAACAATTATCAACTTTCTTTAGCATTCCTTTTCTTTTAGGGAATATAGTTTGGGATATAGTTTTGGTTATTTGAAATGTCCCAAAAGTGGTATAATTTTGGTATAAACATGAGACATACATATTTGTGGGATTTCGGTGAATGCATTATTTGTCACCCCTCTAACAATTATCAACTATCTTTAGCATTCCTATATTCCCTAACACTTATTTTTTTTGGTAATTTCGGTGAATGCACACACTAACTTTGAAAACAACTACAAGTATATGTAACTGAATAATGGATTTGTAACAAGGGATCCCTTGTAACAACTTCTAGTGCTTGACGAGCAATGATAAGAATCCGATCGCAATTATACAACAACAAAAACAACCAGCCATCAGATTAGCTTGCTTCTTCAACTTGATCAGCTGCTTTAACTGCTTGTTCATTTTCTTCAGTTCTCCCTTCACTTCCACCAGTTCTGTATTGGGAGCATTAGGCATAATCGGGACGGCCCCTCTCTCCACCGCATTCTCTACAGCAAGTACCCCCCCTCCCAAATTGCGCTCCCCAATACCGCCAATTGATTCCTGCAATTTAAGCCTCTGAACGTACACATCAATCCACTCAAAATACCTGCATTTTTTCAGGATCTGAAAACAACAACGTGAACCCTAAATCCCAAATTCGAGGGAATAACAAGAAAATCGAGAGAAAACAGAGTAATTGGAGCGAGATCTAACCTTATCCCCCTCTCTATATGGTAAGCTCTCGCATGCAAGAAACTCACGTCCACGGTTGCCGTTGTCGTTCGTCTTACAGATCGACCGCTTCAGAGGCTCTTGGCGTGGGCAGTCAGGGCATCTTGTCAAAGGCACGGGTCCATACTGCGGCCATGAAGAACGGGAGGTCGAAGAGAAACTAGACATCACCCGCCTGCCGGGGAAGGGCTGCCGCTGCCGGAGAAGAAGAACAATGGGACGCGGGGAAAGAAGGGGGAAGCAATGGCACGGGCACGGGCACGGGCGCGGGGTTGGCTCGGGCTCCCATTTTGCAACGGGCACCTGGGTAAGCTGTGGGTCCGGCGCGCTAATGTGGACAAGTTGCAGGTCCCACGATGATCTGGATAAGTGGAGCTGTGTCCACTGCAGGGCACCAACAGCGGCCCCACTTGCCAGCACCAACCAACGGTCAACTTAACGGGAATCCTCCCATCCGAGCTCCTTGTGAGAGTTTCAGACAAGGGCTTGGGCAAAACTGAGGAATAAAATAAGCGGCTGGGGAAAACTGAGCACAACTAAGGACCCGAGGGCACGAAAATAGAAATTGGCTGGGGAAAACTGAGCACAACTAAGGACCCGAGGACCCGAGGGCCAAAATATAGGATAAAACCGGCTTTATGCTTTACTAAAGCATGAATTGAACTTGGGATGACTCATGTGAACTAGATCACATAAGTGTCAAATTGTACAATTGCAATACTATTGAATAAGTGTGACAACAATTACTCATAAATAGTATGCATTACACTTAGGCTTTGGATATAGATCTTTATGAAGCATTGAATTACTCAATTAACTCATTTGCAAATCGAATAGTTCAATACATGAAATCAAGATAAGGTGAGCACAAGATTGAATATGATTGAGTGATATTTGAGGGTATGGCTCAAAGGATTCATTGAACAACATGAAGCATGATCATGTGCTATGATGTGGATTACATCAACACAACATTAACAAGAGTAGAACCTAGGGTTGTGATGTATCACACTTTACTCAAATAACACAATTGTAATTTGAAAACATGTGAACTAGACAAGTAAGATTTAGACGAACAAGATATAGATCAAGGTGATGTCAAGATGATATTTGATAGCTAGGAGTGATCATAGGATTTAATAATGTAGGAAGTAGTATGACTGGTAAAGGAATGAAATCAATCTGTATAGGAAAATACTCAAATCCTCATATTAGAATTTGAACAATTATGAAGTGGTTCAAGAAAATATGGAAGTGACACTACTGAATAGCTTGCAGTAAAACAAAGCTAATGCAATTGGAATCATTCTAAAATAAATTTTAGAACTCAAGTTATGATCAGAATAGTGATTTGGATAGATTTGAATGCACAAAGTATGTGGACGTATCAACTTTGATGTTTCTTGATTCTATGATGTTCTACATGATTAGAGGATTCCAAAGACTACAAATTTGTAATTTTTTGATGTGTAGAACAAAAGATATGGATTAATTAGTGCAATAGAAGGATTTAATTCAATTTAAAAATGATTTCAAATAATTACTGAAACTATGAAATATTATTGCACCATTGGATTCTACACTTTCTTAGCTTTCCAGAGACATACATATTTGTAAGATTTTGAGTTACGGAACAATTTCTATGAATTTTTGAAGTTTGTTTTATTTTCTGAAATTTTAAATTCGGGAATTGACCGGAATTGACTTTGACCAGTTGACTGAGTTGACTGCTGACGTCAGAAAATTCAACAAAAAAAGTTAATTATTTTGAGAAACTTTTCATATGAACTTGTAGAGAATTATTAGATCTATCTACCCTACAAATTAATTTGTAATCGGGACAACGAGGTGGACTAGATCTGGATTATACCTTACGAGATGTGAAACTTTGACCTCGATGAGATCTACAACTTTCGTTTAGATGCCGAATGCAAATAACGAAGTTTAGAGGCTCAAAGATTGAAGTCAAAGTTTCGGGAGAGAGAATTTCAGGATTTCGGGGAAAGAAACGTAAATTTATGGAGGTGGAGGCTATATATAGAGCGATAGGTTGGTTAGAAGCTGGGGTTTCGAGTTAGGAACCTGTAGAAACAAACAGATCCAAAAAAGGTGTTGTAGATCTTGACATATTCGTGTTTGAGTGGAGATAGCTTCTGAAAAATCGAAGAGATAAAAGGAAAAAATCGGGTAGATCGGGCGGCGCGCGCGGGCTGAGCGCGAGCGAGCGGCGGATAGAATTCTCCACAAGATGCGGCGTGGATGTTGGGCCGGATGGGCCAGGATCGGTCCGGTCGGCTCAGATTTCTTTTCTTTTCTTTTCTTTTTTCTTTCATAATTTTTGCATTTTAGCTCCAAATAAGCTCAAACCAATTTATAATTTTTTCTAAAAATCAACACAATATTTTAAAATAATAATAACTAAATTTTCACAATAAAAATAATTTTCAAATAAAACTTGATAAATTGGTCAAAAAGGACTTTATTTGCATAATGCAAAAATAACAATATGGTTTGAAAAATAATCCTTTAAAATCATAGAAAATATTTTATGAAATAATATTTGAAATTCATTTTCAAATATAGTTTTGGAAATGCAAACTTTATTTAAAATAAACCACTTTATAAATATTTCCTGTGCAAATATGCTTGCATAGGTTTGAATGAATGCAAAGTAGTATTTGGAAATTCTATTTTCTCAAAAGAGTTCTTCGAGGATTACTAGAAAGTTTGAAATAGTTTTCTAATAAAGCTTTTAAATAAACTCAAAAAGTTTAAAATCCTTGTTAATTTTCAACCAGCACAAGCAAAATAAAAGCAAAAAAAATTTCCTCCAAAATTTGATAAAATCTTGGGATGTTACAGTTTTCATCTTTAAGAGTTGATTCAAAAAGGTTGATTGGTGTTGGAAAAGAGAAAAAAGTTTCATGCCTATAGTGGTATAAATGGGAGTTTGTTTAGACTGTGGCTTAGACTTCTGCATGTCATGCTTGATATTATTTTCATAGTATGCTTAGTAGTTTTTGTTGTAGCATGACTTATCTCAAATGACTGAGATTGCTTAATGTGCCTTTGAAAGAATCATGCATTGTTTTTATTATATGGGAGCATATTATTATGGTTTTCTCCTTTGATACTTTATTTGGGTTGACTTGGCGCATGCTTACACAATGTTTGACTTTAAGAAGTCGCCATAAGCCTCTATGATCATTTGGTTTTTGACTTGTGATACCACTTTATGCTTTGGTTAATAATGTTTTGTCGCTATGCATGATTATGGTTGTTATTGCTCTCTTAGTTGGTCGCTCACAGTCTTTTGCTAGCCTTCATTTTGTACTGAGAGGGAATACTTCTCGTGCATCCAACTCCCAAAAACCAAAGTTTTCCAATGTGTCCACCATATCTACCTATTAGCAATTTGCTATTCCAAGTACATTCGTCTTGCTTTTATCTATCCTTCAAATTAAACTTTTTATGTTATGTGAAAATTAGTCAGTAAAGCTCTCACGAACCTGACGGCACACTTACTTTCTTGCTTTTAATTAATTTGACCATTGTGGCTCTCTTATGTTGATGTTATGCTTGCAAGTTGTGAGTTGGAAGTTAGCTCAGCCATGCTATCATGGGGCACGCTTTCAACATTGCACTTACTCTCATTTAGTTGATATCATGATCTTTTGTTTATGGATACCTGTGATGTGAAATAAGTTGGAAACTTGTGAGCTCATGGAGTTTGTATATGTGTTAGAGAAATGCCTGGGCCGCTAATCTAAGCCATGGATCATTCATGGTGGAAATTTACAGCATGCCCATAGTGGACATTCGACGAAGTATCTCAAAATAAAAACCTATACCCATGGTAAATAAAAGAGATGACGAGATGTTCATTGTCTGTTTGTCTTGTCATTTTTATGTGGGCTTGTTTCCATGTCATCGGGCAAGAGGTACCCCGTTGGCGTTCTCGATGATACATGTATGCTTACAATGACAAGAACTTGCTTGGGACCTAAATCGAGTAGCATGAGGTTTGGGTATTCGTACTTCACGGGACATGAGACTTTTAACTTATAATTTGTTATGCATATGCTTCATAATTGTACTCGCATTAACCTTAACCACTGAAGATGCCTATGATGGGGGTAATGCGAGCTCAAAGCTAGTAAGTATCATAATTTTTGGAGATTTATAAAACTTGCAATCACTGCTTCCCTCTGCGAAGGGCCTTTCTTTTACTTTTATGTTGAGTCTCCACCTTCTACCTTTATGCACCATCTAAGAGAGCATAGTTGTCATTCTGAGTTTAATGTGCATAGTCCCAAAATTTATTATTGATTGATTCATGATTATGGTTTTGCTTGTTCTTAAATTATTTGTATCTAGTCGCCCACTTAAACTTGAAGGTGTCCTATGCAATTATGTTGTGCTACTCCATGAAGGACAAGCTGAAAACCACTTTGTTATGTTTTTCTATATGCTCGAAACACACACTTGACTTTCAATGCATTATTACTCATGATCTTTTGTTTGTGTTAATTTTCATGTTATAACATGGTTGCTAAGTTTTATTGTCAAGATTATGTCCTTTATGCCCATGTGATACGTCTCAAACGTATCCATAATTTTTGATGCTCCATGCTTGTTTATACACCATTTGCTTTGTGTTTTGTTACACTTCGTGGCATTTTTATGTATTTTCTGGAACTAACCTATTAACAAGATGCCACAGTGCCAGTTCCCTGTTTTGTGCTGTTTTTGTGTTTCAGAAAAGTTAAACAGGAAATATTCTTGGAATTGGACGAAACAAAAGCCGAACCTCCTATTTTTACCGAAGCTTCGCGAAGACCGAAGATAAGACGGAGGGGGGCCAGGGACCAGGCTCACCATATGGTGGCGCGGCCTAGCCCCTGGCCGCACCACCACATGGTGAGGCCAGGTGGCCCACCCTCTGACGCTGCCCTTTCACCTATAAGTTCCCCTTGATGGGAAAAACCTAATGGACGGATCGCTTTTCCTCGAAACATACTGCAAGCCGCCGCCATCGTTGAACCGAGATTAGGAGGATCCAGGAGCTCTTCCCGGCACCCTACCGGAGTGGGGAATCCCTGCCGGAGGCCTTCTCCATCACCATGGTCGCCTCCCAAGTGATGTGTGAGTAGTCTACCTTGGACTACGGGTCCATAGCAGTAGCTAGATGGTTGTCTCCTCCACCATGTGCTTCATGTTTAGATCTTGTGAGCTGCCCTACATGACCAGGATCATCTTTGTGTAATCATACATGTTGTGTTTGTTCGGATCCGATGAGTATTGGTACTATGTCAAGTTGATGTGATGAATATATATCTTTATGTTATCTCTATGTTGTTTATGATCTTGCATGCTCTCCGTTGCTAGTAGATATCTTGGCCGAGTAGATGCTAGTGACTCCAAGAGGGAGTATTTATGCTCAATAGTTGGGTTCATGCCTCTAGTAATCTGGGGGAGTGATAGAAACCTCTAAGGTTGTAGATGTGCTGTTGCCACAAGGGAGAAAACAACATTCTTGTGTCCAAGGACATTTGCTTTGTTTACTTTACGCACTTTGCTTAATGCAGTTATCCGTTGTTCGCAACTTAATACCCAATGTTTGCTCGGACGACATTCAGAGGGTGGATTATTTGTCATAGATGCAGTTGGATTACGGTCTATGTATTTTGTCGTAATGCCCAGAGTGAATCTCATAGTGATCCTCACAACATATGTATGTTATCTTTATTCTATCAATTGTCCAACTGTAATTTGTTTACCCAGCATGTTGTTATTTATCTTATGGAGAGACACCATGCTTGTTGCGGGCAGGATAACCACCCAGTTGGGAACCCCAAGAGGAAGGTATGATAAGTACAGCAGCAAATTTTCCCTCAGTAAGAAACCAAGGTTTAATCGTATCCAGGAAAAAGCCAAACTCCAGAAGGTGATGCTGACTAGCCTACTAACACTCCAACAAGGGCGCCGTTTACGACACTTGTCGACTCGTCTTCAACTAGTAGCAACGCGGAACCTGCACACAATACAACCAAATACTTTGCTCCCAACTTACGATGAGGTTGTCAATCTCACCGGTTTGCTTGAAACAAAGGAATGAGCGTATCGGGTGGAAAACAGTAATAGTATGCGAGTAAAGTAAACAATGCGAGTAAAGTAAACAGGTGATAACAATATAAAGGAAATAGGACCGGGGTCCACAGTTCACTAGTGGTGTCTCTCCATAAGATAAAATAATACATGCTGGGTAAACAAATTATAGTTGGGCAATTGATAGAATAAAGACAACGTGATATGTCGAGAGGATCACTATGAGATTTACTCTGGGCATTACAACAAGATACATAGACCGCCATCCAACTGCATCTATGACTAATAATCCACTTGTGGAGAATCAATCCGAGAACTCCACAAGTATTAAGTTGCGAACAACAGATAATTACATTAAGCAAAGTGTGTAATGTAAACAAAGCATATGCCCTTGAGCATATGAATGTTGTTTTCCCCCTAGTAGAAACAACACATCTACAACCTTAGAGGTTTCTGTCACTCCCCCAGATTAAATAGAGGCATGAACCCACTATCGAGCATAAATACCCCCTCTTGGAGTCACTAGCAACTACTCGGCCAAGATAGCTACTAACAACGGAGAGCATGCAAGATCATAAACAACATAGAGATAACATAAGATAATATTCAGCACATCAACTCAATCATAACACCAATATTCATCGGATCCCAACAAACACAACATGTAGAATTACATAACGGTGATTTCGATCATATAAGGCAGCTCACGAGATCTAAACATGAAGCACATGGTGGAGAAAACAACCATCTAGCTACTGCTATGGACCCATAGTCCAAGGTAGACTACTCACTCATCGCGCCGGAGGCAAGCATGGCGATGAAGAAGACCTCCGATGGCGATTGCCCTCTTCGGCAGGGTGCCGGGAAGAGCTTCTGGACCCTCCCGATCTTCGGGTCGACGGCGGCGGCGGATCGCGATGTGTTCTGGAAAAGTGATCGGGTTTTTAGGTTTTCCCATCGGGGGGTCTTTATAGGCGAAGGGGCAGCGTCAGAGGTGGACCAGGGGGCCCACACCACCAGGGGGCGTAGGCCAGCCCTAGGCCACGCCGCCCTATGGTGTGGCCGCCCTCTGGCTTGGCTCCGTCTCCTCTTCGGTGTTTTGGAAGGTCCGTGAAATATCTGGACAACTGTCTTTTGTTTCGTCCAATTCCGAGAATATTTCCTGTGTAACATTTCTGAAACACAAAAATAGCAGAAAACAGGGAACTGGATCTGTGGCATCTCATTAATAGGTTAGTTCCAGAAAATGCATAAAAATGCCACGAAGTGTAACGAAACACTAAACAAATGGTGTAAAAACAAGCATGGAGCATCAAAAATTATGGATACGTTGGAGACGTATCAGCATCCCCAAGCTTAACTCCTGCTCGTCCTCGAGTGGGTAAGTGATAACAAAAGAAATAATTTTTGAGGTGACATGCACCTACACAATCTTGACCATATATGGAAGCGTTGTGCGCTGGGATCAAAGAACTTAAAACATGGGCATGAAAGATATAATCTTGATAGAAGAAACTTAGCAACCATGTTATAACATGAAAATGAACACAAACAAAAGATCATGCAAATGAAATAATGAAAGTCAAACGTGTGTTCAAATCATAAGGAAAAACATACAAATGGTTTTCAGCTTGTCCTTCATGAGAGAGCAAAACATAAATGCATAGAACACCTTCAAGTTTAAGAGGGCGACTAGATACAAATAATTTAAGAACAATTGAAACCAACATCATGAATCAATCAATGAAAACTTTGGGACAATGCACATTATACTCAGAATGACAACTATGCTCTCTTAGTGGTGCATAAAGGTAGAAGGTGGAGACTCAGCATAAAAGTAAAAGAAAGGCCCTTCGCGGAGGGAAGCAGTGATTAAACATGTGCTAGAGCTTTTCATTTGTAAAACAGAGATAAAAAAATGGGTTTTGAGAGGTGGTTGTTTCATGTCAACGACTGGCAATGGGGTTCTTACTATCTTCCATACAAAAATGAAGCAAGTTTTTGAGAGAGAGATTGGCACTTTTGTGCCCTTTTATAAAACTTGGCACTCCTCCCCACCTTTTTTCCTTTCACAAACCATGGCTAACCGATTCCATCGGGTGCCCACCAACATTCACATACCATGGAGGAGTGCCTTTTTTCTTTCTTTTTTCTTTTTTTTTTCTTTTTGGAATAAGCAATATGGAAGATAGCAAATCCGACCACTACGTCCCCATGAGCTAAAAACAGTGGCACAAAATGAGAAGTAGTTGAAAGTTTTGAAAGGTAGCACATAAAAATTTACTTGGAATGGCTTACAAATACCATGCATAGGATTTTATAGTGGACACAATGGCACACTTGGATTTTAGGAGTTGGATGCACGAGTAGAGCTCATACTCAGTACAAGGTGAGGGCTTGCAAAAGACTGGGAGCGACAAACTAAGAGAGCAATAACGGCCATAATCATGCATAGCGACAAAGCGACTAACGAGGGGTTAACTCGACAAATGTCCTGGATGAAGGACTTAGGATCGGGGAGATAGGGCGTCGGATGAACTCGAAGATAAACTCAGTCAAACAAGGTGGCTATGAAAGTAAACGTGGGTGTAAAACCTAGCTTGCTTTCAATCTGGCCTACACCGTCCCCTCCTGGCCCCTATATATATGTGGCCAGGTCTCGAGGATCGGGTAGGGTCCGATACAGATTACAATATCGACATATGGCAAGAACTCGTATTTCGACTAGTATTACAATTGGGCCTAGCTTAACGGGCCTTAGGGGTACTCAACTGACGAGCTCTATTATCTATACCCCTATCAGTAGCCCCTGAGATTCTACCAGAATTGCAGATTCGGGTTGAATCTCTAATCTTTAAATCTTCGACTTGATCATTTTTTGACTTCTTCATATCTTCAAATCTTTGACTTGGTCTTTCGACTTATTATAACACCTCGCAAGGGGTTTTGATGAGCAAGCCTGACAACTCTGACGGATCAAGAGGCCAGTTAACTGCCGGAACAGATACAGGTCACCTACTTCAAATTCAATCCCCTTGGACTTGAATTCGGGAAACCGGTCAAATCCAATCTTTTGCCGCATTTAGGACTTACAAAGAATGAATCCCAGTGGTTCTCAAGGTACCCAGTGCGTCCACCATGATTTTCTTGGCGTCGTAGACACGGATACATACCAGCAGAGCGCATCCATGTGCGTATACCAGGCCACATAGGACGGATCCTAGGGTCTTACCTTCATGATAAATCACGGCATTCGAGTTTTAGTCGCGATGACGCAACTCGAGGATCATATGTCGTAGCCTTGTTTGACTGTTTCAGAGTATAAAATATTTGAGTTACTTAAATTGATAAAAAGATCGCTCCTGATGGGAGTAATAGAACATTATGATTGTTCTTTCACCTTTTTTGCTTCAGTGCTCATGAATAAATATCATCGGGTGCGCACCCAGCGCTCCCGATGGGAGTAGCCCCCGAGGCTATGGCCGAAATTTTTGGGTATAGACTCAAGAAAATAGATAAGTATATTTTTGTACTTCTTCGTGCATCAATTGTCGACTTCTTTCACTTATGCAATGTATTCCTTTTTTTCGAATGTCACAAGCCCCCGAGTCGAAAATGGGGTAAACTTGTGCTTCTTTGACAGATATATTTTGTACTCCCTGCTTCTTTATTTTCCTCTCTTCCTTCATCCTCTTTTTTCTCTTGCTCTTCTCTTTTTTTATGCATCCTTTTCCTGGATACGTTGATTTGTCTGTTATCGTCTGCTCTGGGCAGCATATAAGAGCCTGTGATTATATTTTGGCCCTTGTAAAGGCCCATTATACGTGCTTATAAATAAAGCACGTCTGACGATAGGTAAAAACCCTAATCCAGTATTTAGCTTTTCCGCTGCACCATCGTCCTCCTCTCAAACTCATCTAGGGTTTCTTTTCCCAACTCCTGCCTCCATGGCTGATGCAAGTGGATCTCGCTTGAACCTTGGCGCCCCGGTGGAGAAGCGGGGCCGCGGCCGCCCTCACGGCAGTAAGAACAAGGCTTCGACTAATGCTTTGGTGGCTTCGTCATCCACTCTGGTGAAGCGGCGCCCCGGCCGTCCGGCTGGGAGCAAAAACAAACCCAAGGTGCCTTTAGCTGCACCTGGTCCAAGTGCTTTTTCTGCTAACGCGTCTCCTCCTCTGCCCAGACTCTTCTCGTTCTTCTGGATCGCCAGCCCGCAATGCCGTGAGATTCTGCGTCTCCCTCTGAATTTTACCAAGTTCATGGATGGACGAGAACTGCGGGAAGCTATTCTTTGCGAGAACTCTGGGGGAGGAACTCCCTACGAAGTGGAAGTCTGGTACGACAGCGCCGGTGAACATTACTTCAAGGGCGGCTGGTCGCAATTTGCAGAGGACCATGACATCCATCAGGGTTTTTCCATGACTTTCGACTTCCACGTCGGGACGTCGAAGTTCGACATGAAAGTTTATGATTGCACCCAATGCCAGAAGGAGTATGAAGCCAAAGTACATTTTCACTAATTTCCTTTCTATGTAATCTGCTTCCCTGGTTGTACTTCTTCGTATTATCTGTAATCAGTAATCATGCCTTTACTACGTGTTTTCTTTAGTAATAGACCATGGGAACAAAATCTTGTTCCGAGGTGTTTTTATCGGGTTCCTTTGAACCATTTATATAGCTGCTGAAATATCGAGTTGTGATCAACCTTATAGTATGTCGAGGATAACAACCATAGTACTTGATAATAACCTGTTACTCTATATTTCGTACGACTCGAGGGTCCAAGCCCCCGAGTGGAAAAAATAAAATGTTTACATATATTGTCGAGTTGACCCAAGGAACCCAACCTGTGGCCTCATGTTCTGGGTTCAGAAGATCAAAACTCGAAGAAATCTTATGTCGTCTATGCGTAAAATTGTCGTAGCTGCTCTGCATTCCACGGGTTACTCTCGCTTTGCCCCGTTTCTTGTCTTGTAGTCGATAGGCTCCTCCTGGTATCACTTCTGTCACGATGTAAGGTCCCACCCATGGGGACTCGAGTTTTCCATGCCCATCTTGCTTGAGTCGTAAGACTAGGTCTCCCACTACGAAAGATCATGGACAAACTCGACTGCTATGGTAATTTCGCAGGCTTTGCTGATATTGAGTGGCTCTGGCTAATGCTACGTCCCTTGCTTCGTTGAGCGCATCGACATCGTCTTGAAGTGCCTCTGTAGAAGTTGTCTCATCATATGTCGTGATTCTTGGGGCTTCATGCCTGATCTCTACTGGAAGCACGGCTTCTGCGCTGTGAACCTGGAAGAAAGGTGTTTCTTGAGTAGCGGCGTTGGGCGTATGTAACATCCCAAGATTTTATCAAATTTTGGGGGAAAATTTTTGCTTTTATTTTGCTTGTGTTGATTGAAATTTCACAGGGATTTAAAACTTTTTGAGTCTAATTGAAAGCTTTATTAGAAAACTATTTTAAACTTTCTATTATTTTCTTGAAGAACTTCTTTGAGAAAAATCAAGTATCCAAATAATATTTCCCATCCTTTATTCAAACCTATGCAAGCTTACTTGCAAAGGAGTGAATCACAACTGTGTTTTATTTAGTGAAGATTATATTTTAAAAACTGAGTTTGAAAGATATTTTCAAACATTATTTTATATAGTATTGTCTCTTATTTCAAAGGATTTCATTTGCAAACCCTATTTAGTTTTATGCGAGCAAAGCCATTAGGCTTAATTAAGATCTTTTATTTAAAAATCTTGTTTTGGTTTAGAAAACATGTTTTCTACTGGTTTAGAACCTTGCTGTGAATTTTGCAAAATTTATGAAGTTGGTTTGAAGTCATTTGATTTTAAAATGCAAAAGTTATAAAGGATTTAAGAAAACAGAAAAGGAAAAGAAGAAAAGAAAAGAAAAATCTAAAAAGGGCCCGGGGGAAACTAATCAGCCTAGCCGGACTTCTGGCCCGTGGCCCACTTACCTACTCATACCCGAACTGGTACCGCCTCTCCTCTCTTTCCCCGCTGACAAGCCGGCCCCACCGGTCAGCTCTCTTCCTCCTCGCGTTAACCACGCCGGTGACTGGTTTCTCCGCTCACAGTAACTCCCCTCCCCTCTTCAATTCCTTTAATTCCTCTGCCGTTTCTTACCCGCGCTATGCCTATAAATAGCCCTAGGCATCCTCCTCCTCTCCCCTTTTGCTTCTCCGATCGAGCCGCAGCGAGGACGGCGAAATCCCTCGCCGTAACCCCGCACATCTGCAGGCTTCCCCGGACAATTCCGACGCCGACGGTGAGCCCCCGTCCTCTTCTATTCTCTCTATCTTGCCCTGGCGCTCCTCCCTGACCTTTCCCTTCATCTATTTCGCAGCAAATCGAGCGTGGCCTCGTCGGCCGAAGCTCACCGCTGCAAATAGCCGCTCCAGCCGCGCCTTCACCCCGCAGCAGGAAGCAATCGGCATCCCCGATCACACCATCATCATCGCCTCGTCAAGCTATTCACCGTCCGAGTTTTCTCTAGTGCCAGAGACCACCGGAGCTCACCGGAGATCAACCATCTGGGCGCCTCGCCGGAATTCGCCGCCGGAAACCCTAGCCACTGTGAGCCTCTCCCTCCCTTTCATCTTCGCCCGTCAGATCTAAATCAAACGGCCCGAATAGATCACTTAAGCCAAGGGGTACCGAGCAATCCTGTGCGTCCAGATCCACTTAAATCCAACGCTCCACGGTGGCGATCCAAACGAATCGGTATCGGCCAGTAATAAACCGACACGTGTCAACTCCTGGTTAAAACAGAAACTCGAATTAGATTTTGAAATCAGATTTGATCTGAATCTTCAAAAATTCATATCTTTTGATCCCTGCATCCAAAATTAGCAAATAATATACCGTTGGAATCCTTAGAACATCTAGAATCCAGCAGTACCATAAAATATTATATTTTATGGGTTCAATTTGAAACTATTTTCAAATTGAGTTAAACCCTTCTGTTAGCTTGATAAATTCATATCTTTAGTTCTGTCCATCCAAATATTACAAATTTGTAGTCTTTGGAATCCTCTGATCTGGTAGAACATCATAGGATCAAGAAAATCCAAATTTGATACGTGCACACACTTTGTGCATTCAAACCTATCCAAATCACCAATTTGATCATAGTTTGAATTCTATAACTTATTTTAGGATGCTTCCAGTTGCAGTGACCTTGCTTTACTGCAAGCTATCCAGTAGCATCACTCCCATAATTTCTTGAACCACTTCACAATTATTCAAATTCTAATATGAGGATTTGAGTAATTTCCATTATAAGAATAAGTCTAATTCTTTTCAGTAATGTTTCTCTCTACATTAGCAAATCTTATAATCATACCTAGTCATCAATGTTATCTGAATAACATCTTGATCAAGATCATATCTACTTAGACCTATCTTGTTTAGTTCACACATATTCAAATTACAATTGTGTTGTTTGAGTAAAGTGTGATACATTTCAATCATAGATTCTACTAGCACATTGCCCGTGCTTTGCTACGGAACCACAATAATAACATTAGCAAACTAATTTTATCGTATGACTTACGAATGCACATGCTCTATTCTAGATGCCTGACTTGATGATTGCTTACAAGTGTAATATGGGCTAATTGTTTGGAAGGATCTGGGGTGTATCTGAGGATGGTTTGGGGAGGGCCATCTTGGGGAGGACAATGGCGCACAACTTTCCAAAATATTTCGCCTTGTCTTAGATGGTGAGATGTTATGTTGCCGGTAGATGATGGTGGAGGACAAATATGGGCTAAGCAAAACAGAACGCTGTCACGACAACGCTTGGCGTCCAAACCAACCACAAAGTTGTTGGGTTGAGTCGGGGAGTTTGCCCATTTTTCTATGAACATGTTATTTTTTATTCTTCAAAAATAATAGAACGACAAAATCTTTTGATTCAAAAATAAATATTAGAGTGCATTTTTCTTTGAAACTGGGAGTGCATAATTTTAGTGAACCATTCAAAATTACATTTCAAATACATAGTTTAAATCCAAATTTAATTTTTATGTACTCTTCACAAAAGATTTCCTAAATTTTGTCTATATACAATGTATAATAATACACAAAAATTATGTACACTCTTATTCACCTAGCACAACAGCATAAACTAAGCGAAAGTGCAACTCTATATATTTGTGGGTGTCCCGGGCTTATCTGAGCTGTCCATTTCCTCCTTTTTCTTTGAGATCTGTGTTACGGCTTTGCAGCAAACACCCTAAACTATATTACCTTCTTGTGAGCAAGCCCTTCACTGTTTACATAACACATCGGTTAGAACTTAGAAGCAAAAATTCCGCTTGCAGAAATCTATAGGAATTTTTGCAGCAAAACATGTCCACGCACAGATCTGAACCATGGATTAATATACACGAAAACTCCCTGAGGACGGATTCAAAGAAGAACAATCAAGAGAGAGGCTGCTAGAACAGATAAGGAGATCCCGTCGGTGCATGAAGCCTTCCATCCCGTGAACGCTGTGTATGTGCTGGTCAGAAACGGATGGGAAATTGGCAAGCTTGCCGAGCCTAGGTGCAGGGCGGTCGGCGGCAGGTGGAGGAGATCTGGTGGGCTCAGTGCAGGTCTGAAGGATGGACTTGTGCTGGTCTGAGGGACCACGGGTTTCAGGACAATAGCTGCACGGATCCTGGAGCGCTCCTGGAGCAGCGGCAGCGCCCGCGAGACCACCGGTCAAGATCTGGGCCAAGGGCTGCCGCCGCCCTAGTCGGCTGTGCCGGTGAGGTCCTGGACACGGGTGGTGTCCCGCGATGCGCTCTCTCCTCACCCCGACGCGCCGCGCGCACCGCCGGCCATGCAAGGCACACTGCTGTGCCTGCTTGCTGCGGTGGGTTACCGTGCGGAGCTGCTGACGCCCTTGCCACTCTACGCACGGCGCGTGCTGCTTCAGGCCGCCGCCAACCAGCCTTGGGCTTCGGAGCCGCGGAGGATGTCGGAGGGATGGCGGAGGGGAGGAGCTCTGTTTGCTGCCGTAGCTGCGACAACAAAACGATTCGGGTAGCATAAAACGTTTCAGGCTGTAAAGAAAACGTATTTTAGTCGGTTGAAAACGTATTTTACGGACACGGACCAGTCCTATTGCAATATTATTAGTAGAGATTCTTGCTATCCTTGTGGAGTTGATCTAATCAACATTATAGCACCTATCCAATACTCCATGTACCCAATAGAAACCTTAAACCATAATCTCAAATGTTATCTAACCATACTCAATCCTCTGCCCACTTGATCCTGTTTTCATGTGTAGAACTATTCAATTAACAAATGAGTTAATTGAGTAATTCATTATATCACAAACTCCTACCCAAGCCCATGTGTAACCTATGCTATTATGAATAAGTGTTGTAACACTTTATTCAGTAGTGTTTTGTTGCACTATTCTATACCTATGTGAATCTATTCACATGAGTCATTCTAAAATCTATTCATACCCATTCATCAAATATCATCTGAACATTATCTTGATCCATACCTTGTCCAACTAAATATATTTCGTCTAATTCATATATGTACTCAAATTGCAATTGTGCTACTTGAGTAGAATATGAGTTCATCACAAACCTAGATCCTATTAATGTGGAGTTGTTATAACCCATACCATAGTATGTGTTATACCCCATGTTGATCAATGAACCAGTTGAGCCATGTCCTCCAATATCAATCATTCATACCCAATCCAATGCCTACTTAGTTTTGATCACATGTATTGAACTATTCAACTGCAAATGTGCTAATTGAGTTGTTCAAGCATTCTTAAAACCTAGCCTAGTTTCCAAAGTGCAGTAGATACTATTTAAGAGTAATTGTTGTCACATTTACTCAATAGTGTTGTTGTTGCACAAATTGACTCTTGTGTAAATTATCACACACGAGCTATTCCTAAAACTCTTATATGCTTTGGTAAAGCATAAAAACTTCATCAATTATATTTTGCCTAACCCAATTCTCTCTCAAATCATATTGATCTTTCCCAACTAAGCTCTCAAACCCATATCTCACAATTCATGATCCTTTACCAAATCTTTCTATCATAATATCTCAATAAATCTAAATTGTTAAACAAACACTTTTCATTTGTTTAATTTGTTGATTGTGTTTGTATGGATTGTTTATGTTATGTTATTTCTGTGCTATAGTTGGTGCAAAGAGCTACGTGCTTAGTTGAGAGAAGTGAAACGTTGTGATCTTCAAAAAAAGCAAGTGACACACATGTCCCTTACCCATTTTTCTTATGCATTAGTATACTCACCTCTTGTAGTATGCATGATAGGAGAATTATTTCAACTATTTTATCAAATGCTTAGATCCTAGTAGTGTGTAGCAATCCCTCAAACCCCACCTGTTAGGATGCTAAATACTTTGTTAATATTGATGCCATGCTAAGATCACTTGAAAAGTGTTTTGTGGACAAATTAAGAACTTCAACTAAAATGAAACACCTGGGTGGATTGGTTTGATAAGAGGAGGCGAGGTAGGTGGGTTCTGGGACGCATGCCTTGTTAAGAGGATGTGGGAACAGAATACCGCTCGGGATGGCCACCCAGGAACAAAGAGATGGCTATGTCTTCCATGCTTAGTGTACTTCCAGTGCAGCCTTATGACATTATGGGCTCTGTCTTGACTGATTAGATGTGGGAGTGCAACTTGTCGGCAAGAAGTGGTGGTAGTTGAATTGTAGGATGGGAGCGGAGCTTGCCAAGTTAGTTGCCCTCTCCTTCTAAAAGGTCTCGTTTCATTTTATGTATGGGCATAAAATGAATCGTAAGGTGAAAGTGCACAACCCTTGCAAGGTGTTTAAAACTAATCGATTAGCCGTGTCCTCAGTTATGGACAATTGAGTCTCTAGACATGGAATGTACGGAAGAATCTCATCACCGATTCTGAATTATTAAAATTTGTCTAGAAACCCCTAGGTAGGAACTAAGGACCATACACTCCGAGGGGTGGTGGTGCCTGAGGTTCTGAACTTTGTTGAGTTGCGCCCAGAACTATATACCGGCCAGTATGTAGTGTATGGGGGTTGTCTTGACCCTTGAAAAATAAAATTTGTTGAAAGAAAGTATTAAAATGGATTATAGGATAAAATTGGCTTTATGCAATCAGCCTATGAGATCCACCAGCTAAATGTCATGTAGTATAGTCTTTCCACAAAAATGCCACCAAATATGTGTCATTTGCCAGTACATTATTGTACTGACCCCTCTGGGGCTGCATATTCAAACGTGCAGGTTTTATTTCGAGTAAGGAACCAGGAGTAGGATCTCGAGCTTACATTCCAACACGTCTGCCTATGGCACTTGATGAAGATGGAAGCTCACTGCAATCTATGCTTTATGATGTGTACTCGTAAGGTTAAATACCTCTATAACTGGATTTACGTTGTAATATCGATGCTATTGCAATGATTTCTCATTTTGTACTGTGGTGCTATCTACTGATCCAGGGAATGGCGCAGATACACAAGAGTTATGCCTCTAGCAAAAGGCAGGGCGCTACAGAATGGTATCAGAGCATAGTGTTGCCTGTAGGATCGAGACCCTAGGTTTGGAATAGACTAGGAAGCCCTAGGATTCTTTTTTCACCTTCATAAGAAAATCAATTCAGTTTTCTAAATGAAATCAATCTATCTACTTCTCAGTTTGAAAATTTCTTGTAAGACCTTACCTCATTCATTTGTTTTACACTACTCTTCTTTCTAATTTAGATGACCAGCCTCATTGAATCACTGAAGAAAGGACCAGTGATGACCATAACCCTGAAGAGTGAAACTGAGTTTCCCAAAGCCTTGAAGAACCCCATGATAAGTATGGGAATGTAAGGAGAAACAATTTACAAAGGATTTTCCGTGATTAATAAGGTCAAGAATATAGATGGAGTTGCACCCATAAAAGGATGAGACCTTGGAGCTTCATTTATACAAGAATAAAGGAGATGACCACAAGAAGATGGGACCTTGGATGTTCACCAACTCCGAGATGTATCCATCATTTCTAGACTCAGCAAGATGTGCTGCTTGGTCAGCTATAAAGGAACTTGGAGAAAGACTCAAGTGGAGACTTCATAATACTCAGCAAGACCACAAAGAAGAAAAGGAAGATACTACTGTATTGAAGGAAACCATAAGTCAACTTCAAGGTGACATGGAAAAGCTAGTATCTGAACTTAGTGTTCAAGGAGACCTCATCGCCACCAAGGATGAACAGATTGCCAATCTAATGGAGCAGCTGGACCAGAACAATGGATCTGCTTAGAAGAGTACCAAGAAGCCTTAGTTGGACTTCCATTTAGGAAATCTTAATAAGCAACGACGTGTAATAAACGTTATGGTCATACCGACTTGTGGATGATCATACCTTCCCGTTTGTTTGAAAACTAGTTTGCTTGTTATGATGAATGTTTGTTAGATGTTGCTTGTAAGATGAATTGTTTTGAACTGTTCTGTTTTGGGTAGGAATTATCCTTAGACCTCTTCTCTCTAATTCTCATCTATGCTAAGACCTAAACTTGACCAAACCAAAAGTTTTCTCAATGACAGAACAACTACAATGACCCTCAGTTGGAGATAAGGATACAGAGTACAACGACAAGAGGTAGTGTTTCAAGTACAAGAGACCGAAACATTACGCATGAAGGTGTACAAAGGATAATACCCCAAGACTCCAGTAAGATAGAATAGCTGAAGGATACCACGCAAACAATAAGAAGACACCCCAAGGTGTAGCTAATGTGGAAGTGATAATATCCAACCACCTCATGCAAGAAAGGTGGAAAGAGCAAACAGAGCAATGGAAAGAGCAAACAGAGCAATGGAAAGAGCAAACAGAGCAATGGAAAGAGCAAACGGAGCAATGGAAAGGATTTTAATTCTTCTTAAATGGCAAACCAAAGGATCTACAACTTATGGATTATTGTCGTGAGCTTTATCAAAACCTCTAGCTAGGAACGATAGATTTTGTTTCAAAAATTTAAAGTAGAATTTGGGAACTTGGTTCCAAATTTCAACAAAACATTTGTTTAAAAGCTAGTGAGGTTGACCAAGAGTTAGAATGCGAGATGCACCAAACCAAATACGAGGTAATGATTGAGTGTGACATGGATTCGCGCCCATGACGACTACTCATATTGTTCGCTCTTGTATGAGGAATGGTAAATCTAGAGAGACATACTTACCTAAGGGACGACGATGTTAAACCATAACCTTAGGAGGATAATATATTACACCCCTTATAGTGAGCCAGTGGCCAAAACGTAGGAATACAGTGAGAACTTGGACTTTTGAACAACTACACGAATCAGAAACATTTTGCTCAGTGGGCTTTGAATACGAAGACTGTTAAGTTTCGACTGCTGCCTGTTCGATTTACCTTCCCGACTCTTCGTTTCGACTCCCCACGTGGCTTGTTTAGCTACCTCCCTGAGCCTATAAAAGAGAGGTCACTCCTCTCCAGAGAGTCACAACAGAGACAACCACCACTACCCATGAGATTGCCTCCTGATTCCAAAGCTTTATGCCGCCGAAGTCTACCCCATCCCGACTTGCGACATTATGAGGCAACTCTCCGAATCACTGAAACTACTCTCCTGCCCATGAGAGCCTCGTTAGATCCCTATTCCCTGAGAAGGAGTTCATCTTCGAGATATGATCAAGTTGTTCAGCGCCTTTCAACAACTATGAAGACGGTTGCTAAAGGAATTCTTAAGGACCATCTGGTACCTGTGGCAAGTAGCACGACTTGCTTCGGTAACTTGAATGGGTTCAACAATGCCGGCTATAAGGCGACCTTCCGTCCCTTAAAGGTGCAAGTACCTCTTACGGAGTCCACCTTGTTTACCCCTATGAACTGCATGAGAAGACTGCAAAGAAATGCCATCCTAATCCATTGGGATGTGTGGTCTCATCATGATCATGGGGCAAGCATGCAGTGCTTGGCACTGAGTTATCTTTTGAGATTCTGTAATGAAAATCAGTTAAAAAGCAACAAGGAGTATGGCGATAGCCTGTATGCAATCTTGGCCTCGGTGAGGACCGACTAAGAAAAGGCTAGATACACATTCTTGGAAGATGTACAACAACCAGGAAGGTTACCAGAACAGAATAGTATCGTGGAAAATTGAGGAGCAGAATGGTATAAGGAAGCAACCATAAGATGAAGGACCTCTAAGAATGATGATAAGGAAGTTGAGATGATGAGAGGATACCCTCTCAACTTGGTCTTCTGAATGACCCAAAGAGGAGAAAACTCAGCTTGGTCCTCTGATTGAACCAAAGAGTGACTCCTCAGTCTCCAAAGTAGTTCAACAACTACCCCGTTGGATAGAAAGCTCTACAATAGAGTAAGGTTACCTCAAGCAACCCCATAAGGAAGGTTGGTGCCTGGAATTGTGAGTAGACACCCACCTATTGTAAATGAAGATGTGGACTACCTTGTTGATGACAACGCGATGGATGATATCTGCTTATCACCAGAATTGGATGGAACCCTGGGTATGCCCACTTTTGAACATAGTTATGAACGTCAAAACTTCTGAGAAGAGCGATTCAAGGAAAATGACACAACAGTGAATGCAAGCTGGGAACAAAATGCAAGTGCCTAAGGAAGCATCAAGATACCACCAAGAGGAATTTTCTTTTAAGGGTGGTAGTCACCCAGATAACCTAATACCTACTTTCTTTCTAGCCTCTCCAATCTCGGGGACGAGATTTCTTTTAAGGGTGGTAGTCTGTAACATCCCAAGATTTTATCAAATTTTGGGGGAAATTTTTTGCTTTTATTTTGCTTGTGTTGATTGAAATTTCACAGGGATTTAAAACTTTTTGAGTCTAATTGAAAGCTTTATTAGAAAACTATTTTAAACTTTCTATTATTTTCTTGAAGAACTTCTTTGAGAAAAATCAAGTATCCAAATACTATTTCCCATCCTTTATTCAAACCTATGCAAGCTTACTTGCAAAGGAGTGAATCACAACTGTGTTTTATTTAGTGAAGATTATATTTTAAAAACTAAGTTTGAAAGATATTTTCAAACATTATTTTATAAAGTATTGTCTCTTATTTCAAAGGATTTCATTTGCAAACCCTATTTAGTTTTATGCGAGCAAAGCCATTAGGCTTAATTAAGATCTTTTATTTAAAAATCTTGTTTTGGTTTAGAAAACATGTTTTCTACTGGTTTAGAACCTTGCTGTGAATTTTGCAAAATTTATGAAGTTGGTTTGAAGTCATTTGATTTTAAAATGCAAAAGTTATAAAGGATTTAAGAAAACAGAAAAGGAAAAGAAGAAAAGAAAAGAAAAATCTAAAAACGGGCCCGGGGGAAACTAATCAGCCCAGCTGGACTTCTGGCCCGCGGCCCACTTACCTACTCATACCCAAACCGGTACCGCCTCTCCTCTCTTTCCCCGCTGACAAGCCGGCCCCACCGGTCAGCTCTCTTCCTTCTCGCGTTAACCACGCTGGTGACTGGTTCCTCCGCTCACAGTAACTCCCCTCCCCTCTTCAATTCCTTTAATTCCTCTGCCGTTTCTTACCCGCGCTGTGCCTATAAATAGCCCTAGGCATCCTCTTCCTCTCCCCTTTTGCTTCTCCGATCGAGCCGCAGCGAGGACGGCGAAATCCCTCGCCGTAACCCCGCACATCTGCAGGCTTCCCCGGACAATTTCGACGCCGACGGTGAGCCCCCGTCCTCCTTCTCTCGTCTATTCTCTCTATCTTGCCCTGGCGCTCCTCCCTGACCTTTCCCTTCATCTATTTCGCAGCAAATTGAGCGTGGCCTCGTCGGCCGAAGCTCACCGCTGCAAATAGCCGCTCCAGCCGCGCCTTCACCCCGTAGCAGGAAGCAATCGGCATCCCCGATCACACCATCATCATCGCCTCGTCAAGCTGTTCACCGTCCGAGTTTTCTCTAGTGCCAGAGACCACCGGAGCTCACCGGAGATCAACCATCTGGGCGCCTCACCGGAATTCGCCGCCGGAAAACCTAGCCACTGTGAGCCTCTCCCTCCCTTTCATCTTCGCCCGTCAGATCTAAATCAAACAGCCCGAACAGATCACTTAAGCCAAGGGGTACCGAGCAATCCTGTGCGTCCAGATCCACTTAAATCCAACGCTCCATGGTGGCGATCCAAACGAATCGGTATCGGCCAGTAATAAACCGACATGTGTCAACTCCTGGTTAAAACAGAAACTCGAATTAGATTTTGAAATCAGATTTGATCTGAATCTTCAAAAATTCATATCTTTTGATCCCTGCATCCAAAATTAGCAAATAATATACCGTTGGAATCCTTAGAACATCTAGAACCCAGCAGTACCATAAAATATTATATTTTATGGGTTCAATTTGAAACTATTTTCAAATTGAGTTAAACCCTTCTGTTAGCTTGATAAATTCATATCTTTAGTTCTGTCCATCCAAATATTACAAATTTGTAGTCTTTGGAATCCTCTGATCTGGTAGAACATCATAGGATCAAGAAAATCCAAATTTGATATGTGCACACACTTTGTGCATTCAAACCTATCCAAATCACCAATTTGATCATAGTTTGAATTCTATAACTTATTTTAGGATGCTTCCACTTGCAGTAACCTTGCTTTACTGCAAGCTATCCAGTAGCATCACTCCCATAATTTCTTGAACCACTTCACAATTATTCAAATTCTAATATGAGGATTTGAGTAATTTCCATTATAAGAATAAGTCTAATTCTTTTCAGTAATGTTTCTCTCTACATTAGCAAATCTTATAATCATACCTTGTCATCAATGTTATCTGAATAACATCTTGATCATGATCATATCTACTTAGACCTATCTTGTCTAGTTCACACATATTCAAATTACAATTGTGTTATTTGAGTAAAGTGTGATACATTTCAATCATAGATTCTATTCTTGCTATCCTTGTGGAGTTGATCTAATCAACATTATAGCACCTATCCAATACTCCATGTACCCAATAGAAACCTTAAACCATAATCTCAAATGTTATCTAACCATACTCAATCCTCTGCCCACTTGATCCTGTTTTCATGTGTAGAACTATTCAATTAACAAATGAGTTAATTGAGTAATTCATTATATCACAAACTCCTACCCAAGCCCATGTGTAACCTATGCTATTATGAATAAGTGTTGTAACACTTTATTCAGTAGTGTTTTGTTGCACTATTCTATACCTATGTGAATCTCTTCACATGAGTCATTCTAAAATATATTCATACCCATTCATCAAATATCATCTGAACATTATATTGATCCATACCTTGTCCAACTAAACATATTTCATCTAATTCATATATGTACTCAAATTGCAATTGTGCTACTTGAGTAGAATATGAGTTCATCTCAAACCTAGATCCTATTAATGTGGAGTTGTTATAACCCGTACCATAGTATGTGTTATACCCCATGTTGATCAATGAACCAGTTGAGCCATGTCCTCCAATATCAATCATTCATACCCAATCCAATGCCTACTTAGTTTTGATCACATGTATTGAACTATTCAACTGCAAATGTGCTAATTGAGTTGTTCAAGCATTCTTAAAACCTAGCCTAGTTTCCAAAGTGCAGTAGATACTATTTAAGAGTAATTGTTGTCACATTTACTCAATAGTGTTGTTGTTGCACAAATTGACTCTTGTGTAAATTATCACACACGAGCTATTCCTAAAACTCTTATATGCTTTGGTAAAGCATAAAAACTTCATCAATTATATTTTGCCTAACCCAATTCTCTCTCAAATCATATTGATCTTTCCCAACTAAGCTCTCAAACCCATATCTCACAATTCATGATCCTTTACCAAATCTTTCTATCATAACATCTCAATAAATCTAAATTGTTAAACAAACACTTTTCATTTGTTTAATTTGTTGATTGTGTTTGTATGGATTATTTATGTTATGTTATTTCTGTGCTATAGTTGGTGCGAAGAGCTACGTGCTTAGTTGAGAGAAGTGAAACGTCGTGATCTTCAAAAAAGGCAAGTGACACACATGTCCCTTACCCATTTTTCTTATGCATTAGTATACTCACCTCTTGTAGTATGAATGATAGGAGAATTATTTCAACTGTTTTATCAAATGCTTAGATCCCAGTAGTGTGTAGCAATCCCTCAAACCCCACCTGTTAGGATGCTAAATACTTTGTTAATATTGATGCCATGCTAAGATCACTTGAAAAGTGTTTTGTGGACAAATTAAGAACTTCAACTAAAATGAAACACCTGGGTGGATTGGTTTGATAAGAGGAGGCGAGGTAGGTGGGTTCTGGGACGCATGCCTTGTTAAGAGGATGTGGGAACAGAATACCGCTCGGGATGGCCACCCAGGAACAAAGAGATGGCTATGTCTTCCATGCTTAGTGTACTTCCAGTGCAGCCTTATGACATTATGGGCTCTGTCTTGACTGATTAGATGTGGGAGTGCAACTTGTCGGCAAGAAGTGGTGGTAGTTGAATTGTAGGATGGGAGCGGAGCTTGCCAAGTTAGTTGCCCTCTCCTTCTAAAAGGTCCCGTTTCATTTTATGTATGGGCATAAAATGAATCGTAAGGTGAAAGTGCACAACCCTTGCAAGGTGTTTAAAACTAATCGATTAGCCATGTCCTCGGTTATGGATAATTGAGTCTCTAGACATGGAATGTACGGAAGAATCTCATCACCGATTCCGAATTATTAAAATTTGTCTAGAAACCCCTAGGTAGGAACTAAGGACCATACACTCCGAGGGGTGGTGGTGCCTGAGGTTCCGAACTTTGTTGAGTTGCGCCTAGAACTACATACCGGCCAGTATGTAGTGTATGGGGGTTGTCTTGACCCTTGAAAAATAAAATTTGTTGAAAGAAAGTATTAAAATGGATTATAGGATAAAATTGGCTTTATGCAATCAGCCTATGAGATCCACCAGCCAAATGTCATGTAGTATAGTCTTTCCACAAAAATGCCACCAAATATGTGTCATTTGCCAGTACATTATTGTACTGACCCCTCTGGGGCTGCATATTCAAACGTGCAGGTTCTATTTCGAGTAAGGAACCAGGAGTAGGATCTCGAGCTTACATTCCAACACGTCAGCCTGTGGCACTTGATGAAGATGGAAGCTCACTGCAATCTATGCTTTATGCTGTGTACTCGTAAGGTTAAATACCTCTGTAACTGGATTTACGTTGTAATATCGATGCTATTGCAATGATTTCTCATTTTGTACTGTGGTGCTATCTACTGATCCAGGGAATGGCATAGATACACAGGAGTTCTGCCTCTAGCAAAAGGCAGGGCGCTACAGCGTAGTTCGCAGACTCCAGAGCACGGAGGATAACTCGTCTACCCAAGCGTGCTTGGCTTTCTCGAGGGGTGCCAACAGTCGTTTATTTATCCCACTGCATATTAAGCCATTGGCTTTTTTGACCTGCCCGTTTGTCTTTGGATGTGCTACGAATGCAAATTTCAATTTGATTCCCAATCCTTCGCAATAGTCCTTGAACTCTTTTGACATAAAGTTTGTACCATTGTCTGTGATGATGTTGTGTGGCACCCCAAAGCGAAAGACTATAGACTTTATGAAGTTTATTGCTGCTTTAGAGTCTTGAGTTGTTACTGGGACTGGTTCGATCCACTTTGTGAACTTGTCGACTGCCACCAGCATATAGACATGCCCTCCTGGCCAGGATTTGTGCAATTTCCCCACCATATCGAGACCCCACTGCGCAAAGGGCCAAGATAGTGGTATTGGTTGTAACTCTGCTGCTGGCGCATGTGGCCGAGACGCGAACCTTTGACATGCTTCACACTTTTGAACTATGTCTTTTGCGTCCGCGATGGCTGTTAACCAATAGAATCCTGCTCGAAAGGCTTTGGCTGCGATAGCTCTGCTACTTGTGTGATGTCCGCATACTCCTTCATGGATATCCTTTAAGATTTCTTGTCCTTCTTGAGGAGTGACGCATCGTTGCAAGACGCCTGATATACTTTTCTTATATAATTTTCCCTGTAACACAACAAAAGCCTTGGATCGTCGTATTATCCTTTTGGCTTCTACCGTGTCTTCAGGTAGTGTTTTATTTATCATGTACGCCAGATATGGCTGCATCCAAGTTTCTTCTATCATCATGACTTCTTCTGGTTCTGCTGTACTTGTTTTTCCAGCCCCCGAGCCTGTTGCTTGTCCCTCTGTAGTCAAGGTTTTGCTATTCTTTATTGATCGCTCTATTATTTCCTCCCAAAAAACTCCTTGTGGTATGGGCAAGTATTGGGATCCGATATTTGCTAAATTGTCGACTTCCTCATTGCTGGCTCTGCTGACATGCGAAACTTCGCATCCATCGAATGTTCCTTTGAGATAGTGGTATAAGTTTCTGTATGCTGTCATGTTGTCACTGATGGCGTCAGATTTGTTCATTACTTGCTGGACGATGAGGTTCGAGTCTCCAAATATTTTAAGTCGAGTGGCTCCACAAGCTTTTGCCATTTTCATTCCATGGAGCAACGCCTCATATTCGGCTTCGTTGTTAGAAGCTTGGGGAAAACTCATACGTAACACATATTTTAATTTGTCGCCTTGCGGTGATATCAGTATTACGCCTGCTCCCGCGCCTTGGATTCTTTTTGAGCCATCAAAATACATCGTCCAAACACTCGATAAATCTGGAGGACCTGCACTTTGTAATTCCAGCCACTCTGCTATGAAGTCTGGCAGAATTTGCGACTTGATTGCCTTTCGCTTTTCATATGTGATGTCTAGGGGTGATAATTCAATTCCCCATAAGGAGACACATCCTGTTGCCGAAGGGTTGTTCAATATATTGGAGAGTGGTGCTTCGTTGACCACTATAATTGGGTGCACCGCAAAGTATTGCCATAGTTTCCGAGCTGTTGTGAAAACACTATATGCGAGCTTTTGGTAGTGCGGGTACCTTTGCTTTGTTGGAGATAGTACCTCGCTGATGAAATATACTGGCCTTTGAATGCCATGAGCTTTTCCTTCTTCACTTCTTTCGACTACCAGTACTGTACTCACCACTTGATGTGTTGCCGCAACGTATAGTAGTAGTGGTTCTTTTTCCTTTGGTGTGACCAACACTGGAGTTGTGGAGAGCACTTTTTTCAACTGTGCAAAGGCTACATCCGCTTCTTCTGTCCATTCAAATTTATCATCTAATTTTTTCATGAGTGCGTAGAAAGGTAGTGCTTTCTCTCCCAATCGAGCCACAAATCGACTCAGCGCCGCGACGCGTCCTGCGAGCTTCTGTACATCGTGTAGCTTTGTTGGTTTTCCCATTGTTAATATTGCTTGGATCTTTTCTGGGTTTGCCTCTATTCCTCTTGCAGATACTAAGAACCCCAAGAGTTGCCCTGCTGATACACCGAAAGAGCATTTTGTCGGGTTGAGCTTGAGCTTGTACCTGTTCAGGTTGTCAAAAGTTTCCGCCAGGTCGCTGATCAGAGACTCTTCCTTCCTCGTGGTGATGACCACGTCGTTGATGTAGACTTGGATATTGCGCCCTATTTGACTTCCGAGGCAGTTTTGCATCATCCGCTGGTAGGTTGCTCCAGTGTTTTTTAGGCCGAAAGGCATGACTTGATAACAGAACACGCCGTATGATGTGATGAAGGCTGTTTTTTCCTCGTCTTCCTTTTTTAATTTTATCTAATTATAACCAGAATATGCGTCTAGGAAGGAAAGCCTTGCGCACCCCGCTGTTGAGTCAATTATTTGGTCAATGCGAGGTAGGGGGAAGGGATCCTTTGGACAATGCTTGTTGAGAGATGTGTAGTCGGCATATACTCTTTGTACGTCTGTATTTTTCTTGGGGACTATAACTGGATTAGATACCCAAGTCGATGTTTTGATTTCTCGGATGAACCCTGCGTTTTCCAGCCTGTGTAGCTCTGATGCTATTGCTTTCCTCTTGGATTCATCAAATCATCGTAGTGGTTGCTTGACTGGCTTTGCTTTAGGATCCACATTTAGTGCGTGCTCGACGAGTTCCCTGGGAACACCTGGCATATCTGAGGGACACCAGGCGAAGATTTCCCAGCACTCACAGAGGAACTCAATGAGTGCGCTTTCCTATGCGGGATCCAAGTTTACCGCTATGGAGGTGGTCTTGTTTGGGTCCGTCGGATGGACCTGTATTTTCTTCGAGTCCTGAGTTGCATCGAAAGCCTGATCTGGCAGGGATCGCGCGACGTCGGGTAGCACGTTGTGGTCGGTTTCGCCTTTTAGCCTTGCATACTCTACTGTCATGCCGAAGGTTTGCGCCAACCTATTAAATTCTTTGTCATAGGTGTTGGATACTTTGAAGCTTCCTTGTACCGTGATCGTTCCTTTAGATCCTGGTATCTTGAGCGTGAGATATGCATAGTGAGGTACTGCCATGTATTTTGCAAATGCTGGGTGTCCCAGGATTGCGTGGTATTGTGAGGGCCAGTCCATGACTTCAAACTCCAGCTTTTCTCTGCGATAATTGCTGCTGTCGCCAAAGAGACGTCGAGTTCTATTTTGCCCAAAGGAAAATTTGCGGCTCCTGGTACTATTCCGTGGAAAGAACAATCTGTTGGCTTTAGATTTTCCAATCATATGCACATTGCTCTCAACGTTCTGGCGTATATTAGGTTTGTACCGCTTCCTGTATCCATGAATACTCTTCCGACATCATATCCTCCTATCTGAGCTTTGAGCACCATTGGTGAGTGACCTGGTCTAGGGACTTTCCTCGGGTGGTCTGCTCTGCTGAACCTAACTGGTTGATCGGACCACTTTAGATACTCCGTAGTAGCTGGTGGTGATGTTATTGCCAGGTTGACCTGTCTTGATATGCTCTTCCTTTCTTTCTTCGACTTTGGTACTGGTTGGATCATTGCTGATATATATACTTTTGACTCCAGCTATTTTACGAGTCGTTGCATCTGATATCCTTGATTTATGCTTTTTCCTCCCTGCCATGCCCCTTGGCTTGAATCCATGGCGTTTTGCAATCTTAAGAAGGTTCTGCAATCCTTCATCTGGTGGTTGGAAACTCTTTTCCTATCTAGGTAAGCATAATGGATGCGACAAGGACCATATAACATATCTTCTGCCGAAGGACCTGAGTACCTTGGCTTCTCTTTTCCCATGCTGTCTCTCATAGGAAATTCGATGTTTTCATAGCCTTCTTCATTCCTTTCGTCATATCCCGCGGCTATCTGATTTCTCCTTCTGTGGTTGTCGCCATTGCGGTATCTTCGCCTTTGCCTGCTCGTTTTGTCGACTTCCGGTGAACGCCCCCTTTTGTTATTGTACACGTCTTCTCCATCAGTGAATCTGTTGGCTGTTTCCATTAGCTCAGATACTATTTTTGGCCTTGCTCTTCCTATCTCTTCCACTAGGTCTGTACGACGAAGGCCGCTCGAAAAAGCATCTATCGCTCTTTCGTCGGAGATGTCTTCTGCTGAGTTTTTGATTACACTCCAGCGTTGTATATAAGAACGTAGTGTTTCGCCTTTTTGCTGTACGCATGACTTGACTTCTTCTAGCGATGCTGGGCGCTTATATGTTGAGCAAAAGTTTCTTGCGAATTGACTCTCTAATTCTCCCCAACTTCCAATGGAATCGTTGGGTAGGGTATTTAACCAGGACCGTGCTGCGCCGGTGAGGTGTAACTGCAAGCTTTGCATGGCTGTTGCTCTTGTTCATCCTAGTATTTGTACTGCTTGTAGGTAATCTGATAACCATAGAGTTGGCTCTTGCGACCCATCATACTTCTCTTGGTCGTGCAGCAACTTAAAGCCTTTGGGTACCCGCGTTTTGCGAACCCTTCGGGTAAAGCATAGCGCGCCCATCTCTTTTTCGTCATCTTCATAGTTTTCTTCTCTCCATGCGTAACGTGAATTATTTACCCTTGCTTGTGCTATTACGTTCCTTGCATCCTTCTTCCTCTTTTGGCTTATCTCGTCTTCTAAGGACACGCTAGTTTCGTTCCGCGAAAATTTGCGCTTGACCTCTTCTTTTTTCTTTTTACTGTGGTGAGTCGACTTTTTCCCCGAAATACTGCCTTTTAGCTTTTCTTCGAATAGCCCGAGGCTCCGTATCGTGGCTTGATGCATTTGTTCCCGTGGGTCACCAGGTTTTGGTTGCATGGTTAGTAGATATGCTTGTGCTGCTATCAATGCTGCTTCTAGTGTTTCTTGTAAGAATTCTTCCTCCTCCTCTGGCTGGTTCGCGCTTGGGCTCCTTGTATAGCTTTCTTCTACTACACGCGCTATTGTCCTTCTTTTATGCTTCAGGTCTTTGTGCCTCTCCATGCTACTTTCTGATGCGTCACTGTACTCATCCCAGTGTTCTTTGCTTGACATACTATCGTCACCTCGGCTTCTCATAAACATGTCTCTTTCCTCCCTTACTTTTTTCCTGCGCTGGTGTAGCGCGTACTGATACCCCATTAAAACTTCTCTTCTTGAATCTGCTCCCGCGGTTAACAGCCGTCATGATCATTCTCCACTCTCCAGCCAAGACATGCACTTTCTACTTCTCTTTCCTGCCATTGCTCCTTAATTTGTTGACTTGCATGTTGACCTCCTTGTTGCCAGTGTGATTGTTTTCTTCTTCCGCTGCTTCTGTGTTGTGGGAATTTAGAGACAGTAGCCATGGGGTGGCTTAACGAAGGGGCTCGACGGTGGTGACGATGGGTCTGGCTCGGGATCGTGCCAACGGAGACACCTCGGTTTACCCAGATTCAGGGCCCTTCCCGCTGGAGGTAAACCCCTACTTCCTGCCTGCTTTGTATTATCTCGATAGTGGTTACAATGCTCCTCGAGCTGTTCGGGCTAGAGGAGGAAGAAGAAGATCAGGATCTCCCCTAGTCTAAGGGTCCAGACCTCCTTATATAGGCAGGGGTCTGGTTACAGGTTAGGTGGCAGTTCGTCCGGCTGCCGGCTCCTCCGTGACTGCGTCCTCGGCATCATCCTCTGGCCCCGCTCTGACGATCATGCTTTATAAAGTGCCTTTCCCCCTTGGACTGGCATCTGGGAGGCATATGCCCTCCCTTTTGCCTCGGATCCTTTCGTGGGGAAGGCTGCTTGATCGCTGATTGGCTGGGTCCGGTCGTGGCGTGCGTCACTCCCGTCCTTTGCCTCTGTCGATCTTGTCGGGGCCAGGCCACTTTTGGCGAAACAGCCGTTGGAGGGCTCTTGTCTTCATCACCCAACTCTGGCTCTCCTCGGTGGAGATGCCAGCCGGCTGTTGGTGCAGCCAGCCCTTCGGGCGGAGCCGGTCTTCTCATCCTAGAGCCGTGGAGACTCCTGGGATGCCAGCCGGCAGGTTGCTCGGCCCTTGGCACGCCCCATAAGTCATCCCCACGACACTAGCCCCCGAAACTGGCGAAGTCTCATGGGTTTGTATGGGGCTTCGGCGGGTTCTTATTCTCGCCGAAGTCCCAGGATCCGCCATCCGATCTGGAAGTTGTTGGCCTCGAGGTTAAGTCACGTGGAACTCCTCCGGGTGTCTCGAGACGCGCCGGCTCTAGGTCCGATCCGGCTAGCGGCTGCCTGGCGGTCACGAGCCGGTACGCTGCTCCATTGGAACTTGTGCCGCTTCAGGCTCTGATCCCACGCTGCAGCGGCGCAGTGCGCCAGTGTCTTGTCTTGTCACTTTGACTCTTCGGTCTCTGCAATGATTCCAGAGGACGTCACGTGGCGTGGCGAGACCTACGTCAGTGATCCGTCCCATCGAAACGCCGCGCATGTAATTTATTCACATTAAACCGACTCGGCTTTTCATGCCTCGCCGCCCTTTAAGTTTCGGAGCCCTCGAGGGTTTTCCCCACTCTCGAGCGCCCTCACTCATTCTCCTCGGTGAGCGGTCGCCTCCGCTTCTCCCCATCAGCTCCACCACCTCCAATGTCGTCATTCGGAGCCATCAGCGGAGCCGGGGCTAGAGCCCCCGATGGGTCGGGCGGACGCAAGCGCGGCTGCCCGTTCGGGAGCCGGAACAAAGCAAAGGACCCGGCGGCGACGCCGCTGGTTCCTCGGAGGCGTGGCCGCCCCCCGGGCAGCCGCAACAAGAAGACCTTGGAGGCGCTCACGGCCGCGGCCGCCGTGGAGCCCTCCGGGGTTGGTCGCTCCGCCGCCGTCGCCACGTCCCCCGGAGGGGCTATTGCCTTGGCCGCCGCCAACATCGCGGCTCCCGCAGGCGCGACCTCTGTCGCTGGCCTCACCGGGACTCCCCTGGAGGCAGCGGCCGCCCTCGTCGGCGCCGCGATGGCGGTCGGGGCTGCCCCTCCGGGTCTTGCCGGCAGGAGCATCAGCGGCTCCTCCAGCGCGGTCACCGGCAAGGCACGCAAGCCCCGGCGCCCGCCGCCTCAGCAGCGACTCTCCTACACCCCAAAGCACGGGTACACCACCTCCGTGGTGCATCTGCTGGCCGGGTGCCAGGAGCGCCTGCCGCTCCCTGCCAGCTTCGTCAGCACGATGGGGAAAAATCCCCCGACAAGCTTCATGGTGGAGGAAGGCAGCGGCGGCCAGCACCTGTACCTCGTCGAGGTCCTCCATGATGAGCAGGGGAAGAGCTATCTCACCGAGGGCTGGATGAAGTTCCTCGACGACTATGACCTGAAGTGGGGATGGTCTCTCATCCTGACCCACCGCGCCGGGTCTCCCATCCTCTGCGTCCGCGTCGTCGACGCCTCCGGCTGCGCCCGTGCCTACTCCCCCTGGCCATGATCGGCGAGCACCCTCGAAGCCCCCTCCTTGACAACAGCATCGTCAATAGAGGTCCAGGGACTTAGGGGAGGGGGGAGTTCTTTTGTTGTCTTGGCCCTTAGCGTGGCCCGTATGATGTAATCGCCCATTGTGTGCTAAGAACCTTTTTAATTTTCTGCAAGTCTTTGCTTGTCTCTCTTCATTCGCTGTGCATTTGCTCTTTGTATGAATGCTCTCTGCTTTCATCGGAGTGCGATGTCGATTTCGTAGTTAGAATCTCTCCCGTGCTAGAACCGTCGCTAAGCGAGCTTGTAGGCAGGGGCTAAGATAGCCACCAATTTGCTCAGACACTCTTGGCGAGGCCTTTCGGCTTCAGCATGGAGGGAAAGGTGCCTTTGCAGGCCGGCTCCAAGAGACGCAAGGTAGCGCCGGCTTGAGGAGACGGAAACGGGAATTAAGACCTGCGCCGGCTCGGGCGAGGTCGAAGCTAGCGCATCTCCCTTTCTCGAACCTTCGCATGACCCTTACCGCGGCTGGAGTGGACCTCCATATCTCTGGCTCTTAGCCATTCCTTTGTGAACGCTAGGTTTCGATTTCGACGCTCCTTTGCTGATCATGTCGCAGTGCCAACTGACCGGACAGCCGGCGAGGTAGTGGAGCCGGCCCACTTCTGAAGGCCAATTCCCTTCCCCCTAGCCCCCGAGTTTTGGGATAGCTGGACTGACAGCTAGCTCGAAACTAACTTGTCCGCATATGGTGCCAACGCCGGGCGAGGCAGCTCTAGCTTCGAACCTCTTTTGACATGGCCACTCAGCCCAAACGTTGAGAGACTGTGATCATCGACCTTTCGCTGGCTTGCCTTAGTCCGGTTCCCTCAACTTTTTCCTTAACCTCCCCACCCTTCGACCCTTCTACCCCCAACCGGCAGCCTAGTGCCGGTTGGTCTCCCTTGGGCTAGCAGCCGAATGTTGGCCTAGGGTGGGAGCGCGCCGCGGAGTGAGAAGTAGTACTTCGGTTTATCGGGCACCCGACTCGTGCTAGCCAACGCATGGTTAACGAGCACTGTCTTCAATGCCTAGTTGAGCGATTTTCTATCGTTTACGGTTTTTCTCTGCGGCTTTCCTCCGTATGTGGCCTGCCGGCTCCTATCCGTCCGGCTGCGTGGAGCCGAAAGATGGAGGTTGGGCTTGAGACCTTCTTTATACGTAGTACTCATCCGGCTGACGAGGAATCGGTTGTTTTTTAGGGCTGCCAGCTGTGGCTCGGTGCCCGGAGCCGGCTGCCGGTCAAGTGAATAACGCAGGAAGCAAAACATGCACGAAGTGTTTTCCTCGGAGCTGGCTGTAACTAGCCGCTTCATTATCCTTTATTCATTGACAAGTTTTTTTCAGGGTACAAGCTTTTGCCTTAGCAGAAGAAAGGTCTTAGGAGACTGACATTCCAGGGACCTTCCGTCTCCTTGTCAAAATTATCTGCCTTGTTCTTCCTGGGCTCTTGTGCGTCGATGAGGTAATATGCCCCATTGCCTAGCACCCGGCTAACAATGAATGGTCCCTCCCAGGGAGAGGACAGCTTGTGCATGCCTTTGGTGTTCTGGACCAGCCGGAGTACGAGATCTCCTTCATGAAACGCGAGTGGGCGGATTTTCTGGCTGTGGTATCGTCGCAGCTGCTGTTGATAGAGCGCTGATCTGGCCAAAGCCTGCTCACGTGCCTCCTCGAGGAGGTCGACGCCATCCTCACGAGCTTCTTTTGCTTGCTTCTCCGTGTACTGGACAACTCTGGGCGCATCGAATTCAATGTCAGTGGGTAGCACCGCTTCTGCTCCATAGACCAGGAAGAAAGGTGTGAAGCCGACAGAGCGATTTGCAGTGGTGCGCAGGCTCCAGAGTACTGAGGGTAATTCTTCGACCCAACAGCTGGCTGAGCGCTCGAGAGGCTCGACCAGCCTTGGTTTGATGTCGGCCAGGATCATCCCATTTGCCTTCTCCACTTGCCCATTAGACTGAGGATGCGCCACTGATGCTAAGTCTAGCCGGATGCCCTTCTGGCCACAGTACTCAGCGAAGACTCCCTTCACAAAGTTTGTCCCGTTGTCAGTGATGATGCTGTGGGGAACTCCATATCTTGTGATGATGTTGTTGAAGAACTTGATGGTGGACGAGCCATCGAGCTTTTTGATTGGCTTGGCCTCGATCCACTTGGTGAACTTATCCACAGCAACCAGCAGATGCGTCAAGCCCCCGGGCGCGGTCTTGAATGGTCCTACCATGTCCAGGCCCCAGACAGCAAACGGCCAGGTGAGCGGGATGGTCTTGAGGGCTGCCGCTGGAGTGTTTCGATGTTTGGAGAAGCGCTGGCAGCCGTTGCACTGTTTCACCAGTTGCTCTGCGTCATTCTAGGCTGTCGGCCAGTAGAAACCATGGCGGAAAGGCTTGGCTACGAAGGCTCTGGAAGATGCGTGGTGTCCGCACTCCCCTTGGTGTATCTCCCTCAGGAGCTCTATCCCTTCTTCCGGCTCGATGCACTTCTGGAAGATTCCTGACACGCTGTGCTTGTACAGCTCGCTGTTGATGATGGTGTATGTTCCCGCGCGGCGCTGAAGTCGCCTAGCTTCCACTTCATCTTGCGGCAAGTCCCTAGTGATGAGGTAGTTGGAGAATGGCTCCGCCCAGGATAGTATCTCCCGTATGTGGAAGACACTGGCGCCCAGGGGATCAGCAACCCCCAGGTCCGCCGTCGTGCTGGCTTCATCCGATTGGCCGGCTGTGGGGGCTGACCTGGAGTCGGCAGCCCCCGAGTCCTTCGTCGAGCTGGCCACGCTGGGCTGGCCGGCTGCTTCCTTCAGCCCCGAGGCGGCAGCCCCCGGGTCCGGTGGTGGCACCTGAGCCGGGGCGGGGTCTCCAGGCACGTAGATGGAAGGAGATTCCGGCGAGGGCTTGATGGATGGCTTGCGGATGATTTCCAGTGACACCCCAGCTGGGATATCCTGCTTGGTGGAGCCGATCATGGACAGTCGGTCCGCCTCATCGTTGTTTGCTCTGGGGATGTGGTGGAACTCGCAGCCCTCGAAGAATCTGCTGAGCTGCTGCATGTAGAAGCGGTAGGAGGCCATGTTGGCATCCTTGGCATCCCATTCCCTAGAGACCTGGTGCACCACCTGTAACATCCCAAGATTATATCAAATTTTGGGGGAAATTTTTTGCTTTTATTTTGCTTGTGTTGGTTGAAATTTCACAGGGATTTAAAACTTTTTGAGTCTAATTGAAAGCTTTATTAGAAAACTATTTTAAACTTTCTATTATTTTCTTGAAGAACTTCTTTGAGAAAAATCAAGTATCCAAATACTATTTCCCATCCTTTATTCAAACCTATGCAAGCTTACTTGCAAAGGAGTGAATCACAACTGTGTTTTATTTAGTGAAGATTATATTTTAAAAACTAAGTTTGAAAGATATTTTCAAACATTATTTTATAAAGTATTGTCTCTTATTTCAAAGGATTTCATTTGCAAACCCTATTTAGTTTTATGCGAGCAAAGCCATTAGGCTTAATTAAGATCTTTTATTTAAAAATCTTGTTTTGGTTTAGAAAACATGTTTTCTACTGGTTTAGAACCTTGCTGTGAATTTTGCAAAATTTATGACGTTGGTTTGAAGTCATTTGATTTTAAAATGCAAAAGTTATAAAGGATTTAAGAAAACAGAAAAGGAAAAGAAGAAAAGAAAAGAAAAATCTAAAAACGGGCCCGGGGGAAACTAATCAGCCCAGCCGGACTTCTGGCCCGCGGCCCACTTACGTACTCATACCCGAACCGGTACCGCCTCTCCTCTCTTTCCCCGCTGACAAGCCGGCCCCACCGGTCAGCTCTCTTCCTCCTCGCGTTAACCACGCCGGTGATTGGTTCCTCCGCTCACAGTAACTCCCCTCCCCTCTTCAATTCCTTTAATTCCTCTGCCGTTTCTTACCCGCGCTGTGCCTATAAATAGCCCTAGGCATCCTCTTCCTCTCCCCTTTTGCTTCTCCGATCGAGCCGCAGCGAGGACGGCGAAATCCCTCGCCGTAACCCCGCACATCTGCAGGCTTCCCCGGACAATTCCGACGCCGACGGTGAGCCCCCGTCCTCCTTCTCTCTTCTATTCTCTCTATCTTGCCCTGGCGCTCCTCCCTGACCTTTCCCTTCATCTATTTCGCAGCAAATCGAGCGTGGCCTCGTCTGCCGAAGCTCACCGCTGCAAATAGCCGCTCCAGCCGCACCTTCACCCCGCAGCAGGAAGCAATCGGCATCCCCGATCACACCATCATCATCGCCTCGTCAAGCTGTTCACCGTCGGAGTTTTTTCTAGTGCCAGAGACCACCGGAGCTCACCGGAGATCAACCATCTGGGCACCTCGCCGGAATTCGCCGCCGAAAACCCTAGCCACTGTGAGCCTCTCCCTCCCTTTCATCTTCGCCCGTCAGATCTAAATCAAACGGCCCGAACAGATCACTTAAGCCAAGGGGTAACGAGCAATCCTGTGTGTCCAGATCCACTTAAATCCAACGCTCCACGGTGGCGATCCAAACGAATCGGTATCGGCCAGTAATAAACCGACACGTGTCAACTCCTGGTTAAAACAGAAACTCGAATTAGATTTTGAAATCAGATTTGATCTGAATCTTCAAAAATTCATATCTTTTGATCCCTGCATCCAAAATTAGCAAATAATATACCGTTGGAATCCTTAGAACATCTAGAATCCAGCAGTACCATAAAATATTATATTTTATGGGTTCAATTTGAAACTATTTTTAAATTGAGTTAAACCCTTCTGTTAGCTTGATAAATTCATATCTTTAGTTCTGTCCATCCAAATATTACAAATTTGTAGTCTTTGGAATCCTCTGATCTTGTAGAACATCATAGGATCAAGAAAATCCAAATTTGATACGTGCACACACTTTGTGCATTCAAACCTATCCAAATCACCAATTTGATCATAGTTTGAATTCTATAACTTATTTTAGGATGCTTCCACTTGCAGTGACCTTGCTTTACTGCAAGCTATCCAGTAGCATCACTCCCATAATTTCTTGAACCACTTCACAATTATTCAAATTCTAATATGAGGATTTGAGTAATTTCCATTATAAGAATAAGTCTAATTCTTTTCAGTAATGTTTCTCTCTACATTAGCAAATCTTATAATCATACCTAGTCATCAATGTTATCTGAATAACATCTTGATCAAGATCATATCTACTTAGACCTATCTTGTCTAGTTCACACATATTCAAATTACAATTGTGTTGTTTGAGTAAAGTGTGATACATTTCAATCATAGATTCTATTCTTGCTATCCTTGTGGAGCTGATCTAATCAACATTATAGCACCTATCCAATACTCCATGTACCCAATAGAAACCTTAAACCATAATCTCAAATGTTATCTAACCATACTCAATCCTCTGCCCACTTGATCCTGTTTTCATGTGTAGAACTATTCAATTAACAAATGAGTTAATTGAGTAATTCATTATATCACAAAGTCCTACCCAAGCCCATGTGTAACCTATGCTATTATGAATAAGTGTTGTAACACTTTATTCAGTAGTGTTTTGTTGCACTATTCTATACCTATGTGAATCTATTCACATGAGTCATTCTAAAATCTATTCATACCCATTCATCAAATATCATCTGAACATTATCTTGATCCATACCTTGTCCAACTAAACATATTTCATCTAATTCATATATGTACTCAAATTGCAATTGTGCTACTTGAGTAGAATATGAGTTCATCTCAAACCTAGATCCTATTAATGTGGAGTTGTTATAACCCGTACCATAGTATGTGTTATACCCCATGTTGATCAATGAACCAGTTGAGCCATGTCCTCCAATATCAATCATTCATACCCAATCCAATGCCTACTTAGTTTTGATCACATGTATTGAACTATTCAACTGCAAATGTGCTAATTGAGTTGTTCAAGCATTCTTAAAACCTAGCCTAGTTTCCAAAGTGCAGTAGATACTATTAAAGAGTAATTGTTGTCACATTTACTCAATAGTGTTGTTGTTGCACAAATTGACTCTTGTGTAAATTATCACAAACGAGCTATTCCTAAAACTCTTATATGCTTTGGTAAAGCATAAAAACTTCATCAATTATATTTTGCCTAACCCAATTCTCTCTCAAATCATATTGATCTTTCCCAAGTAAGCTCTCAAACCCATATCTCACAATTCATGATCCTTTACCAAATCTTTCTATCATAACATCTCAATAAATCTAAATTGTTAAACAAACACTTTTCATTTGTTTAATTTGTTGATTGTGTTTGTATGGATTGTTTATGTTATGTTATTTCTGTGCTATAGTTGGTGCGAAGAGCTACGTGCTTAGTTGAGAGAAGTGAAACGTCGTGATCTTCAAAAAAGGCAAGTGACACACATGTCCCTTACCCATTTTTCTTATGCATTAGTATACTCACCTCTTGTAGTATGCATGATAGGAGAATTATTTCAACTGTTTTATCAAATGCTTAGATCCTAGTAGTGTGTAGCAATCCCTCAAACCCCACCTGTTAGGATGCTAAATACTTTGTTAATATTGATGCCATGCTAAGATCACTTGAAAAGTGTTTTGTGGACAAATTAAGAACTTCAACTAAAATGAAACACCTGGGTGGATTGGTTTGATAAGAGGAGGCGAGGTAGGTGGGTTCTGGGACGCATGCCTTGTTAAGAGGATGTGGGAACAGAATACCGCTCGGGATGGCCACCCAGGAACAAAGAGATGGCTATGTCTTCCATGCTTAGTGTACTTCCAGTGCAGCCTTATGACATTATGGGCTCTGTCTTGACTGATTAGATGTGGGAGTGCAACTTGTCGGCAAGAAGTGGTGGTAGTTGAATTGTAGGATGGGAGCGGAGCTTGCCAAGTTGGTTGCCCTCTCCTTCTAAAAGGTCTCATTTCATTTTATGTATGGGCATAAAATGAATCGTAAGGTGAAAGTGCACAACCCTTGCAAGGTGTTTAAAACTAATCGATTAGCCGTGTCCTCGGTTATGGACAATTGAGTCTCTAGACATGGAATGTACGGAAGAATCTCATCACCAATTCTGAATTATTAAAATTTGTCTAGAAACCCCTAGGTAGGAACTAAGGACCATACACTCCGAGGGGTGGTGGTGCCTGAGGTTCCGAACTTTGTTGAGTTGCGCCCAGAACTACATACCGGCCAGTATGTAGTGTATGGGGGTTGTCTTGACCCTTGAAAAATAAAATTTGTTGAAAGAAAGTATTAAAATGGATTATAGGATAAAATTGGCTTTATGCAATCAGCCTATGAGATCCACCAGCCAAATGTCATGTAGTATAGTCTTTCCACAAAAATGCCACCAAATATGTGTCATTTGCCAGTACATTATTGTACTGACCCCTCTGGGGCTGCATATTCAAACGTGCAAGTTTTATTTCGAGTAAGGAACCAGGAGTAGGATCTCGAGCTTACATTCCAACACGTCTGCCTGTGGCACTTGCTGAAGATGGAAGCTCACTGCAATCTATGCTTTATGCTGTGTACTCGTAAGGTTAAATACCTCTGTAACTGGATTTACGTTGTAATATCGATGCTATTGCAATGATTTCTCATTTTGTACTGTGGTGCTATCTACTGATCCAGGGAATGGCACAGATACACAGGAGTTCTGCCTCTAGCAAAAGGCAGGGCGCTACAGAATGGTATCAAAGCATAGTGTTGCCTGTAGGATCGAGACCCTAGGTTTGGAATAGACTAGGAAGCCCTAGGATTCTTTTCTCACCTTCATAAGAAAATCAATTCAGTTTTCTAAATGAAATCAATCTATCTACTTCTCAGTTTGAAAATTTCTTGTAAGACCTTACCCCATTCATTTGTTTTACACTACTCTTCTTTCTAATTTAGATGACCAGCCTCATTGAATCACTGAAGAAAGGACCAGTGATGACCATAACCCTGAAGAGTGAAACTGAGTTTCCCAAAGCCTTGAAGAACCCCATGATAAGTATGGGAATGTAAGGAGAAACAATTTACAAAGGATTTTCCGTGATTAATAAGGTCAAGAATATAGATGGAGTTGCACCCATAAAAGGATGAGACCTTGGAGCTTCATTTATACAAGAATAAAGGAGATGACCACAAGAAGATGGGACCTTGGATGTTCACCAACTCCGAGATGTATCCATCATTTCTAGACTTAGCAAGATGTGCTGCTTGGTCAGCTATAAAGGAACTTGGAGAAAGACTCAAGTGGAGACTTCATAATACTCAGCAAGACCTCAAAGAAGAAAAGGAAGATACTACTATATTGAAGGAAACCATAAGTCAACTTCAAGGTGACATGGAAAAGCTAGTATCTGAACTTAGTGTTCAAGGAGACCTCATCGCCACCAAGGATGAACAGATTGCCAATCTACTGGAGCAGCTGGACCAGAACAATGGATCTGCTTAGAAGAGTACCAAGAAGCCTTAGTTGGACTTCCATTTAGGAAATCTTAATAAGCAACGACATGTAATAAACGTTATGGTCATACCGACTTGTGGATGATCGTACCTTCCCGTTTGTTTGAAAACTAGTTTGCTTGTTATGATGAATGTTTGTTAGATGTTGCTTGTAAATTGAATTGTTTTGAACTGTTGTGTTTTGGGTAGGAATTATCCTTAGACCTCTTCTCTCTAATTCTCATCTATGCTAAGACCTAAACTTGACCAAACCAAAAGTTTTCTCAATGACAGAACAGCTACAATGACCCTCAGTTGGAGATAAGGATAGAGAGTACAACGACAAGAGGTAGTGTTTCAAGTACAAGAGACCAAAACATTACGCACGAAGGTGTACAAAGGATAATACCCCAAGACTCTAGTAAGCTAGAATAGCTGAAGGATACCACGCAAACAATAAGAAGACACCCCAAGGTGTAGCTAATGTGGAAGTGATAATATCCAACCACCTCATGCAAGAAAGGTGGAAAGAGCAAACAGAGCAATGGAAAGAGCAAACAGAGCAATGGAAAGAGCAAACAGAGCAATGGAAAGAGCAAACGGAGCAATGGAAAGGATTTTAATTCCTCTTAAATGGCAAACCAAAGGATCTACAACTTATGGATTATTGTCGTGAGCTTTATCAAAACCTCTAGCTAGGAACGATAGATTTTGTTTCAAAAATTTAAAGTAGAATTTGGGAACTTGGTTCCAAATTTCAACAAAACTTTTGTTTAAAAGCTAGTGAGGTTGACCAAGAGTTAGAATGCGAGATGCACCAAACCAAATACGAGGTAATGATTGAGTGTGACATGGATTCGCGCCCATGACGACTACTCATATTGTTCGCTCTTGTATGAGGAATGGTAAATCTAGAGAGACATACTTACCTAAGGGACGATGATGTTAAACCATAACCTTAGGAGGATAATATATTACACCCCTTATAGTGAGCCAGTGGCCAAAACGTAGGAATACGGTGAGAACTTGGACTTTTGAACAACTACATGAATCAGAAACATTTTGCTCAGTGGGCTTTGAATACGAAGACTGTTCAGTTTCGACTGCTGCCTGTTCGATTTACCTCCCCGACTCTTCGTTTCGACTCCCCACGTGGCTTGTTTAGCTACCTCCCTGAGCCTATAAAAGAGAGGTCACTCCTCTCCAGAGAGTCACAACAGAGACAACCACCACTACCCATGAGATTGCCTCCTGATTCCAAAGCTTTACGCCGCCGAAGTCTACCCCATCCCGACCTGCGACATTATGAGGCAACTCTCCGAATCACTGAAACTACTCTCCTGCCCATGAGAGCCTCGTTAGATCCCTATTCCCTGAGAAGGAGTTCATCTTCGAGATATGATCAAGTTGTTCAGCGCCTTTCAACAACTATGAAGACGGTTGCTAAAGGAATTCTTAAGGACCATCTGGTACCTATGGCAAGTAGCACAACTTGCTCCGGTAACTTGAATGGGTTCAACAATGCCGGCTATAAGGCGACCTTCCGTCCCTTAAAGGTGCAAGTACCTCTTACGGAGTCCACCTTGTTTACCCCTATGAACTGCATGAGAAGACTGCAAAGAAATGCCATCCTAATCCATTGGGATGTGTGGTCTCATCATGATCATGGGGCAAGCATGCAGTGCTTGGCACTGAGTTATCTTTTGAGATTCTGTAATGAAAATCAGTTAAAAAGCAACAAGGAGTATGGCGATAGCCTGTATGCAATCTTGGCCTCGGTGAGGACCGACTAAGAAAAGGCTAGATACACATTCTTGGAAGATGTACAACAACCAGGAAGGTTACCAGAACAGAATAGTATCGTGGAAAATTGAGGAGCAGAATGGTATAAGGAAGCAACCATAAGATGAAGGACCTCTAAGGGTGATGATAAGGAAGTTGAGATGATGAGAGGATACCCTCTCAACTTGGTCTTCTGAATGACCCAAAGAGGAGAAAACTCAGCTTGGTCCTCTGATTGAACCAAAGAGTGACTCCTCAGTCTCCAAAGTAGTTCAACAACTACCCCGTTGGATAGAAAGCTCTACAATAGAGTAAGGTTACCTCAAGCAACCCCATAAGGAAGGTTGGTGCCCGGAATTGTGAGTAGACACCCACCTATTGTAAATGAAGATGTGGACTACCTTGTTGATGACAACGCGATGGATGATATCTGCTTATCACCAGAATTGGATGGAACCCTGGGTATGCCCACTTTTGAACATAGTTATGAATGTCAAAACTTCTGAGAAGAGTGATTCAAGGAAAATGACACAACAGTGAATGCAAGCTGGGAACAAAATGCAAGTGCCTAAGGAAGCATCAAGATACCACCAAGAGGAATTTTCTTTTAAGGGTGGTAGTCACCCAGATACCTAAACCCAGATAACCTAATACCTACTTTCTTTCTAGCCTCTCCAATCTCGGGGACGAGATTTCTTTTAAGGGTGGTAGTCTGTAACATCCCAAGATTTTATCAAATTTTGGGGGAAATTTTTTGCTTTTATTTTTCTTGTGTTGATTGAAATTTCACATGGATTTAAAACTTTTTGAGTCTAATTGAAAGCTTTATTAGAAAACTATTTTAAACTTTCTATTATTTTCTTGAAGAACTTCTGTGAGAAAAATCAAGTATCCAAATACTATTTCCCATCCTTTATTCAAACCTATGCAAGCTTACTTGCAAAGGAGTGAATCACAACTGTGTTTTATTTAGTGAAGATTATATTTTAAAAACTAAGTTTGAAAGATATTTTCAAACATTATTTTATAAAGTATTGTCTCTTATTTCAAAGGATTTCATTTGCAAACCCTATTTAATTTTATGCGAGCAAAGCCATTAGGCTTAATTAAGATCTTTTATTTAAAAATCTTGTTTTGGTTTAGAAAACATGTTTTCTACTGGTTTAGAACCTTGCTGTGAATTTTGCAAAATTTATGAAGTTGGTTTGAAGTCATTTGATTTTAAAATGCAAAAGTTATAAAGGATTTAAGAAAACAGAAAAAGAAAAGAAGAAAAGAAAAGAAAAATCTAAAAATGGGCCCGGGGGAAACTAATCAGCCCAGCCGGACTTCTGGCCCGCGGCCCACTTACCTACTCATACCCGAACCGGTACCGCCTCTCCTCTCTTTCCCCGCTGACAAGCCAGCCCCACCGGTCAGCTCTCTTCTTCCTCGCGTTAACCACGCCGGTGACTGGTTCCTCCGCTCACAGTAACTCCCCTCCCCTCTTCAATTCCTTTAATTCCTCTACCGTTTCTTACCCGCGCTGTGCCTATAAATAGCCCTAGGCATCCTCTTCCTCTCCCCTTTTGCTTCTCCGATCGATCCGCAGCGAGGACGGCGAAATCCCTCGCCGTAACCCCGCACATCTGCAGGCTTCCCCGGACAATTCTGACGCCGACGGTGAGCCCCCGTCCTCCTTCTCTCTTCTATTCTCTCTATCTTGCCCTAGCGCTCCTCCCTGACCTTTCCCTTCAGCTATTTCGCAGCAAATCGAGCATGGCCTCGTTGGCCGAAGCTCACCGCTGCAAATAGCTGCTCCAGCCGCACCTTCACCCCGCAGCAGGAAGCAATCGGCATTCCCGATCACACCATCATCATCGCCTCGTCAAGCTGTTCACCGTCCAAGTTTTCTCTAGTGCCAGAGACCACCAGAGCTCGCCGAAGATCAACCATCTGGGCGCCTCGCCGGAATTCGCCGCCGGAAACCCTAGCCACTGTGAGCCTCTCCCTCCCTTTCATCTTCGCCCGTCAGATCTAAATCAAACGGGCCGAACAGATCACTTAAGCCAAGGGGTACAGAGCAATCCTGTGCGTCCAGATCCACTTAAATCCAACGCTCCACGGTGGCGATCCAAACGAATCGGTATCGGCCAGTAATAAACCGACACATGTCAACTCCTGGTTAAAACAGAAACTCGAATTAGATTTTGAAATCAGATTTGATCTGAATCTTCAAAAATTCATATCTTTTGATCCCTGCATCCAAAATTAGCAAATAATATACCATTGGAATCGTTAGAACATCTAGAATCCAGCAGTGCCATAAAATATTATATTTTATGGGTTCAATTTGAAACTATTTTCAAATTGATTTAAACCCTTCTGTTAGCTTGATAAATTCATATCTTTAGTTCTGTCCATCCAAATATTACAAATTTGTAGTCTTTGGAATTCTCTGATCTTGTAGAACATCATAGGATCAAGAAAATCCAAATTTGATACATGCACACACTTTGTGCATTCAAACCTATCCAAATCACCAATTTGATCATAGTTTGAATTCTATAACTTATTTTAGGATGCTTCCACTTGCAGTGACCTTGCTTTACTGCAAGCTATCCAGTAGCATCACTCCCATAATTTCTTGAACCACTTCACAATTATTAAAATTCTAATATGAGGATTTGAGTAATTTCCATTATAAGAATAAGTCTAATTCTTTTCAGTAATGTTTCTCTCTACATTAGCAAATCTTATAATCATACCTAGTCATCAATGTTATCTGAATAACATCTTGATCAAGATCATATCTACTTAGACCTATCTTGTCTAGTTCACACATATTCAAATTACAATTGTGTTGTTTGAGTAAAGTGTGATACATTTCAATCATAGATTCTATTCTTGCTATCCTTGTGGAGTTGATCTAATCAACATTATAGCACCTATCCAATACTCCATGTACCCAATAGAAACCTTAAACCATAATCTCAAATGTTATCTAACCATACTCAATCCTCTGCCCACTTGATCCTGTTTTCATGTGTAGAACTATTCAATTAACAAATGAGTTAATTGAGTAATTCATTATATTACAAACTCCTACCCAAGCCCATGTGTAACCTATGCTATTATGAATAAGTGTTGTAACACTTTATTCAGTAGTGTTTTGTTGCACTATTCTATACCTATGTGAATCTATTCACATGAGTCATTCTAAAATCTATTCATACCCATTCATCAAATATCATCTGAACATTATCTTGATCCATACCTTGTCCAACTAAACATATTTCGTCTAATTCATATATGTACTCAAATTGCAATTGTGCTACTTGAGTAGAATATGAGTTCATCTCAAACCTAGATCCTATTAATGTGGAGTTGTTATAACCCGTACCATAGTATGTGTTATACCCCATGTTGATCAATGAACCAGTTGAGCCATGTCCTCCAATATCAACCATTCATACCCAATCCAATGCCTACTTAGTTTTGATCACATGTATTGAACTATTCAACTGCAAATGTGCTAATTGAGTTGTTCAAGCATTCTTAAAACCTAGCCTAGTTTCCAAAGTGCAGTAGATACTATTTAAGAGTAATTGTTGTCACATTTACTCAATAGTGTTGTTGTTGCACAAATTGACTCTTGTGTAAATTATCACACACGAGCTATTCCTAAAACTCTTATATGCTTTGGTAAAGCATAAAAACTTCATCAATTATATTTTGCCTAACCCAATTCTCTCTCAAATCATATTGATCTTTCCCAACTAAGCTCTCAAACCCATATCTCACAATTCATGATCCTTTACCAAATCTTTCTATCATAACATCTCAATAAATCTAAATTGTTAAACAAACACTTTTCATTTGTTTAATTTGTTGATTGTGTTTGTATGGATTGTTTATGTTATGTTATTTCTGTGCTATAGTTGGTGCGAAGAGCTACGTGCTTAGTTGAGAGAAGTGAAACGTCGTGATCTTCAAAAAAGGCAAGTGACACACATGTCCCTTACCCATTTTTCTTATGCATTAGTATACTCACCTCTTGTAGTATGCATGATAGGAGAATTATTTCAACTGTTTTATCAAATGCTTAGATCCTAGTAGTGTGTAGCAATCCCTCAAACCCCACCTGTTAGGATGCTAAATACTTTGTTAATATTGATGCCATGCTAAGATCACTTGAAAAGTGTTTTGTGGACAAATTAAGAACTTCAACTAAAATGAAACACCTGGGTGGATTGGTTTGATAAGAGGAGGCGAGGTAGGTGGGTTCTGGGACGCATGCCTTGTTAAGAGGATGTGGGAACAGAATACCGCTCGGGATGGCCACCCAGGAACGAAGAGATGGCTATGTCTTCCATGCTTTGTGTACTTCCAGTGCAGCCTTATGACATTATGGGCTCTGTCTTGACTGATTAGATGTGGGAGTGCAACTTGTCGGCAAGAAGTGGTGGTAGTTGAATTGTAGGATGGGAGCGGAGCTTGCCAAGTTAGTTGCCCTCTCCTTCTAAAAGGTCTCGTTTCATTTTATGTATGGGCATAAAATGAATCGTAAGGTGAAAGTGCACAACCCTTGCAAGGTGTTTAAAACTAATCGATTAGCCGTGTCCTCGGTTATGGACAATTGAGTCTCTAGACATGGAATGTACGGAAGAATCTCATCACCGATTCTGAATTATTAAAATTTGTCTAGAAACCCCTAGGTAGGAACTAAGGACCATACACTCCGAGGGGTGGTGGTGCCTGAGGTTCCGAACTTTGTTGAGCTGCGCCCAGAACTACATACCGGCCAGTATATAGTGTATGGGGGTTGTCTTGACCCTTGAAAAATAAAATTTGTTGAAAGAAAGTATTAAAATGGATTATAGGATAAAATTGGCTTTATGCAATCAGCCTATGAGATCCACCAGCCAAATGTCATGTAGTATAGTCTTTCCACAAAAATGCCACCAAATATGTGTCATTTGCCAGTACATTATTGTACTGACCCCTCTGGGGCTGCATATTCAAACATGCAGGTTTTATTTCGAGTAAGGAACCAGGAGTAGGATCTCGAGCTTACATTCCAACATGTCTGCCTATGGCACTTGATGAAGATGGAAGCTCACTACAATCTATGCTTTATGCTGTGTACTCGTCAGGTTAAATACCTCTGTAACTGGATTTACGTTGTAATATCGATGCTATTGCAATGATTTCTCATTTTGTACTATGGTGCTATCTACTGATCCAGGGAATGGCACAGATACACAGGAGTCCTGCCTCTAGCAAAAGGCAGGGCGCTACACCACCAGGTCGGAGTCTCCGAAACAGAGGATCATCCGGATGCCGATCTCCTTGGCCAGCTTGAGCCCATGCACCAGGGCTTCATATTCTGCGATGTTGTTCGATGCGCAGAAATGCATCTGCAACACGTACTGCAGCTTGTCTCCCTTAGGAGAGGCAAGGATGACGCCGGCTCCCAAGCCCCCGAGCATCTTGGAGCCATCGAAGTGCATGCGCCAGTGGGTTGAGTCCGGAGCCGGCGGCAAGTACTGGTGCTCTCCCCAGTCAGCAAAGAAATCCGCTATGATCTGTGACTTGATCGTCGTCTTGGGCTTGTACTGAATGGTATGAGCGGCAAGCTCGATCGCCCATTTAGCCACTCTGCTCGATGCATCCTTGCACCCTATGATTTCCGAGAGCGGAGTGGTGCTCACCACCGTGATAGGATGCTCCTCGAAGTAGTGCTTCAGCTTCTTGGTCGCCATGTACACGCCATATGCGACCTTCTGGTAGTGCGGGTAGTTTTGCTTGGACAGAGTGAGCACCTCACTCAGGTAGTACACCGGGCACTGAATCGGCAGCTCCTTGCCTTCCTTGGCACGCTCCACCATGATCACGACGCTGATGACTCGCGGAGTAGCTGCGATGTAGAGCAGCATTGGCTCTCGCGGAGCCGGCGCTGCCAAGATTGGCGCGATAGACAAGGCTCGCTTGAGGTCGTTGAAGGCATCATCAGCACGCTGGGACCAAACGAAGTGGTCCATCTTCTTGATCAGCTGGTATAGCGGCATGGCCTTCTCCCCGAGTCGGCTGACGAACCGGCTGAGCGAGGCCAAACATCCAGCAAACTTCTGCACGTCCCTAAGCTGGGTGGGCGGCTCTAGGGCCTCGATGGCTTTTATCTTCGAGGGGTTAGCCTCGATCCCTCGCTAGGAAATGATATAGCCTAGGAGCTGTCCAGCCGGCATGCCAAAGGTGCACTTCTCCGGATTGAGCTTCATGCGATAGCGCCGCAGGTTGGCAAAGGTCTCCTTGAGATCGTCCTGGAGCATGCCGCTCTGCTTGGTCTTTACCACCACATCGTCCACATAAGCGTGCATGTTCCTCCCAATCTGCCCTTGCAGACATCGCTGCATGGTTCGCTGGTAAGTGGCTCTAGCATTCTTCAGGACAAATGGCATGGTGACGTAGCAGTAGGCTCCATATGGGGTGATGAAGGACGTCTTGATCTGATCCGGCTGGTAGAGCGGGATCTGGTGATAGCCTGAATAGGCATCCAGGAAGGACAGTAGGTCACAACCGGCTGTGGAATCGATCACCTGGTTGATGTGCGGTAGTGCGAAAGGATCTTTAGGGCAAGCCTTGTTGAGGCTGGTGTAGTCAATACACATACGCCAAGTGTTATTCTTCTTCAGAACCAAGACTGGGTTCGCTAGCCAATCAGGGTAGAACACCTCCATAATGAAGCCGGCTGCGAGGAGCCGGGCAATCTCCTCGCCGATGGCTTTCCTTTTCTCTTCTGCAAAGCGTCGCAGCGGTTGCTTGACCGGTTTGGCATCTGGCCGGACATTGAGTGAGTGCTCAGCCAGCTCCCTCGGCACACCTGGCATGTCCTTTGGATACCATGTGAAGATGTCCCGATTCTCACGGAGGAAGCTGGTGAGCTCGCCTTCCTATTTGGCAGACAGGCCGGTGCCGATGATGACGTACTTGGTGGGATCACTCTCATCCAGCAGGATCTTCTTGGTGTCATTGGCCGGCTTGAACTGCTCCACCGGTTACTGGCGAACCGGCACATCTTGCTGGGCCAGCTCCACGCGATGTAGAAGCTGCCGCTTCTCCTCGGCGATGACCAGTGCCTCTGCCAGCTGCGAGCTCTCCTTGGCGCAGGTCAGGGACTTCTTGAAGCTTCCCGAGATGGTGATCACGCCTCTGGGCCCTGGGAGCTTCATCTTCAGGTAGGCGTAGTGTGGCACCGCCATGAACTTTGCCAGAGCCGGGCGGCCAAGCAATGCATGGTAAGGACTGCTGATGTCCACCACCTCGAACCAGATGGGCTCGCGGCGGCTATTTCCCTTCTCTCCGAAGAGAACCTCTAGCTGCACCTTGCCCAAAGGGGTGCACGAGTGCCGAGGCACAATGCCATGGAAGGTGAGCCAGCTCGATTTCAGCTGAGCAAGCGGGATGCCCAACTTCTCCAGTGAGCTTCGGTAGAGAAGGTTAATGTTGCTGCCACCATCGATGAGCACGCGGGAGAACCGGCATGTGTGAATATCGGAGCGTATGATGGGGTCCAAGACCAGAGCATACTCTCCAGGATTGGGCATCAGTCGCGGATGGTCTTCGCGTCCCCAGGTGATGGCTGCCTCGGACCAGTGCATGAACTGGGGCTCTGCAGGCATGACGGCGTTCACCTCTGCCTCATGCCAAAGGTCGTTCCTTTTGTCTTTGCACGGGGTAGTAAAGATGTGATATTGCTCAACATCCGCTGAAAAGTCCTCCTCGCCTTGATCCAGATCATCCGCAGCCGGCTCATGTTGCTGGTCCTCCTGACCCTCAGCTGGCTACACCTGCTGGCCTCCAGGGAGCTGCCGAGCGCGCTGCTCTAGCTCTCTTATGAAGCGGCACTGACGCGTGGAGTGGGTCGCTTCCCTGCCGGGGGTGCTGTGGAACTTGCAGGGCTGGTCAAGTGCAGCATCGAGGGTGTACTTGCCCTCCTTGCGCCCCTGACCACCACCCGTAGCCCCCAGGCCTCCTTGGTCGGCGGCCGCTCGCTTTGAGCTAGCAGGTCCCTTGGGAAGCTTCTTTATGTGGTCAAGCCACAGATGGATGTGCAGGGCCGGCTGGTGAACTTGAGGCTCCAGCCCTGGCGTCGGCGCCGGGACTGGGCGTGGCCCTCCAGCTCCACCAGCCAGCTGGACACGGTGTCCTCAAGTGTTACTGCTCGAGGCGCGATCGCCCTGTCCGCGCCCTCCGAAGCCCAAACTTGTCGATGGCGACCGCTGGACCTGGCTAGGGCCCGCAGCGTCGAGTCCATTGTCGCGCTGCTGGCCGCGGACAAGCTCGTCCGGCGCATCTCCATGCGCGTCGTAGAACTCACTGAGCGTGGTGCTCATGTGGCGCCGGGCAGCCTCCTCCCCAGCCGCCCTGCTGAGGAGAACGTGGCGCGTCTGCTCTAGGGCCTCCGCGACCCGGGCGGGGTCGATGACGCGGTTGAGCGGTGCGCGCAGGTCCACCACAGAGACGTCCAGTGCGTCCTGCTCTGGGATCGGAGCATCCTGCTCCTGTGGAAGAAGGCGTTCGGGCGACGGGCGCTCGGGGCGCGGTGAGTCGCCGCCCTCCTCTTCTCACAGGGCCATCACCTCTACCATGGCGCCAAGATCGCTGCTTTCACTGCAGCTCGAGCCTCCGTCGCTAAGAGGGTCGAAGACGTTGGTCACCTCCTCCAGGAAGGGCTTGGCGACGTAGAAGCGGTGGCTGCCGACGTCGAGGAAGGAGCCGCTGTTGCCGAGGCCGTTCTTGAAGTAGGCCAAGTTGTCGCTGACGCAGTCAAAAGTGCCAAACCTCCAGACAAGGCTGGAGGTGACCTTCTCGCCCAGAGCCGATGAGGGTCCCGGCCGGAACTTGACTCCGCTCGCCACCGCGCTTTGCCCCACGGTGGGCGCCAACTGTCGTGGGAATTTGGAGACAATAGCCATGGGGTGGCTTAATGAAGGGGCTTGATGGTGGTGATGATGGGTCCGGCTCGGGATTGTGCCAACGGAGACACCTCGGTTTACCCAAGTTCAGGGCCCTCCCCGCTGGAGGTAAACCCCTACTTCCTGCCTGCTTTGTATTATCTCGATAGTGGTTACAATGCTCCTCGAGCTGTTCGGGCTAGAGGAGGAAGAAGAAGATCGGATCTCCCCTAGTCTAAGGGTCCAGACCTCCTTATATAGGCGGGGGTCTGGTTACAGGTTAGGTGGCAGTTCGTCCGGCTGCCGGCTCCTCCGTGGCTGTGTCCTCGACGTCATCCTCTGGCCCCGCTCTGACGATCACGCTTTATAAAGCGCCTTTCCCCCTTGGACCGGCATCTGGGAGGCATATGCCCTCCCTTTTGCCTTGAATCCTTTCGTGGGGAAGGCTCCTTGATCGCTGATTGGCTGGGTCCGGTCGTGGCGTGCGTCACTCCCGTCCTTTGCCTCTGTCGATCTTGTCGGGGCCAGGCCACTTTCGGTGAAACAGCCGTTGGAGGGCTCTTGTCTTCATCGCCCGGCTCCGGCTCTCCTCGGTGGAGTCGCCAGCCGGCTATTGCTGCAGCCGGCCCTTCGGGCGGAGCCGGTCTTCTCATCCTAGAGCCGTGGAGACTCCTGGGACACCAGCCGGCAGGTTGCTCGGCCCTTGGCACGCCCCATAAGTCATCCCCACGACATTCTGTGATGATAAAGCATAACTGGTGTACGCTCTTGGAGACGCCGCTGCTTCTGCTGGCGATATCCCTTGACTTGTCTTCTGCTTCTTCTACCATGGTCTCTTGCCCGATTTCATCGGGTTCTTCTAACTTTCCCTGCAAATTTTCCGTTGCTGCTAAGCTGACTGGCGAGTTTGCCTTGCTAGAAGAGCCTACAGATGATCCAGATGCTATCATCCTCTCTGCTTTGCCCGCCGACGGAACTAATTTCGTCGAATTCAAAAGGCGAGTTGTACCCAAAGGTCCCATATAGAAGTTTAAACTTCCGAACGTCAATTCCACTTCTTGATTTTCGTCAACTTCTGGACTGCTATTGGCTAAAAGCGAAAAAGCCATCGAATTCATGATTCCAACGCCCCAACTCCCCATGGTCGACGCTAATTGACGAGGGGTTAACTCAACAAATGTCCTAGATGAAGGACTTAGGATCAGGGAGATAGGGCGTCGGATGAACTCGAAGGTAAACTCAGTCAAACAAGGTGGCTATGAAAGTAAACGTGGGTGTAAAACCTGGCTTGCTTTCAATTTGGCCTACACCGTCCCCTCCTGGCCCCTATATATAGGTGGCCAGGTCTCGAGGATCGGGTAGGGTCTGTTACAGATTACAATATCAACATACGGTAAAAACTCGTATTTCGACTAGTATTACAATTGGGCCTAGCTTAACGGGCCTCAGGGGTACTCAACTGACGGGCTCTATTATCTATACCCCTATCAGCGACATTAAAAGAAGCATAAGATGGCATCAAAAGTCAAAAACTAAATGATCATAGAGGCAATGGTGACTTTGTATGAGTCTAACATGTGTGAGCATGCGCCAAGTCAACCCAAATAAAGCATCAAGGAGAAAACCAAAATAATTCTTCCAAATAATTAAAACAATGCATGATTTTTTCAAAGGCTCATTAAGCAACCTCAGTCATTTGAGACAAGTCATGCTACAGCAAAACCACTAAGCATACTATCAAAAAGACATTAAGCACGACATGAAAAAGCCTAGGCCGCAGTCTACACAAGCTCCTTCTTGTACCACTTTTTTGCATAAAGCTTTTTCTCTTTTCCAACACCATTCAAAAATTTTATAACCAACTCTTTTGATGAAAACCAATAAAGACCAGAGGGAAAAATACACCTTGATGAAAAGATATAACAGGATCTGAACACATATCAAGGCGAAAATCGAGAGCTAAACGCAGTTCTAGAAAAAGAAGAACACTCGTTGAAACGATAAGAGTGAAAAACGGAGTGTTCTTGGCAAATGAAAAGCAAGGCAACTTCTCCAAAAGAAATTTGTTGGGGTCCAACCATTTATTGCAGCAAACAAAACTAAAGAAAACTGAAAACTAAAACAACTGACGCTCCAAGAAAAACGCATAATGCATGAAGCAATAAAAATATAGTGTCTTGAAAGGTGACCCGATTTTTGCCGATGAAGAAGGGGTGCCTCGGGGGCATCCCCAAGCTTTGACGCTTGTACTTCTTAGATATTTCTTGGGGTGACATGGGCATCCCCAAGCTTGAGCTTTTGTCCATTCTTCAACTCATCTCATCATTCTCCGATCCCTACACTTGAAAACTTCCTTCATACAAAACTAAACACAAATCTATTAGCAACATTAGTGTAAGCATAGCAATGAATCAACCCTTTTTGCTTCAGGTTTCAACTCAAAACCACCACATATAAAGTATATACTACTGTAGCAACGTCCCCAAAAGTTCCGTGATCAAAAGAACTCAAAAAGAAAGCGATAAAGTGGCAAACACAAATATTGGCAGAAATTGGTCAAAACAGAACAGCTGACAAAGGTCGAATTTTTAGAGGGTTTTCTGTTGCTCAAATCAAAAAGTGTTCAACTAATGAAAGTTTGGATATAACCTGGGGCATATGCACAAGAAATCGCAGGTCCAAAAGATATACAGAGAATTTTCACAAATTTTTACGGTGCAGCACCGAAAACTGTTTCAGGACAGCAACATCCCCAAATTTTACCTCACTCAAACTAGAGGATTCTCTTGGCACAAAAACGAAATAAAAAGGATAAGGAGAGGTCATTACAGTAGTAGTAACTTCCAAGACTCAAATAAAAGAAAAAGAACTAAATGTAAAAACATTGGGTTATCTCCCAAGAGTGCTTTTCTTTAACGCCTTTGAGCTAGGCGCAGAAAGTGCGAATCAAGTAATATCAAGTGATGCATTGAGATCAAATGCAGAAGTCTTTTCAATAAGGCATTGTATTTCATCCACATAAGTTTTTGAAGACCCTTTGTGATCATGCTTTGGTTCACTCAAATCACTAAAAAGATTTTTGGGACAGATCCAATCAAAATTATTTTCAAAAGCTTCATACAATCCCAAGAGCTTGCTAGGTATAGGTATCTCGGTTCCTTCATTGTTTGTACTAATAACCTTTATAGGTGAACCGAGTTTATTAAAGCGCTTAAGAAACTTCCTAGCTTCAATGGCAACATCTCTAAATTCTATACGCAAAGTTTCCAAGATGAAAGCTTTCTTTTCAGGATCTTCAATTTCATGAAGCTTAAGGAACATTCGTTGCATAAACGGATTAAGGCTAGCAAACCTAGCTTCTAACATGTGAATTAAATAAGCAAAAGCAACTTCATAACTAGGAGCAAGCTCAGCCAAAGACTTTTCCTCAACTTCTTTATGCATACTAATATGATTAAAGAACTCCTCAATATTATCTTTCCCAATAATTGAACCACTACCTACTGAGAGGTCCTCCAAAACATACTTAGGGAACAACATAATGAACTAAAAGTAATAAAGTAACAACTATAAAGGATACTAATTTTTTTGTGTTTTTGATAAAATGATGCAAGTAAAAATAAAGTAAAAGCAAAACTAATACAAAGTATAGGATGTGCGTGCAAAACTCCCCTTGCAGAAGTCTTCTTTTTCCCCGGCAACGGCGCCAGAAAATTTGTTGCTTGTTGCGGGCAGGATAACCACCCAGTTGGGAACCCCAAGAGGAAGGTATGATGAGTACAGCAGCAAATTTTCCCTCAGTAAGAAACTAAGGTTTAATCGTATCCAGGAAAAAGCCAAACTCCAGAAGGTGATGCTGACTAGCCTACTAACACTCCAACAAGGGCGCCGTTTATGACACTTGTTGACTCGTCTTCAACTAGTAGCAACACGGAACCTGCACACAACATAACCAAATACTTTGCTCCCAACTTACGATGAGGTTGTCAATCTCACCGGTTTGCTTGAAACAAAGGAATGAGCGTATCGGGTGGAAAATAGTAATAGTATGCGAGTAAAGTAAACAATGCGAGTAAAGTAAACAGGTGATAACAATATAAAGGAAATAGGACCGGGGTCCACAGTTCACTAGTGGTGTCTCTCCATAAGATAAAATAATACATGCTGGGTAAACAAATTACAGTTGGGCAATTGATAGAATAAAGACAACATGATATGTCGAGAGGATCACTATGAGATTTACTCTGGGCATTACAACAAGATACATAGACCGCCATCCAACTGCATCTATGACTAATAATCCACTTGTGGCGAATCAATCCGAGAACTCCACAAGTATTAAGTTGCGAACAACAGATAATTGCATTAAGCAAAGTGTCTAATGTAAACAAAGCATATGCCCTTGAGCATATGAATGTTGTTTTCCCCCAAGTAGCAATAGCACATCTACAACCTTAGAGGTTTCTGTCACTCCCCCAGATTAAATAGAGGCATGAACCCACTATCGAGCATAAATACCCCCTCTTGGAGTCACTAGCAACTACTCGGCCAAGATAGCTACTAACAACGGAGAGCATGCAAGATCATAAACAACATAGAGATAACATAAGATAATATTCAGCACATCAACTCAATCATAACACCAATATTCATCGGATCGCAACAAGCACAACATGTAGAATTACATAACGGTGATCTCGATCATGTAAGGCAGCTCACGAGATCTAAACATGAAGCACATGGTGGAGAAGACAACCATCTAGCTACTGCTATGGACCCATAGTCCAAGGTAGACTACTCACTCATCACGCCGGAGGCAAGCAACGCGATGAAGAAGACCTCCGGTGGCGATTCCCCTCTCTGACAGGGTGCCGGGAAGAGCTTCTGGACCCTCCCGATCTTCGAGTCGACGGCGGTGGCAGATCGCGATGTGTTCTGGAAAAGTGATCGGGTTTTTAGGTTTTTCCTGTTGGGGGGTCTTTATAGGCGAAGGGGCAGCGTCAGAGGTGGACCAGGGGGCCCACACCACCAGGGGGCGCGGGCCAGCCCTAGGCCGCGCCGCCCTATGGTGTGGCCGCCCTCTGGCTCGGCTCCGTCTCCTCTTCGGTGTTCCGGAAGCTCTGTGAAATATCTGGACGACTGGCTTTTGTTTCATCCAATTCCGAGAATATTTCCTGTGTAACATTTCTGAAACACAAAAATAGCAGAAAACAGGGAACTGGCACTGTGGCATCTCGTTAATAGGTTAGTTCCAGAAAATGCATAAAAATGCCACGAAGTGTAACGAAACACTAAACAAATGGTGTAAAAATAAGCATGGAGCATCAAAAATTATGGATACGTTGGAGACGTATCACACCACTAGTGAATTGTGGACCCCGGTCCAATTTCCTTTACATTGCTATACCGTTTTACTTTTACTCGCACTGTTTACTTTCTTGCATACTATTATCCTTTTACCACTCGATACGCTCAATCCTTTGTTTACAGCAAACTGGTGAGATTGACAACCTCATCATAAGTTGGGAGCAAAGTTCTTAGTTGTGTTGTGTGCAGGTTTCACGTTGTTGCTAGGTGAAGACGCACCAGGCAATATTTCTGGCGCCATTGTTTGGAGTGTCACGAAGCTAGCATGCATCACCTTCTGAAGTTCGGATTTCTCCTACTGGTTCGATAAACCTTGGTTTCACAACTGAGGAAAAACTTGCTGCTGTGCTCATCATACCTTCCTCTTGGGGTTCCCAACGGGCTGTTACTTACAAGCCATCAAGCATTTTTCTGGCGCTGTTGCCAGGGAGGAAGAAGACTTTTGCAAGGAGAGTCTCGCACGCACAATCTTTTACTTTGTTTTTGTTTTGCTTTATTTTATTTTTGCATGCATGTTTTTATCAAAAATACAAAAAAAAAGTTCCCTTGATAGTTTACATTCCGTTACTTTTACCTTTAGTTCATTATGTTGTTCCCTAAGTATGATTTGGAGGACCTCTCAGTAGGTAGTGGTTCTATCATTGGGAAAGGTAACATCGAGGAGTTCTTTAATCATATTAGTATGCATAAAGATGTTGAGGATAGATTTTTGGCTGAGCTTGCTCCTAGTTATGAAGTTGCTGCTGCTTATTTAGTTCACATGTTGGAGGCTAGGTTTGTTAACCTTAATCCTTTTATGCAACAAATGTTTCTTAAGCTTCATGATATCGAAGACTCCGAAAAGAAAGATTTTATTTTGGAGACTTTGCGTAGAGAATTTAGAGATGTTGTTATTGAAGCTAGGAAAGTTTTTGAGCGCTTTAATATGCTTGTCTCACGTGTAGAGGTTGTTGGTACAACCAAAGAAGACATCAAAGTACCAATACCTTGCAAACTTGTAGGATTGCATGAAGCTTTGGAAAAGAATTTTGATTAGATTTGTCCTGAAAACCCTTTCGATGAAAGTAGTGAACCAAAGAGTGTTCACAAGGGATCTTCAAAAACACGTTTGGATACAATTCAATTCATTGTTGAAAAGACTTCTGCAATTGATCTTAATGCCTTGCTTGATATTACTTGATTTCCACTTTCTGCGCCTAACTCAAAGGCGTTAAAGAAAAGCACTCTTGGGAGATAACCCATTGTTTTCTTTTCAGTACTTTTTCTTTTATTTGAGTCTTGGAAGTTATTACTACTGTAATAACTGCTCCTTATCCTTTTTATTTTGTTGTTGTGCCAAGAAGAACCTCTAATTTGAGGGAGGTAAGATTTGGGGAAGTTGCTGTCCTAAAACAGATTTCGGTGCTTCACCGTAAAAAATCGTGAAAATTCTCAGCATATCTTTTTGATCTGCGATTTCTTGTGCATATGCCCCAGGTTATATCAAAACTTTCATTACTTTTGCACTTTTTGATTTGAGCAACCGAAGGTCCTTGAAAAAATCGACCATTGTCAGCTGTTCTGTTTTGACAGATTTCTGCCACTATTTGTGTTTGCCTCTCAATCGCTTTCTTTTTGAGTTCTTTTGACCACGGGACTTTTGAGGAAGTTGCTACAGTAGTATATGCTTTATATGTGGTCTTTTTGAGTTGAAACCTGAACCAAAAAGGGTTGATTTACTATTATGTGTATGCTAACGTTGCTAATAGAATTGTGTGAAGTTTTGTATGAAGGAAGTTTTCAAGTGTAGGGATTGGAGAGTGATGAGATGAGATAAAGTATGGACAAAAGCTCAAGGTTAGGGATTGATACGTCTCAAACGTATCTATAATTTTTGATGCTCCATGCTTGTTTTTACACCATTTGCCTACTGTTTCGTTACACTTCGTGGCATTTTTATGCGATTTCCGGAACTAACCTATTGACAAGATGCCACAGTGCCAGTTCCCTGTTTTCTGCTGTTTTTGTGTTTTAGAAAAGCTACACAGGAAATATTCTCGGAATTGGACGAAACAAGTTCCAGAAGTCATATTTTTCCCGGGAGCATCCAGACATCCGAAGAGAGGAAGGAGAGGGGCCACAGGCCGCCCTCACACAGGGCTGGCGTGGCCCAGGCCCTGGCCACGCCACCCTGGTGTGAGGAGCCCCTGGCTTCCCCCTGACGACGCCCCTTCGCCTATAAGAAGCCTCGGGACGGAAAACCCTAAAGGAGTCGACGAAATTTCCAGAACAGTTCCACATCTCCGCCACCGCCGTTGACGAGTTTTGGGGGACAGAAGTCTCTGTTCCGGCACCCTGCCGGGATGGGGAAGTGCCCCCGGAGCCATCTCCATCGGTCTCCATCGCCGTCTCCGCCGTCTCCATCGACCTCACCACCATCTCCATCAACCTTGCTGTCTCCTATGATGAGGAGGGAGTAGTTCATCCCCGGGGCTGAGGGCTCTACCGGTAGCTATGTGGTTCACCTCTCTCTCCCATGATGTGATCTTTATGTGATCGTGAGCTTTGTATCATGTTGAACAAGTATATGTTATTATTCAGATATTATGTGTACTCTAGTGGTATTATTAAAGTAATCTATTCCTCCTGCCATGGTGTAACGGTGACAGTGCGTGCATCATGGTGGTACTTGGTCTAGGCTACGATTGTGATCTCTTATGGATTATGAGAATAATTATCGCTATGATAGTATTGAAGTGATCTATTCCTCCTTTCGTCGTGTAATGTTGACAGTGTGTGCACCGTGTTAGTACTTGGTCTAAGTTGCAATAATATCTATCTTGAGTTGTGCTTTGATTTGGATATCTCTATGAGTGGTGTTTGTCAAGTACTTGATGAACTTTAAGGGGTGCTTCTGTAGCCACTACACAATGATTAGTGTTATTCAATAGGAGAGTAATTCAGAGTACCATAGTGAAGAGAAGTTATTTATTTGTTCATTCATGTTATATTGTTGGGAGTGTGTCCACTAGTGAAAGTATGATCCCTAGGCCTTATTTCCAAGCATTGCACACCGTTTACTTCCTATTTTGTTACATGTTTGCTCGCAGCGATACTTATTTCATATCACAGTTACTACTTATAATCATCACTACCGCTTGTATTTCACTATCTCTTCACCGAACTAGTGCACCTATACATCTGACAAGTGTATTGGGTGTGTTGGGGACACAAGAGACTTTCTGTATCGTAATTGCAGGGTTGCTTGAGAGGGATAGCTTTGACCTCTTCCTCCCTGAGTTTGATAAACCTTGGGTGATCCACTTAAGAGAAACTTGCTGCTGCTCTACAAACCTCTGCATTTGGAGTCCCAACACTGTCTACAAGAACAGAAGCATGTGTAGACATCAAGCTCTTTTCTGGCGCCGTTGCCGGGGAGGTAAGGTAAAAGGTACTCGCATCCTCCTGTGTGAGTGCTCGGAGTTATTTCCTTTAGATTCTGCAATTACATCTTTTTATTTCTTGTTTTTATTTTCACTAGTTAGGCTTAATGGAAAACAATGAGTTCTTTAGTCTTTTTCCTGAGTTTAGATATGAAGTGTTTGAAGAGAAAATTGAAAAACCTTTGGAGCTTAATTTGCATGCTAATAGTGTTGTTAGTATGAATGCTTTGAACACAGTTACTGCTAATGCTATAGAAAAGTCTAAGCATGATATTTTTAGTTCCCCAGCTTTAGAGGAGAAAGTTTGCTCTGATGATATTTTATCTCCCCTATATGATGTTCCTTCTTTCGATGATATGTTTGATGAGTATGCTTTGAGAAATAGCTGTTCTTTAGCTTGTGATGATACTAAACCTCTAGTTTATGATGGCTATGATGATGAGTATAATGTTTTCAGTTCACCTACTTTTGAGGAGAAAATTAGTTATGATTACAATATGCCTCCTGTTTTTGATGATTATGGTGATGAGAATAGTTATTCTGTTGAATCTGCTCCTACTACGATTATTCCTGTGGTGAGTATTAATTCTTTTATGCTTGTGGCTCATGATAGGGATGCTTTATGTGATAGTTATATTGTTAGTTCTATTCATGATGCTACTGAAATTTATTATGAGAGAGGTAAACATGGTTTGATGGATCTCAACAATATTAAGTTTTCCCTCTTTATGTTGCAAATCTTAAAGTGGCACTTTTTTTATCTATCCATGCTTGCTACTATGTGCCTCGTTGATTTATTTTCTTACAAGATTCCTATGCATAGGAAGTGGTTCAGATATAAGTGTCTTTCACATTTGCTTTTTGATGCTCTCTATTGCTTTAAGTTCCTATATAGCGCCTTTGCCTCAAGCTCTTATATAGCGCCTTTGCCTCAAGCACTCTTGGGAGATAACCCATTGTTTATTTTTAGTACTTTTTCTTTTATTTGAGTCTTGTAAATTATTACTACTGTAATAACCGCTCCTTATCCTTTTTATTTCATTGTTGTGCCAAGAGAAGCCTCTAATTTGAGTGAGGTAAGATTTGGGGATGTTGCTGTCCTGAAACTGTTTTCGGTGCTGCACCATTAAAATTCGTGAAAATTCTCTGTATATCTTTTGGACCTGCGATTTCTTGTGCATATGCCCCAGGTTATATCCAAACTTTCATTAGCTGAACACTTTTTGATTTGAGCAACAGAAAACCTCTCAAAAATTCGACCTTTGTCAGCTGTTCTGTTTTGACAGATTTCTGCCAATATTTGTGTTTGCCGCTTTATCGCTTTCTTTTTGAGTTCTTTTAATCACGGAACTTTTGGGAAAGTTGCTACAGTAGTATATACTTTATATGTGGTGGTTTTAGGTTGAAACCTGAAGCAAAAAGAGGTTGATTATATGTTATATTACACTAATGTTGCTAATAGATTTGTGTTTAGTTTTGTATGAAGGAAGTTTTCAAGTGTAGGGATCGGAGAGTGATGAGATGAGTTGAAGAATGGACAAAAGCTCAAGCTTGGGGATGCCCATGCATCACCCCAAGAAATATCCAAGAAGTACAAGCGTCAAAGCTTGGGGATGCCCCCGAGGCACCCCTTCTTCATCGGCAAAAATCAGGTCACCTTTCAAGACACTATATTTTTATTGCTTCATGCACTATGTGTTTTTCTTGGAGCGTCAGTTGTTTTTGTTTTTAGTTTTCTTTTGTTTTGTTTGCTGAAATAATTGGTTAGATCACATCATGTTTCTTTTGGGGGAGACATACTTCACTTTTCATTTGCCAAGAACACTCCGTTTTTCACTCTTATCGTTTCAACGAGTGTTCTCTTTTTCTGCTACTGGGTTTAGCTTGCATTTTTCACCTTGATTTGTGTTCAGATATTGTTATATCTTTTCATCAAGGTGTATTTTTGCCTCTGAGATTTATTGGTTTTCATCAAAAGAGGTGTCTCTAAAAATTTCAAATGGTGTTGGAAAAGAGAAAAAGCTTTATGCAAAAAAGTGGTACAAGAAGGAGCTTGTGTAGACTGCGGCTTAGGCTTTTTCATGTCATGCTTGATGTCTTTTTGATAGTATGCTTAGTGATTTTGCTGTAGCATGACTTGTCTCAAATAACTGAGATTGCTTAATGAGCCTTTGAAAAAATCATGCGTTGTTTATATTATTTGAAAGCATTAATTTGGTTTTCTCCTTTGATGCTTTATTTGGGTTGACTTGGCGCATGCTTACACCATGTTGACTACAAAAATAAGTCACCTATAGCCTCTATGATCATTTAATTTTTGACTTTTGATGCCATCTTATGCTTCTTTTAATGTTGCTTTGTCGCTTTGCATGATTATGGCCGTTATTGCTCTCTTAGTTGGTCGCTCCCAGTCTTTTGCTAGCCCTCGCCTTGTACTGAGTATGAGCTCTACTCGTGCATCCAACTCCCAAAAACCAAGTTTGCCATTGTGTCCACTATAAATTCCTATGCATGGTATTTGTAAGCCATTCCAAGTAAATTTTCATGTGCTACCTTTCAAAAAACCTTGGCACTGTTTTCAGCTCATGGGGACGTAGTGGTCGGATTTGCTATCTTCCATATTGCTTACTGCAAAAAGAAAAAAAAGGAGAAAAAAAGAAAGAAAAAAAGGCACTCCTCCATGGAATGTGAATGTTGGTGGGCACCCGATGGAATCGGTTAGCCATGGTTTGAGAAAGGAAAAAAGGTGGGGAGGAGTGCCAAGCTTTATAAAAGAGCACAAAAGTGCCAATCTCTCTCAAAAACTTGCTTCATTTTTGTATGGAAGATAGTAAGAACCCCATTGCCAGTCGTTGACAAAAGCAACCACCTCTCAAAACCAATTTTTATCTCTCTGTTTTACAAATGAAAAGATCTAGCACATGTTTAATCACTGCTTCCCTCTGCGAAGGGCCTTTGTTTTACTTTTATGTTGAGTCACCACCTTCTATCTTTATGCACCATTAAGAGAGCATAGTTGTCATTCTGAGTATAATGTGCATTGTCCCAAAGTTTATCATTGATTGATTCATGACTATGGTTTCACTTGTTCTTAAATTATTTGTATCTAGTCGCCCTCTTAAACTCGAAGGTGTCCTATGCATTTATGTTTTGCTATTCCATGAGCGACAAGCTGAAAACCATTTGTATGTTTCTCCTTATGATTTGAACACAGCTTTGACTTTCATTGTTTCATTATTCATGATCTTTTGTTTGTGTTTCTTTTCATGTTATAACATGGTTGCTAAGTTTTTATTGTCAAGATTATATCTTCATGCCCATGTTTTAAGTTCTTATGATCCCAGCTCACAAATGCTTACATATATGATCAAGATTGTGTAGGTGCATGTCACCTCAAAAATTATTCTTTTGTTATCACTTACCTACTCGAGGACGAGCATGAGTTAAGCTTGGGGATGTTGATACGTCTCAAACGTATCTATAATTTTTGATGCTCCATGCTTGTTTTTACACCATTTGCCTACTGTTTCGTTACACTTCGTGGCGTTTTGATGCAATTTCCGGAACTAACCTATTGACAAGATGCCACTGTGCCAGTTCCCTGTTTTCTGCTGTTTTTGTGTTTTAGAAAAGCTACACAGGAAATATTCTCGTAATTGGATGAAACAAGTTCCAGAAGTCTTATTTTTCCCGGGAGCATCCAGACATCCGAAGAGAGGAAGGAGAGGGGCCATAGGCCGCCCTCACACAGGGCTGGTGCGGCCAGGGCCGCGCCACCCTGGTGTGAGGAGCCCCTGGCTTCCCCTTGACGATGCCCCTTCGCTTATAAGAAGCCTCGGGACGGAAAACCCTAAAGGAGTCGACGAAATTTCCAGAACAGTTCCACATCTCTGCCACCGCCGTCGATGAGTTTTGGGGGACAGAAGTCTCTGTTCTGGCACCCTGCCGGGATGGGGAAGTGCCCCCGGAGCCATCTCCATCGGTCTCCATCGCCGTCTCCGCCGTCTCCATCGACCTCACCGCCATCTCCATCAACCTTGATGTCTCCTATGATGAGGAGGGAGTAGTTCATCCCCGGGGCTGAGGGCTCTACCGGTAGCTATGTGGTTCACCTCTCTCTCCCATGATGTGATCTTTATGTGATCGTGAGCTTTGTATCATGTTGAACAAGTAGATGTTATTATTCAGATATTATGTGTACTCTAGTGGTATTATTAAAGTAATCTATTCCTCCTGCCATGGTGTAACGGTGACAGTGCGTGCATCATGGTGGTACTTGGTCTAGGCTACGATTGTGATCTCTTATGGATTATGAGAATAATTATCGCTATGATAGTATTGAAGTGATCTATTCCTCCTTTCATGGTGTAATGTTGACAGTGTGTGCACCGTGTTAGTACTTGGTCTAAGTTGCAATAATATCTATCTTGAGTTGTGCTTTGATTTGGATATCTCTATGAGTGGTGTTTGTCAAGTACTTGATGAACTTTAAGGGGTGCTTCTGTAGCCACTACACAATGATTAGTGTTATTCAATAGGAGAGTAATTCAGAGTACCATAGTGAAGAGAAGTTATTTATTTGTTCATTCATGTTATATTGTTGGGAGTGTGATCCCTAGGCCTTATTTCCAAGCATTGCACACTGTTTACTTCCTATTTTGTTACATGTTTGCTCGCAGCGATACTTATTTCATATCACAGTTACTACTTATAATCATCACTACCGCTTGTATTTCACTATCTCTTCGCCGAACTAGTGCACCTATACATCTGACAAGTGTATTGGGTGTGTTGGGGACACAAGAGACTTTTTGTATCGTAATTGTAGGGTTGCTTGAGAGGGATAGCTTTGACCTCTTCCTCCCTGAGTTCGATAAACCTTGGGTGATCCACTTAAGGGAAACTTGCTGCTGCTCTACAAACCGCTGCACTTGGAGGCCCAACACTGTCTACAAGAATAGAAGCGTGTGTAGACATTAGGGATGCCCATGTCACCCCAATAAATATCCAAGAGGTACAAGTGTCAAAGCTTGGGGATGCCCCCGAGGCACCCCTTTTTCATCGGCAAAAATTAGGTCACCTTTCAACACACTATATTTTTATTGCTTCATGCACTATGCGTTTTTCTTGGAGCGTCTTTACTTTAGCTTTCAGTTTTGTTTTGTTTTGTTTGCTGCAATAAATGGTTGGACCCCAACAAATTTCTTTTGGAGGAGACGCGCTCCATTTTTCATTTGCCAAGAACACTCTATTTTTCACTCTTATCGTTCAACAAGTGTTCTCTTTTTCTAGAACTGCATTTAGCTTTCATTTTTCTCCTTGATTTTGTTCAGATCTTGTTATATCTTTTCATCAAGGTGTATTTGGACCTCTGGTCCATGTTGGTATTCATCAAAAGAGTTGTTTCAAAAAGGTTTGAATGGTGTTGGAAAAGAGAAAAAGTTTCATGCAAAAAGTGGTACAAAAAGGAGCTTGTTTAGACTGCGGCTTAGACTTTTGCATGCCATGCTTGATGTCGTTTTGATAGTATGCTTAGTGAGTTTTGCTGAAGCATGAATTGTCTCAAATGACTAAGATTACTTAATGAGCCTTTGAAAAAATCAAGCATTGTTTTTATTATATGGAAGCATTTATTTGGTTTTCTCCTTTGATGCTTTATTTGGGTTGACTTGGCGCATGTTTACAACATGTTTCACCCTTACAAAGTCGCCATAAGCCTCTATGATCATTTGGTTTTTGCCTTGTGATGCCATTTTATGCTTCTTTTAATGATGTTTTGTCGCTTTGCATGATTATGGCCGTTATTGCTCTCTTAGTTGGTCGCTCCCAGTCTTTTGCTAGCCTTCGTTTTGTACTGAGTATGAGCTCTACTCGTGCATCCAACTCCCAAAAACCAAGTTATTTCAATGTGTCCTCCATACATACCTATTAGCAATTTGCTATTCCAAGTACATTTGACTTGCTTTTATCTATCCATCGAATTAAACTCTATTTGGTGCTATGTGAAAATTAGTCAGTAAAGCTCTCACGAACCTGACGGCACACTTTACTTTTCTTGCTTTAAATTTTTTGACATTGTGGCTCTCTTATGTTGACGTTATACTTGCAAGTTGTAAGTTGGAAATTAGCCCAGCCATGCCGTCATGGGGCAAGCTTTCAATATTGCACTTTCTCTTATTTGAGTTGATATCGTGATCTTTTGTTTATGGATACTCGCGATGTGAAATAAGTTGGGAATCTTGCGGGATCATGGAGTTTGTATATGTGTTAGAGAAACGCCTGGGCCACTAATCTAAGCCATGCATCATTCATGGTGGAAATTTACAGCATGCCCATAGTGGACATTCGACGACGTATCTCACAATAAAAAGCTATACCAATGGTAAATAAAAGAGATGCCGAGGTGTTCATTGTCTGTTTGTCCTATCATTTTGATGTGGGCTTGTTCCATGTCATCGGGCAAGGAGGTACCCCATTGGCGGTTCTCGATGATACGTGTATACTTACAATGACAAGAGCTTTCTTGGGACCCTAAGTCGAGTAGCATGAGGTTTGGGTATTCGTACTTCACGGGACACGTGGTTTTCAACTTATGATTTGTCAAGCATATGCACATAATTGTACTCGCATTAACTTTAACCATTCAAGATGCCTATGATGGGGGCAATGAGAGCTCAAAGCTAGTAAGTACCATAATTTTTGAAGGTTTATAAAACTTGCAATCACTGCTTCCCTCTGCGAAGGGCCTTTCTTTTACTTTTATGTTGAGTCTCCACCTTCTACCTTTATGCACCATCTAAGAGAGCATGGTTGCCATTATGAGTTTAATGTGCATAGTCCCAAAGTTTATTATTGATTGATTCATGATTATGGTTTCACTTGTTCTTAAATTATTTGTATCTAGTCGCCCTTTTAAACTTGAAGGTGTCCTATGCATTTATGTTTTGCTATTCTATGAAGGACAAGCTGAAAACCATTTGCTATGTTTTTCCATATGATTTGAACACACGTTTGACTTTCATTGTTTCATTATTCATGATCTTTCGTTTGTGTTTCTTTTCATGTTATAACATGGTTGCTAAGTTTTTATTGTCAAAATTATGTCTTTTATGCCCATGTTTTAAGTTCTTTGATCCCAGCACTCAATGCTTTACATAGATGATCAAGATTGTGATGGTGCATGTCACCTCAAAAATTATTCTTTTGTTATCACTTACCTAGTCGAGGACGAGCAGGAGTTAAGCTTGGGGATGCTTGATAGGTCTCAAACGTATCTATAATTTTTGATGCTCCATGTTTGTTTATACACCATTTGCTTTGTGTTTTGTTACACTTCGTGGCATTTTTATGCATTTTCTGGAACTAACCTATTGACAAGATGCCACAGTGCCAGTTCCCTGTTTTCTGCTATTTTTGTGTTTCAGAAAAGTTACACAGGAAATATTCCCGGAATTGGACGAAACAAAAGCCGAACCTCTTATTTTTACCGAAGCTTCGCAAAGACCGAAGATGATACGGAGGGGGGCCAGGGGCCAGGCACACCATATGGTGGCGCGGCCCAGCCCCTGGCCGCACCACCACATGGTGAGACCAGGTGGCCCACCCTCTGACGCTGCCATTTCGCCTATAAGTTCCCCTCGACGGGAAAAACCTAAGGGATGGATCGCTTTTCCTCGAAACATACTGCAAGCCACCGCCATCATCGAAGCGAGATCGGGAGGATCCATGAGCTCTTCCCGGCACCCTGCCGGAGAGGGGAATCCATGTCGGAGGCCTTCTCCACCACCATGGTCGCCTCCGAAGTAATGTGTGAGTAGTCTACCTTGTACTACGGGTCCATAGCAGTAGCTAGATGGTTGTCTCCTCCACCATGTGCTTCATGTTTAGATCTTGTGAGCTGCCCTACATGATTAGGATCATCTTTGTGTAATCATACATGTTGTGTTTGTTGGGATCCGATGAGTATTGGTACTATGTCAAGTTGATGTGCTGAATATATATCTTTATGTTATCTCTATGTTGTTTATGATCTTGCATGCTCTCCGTTGCTAGTAGATATCTTGGCCGAGTAGATGCTAGTGACTCCAAGAGGGAGTATTTATGCTTGATAGTTGGGTTCATGCCACTAGTAATCTGGGGGAGTGACAGAAACCTCTAAGGTTGTAGATATGCTGTTGCCACTAGGGAGAAAATAATATTCTTGTGTCCAAGGACATTTGCTTTGTTTACTTTACGCACTTTGCTTAATGCAATTATCCGTTCTTCACAACTTAATACCCAATGTTTGCTTGGACGACATTCAGAGGGTGGATTATTAGTCATAGATGCAGTTGGATTACGGTCTATGTATTTTGTCGTAATGCCTAGAGTGAATCTCATAGTGATCCTCATGACATATGTACGTTATCTTTATTCTATTAAATGCCCAATTGTAATTTGTTTACCCAGCATGTTGTTATTTATCTTATGGAGAGACACCACTAGTGACCTGTGGACCCTAGTCCAATTTCCTTTACATTATTATACCGTTTTACTTTTACTCGCACTGTTTATGTTCTTGCATACTATTATCCTTTTACCACTCGATACGCTTAATCCTTTATTTATAGCAAAACAGTGAGATTGACAACCTCATCGTAAGTTGGGAGCAAAGTTCTTGGTTGTGTTGTGTGCAGGTTTCACGTTGCTGCTAGGTGAAGACGCACTAGCAATATTTCTGGCGCCATTGTCTGGAGTGTCATGAAGCTAGCAAGCATCACCTTCTGAAGTTTGGCTTTCTCCTACTGGTTTGATAAACCTTGGTTTTACAACTGAGGGAAGACTTGCTGCTGTGCTCATCATACCTTCCTCTTGGGGTTCCCAACGGGCTGTTACTTTACCTTCCTCTTGGGGTTCCCAACTGGGCGGACATCTTCACGCCATCAAGTAATTTTTATTGCCTAGAGTAGATGCTAGTGACTCCAAGAGGGGAGAAAGAGGATTTCTGCAAGGAGAGTCTCTCGCTTCCAATCTTTTACTTTGTTATTGTTTTGCTTTATTTTATTTTTGCTTGCATCTTTTTATCAAAAATACAAAAAATTAGTTCCTTTATAGTTGTTATTTTTGCTTGTCTGCTTTTAGTTTTGCTAGAATGGGTACTCCTGAGAACACCAAGTTGTGTGATTTTACTAGCACCAATAACAATGATTTTATCTACACTCCTATTGCGCCACCTGCTCCTGAGGCACATTTTTCTGAGATTAAGCCTGCTATGTTGAATCTTGTTATGAAAGAGCAGTTTTCTGGTGTTAGTACTGATGATGTTGCAGCTCATCTCAACAATTTTGTTGAGCTATGTGAGATGCAAAAGTAAAAGGATGTAGATGGTGATATTATTAAGCTTAAGTTGTTTCCTTTCTCTTTAAGAGGAAAAGCTAAGGATTGGTTGCTATCTTTGCCTTGAAATAGTATTGATTCTTGGGTTAAGTGTAAGGATGCTTTTATTGGAAAATATTATCCTCCTGCTAAGATTATAGCTTTGCGAAGTGATATTATGAAGTTTGGACAGTTTGATAATGAACATGTTGCTCAAGCTTGGGAAAGAATGAAATCTATGATAAAGAATTGTCCCACTCATGGACTGACTACTTGGATGATTATCCAAACCTTTTATGCAGGACTAAATTTTTCTTCAAGAAATCTACTAGATTCAGCTGCTGGAGGTACTTTTTATGTCCATCACCTTGGGCGCCGCAACAAAGCTTCTTGACAACATGATGGTAAATTATTCCGAGTGGCACACCAAGAGAGCTCCACAAGGTAAGAAGGTAAATTCTGTTGAGGAAACCTCTTCCTTATGTGATAAGATTGATACTATTATGTCTATGCTTGCTAATGATAGAGCTCATGTTGATCCTAATAATGTTCCTTTGACCTCTTTGGTTGCTCAAGAAGAGCATGTTGATGTAAACTTCATTAGAAATAATAATTTTAGCAACAGTGCTTATAGGAACAATTTTGCTAGCAACAATTATAGGCCGTATCCTTCTACCAATGGTAATGGTTATGGCAACTCTTATGGTAATTCCTCCAACAACACTAGGGGCGCGTCCTCTGAGCTTGAAGTCATGCTCAAGGACTTCATCGGTAAGCAAACTGCCTTTAACAAGTATGTTGAGGAAAAGTTGAGTAAAATTGATATTCTTGCTTCTAAAGTTGATAGCCTTGCTCTTGGTGTTGAACTTCTGAAACTAAAAGTTTTGCCTAATGATGTGAAAGAAAGCAAGACTTTGAATGCCATCCAGGTTAGAATTGATGAAAATATTAGGATGTTAGCAGAATTGCATGCTAGGTGGGAAAGAGAAGACAAGATGGCTAGAAATATGAAGGTATGTACTATTACCACCTCTAGTAATGTTGTTTCAAATGCTAGTAATCCTCTTACTTTGATTGGTGTAGAGAAAACTCCTACTCCTTGTGCTAAAAAGCCCAAAACTGCAAAAACTTTTTCTACAAAAAGTGCTAAAAATTTTCGGAGTTTGGAAGACAATAGCTCTACTTCTTTTAATGATTTTGATGTTGATAGTTGCAAATTTTGAAGTAATTTTGTTCTTGCAAAAGCTTGCTTTAAGTCCTAATGCTAGTTCTATGAATATTGCTTTTACAAAGCATATTACAAATGCTCTCATGAAAATTAGGGAAGAAAAGTTGAAACAAAAGGTTTCTATTCCCAAGAAGTTAGAAGATGGTTGGGAGCCCATCATTGATATGAATGTGAATTATTTTGGTTGCCATGCTTTATGTGATCTTGGTGCAAGTATTTCTATTATGCCTAGAAAGATTTATGATATGCTTGGTTTACCACCGCTTGAAACTTGTTATTTTGATGTTCCTCTTGCTGATGTTGCTAAGAAGAAACCTTTGGGAAGGATTAATGATGTTCTTATTATGGTTAAAAATAACCTTGTTACCATTGATTTCCTTTTTATGGATGTTGAATGCAATGCTTCATGTCCTATTATTTTGGGAAGACCTTTTCTACGAACAGTTGGTGCCATCATTGATATGAAGGAAGGCACCATTAAACATCAATTCCCACTCAAGAAAGGTATGGAACACTTCCCTAGAAAGAGAAAGATATTACTTTTTGACTCTATTCTTAGAGAAAATTATGAACTTGATGCTTCATCGCTTGATATTACTAGATTTCCACTTTCTGCGCCTAGCTCAAAGGCGTTAAAGAAAAGCACTCTTGGGAGATAACCCAATGTTTTCTTTTCAGTAATTTTTCTTTTATTTGAGTCTTGGAAGTTATTACTACTATAATGACCTCTCCTTATCATTTTTATTTCGTTTTTGTGCCAAAAAGAACCTCTAATTTGAGGAAGGTAAGATTTGGGGAAGTTGTTGTCCTGAAACAGATTTCTGCGCTGCACCGTAAAAATTCGTGAAAATTCTCAGGATATCTGTTTGATCTGCGATTTCTTGTGCGCATGCCCTAGGTTATTTCCAAACTTTTATTAGTTTTTCACTTTTCGATTTGAGCAACAAAAGGTCCTCCAAAAAATCGATCTTTTTCAGCTGTTCTGTTTTGACAGATTTCTGCCACTATTTGTGTTTGCCTCTCGATCGCTTTCTTTTTGAGTTCTTTTGATCACGAAACTTTTGAGGAAGTTGCTACAGTAGCTTATGCTTTAATGGATGGTATATTTGAGTTTGAAACTGAACCAAAAGAGTAGATTTATTATCATGCTTATACTAATGTTGCTAATAGAATTGTGTGAAGTTTTGTATGAAGGAAGTTTTTAAGTGTAGCGAAAGGAGAGTGATGATATGAGATGAAGTATGGACAAAAGCTCAAGCTTGGGGATGCCCATGTCACTCCAAGAAATATCCAAGAGGTATAAGCGTCAAAGCTTGGGGATGCCCCAAGGCACCCCTTCTTCATCGGCAAAAATCAGGTCACCTTCATCTCATATGCGTTTTTCTTGGAGCGTCTTTACCTTCGCTTTCAGTTTTCTTTTGTTTTGTTTGCTGCAATAAATGGTTGGACACCAACAAATTTCTTTTGGAGAAGACACACTCCGTTTTTCATTGCCAAAAACACTCTAGTTTTCACTCTTATCGTTCAACAAGTGTTCTCTTTTTCTAATACTGTGTTAGCTTTCATTTTTCACCTTGATTTATGTTCAGATCTTGTTATATATTTATATCAAGGTGCATTTAGACCACTGGTCTATGTTGGTTTTCATCTCAAAATAGTTGTTTCAAAAAGGTTGAATGGTGTTGGAAAAGAGAAAAAAGTTTCATGCCTATAGTGGTACAAATGGGAGCTTGTTTAGACTGCGGCTTAGACTTTTGCATGTCATGCTTGATGTCATTTTGATAGTATGCTTAGTAATTTTTGTTGTAGCATGACTTGTCTCAAATGACTGAGATTGCTTAATGAGCCTTTGAAAAAATCATGCGTTGTTTTTATTATATGGGAGCATGTTATTGTGGTTTTCTCCTTTGATGCTTTATATCGGTTGACTTGGCACATGCTTACAACATGTTTGAATTTACCAAGTCTCCATAAGCCTCTATGATCATTTGGTTTTTGACTTGTGATACCACTTTTTACTTCGGTTAATGATGTTTTGTCGCTATGCATGATTATGGCCGTTATTGCTCTCTTAGTTGGTCGCTCCCAGTCTTTTGCTAGCCTTCATTTTGTACTGAGAGGGAATACTTCTCGTGCATCCAACTCCCAAAAACCAAAGTTTTCCAATGTGTCCACCATATATACCTATTAGCAATTTGCTATTCCAAGTACATTCGACTTGCTTTTATCTATCCTTCAAATTAAACTTTTTGGTGTTATGTGAAAATTAGTTAGTAAAGCTCTCACGAACCTGACGGCACACTTTACTTTTCTGCTTTTAATAATTTTGACCATTGTGGCTCTCTTATGTTGACGTTATGCTTGCAAGTTGTAAGTTGGAAATTAGCCCAGCCATGCCGTCATGGGGAAAGCTTTCAACATTGCACTTTCTCTCATTTAGTTGATATCGTGATCTTTTGTTTATGGATACTGGCGATGTGAAATAAGTTGGAAACTTGTGAGCTCATGGAGTTTGTATATTTGTTAGAGAAATGTCTGGGCCACTAATCTAAGCCATGCATCATTCATGGTGGAAATTTATAGCATGCCCATAGTGAACATTCGACCACGCATCTCACAATAAAAATCTATACCAATGGTAAATAAAAGAGATGTCGAGGTGTTCATTGTCTGTTTGTCTTGTCATTTTGATGTCGGCTTGTTCCCCTATTAGATAATTGTTTGTTCTTTTTCTTTTTCGCGTCACTGTGGCGTCATGCATCATCATGCATACCTCACCTTGCATATTTTGTTAAATCTGAAATTATTTGGTACAAAACTATTTCTAATTTTTGCTCGTATGGTTTTATAGTGACCCCTCCTCTCTTTTTCTTATTTGGATTACATCCTAGCCAAACAAAATATTGGCAAAAGTTAAACAATTGCTTTGTGACAAAATCTAGTTTTCAAATGTTGTTTGAACTAGTTGCAAATCTTCTCAAAGCCTTCTTGTGTTTTTTTTTTCCTAAAATAATTCTGCAAGAAAAAGAAGAGATGAGAAGATGAGAAGAAGCAAAGGAGCCCAGCAGCCCATCTATCCCTTTTCTCCCTAACCTCAGCCGAAGCCCATTTCCCCTTCTTTTCCCTTCCATCGCTTTCTTCCTGTACGGCAGCTCATCCAAAGCTCCTCACGTCGCTGTCATGTGATGGACGTCTGTCCCATCGCCATCGCCTCTTCCCTCTATAAAATCCCCAGTACCTATGCTGCAACCCTAGATCACCTAACCTAATCCCTTCCGCCGCCACTCTTTCCTCTGCTAGTCTCTGGTTCGCTCCCAAGCTCGCTCGCCAGCCGTCGCCTCCAAGGTCTCCACCACGGCCGGCCGCCGGCCGGTCGCCGCCTCCGGTTCTCCGTTGACCTCTCCGAGAACGCCATGGACTTCCGGTGAGCTGCCTCGTCCTTTTTCAACCTTCGCCGGGGTTTTATCCGTCACCGAATCGTTGTCTCCATCCTCACCTGTTCGGTGTTCTCCATGAACGAGCTCGAGCTCGCGCGCAGGTTCCGGTTGTCTTCCACGTTCTCGATTGTCTCCAGTGCACGCCTGAGTCTCGTGCGCATCAAGGAAGCGGCAGCCATCCACGTTCTGGAAGTTCTTCTCCGACGCCAATCTCGCTCACGTCCGCGTTCCCTGCAAGCTTTGGGCCAGCTCTTCTCTGCGCGTGGCCGTCATCAACGCTGCCGCCAAGCTCTGCTCCGACTCCTCCTGTACGTCTCCGTCTCCTCGCCGTTCGCGTCGCCCCGGCAGTTCCCATCCTCGACCCTCGCGCACAGCGCCAACCTCTACGTCATCTCCCGGCCGTCAGCCTGCAACATGTTCCTGCGCACGCTCGCCGCGCGACGCCCGCATCCTGCTCGACCTCGCCCAGCTCCATGCGTCCTTTGAAGCATCAGCGTCGCCAAGTGGCCAGCTTTGCTACCCGTGCATCCTCCTCCATCGTCTCTGCTTCGCCCCGGCCAAGCATCAAAGAAGCAGGCGCTCGTCTCCATCTTCCCAAGCTCTCTGCAAGTGTTCCAAGATTCAGTTTCGTCAGGTTACACAGCCATCTCGCCACAATATAAAGCCCTGCTTCTTGTTCTGTTCAAACTCTAACTAGTACCGCAGTGGTTTGATCCTTGGTTGCATGCCCTCAGGTCCTGGGTTCGATCCTCAAAGCAGCCACCTTTTTGATTCATTTTCCAATCCTGACAGCGGGGTCCCGCCCGTCAGTCTCTGTCCGGTCAGCATCCAGTGAGCCTGCCTGGTCCCGCCAGTCAGCGACCCAGGCTGGTATCTTTCTCGGTGAGAAAAGTCCCTCCAATTTCGCAGTTTTTCTGAAAAATTCCTGCAAATGTTCTAAACTTGTTAAATTCGTATCTTTGAAACCGTAGCTCGAAATAAAAAGTATTTTATATGAAAGTTTATCAGAAAAGTGTGTAGAATCTAAATATGTCATCCATATACCTGTTTGCATCTTTCATCATGTAGTGACGTGGTAAATTGCATCACACCTATTAATAACATATGGAGTATTTGGGAAATACTTATAATATTTTTCCCGCTTCATTTAATTTTGTGTAGATCACCCATGCCTTGTTTTGCCATGTTAATCAACACTTAATTTGCCGTGTAGTAAAACAACTTGAACCATATATGTGTGTGTCGGGATTCCGATCCCGCTTAATTTTGTTAAGTTGCATTGCATCATAATTGCCATGTCATGCATGCATTCACATGAGCATGCCGATTCTTTTGCCGTAGTAGTAAGTGTTGTATCCGTTGTTTGTTGTAGCGATTTGCTTCTTCCCGGATAGGACGCTTCGTGGTGATGTGAGCAACGACAAGTTCTTCGGGTGTTCTTCGATCTTCTTTTCAGGCGAGCCCTTTTCTCTCTACCCATTTAACACTTTTGCTCTCGCCAGCTCTATATTCTAGCCTTGTGTCGCGATGCTTTTGTTTGAGTCACGGGTCCTATCCACATGTTTATCCAAAGCAAAGCCATAGAACCTTCCATTTATCCTATTAACCGTGTGCTTGTTGTTCGAGTTGGCCTTGCGAGTCGTAGGCATGTTCAGGTTGTTTCAAGTGGTGTTGTCTTATCGGGTTGGGAAAGTTATCACATGCTCTACTTTTGGATATATGTTGTTGGAGATAATCATGGCTTACTTTATTGTTAATACTTAAAATTGAATTAAGCAGAGGCATCGGTGAGTCATTTTGCCAGTTTTACGACGGCTCACTTGTGTCCCCTAGGACCCCGAGATCGCATGAACTGTTCTGAGACTGAGCGCTCTAACCATATGTGGGTACGCTTCTGGGCCTCCCCTTGACACTGCCGGAATCTACATACTTGTCCAGTGGCCACAACTAGTTCGAGGTTTTCCATTTGTTTCTTGTCGAGCGTGCAGCTTGTATCTTATGGTCCTATTTTATTTGGGGGAAGCCCCAGAGTGCCTTGTAACCCCTTTGTTTCTGCACGCTCGTGTAGGTGCGGGACGACTGCAGGTGGGCACCCTCCCCAGAGCGAGGTTCCAGCCCATTATGCAGCGTCGGCGCAAACAGCTAAGTCCGTTCGGAGATTCGGCCGGACTCTTGATACGGGTTAAACTTAGTTAGGTGGCTTCCTGGACTTGTTTGTAGTGAAGGAGAGTGCGAGTCGTGACTATCCTAATGGCGCACCTGTTTTTATTAAGGGTGCGAGATTTGCCGGAAGGATTGATCGTACGTGTGGGTACATTTGGGCACCCCTGCAGGGTTAAATCTTTTCGAAAAGCCGTGTCCGCGGTTATGGACGACTTGGAGCTGTACTACTCGATCATAGAACAACTTGCACCTGCTATTTCAATACTAATAAACTTGTGTAGTAAGCTAGCACAACTACAACAATAAACCTGCAATAAAACTTGGTAACCGTGTGCGTGCCTTTGATACTTGCTTCTTCGTTTGGTCACGAGGAGGTGATTCATCGGCTGGGTTATGTTTGGTGTTAGTATCTAGATGTTTACCTTTATGCGCTCTCTTATCTGCTTCTATTTAGACGGAAGTTGTAGTGTCTCTGTAGTATATTTCTTTTATTGCCGCTAAGTCCACCATATAGCCTGTAGGCGAGCACAGCTGAATTCCAGTCTCGCGAGTACGTGCCTCGGTACTTACCCTCGTTTTTTTCCCTTTTCCTCTTTCTCCCTCCTTGTTCGGCAACCATTGGCCCGACGATTTTGACAGGTATGGGAGCGCCGACGTTAGCAAGGTTACCCTTCCGGCTTGGCCTGGGCAGGGTGATGGACGCCATCGTTTATCTTCAGGCCTCTTAGGCCCATTTGTATTCTTGTCCGTACTCGGATACTATTTTGCTTTATGTATGTTTTGAATCTCTGTTTGTATATTTGGATTCTTGACTCGTGGAGTCTTTGCGGTTATATTATATTCTTTGTGGGTTTGTGTAACTATTACTACTCGATTCCACCCGCATCACGTGCACGCTCCAACGTGCACGAGGCGCTTGGTGGTGCGTTTCCAAAGCGACATCATGTAGATTATGGCGTGATCGCTATAATCTGCAAGGTGCCGGTTTTGGGGCGTCACAAGTGGTATCAGAGCCAGGTTTTGTCGATACCCACGAGTCCAGGCTGCCTGTAGGATAACCTTGTCAATGGACGTTTTTTTAGTTTAGTGTCAAAACTATTTTGCTGAAAAATGAGTTGGATAGATCTAAGTAGCTCTGCATTTTTCTCCTTAACTTCTATGCTTCTCTGCTCTTACCTTTGCGAGTTTTGTGTTCTCTCTCTTGCGTACTTCTTTGAGTTTAGGTTCCTACGTGGGTGGACGATCTCTTGCCTTTGTCCTAATAGGTCCGATCGTCGGGAGTTCATCATCGTCATCGTGAGCAATAATCCCTTGTTGGTGGTGTCGAGAAGAAACCTCTTGTTAGTGGTGTCGAGAAAAATAGATCCACGTTAAGGCCCGGGAATGTCAACATGAAGCGCGAAGACTCGATAGTTTCACCAACTCTTTCCCCCTACACGAGTGTGGATCTCGGGGCGAGATCCCTTGTTAGTGGTGTCGATTGTAACGACCCGGAAAATTCCCCTATTAGATAATTGTTTGTTCTTTTTCTTTTTCGTGTCACTGTGGCGTCATGCATCATCATGCATACCTCACCTTGCATATTTTGTTAAATCTGAAATTATTTGGTACAAAACTATTTCTAATTTTTGCTCGTATGGTTTTATAGTGACCCCTCCTCTCTTTTTCTTATTTGGATTACATCCTAGCCAAACAAAATATTGGCAAAAGTTAAACAATTGCTTTGTGACAAAATCTAGTTTTCAAATGTTGTTTGAACTAGTTGCAAATCTTCTCAAAGCCTTCTTGTGTTTTTTTTTTCCTAAAATAATTCTGCAAGAAAAAGAAGAGATGAGAAGATGAGAAGAAGCAAAGGAGCCCTGCAGCCCATCTATCCCTTTTCTCCCTAACCTCAGCCGAAGCCCATTTCCCCTTCTTTTCCCTTCCATCGCTTTCTTCCTGTACGGCAGCTCATCCAAAGCTCCTCACGTCGCTGTCATGTGATGGACGTCTGTCCCATCGCCATCGCCTCTTCCCTCTATAAAATCCCCAGTACCTATGCTGCAACCCTAGATCACCTAACCTAATCCCTTCCGCCGCCACTCTTTCCTCTGCTAGTCTCTGGTTCGCTCCCAAGCTCGCTCGCCAGCCGTCGCCTCCAAGGTCTCCACCACGGCCGGCCGCCGGCCGGTCGCCGCCTCCGGTTCTCCGTTGACCTCTCCGAGAACGCCATGGACTTCCGGTGAGCTGCCTCGTCCTTTTTCAACCTTCGCCGGGGTTTTATCCGTCACCGAATCGTTGTCTCCATCCTCACCTGTTCGGTGTTCTCCATGAACGAGCTCGAGCTCGCGCGCAGGTTCCGGTTGTCTTCCACGTTCTCGATTGTCTCCAGTGCACGCCTGAGTCTCGTGCGCATCAAGGAAGCGGCAGCCATCCACGTTCTGGAAGTTCTTCTCCGACGCCAATCTCGCTCACGTCCGCGTTCCCTGCAAGCTTTGGGCCAGCTCTTCTCTGCGCGTGGCCGTCATCAACGCTGCCGCCAAGCTCTGCTCCGACTCCTCCTGTACGTCTCCGTCTCCTCGCCGTTCGCGTCGCCCCGGCAGTTCCCATCCTCGACCCTCGCGCACAGCGCCAGCCTCTACGTCATCTCCCGGCCGTCAGCCTGCAACATGTTCCTGCGCACGCTCGCCGCGCGACGCCCGCATCCTGCTCGACCTCGCCCAGCTCCATGCGTCCTTTGAAGCATCAGCGTCGCCAAGTGGCCAGCTTTGCTACCCGTGCATCCTCCTCCATCGTCTCTGCTTCGCCCCGGCCAAGCATCAAAGAAGCAGGCGCTCGTCTCCATCTTCCCAAGCTCTCTGCAAGTGTTCCAAGATTCAGTTTCGTCAGGTTACACAGCCATCTCGCCACAATATAAAGCCCTGCTTCTTGTTCTGTTCAAACTCTAACTAGTACCGCAGTGGTTTGATCCTTGGTTGCATGCCCTCAGGTCCTGGGTTCGATCCTCAAAGCAGCCACCTTTTTGATTCATTTTCCAATCCTGACAGCGGGGTCCCGCCCGTCAGTCTCTGTCCGGTCAGCATCCAGTGAGCCTGCCTGGTCCCGCCAGTCAGCGACCCAGGCTGGTATCTTTCTCGGTGAGAAAAGTCCCTCCAATTTCGCAGTTTTTCTGAAAAATTCCTGCAAATGTTCTAAACTTGTTAAATTCGTATCTTTGAAACCGTAGCTCGAAATAAAAAGTATTTTATATGAAAGTTTATCAGAAAAGTGTGTAGAATCTAAATATGTCATCCATATACCTGTTTGCATCTTTCATCATGTAGTGACGTGGTAAATTGCATCACACCTATTAATAACATATGGAGTATTTGGGAAATACTTATAATATTTTTCCCGCTTCATTTAATTTTGTGTAGATCACCCATGCCTTGTTTTGCCATGTTAATCAACACTTAATTTGCCGTGTAGTAAAACAACTTGAACCATATATGTGTGTGTCGGGATTCCGATCCCGCTTAATTTTGTTAAGTTGCATTGCATCATAATTGCCATGTCATGCGTGCATTCACATGAGCATGCCGATTCTTTTGCCGTAGTAGTAAGTGTTGTATCCGTTGTTTGTTGTAGCGATTTGCTTCTTCCCGGATAGGACGCTTCGTGGTGATGTGAGCAACGACAAGTTCTTCGGGTGTTCTTCGATCTTCTTTTCAGGCGAGCCCTTTTCTCTCTACCCATTTAACACTTTTGCTCTCGCCAGCTCTATATTCTAGCCTTGTGTCGCGATGCTTTTGTTTGAGTCACGGGTCCTATCCACATGTTTATCCAAAGCAAAGCCATAGAACCTTCCATTTATCCTATTAACTGTGTGCTTGTTGTTCGAGTTGGCCTTGCGAGTCGTAGGCATGTTCAGGTTGTTTCAAGTGGTGTTGTCTTATCGGGTTGGGAAAGTTATCACATGCTCTACTTTTGGATATATGTTGTTGGAGATAATCATGGCTTACTTTATTGTTAATACTTAAAATTGAATTAAGCAGAGGCATCGGTGAGTCATTTTGCCAGTTTTACGACGGCTCACTTGTGTCCCCTAGGACCCCGAGATCGCATGAACTGTTCTGAGACTGAGCGCTCTAACCATACGTGGGTACGCTTCTGGGCCTCCCCTTGACACTGCCGGAATCTACATACTTGTCCAGTGGCCACAACTAGTTCGAGGTTTTCCATTTGTTTCTTGTCGGACGTGCAGCTTGTATCTTATGGTCCTATTTTATTTGGGGGAAGCCCCAGAGTGCCTTGTAACCCCTTTGTTTCTGCACGCTCGTGTAGGTGCGGGACGACTGCAGGTGGGCACCCTCCCCAGAGCGAGGTTCCAGCCCATTATGCAGCGCCGGCGCAAACAGCTAAGTCCGTTCGGAGATTCGGCCGGACTCTTGATACGGGTTAAACTTAGTTAGGTGGCTTCCTGGACTTGTTTGTAGTGAAGGAGAGTGCGAGTCGTGACTATCCTAATGGCGCACCTGTTTTTATTAAGGGTGCGAGATTTGCCGGAAGGATTGATCGTACGTGTGGGTACATTTGGGCACCCCTGCAGGGTTAAATCTTTTCGAAAAGCCGTGTCCGCGGTTATGGACGACTTGGAGCTGTACTACTCGATCATAGAACAACTTGCACCTGCTATTTCAATACTAATAAACTTGTGTAGTAAGCTAGCACAACTACAACAATAAACCTGCAATAAAACTTGGTAACCGTGTGCGTGCCTTTGATACTTGCTTCTTCGTTTGGTCACGAGGAGGTGATTCATCGGCTGGGTTATGTTTGGTGTTAGTATCTAGATGTTTACCTTTATGCGCTCTCTTATCTGCTTCTATTTAGACGGAAGTTGTAGTGTCTCTGTAGTATATTTCTTTTATTGCCGCTAAGTCCACCATATAGCCTGTAGGCGAGCACAGCTGAATTCCAGTCTCGCGAGTACGTGCCTCGGTACTTACCCTCGTTTTTTTCCCTTTTCCTCTTTCTCCCTCCTTGTTCGGCAACCATTGGCCCGACGATTTTGACAGGTATGGGAGCGCCGACGTTAGCAAGGTTACCCTTCCGGCTTGGCCTGGGCAGGGTGATGGACGCCATCGTTTATCTTCAGGCCTCTTAGGCCCATTTGTATTCTTGTCCGTACTCGGATACTATTTTGCTTTATGTATGTTTTGAATCTCTGTTTGTATATTTGGATTCTTGACTCGTGGAGTCTTTGCGGTTATATTATATTCTTTGTGGGTTTGTGTAACTGTTACTACTCGATTCCACCCGCATCACGTGCACGCTCCAACGTGCACGAGGCGCTTGGTGGTGCGTTTCCAAAGCGACATCATGTAGATTATGGCGTGATCGCTATAATCTGCAAGGTGCCGGTTTTGGGGCGTCACACATGCTCTCCGTTGCTAGTAGATATCTTGGCCGAGTAGATGCTAGTGACTCCAAGAGGGAGTATTTATGCTCAATAGTGGGTTCATGTCTCTAGTAATCTGGGGGAGTGACAGAAACCTCTAAGGTAGTAGATGTGTTGTTGCTACTAGGAAGAAAACAACAATTTTGTGTTCAAGGACATTTGTATTGTTTACATTACACACTTTGCTTAAGGCGATAATCTGTTGCTTGTAACTTAATACCCAACGGTTGCTCGGATGACATCCGGCGGGTGGATTATTAGTCATAGATGCAGTTGGATTACGGTCTATGTATTATGTTGTAATGCCCAAGTGAATCTCATAGTGATCCTTATGATATTTGTATGCTTGCTTTATTCTATCAATTGCCCAACTGTAATTTGTTTACCCAGCATGTTATTTATCTTATGGAGAGACACCTCTAGTGAACTGTGGACCCCGGTCCATTCTTTTACATTATTATTACTGTTTACCACTCGATACGCTTAATCCTTTGTTTACCGCAAACCGGTGAGATTGACAACGTCACTGTAAGTTGGGGCAAAGAACTTGGTTGTGTTGTGTGCAGGTTCCACGTTGCTGCTGGTGCAAAGCTACGCCCTGGACGAGGCGCCATATATAAATTGTTCGGAGCTGTCGTGAAGCTAGTGAGCATCAACCTTCGGAATTTGGTTCTTTCTCCTACTGGTTCGATAAATCTTGGTTTCATACTGAGGGAAGACCTGCTGCTGTGCTCATCATACCTTCCTCTTGGGGTTCCCAACTAGGTGGACATCTACACGCCATCAACCACTTGATTGGTTGCGGCTATATATAGCAACAGTTCACTAGTGGTGTCTCTCCATAGATAAAATAGCACATGCTGGGTAAACAAATTATAGTTGGGCAATTGATAGAATAAAGATAACGTGAGATGTCAAGAAGATCACTATGAGATTTACTCTGGGCATTACAACAAAATACATAGACCGCCATCCAACTGCATCTATGACTAATAATCCACCCCCGGGGATATCAATCCGAACACCCCAAAAGTATTAAGTTGCGAACAACGGATAATTGCATTAAGCAAAGTGTGTAATGTAAACAAAGCATATGCCCTTGAGCATATGAATGTTGTTTTCTCCCTAGTAGCAACAACACATCTACCACCTTAGAGGTTTCTGTCACTCCCCCAGGTGAAATAGAGGCATGAACCCACTATCGAGCATAAATACCCCCTCTTGGAGTCACTAGCAACTACTCGGCCAAGATAGCCACTAACAACGGAGAGCATGCAAGATCATAAACAACATAGAGATAACAAAAGATAATATTCAGTACAACAACTTAATCATAAACACCAATATTCATCGGATCCCAACAAACCAAACATGTAGAATTACATAATGGTGATCTCAATCATGTATGGCAGCTCATGAGATCTAAACATGAAGCACATGGTGGAGAAGACAACCATCTAGCTACTGCTATGGACCCATAGTCCAAGGTAGACTACTCACTCATCTCTCCGGAGGCAAGCATGGCGATGAAGAAGACCTCCAGTGGTGATTCCCCTCTCCGGCAGGGTGCCGGGAAGAGCTTCTGGACCCTCCCGATCTTCGGGTCGACGGCGGCGGCGGATCGCGATGTGTTCTGGAAAACTGATCGGGTCCTTAGGTTTTTCTCGTCGGGGGGTCTTTATAGGCGAAGGGGTGATGTCAGAGGAGGGGCCAGGTGGCCACACACGGGGGTGGCGCGGGCCAGGGGCTGGCCGCGCCACCTGTGTGTGTGGGCCCCTGGTCCCTCGCCTCCTACTCTCCTTTGGATCTCTGGAAGCTTCCGGGTAAAATAAGACTTCAGGAACTTGTTTCGTCCAATTCCGAGAATATTTCCTGTGTATCACTTCTGAAACACAAAAACAGCAGAAAACAGGAAACTGGCACTGTGGCACTTGTTAATAGGTTAGTTCCGGAAAATGCATAAAAATGCCACTAAGTGTAACGAAACAATAGGCAAATGGTGTAAAAACAAGCATGGAGCATCAAAAATTATAGATACGTTTGAGACGTATCAAGCATCCCCAAGCTTAACTCCTACTCGTCCTCGAGTAGGTAAGTGATAACAAAAGAATAATTTTTGAGGTGACATGCACCTACACAATCTTGATCATATATGTAAGCATTGGTGAGCTGGGATCAATAGAACTTAAAACATGGGCATGAAGATATAATCATGACAATAAGAACTTAGCAACCATGTTGTAAACATGTAAATGAACACAAACAAAAGATCATGATAATGAAACAATGAAAGTCAAACGTGTGTTCAAATCATAAGGAAAAACATACAAATGGTTTTCAGCTTGTTCTTCAAAGAGAGCAAAACATAAATGCATAGGACACCTTCAAGTTTAAGAGGGCGACTAGATACAAATAATTTAAGAACAAGTGAAACCAACAATATGAATCAATCAATGAAGTTTGGGACAATGCATATCACACTAAGAATGACAACTATGCTCTCTTAATGGTGCATAAAGAAAGAAGGTGGTGACTCAACATAAAAGTAAAAGAAAGGCCCTTCGCAGAGGGAAGCAGTGATTGCAAGTTTTATAACCTTCAAAAATTATGGTACTTACCGGCTTTGAGCTCTCATTGCCCCCATCATAAGCATCTTGAATGGTTAAAGTTAATGCGAGAACAATTATGATGCATATGCTTGACAAATCATAAGTTGAAAACCTCGTGTCCCGTGAATACGAGTACACAAACCTCATGCTACTTTACTTAGAGTCCCAAGCAAGGCTCTTGTCATTGTAAGTATATGCATATCATTGAGAACTGCCAATGGGGTACCTCCGTGCCCGATGACATGGAACAAGCCCACACCAAAATGACAGGACAAGCAGACAATGAACACCTCGACATCTCTTTTATTTGCCTTTTGTTTAGCTTTTTATTATGAGATGCGTCGTCGAATGTTCACCATGGGTATGCTGCAAATTTCCACCATGAATTATGCATGGCTTAGATTGGCGGCCCGGCGTTTCCCTAACACATATACAAACTCCATGATCCCCACAAGATTCCCAATTCATTTCACACCGCGGGCATCCATAAACAAAAGATCATGATATCAACTCAAATAAGAAGTGCAATGTTGAAAGCTTGCCCCATGACAGCATGGCTGGGCTAGAATCCAACTTACAACTTGCAAGCATAACAACTCAACATAAGAGACCACAATGTCAAATTTTTAAGAACAGGAAAAAGTAAAGTGTGCCTTCCGGTTCGTGAGAGCTTTACTGACCGAATTTCGCATAACACTGGTAAGAGTTTAATTTGAAGAGAAAATAAAAGCAAGTCAAATTTACTTGGAATAGCAAATTGCTAGTAGGTATGTATGGTGGACACTTTGGAAAACTTTGGCGTTTAGGAGTTGGATGCACGAGTAGAGCTCATACTCAGTACAAGGCGAGGGCTAGCAAAAGACTGGGAGCGACCAACTAAGAGAGCAATAATGGCCATAATCATGCAAAGCGACAAAGCGACATTAAAAGAAGCATAAGATGGCATCAAAAGTCAAGAACTAAATGATCATAAAGGCTATTGGCGACTTTGTAAGAGTCTAACATGTGTGAGCATGCGCCAAGTCAACCCAAATAAAGCATCAAGGAGAAAACCAAAATAATCCTTCCATACAATAAAAACAACGCATGATTTTTTTCAAAGGCTCATTAAGCAATCTCAGTTATTTGAGACAAGTCATGCTACAGCAAAACCACTAAGCATACTATCAAAAAGACATCAAGCATGACATGAAAAAGCCTAAGCCGCAGTCTACACAAGCTCCTTCTTGTACCACTATTTTGCACAAAGCTTTTTCTCTTTTCCAACACCATTTGAAACTTTTACAAACACCTCTTTTGATGAAAACCAATAAAGATCAGAGGCAAAAATACACCTTGATGAAAAGATATGACAAGGTCTGAACGCAAATCAAGGCTAAAACGAAAACCAAAAGCAGTAGCAGACAAAGAAGAACGCATCGATGATAGATAAGAGTGAAAAACTGAGCGTTCTTTGCAAATGAAAACGAGCAACTTCTCCAAAGGAAATTTGTTGTGGTCCAACCATTTATTGCAGCAAACAAACAAACTAAACCCACTAAGAAAACTAAAACAACTGACGGTCCAAGAAAAACACATAGTGCATGAAGCAATAAAAATATAGTGTTTTGAAAGGTGACCTGATTTTTGCCGATGAAGAAGGGGTGCCTCGGGGGCATCCCCAAGCTTTGACGCTTGTACTTCTTGGATATTTCTTGGGGTGATGCATGGGCATCCCCAAGCTTGAGCTTTTGTCCATTCTTCAACTCATCTCATCATTCTCCAATCCCTACACTTGAAAACTTCCTTCATACAAAACTAAACACAATTCTATTAGCAACATTAGTGCAAGCATAACATATAATCAATCCTCTATTTGCTTCAGGTTTCAACTCAAAACCACCACATATATAGCAAATACTACTGTAGCAACTTCCCCAAAAGTTCCATGATCAAAAGAACTCAAAAGAGAGCGATAAAGTGGCAAACACAAATATTGGCAGAAATCTGTCAAAACTGAACAGCTGACAAAGGTCGAATTTTTGAGGGATTTTTTGTTGCTCAAATCAAAAAGTGTTCAACTAAGAAAAGTTCGGATATAACCTGGGGCATATGCACAAGAAATCGCAGGTCCAAAAGATAAACAGAGAATTTTCACGAATGTTTACGGTGCAGCACCGAAAAACAGTTTCAGGACAGCAACATCCCCAAATCTTTACCTCACTCAAATTAGAGGCTTCTCTTGGCACAAAAACGAAATAAACAAGATAAGGAGCGGTCATTACAGTAGTAATGACTTCCAAGACTCAAATAAAAGAAAAAGTACTGAAAAGAAAACATTGGGTTATCTCCCAAGAGTGCTTTTCTTTAACGCCTTTGAGATAGGCGCAGAAAATTGCGAATCAAGTAATATCAAGAGATGAAGCATCAAGATCATAATTTGCTCTAAGAATAGAGTCAAAAAGTAATTTCTTTCTTTTCCTAGGGAAGTGTTCCATACCTTTCTTTAGTGGGAATTGATACTTGATAGTGCCTTCCCTCATATCAATGATAGCACCTACAGTTCGAAGAAAGGGTCTTCCCAAAATAATAGGACATGAAGCATGGCATTCAACGTCCATAACGAGAAAATCAACGGGAACAAGGTTATTGTTAACCACAATAAATCAAGCATGTCATAAATCTTTCTAGGCATGATAGAAATACTAGCACCTAGATCACATAAAGCATGGCAATCATAACCATTAACATGCATACCAATTATGGGTTCCCAACCATCTTCTAACTTTTTGGGAACAGAAGCTTTTTGCTTCAACTTTTCATCCCTAATCTTTATGAGAGCATTGGTAATATGCTTAGTAAAAGCAATATTTAAAGAACTAGCATTAGGAGTCAAAGCAAGCTTTTGCAAGAACAAAATAACTTCAGATATATTGCAGCCATCAACATCAAAATCATTAAAAGAAATAGAGCTATCATCTCCCACACTCTGGAAAATTTCAGCACTCTTTTGAGAAAAAGTTTTGGCAGTTTTAGGCTTTTTAACACAAGGAGTGGGAGCTTTCTCTACACCAATCAAAGTAAGAGGATTGCTACCAGTAGGAGCAACATCATTAGAGGTAGTAATAGTACATACCTTCATCTTTCTAGCCATCTCATCTTCTCTTTTCCACCTGGCATGCAATTCCGCTAACAATCTAATATTTTCATCAATTCCAACTTGGATAGCATTAGCGGTAGCAAAAACATTGTTCTCTTTCACATCATTAGGCAACACTTTTAATTTCAGAATTTCAACATCATGAGCAAGGCTATCAACTTTAGAAGCAAGAATATCAATTTTGCCTAACTTTTCCTCAATAGACTTATTAAAAGCAGTTTGCTTACCGATGAAGTCCTTGAGCATTACCTCAAGCTCGGAGGGCGCGGCCCTAGTGTTGTTGTAGGAATTACCATAAGAGTTACCATAACCATTACCATTGGTAGAAGGATACGGCCTATAATTGTTACTAGCAAAATTGTTCCTATAAGCATTGTTGTTAAAATTATTGTTTCTAATGAAATTCACATCAACTTGCTCTTCTTGAGCAACCAGAGAGGCCAGAGGAACATTATTAGGATCAACATGAGTCCTATCATTAGCGAGCATAGCCATAATGGTATCAATCTTATCATTCAAGGAAGAGGTTTCCTTAACAGAATTTACCTTCTTACCTTGTGGAGCTCTCTCGGTGTGCCATTCAGAATAATTTACCATCATGTTGTCGAGTAGCTTTGATGCGGCGCCCAAGGTAAGGGACATAAAAGTGCCTCCAGCAGCTGAATCAAGTAGGTTCCTTGAAGAAAAATTCAGTCCTGCATAAAAAGTTTGGATAATCATCCAAGTAGTCAGTCCATGAGTGGGGCAATTCTTTATCATAGATTTCATTCTTTCCCAAGCTTGAGCAACATGTTCATTATCAAACTGAGTAAACTTCATAATATTGCTACGCAAAGCTATAATCTTAGCAGGAGGATAGTATCTACCAATAAAAGCATCCTTACACTTAGCCCATGAATCAATACTATTCTTAGTCAAAGACAGCAACCAATCTTTAGCTTTTCCTCTTAAAGAAAAAGGAAACAACTTGAGCTTAATAATATCACTATCAACATCCTTATATTTCTGCATCTCACATAGCTCAACAAAATTGTTGAGATGAGCTGCAGCATCTTCAGTACTAGCACCAGAAAATTGCTCTTTCATAACAAGGTTCAATAAAGCAGGCTTAATCTCAGAAAAGTTTGCAGCAGTAGCAGGTGGTGCAATAGGAGTGCAGATAAAATCACCATTGTTTGTGCTAGTAAAGTCACACAACTTGGTGTTTTTAGGATTGGCCATTTCAGCAAAACGAAAGTAAACAAGTAAAAACAACTACCAAGGATTCTAATTTTTTTGGGTTTTTGATAAAAAGCAATGCAGGTAAAATAAATAAAATAAAGCAAAACAATAAAACAAAGTAAAGAATGTATGTGCGAAGAACTCCCCTCGCAGAAGTCTTCTCTTTATCCCCGGCAACGGTGCCAGAAAATTAGCTGCTGGTGCCAAGTTGACGAGGGAGAGTATGGTTGATGTAGGAGCTTCTTCTTCTTCAAGTCCCCGGCAACGGCGCTAGAAAATTAGCTTGATGCGTGGTGAATGACCAGCCCGTTGGGAACCCCAAGAGGAAGGTGTGATGAGTATAGCAGCTAGTTTTCCCTTAGTTAGAAACCAAGGTTTAATATCGTTCAGGAGATGAGAGACAATGACGACTGAAGGTGATGCTTGCTAGTTTGCGACAGCAGCGGACAATTTATATATGGCGCCTCGTCCAAGCTTTGCTTGCTAGCTGCAATGTGGAACCTGCACACACACAAGCAAATACTTTGCTCCCAACTTGCGATGAGGTTGTCAATCTCACCGGTTTGCTTGAAACAAAGGTTATGAGTGTATCGAGTGGAAAATAATAAAAGTATGCGAGTAAAGTAAACAGTGCGAGAAAAGTAAACAGGTGATAACAATATGATGTAAATAGGACCGGGGTCCACAGTTCACTAGTGGTGTCTCTCCATAGATAAAATAGCACATGCTGGGTAAACAAATTACAGTTGGGCAATTGATAGAATAAAGATAACGTGAGATGTCAAGAAGATCACTATGAGATTTACTCTGGGCATTACAACAAAATACATAGACCGCCATCCAACTGCATCTATGACTAATAATCCACCCCCGGGGATATCAATCCGAACACCCCAAAAGTATTAAGTTGCAAACAACAGATAATTGCATTAAGCAAAGTGTGTAATGTAAACAAAGCATATGCCCTTGAGCATATGAATGTTGTTTTCTCCCTAGTATCAACAGCACATCTACCACCTTAGAGGTTTCTGTCACTCCCCCAGGTGAAATAGAGGCATGAACCCACTATCGAGCATAAATACCCCCTCTTGGAGTCACTAGCAACTACTCGGCCAAGATAGCCACTAACAACGGAGAGCATGCAAGATCATAAACAACATAGAGATAACAAAAGATAATATTCAGTACAGCAACTTAATCATAAACACCAATATTCATCGGATCCCAACAAACCAAACATGTAGAATTACATAACGGTGATCTCAATCATGTATGGCAGCTCATGAGATCTAAACATGAAGCAGATGGTGGAGAAGACAACCATCTAGCTACTGCTATGGACCCATAGTCCAAGGTAGACTACTCACTCATCGCTCCGGAGGCAAGCATGGCGATGAAGAAGACCTCCAGTGGCGATTCCCCTCTCCGGCAGGGTGCCGGGAAGAGCTTCTGGACCCTCCCGATCTTCGGGTCGACGGCGGCGGCGGATCGCGATGTGTTCTGGAAAACTGATTGGGTCCTTAGGTTTTTCTCGTCGGGGGGTCTTTATAGGCGAAGGGCGATGTCAGAGGAGGGGCCAGACGGCCACACACGGGGGTGGCGCGGGCCAGGGGCTGGCCGCGCCACCTGTGCGTGTGGGCCCCTGGTCCCTCGCCTCCTACTCTCCTTCGGATCTCTGGAAGCTTCCGGGTAAAATAAGACTTCAGGAACTTGTTTCGTCCAATTCCGAGAATATTTCCTGTGTATCACTTCTGAAACACAAAAACAGCAGAAAACAGGAAACTGGCACTGTGGCACTTGTTAATAGGTTAGTTCCGGAAAATGCATAAAAATGCCACTAAGTGTAAAGAAACAATAGGCAAATGGTGTAAAAACAAGCATGGAGCATCAAAAATTATAGATACGTTTGAGACGTATCAACGCCTCCATACTCGGTCACACGTACAGTTTAGTGACGTCCTCCATGCCCTCGGTCCAGCGGGGCAGCGGAAGTAGGGATCCGCTGGAACTCCTCCTCCTCCTCCACTTCTTCCAAGTGTTGGTGGCTAACGATTTCGGTAGCTCTTCGCTTAAGCAACAGCCATGGTTTGGAGCCTCAAGGTAGGGGATGGAAAACAACTAAGTGTGTGTAGAAGAGGAGCATGTCCAACATATATATAGGAGAAGGGGGCAGCAGCCCATAGAGGGGTGCGGCCAGCCCTTGCTCTTTTTCCTCTTCATGGTGGTGGTAACCCCTCCTTCATGGAAAGGTAACCCCCTCATCAAATGAGTAACCCCCATTTTAATTTTGCATGACATTCATGTTAATTAAAATCCACACTTATTAATTAATAAAACATTTTTATTTCTTTAATATTTGTTAATTCAATCAATTAACAAACATTAACATTTTCCGCCTTGAGTCATTTCGATATCCTGAAACAGTTTCGGTGCTTTTCGAAATAACCCCTGTGTTGTCCAACAATTCAGCTGGAGTTCCAAATCCACTCAAAATGCGCCAGCAAACCTTAAGTGTGTCACCCTATGGTTCATGAATAACGTGGACATGATCGAGACTCCTCTCCGATCAATAATCATCAGCGGGATCTGGAAATCCATGACTACTCCCACTTACTCGACGATGAACTAGTGATCGTGTGAACCAATAATGAACATAGTTAATTCCTTTTGTCCCGCGATATTATTACTTGTCCGAGATCCGATCATTTGGTATCAACCATACCTAGTTCGATCTTGTTCCCAACAAGTCTCTTTACTCGTTCCGTGATAATGCATTCCCGTGACCTAGTCACATGCTTGCAAGCGGTGTCAATGCAATATCACCGAGAGGGCCCAGAGAATATCTTTCCATCATCCGGATGGACAAATCCCACTCTTGATCCATGAGCCTCAACTAATACTTTCAGAATACCCAAATCAACCTTTATAATCACCCTGTTACGGTGTGACATTTGATATCATCAAAGTACTCTTCCGGTATCAGTGATTAACATGATCTCATGGTCTAAGGATTAGAATTATTTCGTATGAGTTTGAAATAGCAATGAAACTTAATGACTTGATCGTATTGCTATTCGTACTATGGGTGTGAGTGTTCATCACATCATTCTTTTAATGATATGACCCTGTTATTAACAACATCCAATGTTCATGATCTGGAAACCTTGATCATCAGTTAATCAACGAGCTAGTATAAAAGAGAGGCTTTACTAGGAACCTTTTGGTTTATAAATCACACAAGTATTAATGTTTCCGATTAATATAATTCTAGCATGAGAAATAAACATTTATCATAAACATGGAATATGATAATAACCACTTTATTATTGCCTCTCGGGCATATTCCCTTCAGTCTCCCACTTGCACTAGAGTCAATAATCTAGCTGATACTTGCGTATATAACACTTATGGCTTTCATGTGTTATCTGTACGCGTTGCATGTGGTTAATCTGATCTCCAGATCTGACATTTTTCAGTTCTGTGTGTATTTGCATGTCTTTGCGTCTCTGCGCATCACTCATTCTCAAATGAGATAGTTGGGTATAAATTTGATCCTTAGGTGAGACCTTAGTTCCTTTAGCTAAAATTATGTTGTCACTATTGTCACACAATAGATCTTCATAGTAATAGCCTGCTTGGAACTACACCTAGTTCGATAACAAACTTCTTGACACAAATGCCCTCTTTTGCTACTTCTAAAGCAGCCATATACTCAACCTTTGTTGTAGAATCCATCACAATGTCTTAACTTTGGAACTCCTCCAAATCCACTATGGAACTGTCTTCCATTACACTGTGCCGCCTTAACACATAGCTAAAATTGAGATAAACTTAATTTGTATATTGTGACAAACTTAGTATCAATGTAATACTTTACCATGAACTATGTGTCACTTTGTCATACATAATATATATCCTTAGTCCTTCCAAAGTACATAAGGATATCCTTACTATTGTCCAGTGATCATCTTATGACATTTATCACTCTGGTATATGCTCATAACATTTAGAGCATAGGACATATCTAGATATGTACATATCACGGTATATATGATCGATCAAATCATTCATGTGGCTTCACTCATCAAGTGTCAAAAACACTTGAATCTTGTTTCAACCTCTTCCATGCGGCAAGAACTTTTCTCGTCGTTTCCATATTGAACTTCATTCAATATTTCATCTATGTTTGTTGGCATAACCATATTGGCACCTCGATCTATCTTCATAGACATCGATACCCAATATTTTGGTTTTGCCTAAGTCTTTCATTGAAAATCTAATTTTAATGAAAATCTTAACCAGTGTCAATAAAAGATACATCATTTCCAATTAACAATATGTCTTCTACATAATGTACTAGAAATATGTCTCAGCACTCCCACTTAATTTCTTACAAATGCAAGCATATTCATCGTCTTTGATGAAACTAAACCTTTTAACAATTTCATCACGGTGAATATTCCAACTCCGCGATGCTTGCTTCAACCATTGAAGTTTGCATGCCTTTTTAGCATCGTTTGAATTTACAAAACTCATTGGACCATGTCATGTACATGTCCTAGGTAACCATTCTATTAGAAGAATGTTGTCTTGTTTGTTCAACTAACATATACCAAACTTGGCATATGTAGTGGTTGCTACAATAATCCGTCCAGACAAAATATCACTACGAAAGATCAAATCTTGTCATAGTCAACTCCTTGAACATAATCGTAAACTCTTTAATGATATGTCGACTATTTCATAGATGTTAAACATCCATGTCTGTCTTTATAGATCCTAACACGCTCGCTGGGCTTCATGCCTTTCTGAGGGTCTTCCAAGTTCAGAAACTTGGTTTGTCATGTATGGAACTATCACGGATTTTTATGGCTTCTAGCCATTTGACGGAGTCAGGGCCCATCATCGCTTCTTTGCATGTAGTTGGTTCATCATTGTAACATCCCAAGATTTTGTCAAATTTTGGGGAATTTTTTTTGTTTTTGTTATGCTTGAGATGATTGGAATTTCATAGGGATTTAAAACTTTTTGAGTCTATTTGAAAGCTTTATTAGAAAACTATTTTAAAATTTCTATTATTTTCTTGAAGAACTTCTTTGAGAAAAATCAAGTATCCAAATACTATTTTCCATTCTTTACTTTCAAACCCAAATTAGCTTTATGCAAGCATCCTTGCATGGAAATAATTCTCCAAAGGATTTATAAGTCTTGCTTTATTAGAAATGTGGTTTAAAATGAATTTCAGAGTATTATTTTTAAACTATTTTCCCTGATTTCAAAAAAATTATTTTGAAAACCCTATTTTTATTTGATCTTATGCAAATAAGCCTTTTGGCTAAATTATAGAGTTTTATTTGAAAATTAGTTTTATTTATGAAAACATGTTCCTTACTGTTTTGTATGGTTTATGTGAATTTTACAAAATTTTAGAAATTGGTTTGACCTTGTTGGATGCAATATGCAAAATCTATGAAAGAAATAGAAGACAGAAAAGGAAAAGAAGAAAGAAAAGAAAAATACGAAATGGACCCCGGGAGTCTGAATCGGCCCAGTCCCGCATGCAGCCCGCGGCCCATCTACTCATCTCCGAATCGGTACCACTCTTTTCTTTTCCTCTCACTGACGCGTGGACCCCACTGTCAGGTTCTTCTTCCTCCAGCGGTTTCCCCGCGCGAGATCACCGCGTGCAGTAACTCTCCTCCCCCATTCAATTCTCCGTTACTCCCTGTCTTAATCGACGCTTGGCCATGCCTATAAATAGCCCCCACTCTCCTCTCCGTTTCCCCTCTTCCAATTCCACTAGAGAGCCCCCAGGCTGCCCGAGATCTTCCACCGGAGCCCGCAGTCCCTGACGAAGAAATCCGTCGATTCCGACGAGGTAGGACGACCAAGACTTCTCCCTCTGGCCTCGCCCTCTTCCTTTAACCGGTGCGCACCTCCCAGACAGGATCGACTCTCTTCTTGCGCTACAGAGCTACAAACCCGTCCTCGCCAAGATCTCGCTGGTCGTGAACGCATCTTCGGCGAGCAATTACCCGAGCACCCGACCTCCTCGAGCTCCTGGACTTCGCCACCGCGACCACCTTGGTCTTCTGCGTCTCCTGGTAAGGAAATATAAGCCTAGAACCACCTCTCATCGTTGTCGCCATCTTGCCCGAGCCAGGCCATTGACTCCAGCCGCCCCTCGCCATCGCACCAGGACCCAATCGAGCACGCGGAGAACGCCATCGTCTTCCCCGCATCCAGACGCTCCTCGTCGACCTCTCCATCGCCTCCGAGGGCAACCGCATCGTCGCCGCCGTCCGATTCCAGTGCCGGAGATCACCGCCGGCGACGGAAACCCTAAGCCACCCCGGTGAGCTCCTCTCCATCTCTCCTGGACCTTTGGATCTTGATCCAACGTCCCCGAAAGATTCATTTAACGAAGGGGTATGATGCCATCTGGTTCGTCCAATCAACATAAGATCTAACGGCCTCAATTCATGATCTAAACGAACCGGTATCCTCCAATCCGAATCAGCCACGTGTCAGCCCCAGTTCAAACTCGAGTCAAAATAGAAAATTGAAACCAGATTTAGTCCAAATCTTGTGAAATTCATATCTAATGATCTATAAGTCCAAAAATTGCAAATGATATACCGTTGGAATCCTCAGAACATCTACAATCCAGTAGAATAATAAAACTTCATATTTTATGGGTTCAATTTGAAACTATTTTCAAATTGGAATCAAACCTTCTGTTAGCTTGATTAATTCATATCTTTAGTTCTGTTAATCAAAAATTTGCAAATTTGTAGTCCTTGGAATCCTCTCAACTTGTAGAACATCATAGAATCAAGAAAATCCGAATTTGACATGTGCACACACTTTGTGCATTCAAATTTGTCCAAATCACTATTTTGGTGATAATTCAATTTCTATAACTTATTTTTGAGTGATTCCAATTGCAGTGACTTTGTTTTACTGCAAGCTATCCAGTAGCATCACTCCCATAATATCTTGAACCACTTCACAATTATTCAAATTCTAATATGAGAATTTGAGTATTCCTATATAAATTAATTCTATTTCTGTTTCAATCATTGATTCCTTCTACTTTAGCAAATCCCCTAATCATACCTAGTCACCAATGTTATCTAAATAACATCTTGATCAAGATCATCTACTTAGACCTATCTTATCTAGTACCCACTTATTCAATTACAAATGCGTCATTTGAGTAAAGTGTGATACTTTCAATCTTAGTTTCTACATTTGCTACTATGGTATTGATCAAATCAACATCATAGTACTTAATCCAATTCTATTTACTCATCAGGAACCTTAAGCCTTGTTTTCAAACATCATCTATACATATCCATTACCTATAGCCTTTTACTCATGTCTACTCAATCTTAGCCTTGCATTGAACTATTCAATTTGCATTTGAGTTAATTGAGTACTTCAATGTTATAAGAATCCTAGCCTAAGCTTAAGTGTAATATATACACTATTTAAGAATAATTGTTGTCACACTTATTCAATAGTATTGCTATTGCACTATTTTGTCTCTTATGTGATTTACCCACATGAGATATTCCAAGATTCAATATGCTTTAATAAAGCATAAAGAGCTCACTCATTATACTTTGACTAATTCATATATATATTCAAATTGCAATTGTGCTACTTGAGTAGAATATAAATTTGTCTCAAACTTAGGTTCTATTAATGTGGAGTTGTTATAACCCATACCATAATATGTGTTATACACCATGTTGATCAATGAACCATTTGAGCCATGTCCTCAAATATCAATCTTTCATACCCAATCCAATGCCTACTTAGTTTTGATCACATGTATTGAACTATTCAACTTGCAAATATGCTAATTGAGTTGTTCAAGCATTCTTAAACCTAGCCTAGTTCCTAAGTGCAATACATGCTATTTAAGAGTAATTGTTGTCACATTTACTCAATAGTGTTGTTGTTGCACAAATCGACTCTTGTGTAAATTATTTCACCTGAGCATTTCCTAAAACTCATTCATGCTTTAATAAAGCATAAAAACTTCATCAATTATATTTTTGCCTAATCCAATTCTCTCTCAAATCATATAGATCTTCCCCAGCTAAGCTCTTAAATCCCTATCTCACAATTCGTATTTCCTTTGCCATATCTTTCTATCATAACATCTTGAATAATCCAAATTGTTAAACAAACACTTTTCAATTGTTTGATTTGTTTGATTGTGTTGGTATGGTATGTTTATGTTATGCTATTTCTTGTGCTATAGTTCGTGTGAAGAGCTACGTGTTTAGTTGAGAAAAGTGGAAAGATCGTATTCTTCAAAAAGGCAAGTGACACACATATCCCTTACCTATTTTATATTTGCATTAGTATATTCACCTCTTGTAGTATGCATGATAGGTGTTTTATTCAACTGTTTTATCAAATGCTTAGATCCTAGTAGTGTGTAGCTATCCCTCAAACCCCACCTGATAGGATGCTAAATACTTTGTTAATATTGATGCCATGCTAAGATCACTTGAAAAGTGTTTTGTGAACAAGTTAAGAACTTCAACTAAAATGAAACACCTGGGTGGATTGGTTTGATAAGATGAGGCGAGGTAGGTGGGTTCTAGGACGCATGCCTTGTAAGAGGATGTGGAAACAGAATACCGCTCGGGATGGCCACCCAGGATCAAAGAGATGGCTATGTCTTCCATGCTTAGTGTACTTCCAGTGCAGCCTTATGACATTATGGGCTCTGTCTTGACTGATTAGATGTGGGAGTGCAACTTGTGTGCAAGAAGATGGCGGTAGATGAATTATAGGTTGGGAGCGGATCTTGCCAGTTAGTTGCCCTCTCCTCTAAAAGGTCTCGTTTCATTTTATGTATGGGCATAAAATGAATCGTAAGGTGAAAGTGCACAACCCTTGCAAGGTGTTCAAACTAATCGATTAGCCGTGTCCTCGGTTATGGACAATTGAGTCTCTAGACATGGAATGTACGGAAGAATCTCATCACCGATTTTGAATTATTAAAGTTTTGTCTAGAAACCCCTAGGTAGGAACTAAGGACCATACACTCCGAGGGGTGGTGGTGCCTGAGGTTCTGAACTTTGTTGAGTTGCGCCCAGAACTACATACCGGCCAGTATGTAGTGTATGGGGGTTGTCTTGACCCTTGAAAAATAAAATTTGTTGAACGAAAGTATTAAAATGGATTATAGGATAAAATTGGCTTTATGCAATCAGCCTATGAGATCCACCAGCCAAATGTCATGTAGTATAGTCTTTCCACAAAAATGCCACCAAATATGTGTCATTTGCCAGTACATCATTGTACTGACCCCTCTGGGGCTGCATATTCAAACGTGCAGGTTTTATTTCGAGTAAGGAACCAGGAGTAGGATCTCGAGACTATATTCCAACATGTCTGCCTGTGGCACGTGATGAAGAATGGAGGCTCACTGCAACTATGCTTTATGCCGTGTACTCGTAAGGTTGAAGACCTATGTAACTGGATTTACATTGTAATATTGATGCTATTGCAATGATTTCTCATTTTGTACTGTGGTGCTATCTACTGATCCAGGGAATGGCACAGATACACAGGAGTTCTGCCTTTAGCAAAAGGCGGGGCGCTACAGAATGGTATCAGAGCCTAGTGTTGCCTGTAGGATCGAGACCCTAGGTTTGGAATAGACTAGGAAGCCCTATGATTCTTTTCTCACCTTCACAAGAAAATCAATTCAGTTTTCTAAATGATATCAATCTATATACTTTTAGTTTGAAATTTTCTTGTAAGACTTACCCCATTCATTTGTTTTGCACTACTCTTCTTTCTAATTTAGATGACCAGCCTCATTGAATCACTGAAGAAAGGTCCAGTGATGACCATGACCCTGAAGAGTGAGACTGAGTTTCCCAAAGCATTAAAGAACCTCATGTTAAGCATGGGAATGCAAGGAGAAGCTGTTTACAAAGGATTTCCCGTGATGGATGAAGGTGAAGAATATTGGTGGGTGCAGCTTCATTTATACAAGAATGAGGAAGATGACCACAAGAAGATGGGACTTTGGATGTTCACCAACTCCGAGATGTATCCATCATTCCTTGACTCAGCAAGATGTGTTGCTTGGTCAGCCATAAAGGAACTTGGAGAAAGACTCAAGTGGAGACTTCATAATACTCAGCAAGACCTCAAAGAAGAAAAGGAAGATACTACTGCATTGAAGACAACCATAAGTCAACTTCATGGTGACATGGAAAAGTTGGTATCTGAACTCAGTGTTCAAGAAGACCTCATCAAAACCAAGGACGAGCAAATTACCAATCTACTGAAGCAGCTGGACCAGAACAAGGGATCTACTTAGAAGAGTACCAAGAAACCTTAGTTGGACTTCCATTTAGGAAATTTTAATAAGCAACGACGTGTAATAAACGTTATGGTCATACCAACTTGTGGATGATCGTACCTTCCCGTTTGTTTGAAAAATAGTTCGATTGTTATGATGAATGTTTGATAGACATTGCTTGTAGGATGAATTGTTTTGATCTGTTATGTTTGGGTAGGAATCTTCTTTAGAATCCCTTCTATCTAATTCTCATCTATGCTAAGACCTAAACTTATCCTAAAAACCCAAACCAAAGTTTTCTCAACGACAGAACAACTACAATGACCCTCAGTTGGAGATAAGGATAAAGAGTACTACGAGATGGAATAACTAAAAGGATACCACGCAAACAATAAGAAGACACCCCAAGGTGTAGCTAATGTGGAAGTAATACTATTCAACCACCTCATGCAAGAAAGGTGGAAAGGACAAATAGAGCAATGGAAAGAGCAAACAGAGCAATGGAAAGGATTTTATTCCCTCTTGAATGGCAAACCAAAGGATCTGCAACTTAAGGATTATTGCCATGAGCTTTGTTGAAAACCTCTAGCTAGGAACGATAGATTTTGTTTTCAAATTTCAAAATAGGAATTGGGAACTTGGTTCCAATTTCAACAAAACTTTGTTTAAAAGCTAGTGAGGTTGACCAAGAGTTAGAATGCGAGATGCACCAAACCAAATACAAGGTAATGATTGAGTGCGACATGGATTCGCGCCCATGACGACTACTCATATTGTTCGCTTTTGTATGAGGAATGGTAAATCTAGAGAGACATACCTACCTGAGAGGCGACGTCTTTAAACCCTAACCTTAGGAGGATAATATGTTACATCCCTTATAGTGAGCCAGTGCGGCCAAAACGTAGGAATACGGTGAGGATGTTTTGTTTTGAAATGACTTCACGAATCAGAAACGTTTTACTCAGTGGGCTTTGAATACGAAGACTGTTCAACTTCGGCTGCTGCCTGTTCAATTCACCTCCCCGACTCTTCATATCAACTCCCCACGTAACCTGTTCGACTACCTCCCTGAGCCTATAAAAGAGAGGTCACTCCTCTCCAGAGAGTCACAACAGAGACAACCACCACAACCTATGAGATTTCTTCCTGGTTTCAAAGCCTTACGCCACCGAAGTCTACCCCATCCCGACCTACGATGTTTTGAGGCAACTCTCCAAATCCCTGAAACTATTTTCCTGCCCATGAGAGCTTCGTTAGATCCCTTATTCTTGCAAAGGAGTTCACCTTTGAGATATGATCAAGTTGATCAGCGCCTTTCAACAACTATGAAGACGGTTGCTAAAGGAATTCTTAAGGACCATCTGGTACCTATGGCAAGTAGCACGACTTGCTCCGGTAACTTGAATGGGTTCAACAATGCTGGTTATAAGGCGACCTTCCGTCCCTTAAAAGTGCAAGTACCTATTACAGAGTCCACCTTGTTTACTCCTACGAAATGCATGAGAAGCCTGCAGAGAGATGCCATTCTAATTCATTGGGATGTGTGGTCTCATCATGTTCGTGGGGCAAGCATGCAGCACTTGGCACTGAAACATCTTTTGGGATTCTATAATGAAGATCAGCTAAAAAGCAACAAGGAGTTTGACGATGATCTATATGATTTCTTGGCCTTGGTGAGGACCGACTAAGAAAAGGCTAGATACACATTCTTAGAAGATGTGCAACAACCAAGAAGGTTACCAGAACAAAATGGTATCATGGAAAATTGAAGATCAGAATGGTATAAGGAAACAACCATAAGATGAAGAACCTCTAAGGATGATGATAAGAAAGTTGAGATGATGAGAGGATACCCTCTCAGCTTGGTCTTCTGAATGACCCAAAGAGGAGACAACTCAGCTTGGTCCTCCGATTGAACCAAAGAGTGACTCCTCGGTGTCCAAAGTAGTTCAACAACTACCCCGTTAGATAGAAAGCTCTACAATAGAGTAAGGTTACCTCAAGCAACCCATAAGGAAGGTTGGTGCCCAGATTTGTGAATAGACACCCACCTATTGTAAATGAAGATGTGGACTACCTTGTTGATGACAACGCGATGGTTGATATTTGCTTATCGCCAGAATTGGATGGAACCCTTGGTATGCCCACTTTTGGAACATAGCTTCTAAGAAGGACGATTCAAGGAAAATGGCAACAGTGAATGCAAGCTGGGAACAAAATGCAAGTGCCTAAGGAAGCATCAAGATGCCACCAAGAGGATTTTTCTTTTAAGGGTGGTAGCCACCCAGATACCTAAACCCAGATAACCTAATACCTACTTTCTTTCTAGCCTCTCCAATCTCGAGGACGAGATTTCTTTAAGGGTGGTAGTCTGTAACATCCCAAGATTTTGTCAAATTTTGGGGAATTTTTTTTGTTTTTGTTATGCTTGAGATGATTGGAATTTCACAGGGATTTAAAACTTTTTGAGTCTATTTGAAAGCTTTATTAGAAAACTATTTTAAAATTTCTATTATTTTCTTGAAGAACTTCTTTGAGAAAAATCAAGTATCCAAATACTATTTTCCATTCTTTACTTTCAAACCCAAATTAGCTTTATGCAAGCATCCTTGCATGGAAATAATTCTCCAAAGGATTTATAAGTCTTGCTTTATTAGAAATGTGTTTCAAAATGAATTTCAGAGTATTATTTTTAAACTATTTTCCCTGATTTCAAAAAAATTATTTTGAAAACCCTATTTTTATTTGATCTTATGCAAATAAGCCCTTTGGCTAAATTATAGAGTTTTATTTGAAAATTAGTTTTATTTATGAAAACATGTTCCTTACTGTTTTGTATGGTTTATGTGAATTTTACAAAAATTTAGAAATTGGTTTGACCTTGTTTGGATGCAATATGCAAAATCTATGAAAGAAATAGAAGACAGAAAAGGAAAAGAAGAAAGAAAAGAAAAATACGAAATGGACCCCGGGAGTCTAAATCGGCCCAGTCCCGCATGCAGCCCGCGGCCCATCTACTCATCTCCGAATCGGTACCACTCTTTTCTTTTCCTCTCACTGACGCATGGACCCCACTGTCAGGTTCTTCTTCCTCCAGCGATTTCCCCGCGCGAGATCACCGCGTGCAGTAACTCTCCTCCCCCATTCAATTCTCCGTTACTCCCTGTCTTAATCGACGCTTGGCCACGCCTATAAATAGCCCCCACTCTCCTCTCCGTTTCCCCTCTTCCAATTCCACTAGAGAGCCCCCAGGCTGCCTGAGATCTTCCACCGGAGCCCGCAGTCCCTGACAAAGAAATCCGTCGATTCCGACGAGGTAGGACGACCAAGACTTCTCCCTCTGGCCTCGCCCTCTTCCTTTAACTGGTGCGCACCTCCCAGACAGGATCGACTCTCTTCTTGCGCTATAGAGCTACAAACCCGTCCTCGCCAAGATCTCGCTGGTCGTGAACGCATCTTCGGCGAGCAATTACCCGAGCACCCGACCTCCTCGAGCTCCTGGACTTCGCCACCGCGACCACCTTGGTCTTCTGCGTCTCCTGGTAAGGAAATATAAGCCCAGAACCACCTCTCGTCGTTGTCGCCATCTTGCCCGAGCCAGACCATTGACTCCAGCCGCCCCTCGCCATCGCACCAGGACCCAATCGAGCACGCGGAGAACGCCATCGTCTTCCCCGCATCCAGACGCTCCTCGTCGACCTCTCCATCGCCTCCGGGGGCAACCGCATCGTCGCCGCCGTCCGATTCCAGTGCCGGAGATCACCGCCGGCGACGGAAACCCTAAGCCACCCCGGTGAGCTCCTCTCCATCTCTCCTGGACCTTTGGATCTTGATCCAACGTCCCTGAAAGATTCATTTAACGAAGGGGTATGATGCCATCTGGTTCATCCAATCAACATAAGATCTAACGGCCTCAATTCATGATCTAAACGAACCGGTATCCTCCAATCCGAATCAGCCATGTGTCAGCCCCAGTTCAAACTCGAGTCAAAATAGAAAATTGAAACCAGATTTAGTCCAAATCTTGTGAAATTCATATCTAATGATCTATAAGTCCAAAAATTGCAAATGATATACCGTTGGAATCCTCAGAACATCTACAATCCAGTAGAACAATAAAACTTCATATTTTATGGGTTCAATTTGAAACTATTTTCAAATTGGAATCAAATCTTCTGTTAGCTTGATTAATTCATATCTTTAGTTCTGTTAATCCAAAATTTGCAAATTTGTAGTCCTTGGAATCCTCTCAACTTGTAGAACATCATAGAATCAAGAAAATCGAAATTTGACATGTGCACACACTTTGTGCATTCAAATTTGTCCAAATCACTATTTTGGTGATAATTCAATTTCTATAACTTATTTTTGAGTGATTCCAATTGCAGTGACTTTGTTTTACTGCAAGCTATCCAGTAGCATCACTCCCATAATATCTTGAACCACTTCACAATTATTCAAATTCTAATATGAGAATTTGAGTATTCCTATATAGATTAATTCTATTTCTGTTTCAATCATTGATTCCTTCTACTTTAGCAAATCCCCTAATCATACCTAGTCACCAATGTTATCTAAATAACATCTTGATCAAGATCATCTACTTAGACCTATCTTATCTAGTACCCACTTATTCAATTACAAATGCGTCATTTGAGTAAAGTGTGATACTTTCAATCTTAGTTTCTACATTTGCTACTATGGTATTGATCAAATCAACATCATAGTACTTAATCCAATTCTATTTACTCATCAGGAACCTTAAGCCTTGTTTTCAAACATCATCTATACATATCCATTACCTATAGCCTTTTACTCATGTCTACTCAATCTTAGCCTTGCATTGAACTATTCAATTTGCATTTGAGTTAATTGAGTACTTCAATGTTATAAGAATCCTAGCCTAAGCTTAAGTGTAATATATACACTATTTAAGAATAATTGTTGTCACACTTATTCAATAGTATTGCTATTGCACTATTTTGTCTCTTATGTGATTTACCCACATGAGATATTCCAAGATTCAATATGCTTTAATAAAGCATAAAGATCTCACTCATTATACTTTGACTAATTCATATATATATTCAAATTGCAATTGTGCTACTTGAGTAGAATATAAATTTGTCTCAAACTTAGGTTCTATTAATGTGGAGTTGTTATAACCCGTACCATAATATGTGTTATACACCATGTTGATCAATGAACCATTTGAGCCATGTCCTCAAATATCAATCTTTCATACCCAATCCAATGCCTACTTAGTTTTGATCACATGTATTGAACTATTCAACTTGCAAATATGCTAATTGAGTTGTTCAAGCATTCTTAAACCTAGCCTAGTTCCTAAGTGCAATACATGCTATTTAAGAGTAATTGTTGTCACATTTACTCAATAGTGTTGTTATTGCACAAATCGACTCTTGTGTAAATTATTTCACCTGAGCATTTCCTAAAACTCATTCATGCTTTAATAAAGCATAAAAACTTCATCAATTATATTTTTGCCTAATCCAATTCTCTCTCAAATCGTATAGATCTTCCCCAGCTAAGCTCTTAAATCCCTATCTCACAATTCGTATTTCCTTTGCCATATCTTTCTATCATAACATCTTGAATAATCCAAATTGTTAAACAAACACTTTTCAATTGTTTGATTTGTTTGATTGTGTTGGTATGGTATGTTTATGTTATGCTATTTCTTGTGCTATAGTTCGTGCGAAGAGCTACGTGCTTAGTTGAGAAAAGTGGAAAGATCGTATTCTTCAAAAAGGCAAGTGACACACATATCCCTTACCTATTTTATATTTGCATTAGTATATTCACCTCTTGTAGTATGCATGATAGGTGTTTTATTCAACTATTTTATCAAATGCTTAGATCCTAGTAGTGTGTAGCTATCCCTCAAACCCCACCTGATAGGATGCTAAATACTTTGTTAATATTGATGCCATGCTAAGATCACTTGAAAAGTGTTTTGTGAACAAGTTAAGAACTTCAACTAAAATGAAACACCTGGGTGGATTGGTTTGATAAGATGAGGCGAGGTAGGTGGGTTCTGGGACGCATGCCTTGTAAGAGGATGTGGGAACAGAATACCGCTCGGGATGGCCACCCAGGAACAAAGAGATGGCTATGTCTTCCATGCTTAGTGTACTTCTAGTGCAGCCTTATGACATTATGGGCTCTGTCTTGACTGATTAGATGTGGGAGTGCAACTTGTGTGCAAGAAGATGGTGGTAGATGAATTATAGGTTGGGAGCGGATCTTGCCAGTTAGTTGCCCTCTCCTCTAAAAGGTCTCGTTTCATTTTATGTATGGGCATAAAATGAATCGTAAGGTGAAAGTGCACAACCCTTGCAAGGTGTTCAAACTAATCGATTAGCCGTGTCCTCGGTTATGGACAATTGAGTCTCTAGACATGGAATGTACGGAAGAATCTCATCACCGATTTTGAATTATTAAAGTTTTGTCTAGAAACCCCTAGGTAGGAACTAAGGACCATACACTCCGAGGGGTGGTGGTGCCTGAGGTTCCGAACTTTGTTGAGTTGCGCCCAGAACTACATACCAGCCAGTATGTAGTGTATGGGGGTTGTCTTGACCCTTGAAAAATAAAATTTGTTGAAAGAAAGTATTAAAATGGATTATAGGATAAAATTGGCTTTATGCAATCAGCCTACGAGATCCACCAGCCAAATGTCATGTAGTATAGTCTTTCCACAAAAATGCCACCAAATATGTGTCATTTGCCAGTACATCATTGTACTGACCCCTCTGGGGCTGCATATTCAAACGTGCAGGTTTTATTTCGAGTAAGGAACCAGGAGTAGGATCTCGAGACTACATTCCAACATGTCTGCCTGTGGCACGTGATGAAGAATGGAGGCTCACTGCAACTATGCTTTATGCCGTGTACTCGTAAGGTTGAAGACCTATGTAACTGGATTTACATTGTAATATTGATGCTATTGCAATGATTTCTCATTTTGTACTGTGGTGCTATCTACTGATCCAGGGAATGGCACAGATACACAGGAGTTCTGACTTTAGCAAAAGGCGGGGCGCTACAATCGTTGTCAAACAATAATGATTTGTTTTCAAATCTAACTATTTGATTGTTACCCGACTCACGTGGTTCAATAGGAACTTAGATCTATGTGACCACAACCTTTGAGGTACGACAGCCATGCGCATTGTGGCCGCGTCCGCGACACTTCCCAGTGCTGCGCTACTCAACACATATAGCTTAGCTTCAATAACCCAATCAAAGTTCCATTGTCCTCCCACTTAACTTTTTGCGAAAAATTCCTTCATAAGAAACTTAACATTTTCAGCGACAAACACTTTTGTCTTCGGTGTTCTGGAGGAATACCCAACAGTTACTTTGGGATAACCTATAAAGACGTATTTATCCAACTTTGGTTGTAAACATTTTACATATGCCTAGCATACCAAAATTTTAAAAAAGACAACTTGGGTTTTATCCCATGCCATAACTCATATGGTGTCATTTCAACGGATCATGATGGCGCTCTTTTCAGTGTAAAAGCGGTCGTCTCTAAAGCTTTATCCTTAAAATATAATGGCAGTTTTATAGATGACACCTTTGATCCAACGATGTCAAACAAAGTTTTATTTCATCTCTCAAACACTCCATACTCCTATGGTGTTTCGAGAAATACAAGTCTATGGAATGATTCCTCAACTTTTAGGTGTTTGATAAACTTGTAACTCAAATATCTTCCTTTATGATCTGATCATAAATTCTTTATTCTCTTGTTACAATGATTTTCACTTCATCCAGAAATACATTGAACATTTTTCAAATATTTCATACTTCTTCCTTATCAAGTAAATATACATATATATCTACTCAAATCCTTGGTTAAAGTAAATCAAGTTCAAGAATTCACCACTCACGGCTACATACAATGGATTATATACATCAACATGTACATCGTCCAATAAGTTAGTCGTCCGTTCTTCCTTGGCCTACAAACGGAGTTTTAATCATCTCTAGGAAATTTTCACAAGTGTCAATTGATTCAAAATCAAAAGGACCTCAAAATTCCATCAACATGGAGTTTCTTCATGTTTACTTTCCAATATGATTTGAAAAGTGGTGTCACTCATAAGTGATCTTCTAATCATTTGTCTTGAGACATTTTTAGCATCAGTGTTATGGATTTGAATTTCTCCAACAAGATAAGCGTTCATCCATCTTTTATGAATGCGGTAATAATTTGAACAACCATTGTTCTCATAATACCTGAACAAAATAACAATTATTAAAACAAATCTTGAAGGCTAGGTTTAATTCCAATGAAACACAATAAAACTTTATTTGTTTTCGATGAGAATCATCCCATATTCTTTTGCTAGTTAATTAGGCCATTGTAGTTCTTGTATTGCGTTGTTCTGTATGACAGTTCATACTAACAATTTAGTATCAAATACCCAAGAACCACATTGTTTTATCAAGCAACAAATACACCCATAACATGCATATCTTCTATATACCTGAGCTGGACATTTCCAGTCTTTTCTTTTCCGCCAGAATAAATTTTGGATTCTCTTTTAGCAATTCTTTTCCTTCTAGAAGAATCTATCAACATCAATAGTGGCGCCATTCACATGGCACATAGTTCAAGGCATGATTAGTCAAACACTAATACCCTTGGACTCACACTTTGAAGTAGATCACCATAATCAAATATTTGGCGTTCTTCCAAATTCCATTATTTAGTAATCTTTTAATGTAGTAAACATTTTACCGACATCTAGTATTCATCCTATCATGATAACTTTCATGATCAAGCTACTATAGCTCATGAGGATGAATTGTGAGTATAATGCTAGTTCCCAAAACCTTTTTAGGAGATCTAGACGCCTAGTGTCTCCAATCTTCACAAATTCTCATACAATATGAGAACATGTGTCTCACTAAATTATGCTCTATCACATTGCAACTAAACATTGTTTCAGATATCACAATATCTTCCTCACATGATAGTTTATGAAACAATTCTTTCAGCTCCTAGATAACCTTGATACTAAAAACAACTTTTGAATATCAAGGATCATGGAGGCAATTGTGATACTTAGATACTAACACTGAAATTGTTACTCTTGATTTAATACTACTTATTAAATTTTATCGAGTAAACAAGGTTTGCTAAAAGTTTGCAATAGGACTTTAAATTTTAGATTGACATTCAAACAATATGATACCAGTTCGTAAAGTTAACATTCAGAATTCTATAGTTCTATTTTCTCAATTATAGCTAATCGCAAGGTAGTAAACGGATGCTAATGACTACAACAAACTATGCAAATTCACTTTGATTTAGTTCATGAAAAATTGAGTTCTATAATTCAAAATTACTAAGTGAACTCCCACTTAAAAACAACATCCCTCTTAGTTTTCTTAAGTGATTATACAAACCAAATTCACTATACCGCAACCGATCATCACGTGCAACGACATAGTGTTAAGGGATTTCTATTTTCGTGCCCTCGGATCCTTAGTTGTACTCAGTTTTCCCCAGCTCCTTAGTTTTTCCTCAGTTTTGTCCAAGCCCTTGGCTGAAACCGTCACCAGTGCTGGAATGGCCGGTTGCCCGACGGTTGAACACCTTTGACCGTTAACTGCTGACTAGTGGGGCCACATAGAGCCCGCAAAGACACGTCAGAGCATCCATCTTTGTTTGACCGTAAGCATCGCCGTATCCCTGACCAAAACGCGGACGAGTGGGGCTTCGGTATATTGAATGACAAGTGGGGCCATGACGCTGATACAAGGTGCAATACACGGGTAGGATGAGATTTTTAAACAGAGCTCTACAGCGATGGCACGGAGGAGGTGGCCTGCGGGGTGCCGAGATGAGATCGACGTCCACAAAGAACTGCATGAGGCGAGACCAGACGCATTAGATAGATATGAACTAGACGCGTTTAACCATGCAAAGAAGAGAAGAAATGGTCGAGGACATCGACGACGACCTCAACACTTTGACTAACGGTGTCGGACACGAACGCGAGCAATGTAGAGAAAACTAGTGTCTCTCCTTTCTGGCGTGTATAGATAGGTGCTAGGGGAGTGTGGTGGCGAAGGGAAAGACCTCGCGGTGGTCTGTGGCGTCCAGCATAGCGGGGCGACGTGGCCGTGCCCACATCGGCGTGCATGTTCGGCATTGGCATCAGCATGTACGTTCGTCATTGGCCTTGGCGGTATCTCTGGCGTGTCAGTGATCGAATGAGGGGACGGGATTGAGGGTGCATCCCGACGGTGACCTAGCAGTGGCGGCGAGCATGCATAGCCATTCTGACCATGCCGATATCGGCATCGGCATCGTTTGGAGTCTGTGGTGCTCGAATCATGGTGGAAATTGCGATTCCCTATTATTTTTACATGCATAATATATAGAAAATAGCTAGATCTCTAAATCGATGCATATGAAGCTACATATATATTCTTGGTCATAATCCCCTTATCTAAAGGGGATGGATGCATGGCTTCACGTCGTCGTCACTTTCATCGTCAGTATCTTCGCCGTCTATGTAGTAGTACTTCCTGCACAATGTTACGTCGAACACCTTCACTGTGAGCACATCATCGCCTTCATATTTGAAGTGTAGAATGTAGCCGAAATCCACACCGTGCGCGATGGCGAAATTCTCCCAGCCCTTGTCGAGGTACATCCGGCTTTGTCCATCAAATAGGACCTCCACGGTCCAGAGACGAGGACCGCAGTCAGCTACTCGCAGATACACCTTTGCGGGCTCCTGGCCGTCAAGATAGTCCACAAACTTTTGTGGGAGTGCCTGCAAAGAGATCGAGCACCGATCGTTTGAAATTAAAGGCTTTTTAGAACATGCACATAATTAATCACATGCATCATATATGTGGGAACGTGTACGTACCTTCTTGGCCAAAGAGTCTTCATAGATGACGATTAAGAACTCCTCTATGATCAATGGCAGTGTTGACGGTGGTGGTGGCAATGATGATGATCCACCACCCAGGCCGCCCCTTCCCCTTCCCCTTCCCCTTCCCCTTCCCCTTCCCCTTCCCCTTCCCCTTCCCCTTCCCCTTCCCCTTCCCCTTCCCCTTCCCCTTCCCCTTCCCCTTCCCCTTCCCCTTCCCCTTCCCCTTCCCCTTCCGGTCGGTGTCCGAGACGTGGAAGCCATGGCAATGGATCAAGTGTATGTGAATGAAGAAGAGAGAGGCAGAAACGAAGAAGAGAGAGGCAGAACCTATTGACATGAGGGATGGCCGAGGTGGGGGTTTATAAGGGCGAGATGACCGTTGTGGGGTTTACATAATAAATTAAGGAGGAGATGACCGTTGTGGGTGTTTATATCTCAACAAAAAAGTAATGCCTAAAAGAAATGGAAATTCGTGATAGTTTATTATTTTACCGTGAAAAGTAATGCCTAAAGGAAATTCGTGATAGTTTATCATTTCACCGTGAAAAGTAATGCCTAAAGGAAATTCGTGAAAAGTAATGCCTAAATGGAAATTCGTGATAGTTTATTATTTTACCGTGAAAAGTAATGCCTAAAGGAAATTTCTGAAAAGTAACGCCTAAATGGAAATTTGTGATAGTTTATTATTTTACCGTGAAAAGTAATGCCTAAAGGAAATTCGTGATAGTTTATCATTTCACTGTGAAAAGTAATGCCTAAAGGAAATTCATGATAGTTTATTATTTTACCGTGAAAAGTAATGCCTAAATGGAAATTCGTGATAGTTTATCATTTTACCGTGAAAAGTAATGCCTACAAGAAGTGGAAATTCGTGATTACCAAACTTGTTGAATCCGGTGGCCTACTCGTTATTTAGCATACATAGAGGGGTAGTAGTTTGCCACCGACAGATAGAGAGAGGGTGGCACGATCCTGCCCGTTAGATCATAGGATCGACGGTAGGTGGGCACGATCCGTGTGACAACAGCTCGACCAATCAGGCCAAGTTTGGGCTTCTGTGAGAAGGGAGAGGGTAAAACTGAGTAGTATCAAGGATACAAGGGCAAGTAAATAGTAAACAGGCTAAGGAATTCAAATAAGAGATTTAGAAAAAGAAAAACACATGTTTTGTACAATGAAACCCAGGTTGGCCTACCTCAAAGTATTAGCAATTCAAATATACATGAGTGTAAAAATTATGGCCTCATTCAGACAAACTATGTTTTGGGTATAGATGTTTTGAGAAGGGGTTTGAGTGGAAAGCCATGAACCTTCATAGCTACTAGTGATTTCAGAAGTGGCCATTTGTGTGAAAACTTGATTTATATAGGATTGTTATGATTTTATTTTGCGCATGAGTTGGAGGCACTATGATTTTATTTTTTTGAATTTTTTTGCGCATGAAATGACTCAATTAGATGGCTTAATCCCATCTGTTGACTCTCTGTTGACCAGCCACTTGAGGGTAAAACTGAGTATATTGCACTAGCCAGTATTAGTACTCGAGGGGAAAACTGAGTACAGATATTTTTCCAGTGTAAGACTTGAGGGTAGAACTGAGTACATGTAACGGTGCTGACGTGCAGTCCCACGAACGCGTGTCGCGGTGAGCAGCGGTTAGCCGCGCGGTGTGCGTGTTGAGACCAAAATGTCAACTGCTGAGACGAACCGTCACTTTGCCAGTACAGAGCCCCTCTCCCTCCCTCTTCACACAGTCTCATCATAACTCACGCACGCAACCACGCCTCTCACGTCCCATCACCTTCTCCAAAAAACCCCAGCCGCCCTACGCACGCTCCCCTGTCGGCGATGGAGAAGAAGAATGCGCCGGCGGCCGTCGCCCCTGAGCCCGTCGCCTCCGAGCCCATCGCCTCCGATCCCGTCGCATCCGAGCCCGTCGCCGCCGAGCCCATCGCATCCGAGGGCGGCGCATCCAAGTGCGGTGCCTCCGTGAACTAGGCCTCTCTTAAGGGTGACGAACCACTTCACAAGATCGGCGACTGCTTACTGGCGAACGAGGAGTACGTGGACACCTACGCTGCTTTGAGGCAAGTTTGTACAAATTGGCGCTCAGATCTACCTGAGCCCGACGTGCACCTGCATGAATGGATCGTGGTAGAACACGCCCTTCCACGCGCCGCTGAGTTCTCCTTCCTCAACCTCCGCACATCCCGCTATGTCACCATCGATCTAACGGAAGTTCATGCAAGGTTCAAATTCCTCCATATCTATAGAGTTAATATATTTTTATTTTCAATCGTAAACATCTTAGTGCTGAATGTTATCTTCATCAACTCCCTTTTAGATACTACTTCGTCGGCCTTTACCGTGGCGACATCTTGCTTGCCCAGAGGAACCAGCCGCACAAGATACGGCTTCTGAACCCACTCACAAAGACATTGAACGCTACGTTTGAGGCGCAGATGCCATCTATGATTGTGGAGTCAGTCGCTGTAATGAAGTCCCCGACTATGGTCTTCATTTGCACAGGTTACCCCAATGAAATTGCTTGGGTCGATGAGAGCTCTCCAACTAAGGATATAGATGTACATGATTGGGGAGAAGGAAGATTTACGATCGAGGACCATTCTCTACGTTGCATTACCCCGTTCAATGGTGAATTGTATGCAATAGCCGTGAATGAGTTCGGAAGAATAGTGTGCACCAACAATGTCCAGTTGGAGCAGCGCGCGAGCACTGTCAGCATGAAGACACTATTTTCATTTCCAGAACTTGGAAATGATTATGATTCCAAGTTCTACCTTGTGGAGTCGGATGGTAATCTGCTGCTTGTGTTGTTGGGCGGCAGCACTAACGACAACCGGCATTTGGAGGAAGGTCAACCATTGGTGTACCGTGTGGACACTGAGAGCCGCTCTCTCCATGCCGTCAGTAACATTGGCAGTCGTGCCCTCTTCGTCAATTTTAGCCGGTGTATCTCCGTCGACACCAGAGTGCACCCGACAGTTCGACCTGGCTGCATCTACTACGCGGATTTGGGTTATATCAGAGAGTATGATGATGATAGAAAGGCCTGGGATGAGTGGCCACGACGTGCGGATAGAATAGGATATGGTCCGAAAAATGAACAAAGGCCATACCGTTTGGAGGATGTATTTGCTGCACACTGCAGACGGAGGGAGTTTAGTGAATATTTCTTTCATCTCATGAATTGTAGCGATGACAAAATATATGATACAGAATGAAGAACATTATTATTGGCTGCTTTTGGCTGCTGTATACAGTTTATGTATTATACTTAGTTTTCTGGATTTATTATGCTGCTGTGAATTTATCCTCTACTAGCTTCTAGATTTGCTACTAGATTTGTTAACATATTGGGCAAAAAACGAGGGCCAAAAGGCAACAATCATTAAAGAAAGACAGAAATAGAAGCTTCTCTAGATTTGATACTAATTTGGTGAAAAGAGAGAGAACTGTTACAGAGAGAGGGGAAAAAGGCGCTCTGAAAAGGTGCTCTGAAAAGGCAATGCCAATTTGGCCCGAGAGAGACAGAACCGAGCTCTCACGTACAACCAAACGCGGTCTCGTCCTATCCCACGCGGTCCCTTTCTACCAGCCCCACGCGACGCGGCCCCACACGACGCGGCCCCACACGTCAGCACGGAAACGGTCAACTAAATGGGAATCCTCCCGTCCGAGCTCCTTCTGAGGGTTTCAGCCAAGGGCTTAGGGAAAACTGAGGAAAAACTAACGAGCTAGGGAAAACTGAGTAGAACTAATGACCTGAGGGCACGAAAATAGAAATCCCTAGTTTTAAAGGCGAACATCACCATGTTCATCATATCAACCATATAACTCATGCTTAACCTTTCGGTTCGTGTTCCGAGGCCATGTCTGTACATGCTAGGCTCGCCAAGTAGAACCATAGCACTTGCATGTGTAAAACTGTCTTACACCCGTCGTATGTGAACGTAGAGTCTGTCACACCCGATCATCACGTGGTGTCTTGAAACGACAAACTTTCTTGACCGTGCATGTTATTGAAGAACACATTTTATCTTGATATTTATGTGAGACGGATCAACTTATAATGCTACCGCGCGATCAAATCTAAGCAAAATAAGATGCATAAAAGGATAAACATCACATGCATATATAATGTGATATGATATGGTCCTTCACGCATTCGATCTCCATCTTGTGCGTCATGGCATGATCTCCATCATTCCACCAGCGCAGCATCAAGGTCCATGGCGCGCCACCTTGATTGTCTTCCTCCATTACAATATATCGCTTGGATATATATTTGGCACACAGGCCATAGAATGAAAAATACAACCATATGGCTCCTGCCGGTTGTTTATAACTTACAAAAAGGATCATTGCATACAATTTGTAACATAAACAATTTAACCATATCACATCACATGCCCTGCAAAACAAGTTAGACGCTTCTAATTTGTCTTGCATATTTTAAGTGGCTTGGGGCTTTCTAGGAAGAACCGTTCTTACCTATGAACATGTAACCACAACGGTGATAAAAATATTATTAACAACTCTTTGTAAAATAGATCATAACTATAGTGGGAGAAACGTGCACCCGCAAAGCCACATATGCCGAAGCATGTCAAGTGTGGGACAAGCCTCATGAACACGGTCACGTAATGTTAGTCTCGGGCAGCTTTATTCCCACTATGCCACTATGATCCAAAATACAAAAAATAGCAATAATAAAACATTTTTATTTCTTTAATATTTGTTAATTCAATCAATTAACAAACATTAACATTTACCCCTTGAGTCATTTCGATATCCTGAAACAGTTTCGGTGCTTTTCGGAAACAACCCCTGTGTTGTCCGATAATTCAGCCAGAGTTCCAAATCCACTCAAATCGCGTCAGCGAACCTTAAGTGTGTCACCCTACGGTTCGTGAATAATGTGGACATGATCGAGACTCCTCTCCGATCAATAATCATCAGCAGGATCTGGAAATCCATGACGACTCCCACTTACTCGACGATGAACTAGTGATCGTGTGAACCAATAACGAACATAGTTAATTTCTTTTGTCTCGCAATATTATTACTTGTCCGAGATCTGATCATTTGGTATCAACCATACCTAGTTCGATCTCGTTCCCAACAAGTCTCTTTACTCGTTCCGTGATAATGTATTCCCGTGACCTAGTCACATGCTTGCATGCGGTGTCAATGCAATATCACCGAGAGGGCCCAAAGAATATCTTTCCATCATTCGGATGGACAAATCCCACTCTTGATCCATGAACCTCAACTAATACTTTCAGAATACCCAAATCAACCTTTATAATCACCCTGTTACGGTGTGACATTTGATATCATCAAAGTACTCTTCCGGTATCAGTGATTAACATGATCTCATGGTCTAAGGATTAGAGCTATTTCGTATGAGTTTGAAATAGCAATGAAACTTGATGACTTGATCGTATTGCTATTCGTACTATGGGTGTGAGTGTTCATCACATCATTCTTCTAATGATATGACCCCGTTATTAACAACATCCAATGTTCATGATCTGGAAACCTTGATTATCAGTTAATCAATGAGCTAGTATAAAAGAGAGGCTTTACTAGGAACCTTTTGGTTTATTAGTCACACAAGTATTAATGTTTCCAATTAATACAATTTTAGCATGAGAAATAAAAATTTATCATAAACATGGAATATGATAATAACCACTTTATTATTGCCTCTCGGGCATATTCCCTTCAGTACTGGAGATGTCAAAAGGCGATGTTTAAGGTCATCGAAAGCAGCATGCGCCTCGGCTGTCCAAGTGAACTTATCCGTCTTTCTGAGAAGCCGATAGAAGGGGAGGGCCTTTTCGCCTAGCTTGCTTATGAAGCTGCTGAGCGCCGCTAGACGACCTGTCAACTGCTGGACATGTCGAAGTGTCTTTGGCGGCTACATGTTGATTATGGCCTGGATCTTCTTGATGGCGCGGTGATGATGGTGTGAAAGCTTCTTCTTTAAATACACGGCAACGGCGACAGAAACTTCTGGAGCCAAGTTGACGTGGGAATGTGTAGTAAATGACCGGCCAGTTGGAAAACCCCAAGAGAAGGTTTTGATGAAGATAGCAGCAAGTTTTCCCTCAGTTATGAAACCAAGGTTATCAATCCAGTAGGAGGACGAATACGACTGAAGGTGATGCCCACTAGCTGCGTGATGCTCTAACAAGGGCGCCGTTAACGATAACTTGTTAGCGCGTCTTCAACCAGTAGCAACGTGGAACCTGCACACAACACAACCAAATACTTTGTTCCCAACTTACGATGAGGTTGTCAATCTCACCGGTTTGCTTGAAACAAAGGGTATGAGCGTATCGAGTGGAAAGTGATAATAGTATGCGAGTAAAGTAAACAGTGCGAGTAAAGTAAACAGGTGATAGCAATATAAAGGAAATAGGACCGGGGTCCACAGTTCACTAGCGGTGTCTCTCCATATGATAAAATAATACATGCTGGGTAAACAAATTACAGTTGGGCAATTGATAGAATAAAGACAACGTGCATATGTCGAGAGGATCACTATGAGATTTACTCTGGGCATTACAACAAGATACATAGACCGCCATCCAACTGCATTTATGACTAATAATCCACTTGTGGCGAATCAATCCGAGAACTCCATAAGTATTAAGTTGCGAACAACAGATAATTGCATTAAGCAAAGTGTCTAATGTAAACAAAGCATATGCCCTCGAGCATATGAATGTTGTTTTCCCCCTAGTAGCAACATCACATCTATAACCTTAGAGGTTTCTGTCACTTCCACAGATTAAATAGAGGCATGAACCCACTATCGAGCATAAATACCCCCTCTTGGTGTCACTAGCAACTACTTGGCCAAGATAGCTACTAATAACGGAGAGCATGCAAGATCATAAACAACATAGAAATAACATAAGATAAAATTCAGTACATCAACTCAATCATAACACCAATATTCATCGGATCCCAACAAACACAACATGTAGAATTACATAACGGTGATCTCGATCATGTAAGGCAGCTCACGAGATCTAAACATGAATGCTGGCGCGTGGGTGATGGCACCAAAAGATTCCTTGTGCGTGGTGAATGACCAGCCAGTTGGGAACCCCAAGAGGAAGGTATGATGAGTATAGCAGCTAGTTTTTCCTCAGTTAAGAAACCAAGGTATGTCGATCAGGAGAGAAAAACAGACAATGCGACTGAAGGTGATGCTTGCTAGTTTGCGACAGCTTCGGACAATTTATATATGGCGCCTCGTCCAAGCTTTGCTTGCTAGCTGCAACGCGGAACCTGCACACAACACAACCAAGTACTTCGTTCCCAACTTGCGATGAGGTTGTCAATCTCACCGGTTTGCTTGAAACAAAGGTTATGAGCGTATCGAGTGGAAAACAGTAGAAGTATGCGAGTAAAGTAAACAGTGCGAGTAAAGTAAACAGGTGATAGCAATATGATGGAAATAGGACCGGGGGTCCACAGTTCACTAGTGGTGTCTCTCCATAAGATAAATAACACATGCTGGGTAAACAAATTACAGTTGGGCAATTGATAGAATAAAGATAAACGTGATATGTCAAGAAGATCACTATGAGATTTACTCTGGGCATTACAACAAAATACATAGACCGCCATCCAACTGCATCTATGACTAATAATCCACTTGTGGCGAATCAATTCGAGAACTCCACAAGTATTAAGTTGCGAACAACAGATAATTGCATTAAGCAAAGTGTGTAATGTAAACAAAGCATATGCCCTTGAGCATATGAATGTTGTTTTCTCCCTACTAGCAACAGCACATCTACAACCTTAGAGGTTTCTGTCACTCCTTAGATTAAATAGAGGCATGAACCCACTATCGAGCATAAATACCCCCTCTTGGAGTCACTAGCAACTACTCGGCCAAGATAGCTACTAACAACGGAGAACATGCAAGATCATAAACAACATAGAGATAACATAAGATATATTTCAGTATAGCAACTCAATCATAACACCAATATTTGTCGGATCCCAACAAACCAAACATGTAGAATTACATAACGGTGATCTCAATCATGTAGGGCAGCTCATGAGATCTAAACATGAAGCACATGGTGGAGAAGACAACCATCTAGCTACTTCTATGGACCCATAGTCCAAGGTAGACTACTCGTTCATTGCTCCGGAGGCAAGCATGGCGATGAAGAAGACCTCCGGTGGCGATTCCCCTCTCCGGTAGGGTGCCGGGAAGAGCTTCTGGACCCTCCCGATCTTCGGGCCGACGGCGGCGGCAGATCGCGATGTGTTCTGGAAAATTGATCGGGTACTTAGGTTTTTTTTCGTCGGGGGGTCCTTATAGGCGAAGGGGCGATGTCAGAGGTGGAGCCAGGTGGCCTCACGCCTGGCTGGCACGGCCCAGGCCCTGGCCGCGCTGGCCTAGTGTGTGGGGCCCCTGTGGCTCCCCTCCTACTCCTCTTCGGATCTTTGGAAGCTTCCGGGTAAAATAAGACTTCAGGAACTTGTTTCGTCCAATTCCGAGAATATTTCCTGTGTATCACTTCTGAAACACAAAAACAGCAGAAAACAGGGAACTGGCACCGTGGCGACTTGTTAATAGGTTAGTTCCGGAAAATGCATAAAAGTGCCACAAAGTGTAATGAAACATTGGGCAAATGGTGTAAAAACAAGCATGGATCATCAAAAATTATAGATACGTTGGAGACGTATCAAGCATCCCCAAGCTTAACTCCTGCTCGTCCTCGAGTAAGCAAGTGATAACAAAAGAATAATTTTTGAGGTGACATGCACCTACACAATCTTGATCATATATGTAAGCAATTGTGAGCTGGGATCATAAGAACTTAAAACATGGGCATAAAGATATAATCTTGACAATAAGAACTTAGCAACCATGTTGTAAACATGCAAATGAACACAAATAAAAGATCATGAAAATGAAACAATGAAAGTCAAATGTGTGTTCAAATCATAAGGAAAAACATACAAATGGTTTTCAGCTTGTCCTTCAAAGAGAGCAAAACATAAATGCATAGGACACCTTCAAGTTTAAGAGGGCGACTAGATACAAATAATTTAAGAACAAGTGAAACCAACAATATGAATCAATCAATGATAACTTTGGGACAATGCACATTATACTAAGAATGACAACTATGCTCTCTTAATGGTGCACATAGAAAGAAGGTGGTGACTCAACATAAAAGTAAAAGAAAGGCCCTTCGTAGAGGGAAGCAGTGATTGCAAGTTTTATAACCTTCAAAAATTATGGTACTTACCGGCTTTGAGCTCTCATTGCCCCCATCATAAGCATCTTGAATGGTTAAAGTTAATGCGAGAACAATTATGATGCATATGCTTGACAAATCATAAGTTGAAAACCTCGTGTCCCATGAATACGAGTACCCAAACCTCATGCTACTTTACTTAGCGTCCCAAGCAAGGCTCTTGTCATTGTAAATATATGCATATCATTGAGAACCGCCAATGGGGTACCTCCGTGCCCGATGACATGGAACAAGCCCACATCAAAATGACAGGACAAGCAGACAATGAACACCTCGACATCTCTTTTATTTGCCATTTGTTTAGCTTTTTATTGTGAGATGCATCGTCGAATGTTCACCATGGGTATGCTGCAAATTTCCATCATGAATTATGCATGGCTTAGATTAGCGGCCCGGCATTTCCCTAACACATATACAAACTCCATGATCCCCACAAGATTCCCAATTCATTTCACACCGCGGACATCCATAAACAAAAGATCACGATATCAACTCAAATAAGAAGTGCAGTGTTGAAAGCTTGCCCATGACTGCATGGCTGGGCTAGTCTCCAACTTACAACTTGCAAGCATAACAACTCAACATAAGAGACCACAATGTCAAATTTTTAAGAACAGGAAAAAGTAAAGTGTGCCTTCCGGTTCGTGAGAGCTTTACTGACCGAATTTTCGCATAACACTGGTAAGAGTTTAATTTGAAGAGAAAATAAAAGCAAGTCAAATTTACTTGGAATAGCAAATTGCTAGTAGGTATGTATGGTGGACACTTTGGAAGACTTTGGCTTTTAGGAGTTGGATGCACGAGTAGAGCTCATACTCAGTACAAGGCGAGGGCTAGCAAAAGACTAGGAGCGACCAACTAAGAGAGCAATAATGGCCATAATCATGCAAAGCGACAAAGCGACATTAAAAGAAGCATAAGATGACATCAAAAGTCAAAAACTAAATGATCATAGAGGCTATTGGCGACTGTGTAAGAGTCTAACATGTGTGAGCATGCGCCAAGTCAACCCAAATAAAGCATCAAGGAGAAAACCAAAATAATGCTTCCATACAATAAAAACAACGCATGATTTTTTCAAAGGCTCATTAAGCAATCTCAGTTATTTGAGACAAGTCATGCTACAGCAAAACCACTAAGCATACTATCAAAAAGACATCAAGCATGACATGAAAAAGCCTAAGCTGCAGTCTACACAAACTCATTCTTGTACCACTTTTTTGCATAAAGCTTTTTCTCTTTTCCAACACCATTTGAAATTTTTATAAACACCTCTTTTGATGAAAACCAATAAATATCAGAGGCAAAAATACACCTTGATGAAGAGATATGACAAGGTCTGAACGCAAATCAAGGCGAAAACGAAAACCAAAAGCAGTAGCAGAAAAAGAAGAACACCCAGTTTTTGATAAGAGTGAAAACTAGAGCGTTCTTGGCAAATGAAAAGCAAGGCAACTTCTCCAAAAGAAATTTGTTGGGGTCCAACCATTTATTGCAGCAAACAAAACAAACTAACTAAGAAAACTAAAACAACTGATGCTCCAAGAAAAACACATAGTGCATGAAGCAATAAAAATATAGTGTTTTGAAAGGTGACCTGATTTTTGCCGATGAAGAAGCGGTGCCTCGGGGGCATCCCCAAGCTTTGACGCTTGTACTTCCTGGATATTTCTTGGGGTGATGCATGGGCATCCCCAAGCTTGAGATTTTGTCCATTCTTCAACTCATCTCATCATTCTCCAATCCCTACACTTTAAAACTTCCTTCATACAAAACTCAACACAATTCTATTAGCAACATTAGTGCAAGCATAATAATGAATCAACCCTTTTCAGTTTAGATTTCAACTCAAAACCACCACATATAAAGCATATACTACTGTAGCAACTTCCCCACAAGTTCCGTGATCAAAAGAACTCAAAAGAAAGCGATTAAGCGGCAAACACAAATATTGGCAGAAATCTGTCAAAACAGAACAGCTGACAAAGGCCAAATTTTTTAGGGGTTTTTTGTTGCTCAAATCAAAAAGTGTTCAACTAACGAAAGTTTGGATATAACCTGGGGCATATGCACAAGAAATAGCAGGTCCAAACGATATACAGAGAATTTATACGAATTTTTACGGTGCAGCACCGAAAACAGTTTCAGGACAGCAACATCCCCAAATCTTTACCTCACTCGAATTAGAGGCTTCTCTTGGCACAACAACAAAATAAAAAGGATAAGGAGCGGTCATTACAGTAGTAATGACTTCCAAGACTCAAATAAAAGAAAAAGTACTGAAAATAAAACATTGGGTTATCTCCCAAGAGTGCTTTTCTTTAACGCCTTTGAGCTAGGCGCAGAAAATTGCGAATCAAGTAATAATGAAAGGGGGATCAGGATCCACTATAGGGATAAAGAAATGAATATCCAATTGAGGTTTTGAGTATCCCTTGTAGTCACGCTTTGGTAAACTATTTTCATCAAAAAGATTTTCAGGACAAATCTAACTAAAATTAGTTACCAAGGCATTATGAATTCCTACAAGCTTACAAGGTATTGACAATCTAGAATCTTCGTTGGGTGTACCAACAATTTCAACAGGCGAGCCAAGCTTATTAAACTTCTTAAAAACTTTCCTAGCCTCAATTGCAACATCTCTAAATTCTATGCGCAAAGTTTCCAAGATAAAAGCTTTCTTTTCGGGATCCTCAATTTCATGAAGCTTAAGGAACATGTATTGCATAAAAGGATTAAGACTAGCAAACCTAGTTTCCAACATGTGAATTAAATAAGCAGAAGCAACTTCAATACTAGGAGCTAGCTCAACCAAAGACTTTTCCTCAACTTCCTTATGCATACTAATGTGATTAAAGAACTCCTTAATGTTACTTTTTCCAATAATCGAACCACTACCTATTGAGAGGTCCTCCAGAACGTACTTAGGGATCAACATGATGAACTAAAAGTAAAGAAATAACAACTACCAAGGATTCTAATTTTTTTGGGTTTTTGATATAGAACGATGCAGGTAAAATAAATAAAGTAAAGCAAAACTATAACAAAGTAAAGGATGTGCGTGCGAAAAACTCCCCTTGCAGAGGTCTTCCACTTTTCTCCCCAGCAACGGCGCCAGAAAAAGAGCTGCTGGCGCGTGGGTGATGGCACCAGAAGATTCCTTGTGCGTGGTGAATGACCAGCCAGTTGGGAACCCCAAGAGGAAGGTATGATGAGTATAGCAGCTAGTTTTCCCTCAGTTAAGAAACCAAGGTATGTCGATCAGGAGAGAAAAACAGACAATGCGACTGAAGGTGATGCTTGCTAGTTTACGACAGCTTCGGACAATTTATATATGGCGCCTCGTCCAAGCTTTGCTTGCTAGCTGCAACGCAGAACCTGCACACAATACAACCAAGTACTTCGTTCCCAACTTGCGATGAGGTTGTCAATCTCACCAGTTTGCTTGAAACAAAGGTTATAAGCGTATCGAGTGGAAAACAGTAGAAGTATGCGAGTAAAGTAAACAGTGCGAGTAAAGTAAACAGGTGATAGCAATATGATGGAAATAGGACCGGGGTCCACAATTCACTAGTGGTGTCTCTCCATAAGTTAAATAACACATGCTGGATAAACAAATTATAGTTGGGCAATTGATAGAATAAATATAAACGTGATATGTCAAGAAGATCACTATGAGATTTACTCTGGGCATTACAACAAAATACATAGACCGCCATCCAACTGCATCTATGACTAATAATCCACTTGTGGCGAATCAATCCGAGAACTCCACAAGTATTAAGTTGCGAACAACAGATAATTGCATTAAGCAAAGTGTGTAATGTAAACAAAGCATATGCCCTTGAGCATATGAATGTTGTTTTCTCCCTAGTAGCAATAGCACATCTACAACCTTAGAGGTTTCTGTCACTCCCCCGGATTAAATAGAGGCATGAACTCACTATCGAGCATAAATACCCCCTCTTGGAGTCACTAGCAACTACTCGGCCAAGATAGCTACTAACAACGGAGAGCATGCAAGATCATAAACAACATAGAGATAACATAAGATATATTTCAGTATAGCAACTCAATCATAACACCAATATTCATCGGATCCCAACAAACCAAACATGTAGAATTACATAACGGTGATCTCAATCATGTAGGGCAGCTCATGAGATCTAAACATGAAGCACATGGTGGAGAAGACAACCATCTAGCTACTGCTATGGACCCATAGTCCAAGGTAGACTACTCACTCATCGCTCCGGAGGCAAGCATGGCGATGAAGAAGACCTTCGGTGGCAATTCCCCTCTCCGGCAGGGTGCCGGGAAGAGCTTCTGGACCCTCCCGATCTTCGGGTCGATGGCGGCGGCAGATCGCGATGTGTTCTGGAAAATTGATCAGGTACTTAGGTTTTTTTCCGTCGGGGGGTCTTTATAAGTGAAGGGGCGATGTCAGAGGTGGAGCCAGGTGGCCTCACGCCTGGCTGGTGCGGCCTAGGCCCTAGCCACGCCGGCCTGGTGTGTGAGGCCCCTGTGGCTCCCCTCCTACTCCTCTTCGGATCTCTGGAAGCTTTCGGGTAAAATAAGACTTCAGGAACTTGTTTCGTCCAATTCCGTGAATATTTCCTGTGTATCACTTCTGAAACACAAAAACAGCAGAAAATATGGAACTGGCACTGTGGCGACTTGTTAATAGGTTAGTTCCGAAAAATGCATAAAAGTGCCACGAAGTGTAACGAAACATTGGGCAAATGGTGTAAAAATAAGCATGGAGCATCAAAAATTATAGATACGTTGGAGACGTATCAATGAAGCACATGGTGGAGAAGACAACCAACTAGCTACTGCTATGGACCCATAGTCCAAGGTAGACTACTCACTCATCGCGTCGGAGGCAAGCATGGCGATGAAGAAGGCCTCCGGTGGCAATTCCCCTCTCCGGCAGGGTGCCGGGAAGAGCTTCTGGACCCTCCCGATCTTCGGGTCGACGGCGGCGGCAGATCGCGATGTGTTCTGGAAAAGTGATCGGGTATTTAGGTTTTTCCCATCGGGGGGTCTTTATATGCAAAGAGGCAGCGTCAGAAGTGGACCAGGGGGCCCACACCATAGGCCGGCACGGGCCAGGGGTGGGCCACGCCCCCTGGTGGTGTGGCCACCCTCTGGTCCGGCTCTGTCTCCTCTTTGGTGTTCTGGAAGCTCCGTGAAATATCTGGACGTCTGGCTTTGGTTTCGTCCAATTCCGAGAATATTTCCTGTGTAACTTTTCTGAAACATAAAAACAGCAAAAAATAGGGAACTGGCACTGTGGCATCTCGTTAATAGGTTAGTTCTGAAAAATGCATAAAAATGCCACGAAGTGTAACAAAACACTAAACAAATGGTGTAAAAACAAGTATGGAGCATCAAAAATTACGGATACATTGGAGACGTATCAGCATCCCCAAGCTTAACTCCTGCTCGTCCTCGAGTAGGTAAGTGATAACAAAAGAAATAATTTTTTAGGTGACATGCACCTACATAATCTTGATCAAATATGTAAGCGTTGTGCGCTGGGATCAAAAGAACTTAAAACATGGGCATGAAAGATATAATCTTGATAGAAGAAACTTAGCAACCATGTTATAACATGAAAATGAACACAAACAAAAGATCATGAAAATGAAACAATGAAAGTCAAACGTGTGTTCAAATCATAAGGAAAAACATACAAATGGTTTTTAGCTTGTCCTTCATGAGAAAGCAAAACATAAATGCATAGGACACCTTCAAGTTTAAGAGGGCGACTAGATACAAATAATTTGAGAACAAGTGAAACCAACAATATGAATCAATCAATGAAAACTTTGGGACAATGCACATTATACTCAGAATGACAACTATGCTCTCTTAATGGTGCATAAAGGTAGAAGGTGGAGACTCAACATAAAAATAAAAGAAAGGCCCTTCGCGGAGGGAAGCAGTGATTAAACATGTGCTAGAGCTTTTCATTTGTAAAACAGAGATAAAAATTGGGTTTTGAGAGGTGGTTGTTTCATGTCAACGACTGGCAATGGGGTCTTACTATCTTCCATAATAAACAAGTGAGAGCGGTTCTGAGTTCTTTGAAAATTTGGCACATTGGTGCTCTTTTATAAAGCTTTGGCACTCCTCCCCACCTTTTTTTCCTTTCTCAAACCATGCCTAACCGATTCCATCGGGTGCCCACCAACATTCACATACCATGGAGGAGTGCCTTTTTTCTTTTCTTTTTAAAATTAGATTGCAATGGTCTGACCAGCTCTCATGCAAATTAATGACGAGCAGATGAAGCTGCCTAGTCGAGGGGTACTTAATTTAATATGGAAGATAGCAATTTCGGCCACTACGTCCCCATGAGCTAAAAACAGTGGCACAAAACGAGAAGTAGTTAAAAGTTTTCAAAGGTAGCACATAAAAATTTACTTTGGAATGTCTTACAAATACCATGCATAGGAATTTATAGTGGACACAATGGAACAACTTGGTTTTTAGGAGTTGGATGCACGAGTAGAGCTCATACTCAGTATAAAATGAGGGCTAGCAAAAGACTGGGAGCGACCAACTAAGAGAGCAATAACGGCCATAATCATGCATAGCGACAAAGCGACATTAAAAGAAGCATAAGATGGCATCAAAAGTCAAAAACTAAATGATCATAGAGGCAATGGCGACTTTGTATGAGTCAAACATGTGTGAGCATGCGCCAAGTCAACCCAAATAAAGCATCAAAGGAGAAAACCAAAATAATGCTTCCAAATAATTAAAACAACGCATGATTTTTTTCAAAGGCTCATTAAGCAATCTCAGTCATTTGAGACAAGTCATGCTACAGAAAAACCACTAAGCATACTATCAAAAAGACATCAAGCACGACATGCAAAAGCCTAGGCCGCAGTCTACACAAGCTCCTTCTTGTACCACTTTTTTGCATAAAGCTTTTTCTCTTTTCCAACACCATTCAAACTTTTTATAAACAACTCTTTTGATGAAAACCAACATAGATCATAGGTCAAAATACACCTTGATGAAAAGATATAACAAGATCTAAACACAAATCAAGGCGAAAATCGAAAGCTAAACGTAGTTCTAGAAAAAGAGAACACTCGTTAAAATTATAAGAATGAAAAACGGAGTGTTCTTGGCAAATGAAAAGCAAGGCAACTTCTCCAAAAGGAATTTGTTGGGGTCCAACCATTTATTGCAGCAAACAAAACTGAAAACTAAAAACAACTGACGCTCCAAGAAAAACGCATAATGCATGAAGCAATAAAAATATAGTGCGTTGAAAGGTGACCTGATATTTGCCGATAAAGAAGGGGGCCTCGGGGGCATCCCCAAGCTTTGACGCTTGTACTTCTTGGATATTTCTTGGGGTGACATGGGAATCCCCAAGCTTGAGCTTTTGTCCATTCTTCAACTCATCTTATCATTCTCCAATCCCTACACTTGAAAACTTCCTTCATACAAAACTAAACACAAATCTATTAGCAACATTAGTGTAAGCATAACATTGAATCAACCCTTTTTGCTTCAGGTTTCAACTCAAAACCACCACATATAAAGCATATACTACTGTAGCAACTTCCCCAAAAGTTCTGTGATCAAAAGAACTCAAAAAGAAAGCGATAAAGCGGCAAACACAAATATTGGCAGAAATCTGTCAAAACAGAACAGCTGACAAAGGTCGAATTTTTAGAGGGTTTTCTGTCGCTCAAATCAAAAAGTGTTCAACTAATTAAAGTTTGTATATAACCTGGGGCATATGCACAAGAAATCGCAGGTCGAAAAGATATACAGAGAATTTTCACAAATTTTTACGGTGCAGCACCGAAAACAGTTTCAGGACAGCAACATCCCCAAATCTTACCTCACTCAAATTAGAGGCTTCTCTTGGCACAAAAACAAAATAAAAAGGATAAGGAGTGGTTATTACAGTAGTAATAACTTCCAAGACTCAAATAAAAGAAAAAAAACTGAATGTAAAAACATTGGGTTATCTCCCAAGAGTGCTTTTCTTTAACGCCTTTGAGCTAGGCGCAAAAAGTGCGAATCAAGTAATATCAAGGGAACCATTAAGATCAACTGCAAAAGTCTTTTCAATAAGGCATTGTATTTCATCCACATAAGTTTTTGAGGACCCTTTGTGATCACGCTTTGGTTCACTCAAGTCACTATAAAGATTTTTGGGACAGATCCAATCAAAATTATTTTCAAAAGCTTCATACAATCCCAAGAGCTTGCTAGGTATAGGTATCTCGGTTCCCTCATTGTTTGTACTAACAACCTTTATAGGGGAACCAAGCTTATTAAAATGCTTAAGAACTTTCCTAGCTTCAATGGCAACATCTTTAAATTCTATGCGCAAAGTTTCCAAGATAAAAGATTTCTTTTCAGGATCCTCAATATCATGAAGCTTAAGAAACATGTATTGCATAAAAGGATTAAGGCTAGCAAACCTAGCTTCTAACATGTGAATTAAATAAGCAGAAGCAACTTCATAACTAGGAGCAAGCTCAGCCAAAGACTTTTCCTCAACATCCTTATGCATACTAATATGATTAAAGAACTCTTCAATGTTACTTTTTCCAATAATTGAACCACTACCTACTGAGAGGTCCTCCAAAATGTACTTAGGGAATAACATAATGAACTAGAGTAAAGAAATAACAACTATAAAGGAAACTAATTTTTTGGGTTTTTGATAAAACGATGCAAGTAAAAATAAAGTAAAGCAAAACTTAAAACAAAGTAAAGGATGTGCGTGCGAAACTCCCCTTGCAGAAGTCTTCTTTCCTCCCCGGCAACGGCGCCAAAAAACTTGTTGATGGCACGGTGATGATGGTGTGAAAGCTTCTTCTTTAAATATACGGCAACGGCGACAGAAACTTCTGGAGCCAAGTTGACGTGGGAATGTGTAGTAAATGACCGGCCAATTGGAAAACCCCAAGAGAAGGTTTTGATGAAGATAGCAGCAAGTTTTCCCTCAGTTATGAAACCAAGGTTATCAATCCAGTAGGAGGACAAATACGACTGAAGGTGATGCCCACTAGCTGTGTGATGCTCTAACAAGGGCGCCGTTAACGATAACTTGTTAGCGCGTCTTCAACCAGTAGCAATGTGGAACCTGCACACAACACAACCAAATACTTTATTCCCAACTTACGATGAGGTTATCAATCTCACCGGTTTGCTTGAAACAAAGGGTATGAGCGTATCGAGTGGAAAGTGATAATAGTATGTGAGTAAAGTAAACAGTGCGAGTAAAGTAAATAGGTGATAGCAATATAAAGGAAATAGGACCGGGGTCCACAATTCACTAGCGGTGTCTCTCCATAAGATAAAATAATACATGCTGGGTAAACAAATTACAGTTGGGCAATTGATAGAATAAAGACACCGTGCATATGTCGAGAGGATCACTATGAGATTTACTCTGGGCATTACAACAAGATACATAGACCGCCATCCAACTGCATCTATGACTAATAATCCACTTGTGGCGAATCAATCCGAGAACTCCACAAGTATTAAGTTGCGAACAACAGATAATTGCATTAAGCAAAGTGTGTAATGTAAACAAAGCATATGCCCTCGAGCATATGAATGTTGTTTTCCCCCTAGTAGCAACAACACATCTATAACCTTAGAGGTTTCTGTCACTCCCCCAGATTAAATAGAGGCATGAACCCACTATCGAGCATAAATACCCCCTCTTGGAGTCACTAGCAACTACTTGGCCAAGATAGCTACTAACAACGGAGAGCATGCACGATCATAAACAACATAGAGATAACATAAGATAAAATTCAGTACATCAACTCAATCATAACACCAATATTCATCAGATCCCAACAAACACAACATGTAGAATTACATAACGGTGATCTCGATCATGTAAGGCAGCTCACGAGATCTAAACATGAAGCACATGGTGGAGAAGACAACCAACTAGCTACTGCTATGGACCCATAGTCCAAGGTAGACTACTCACTCATCACGCCGGAGGCAAGCATGGCGATGAAGAAGACCTCCGGTGGCGATTCCCCTCTCCGGCAGGGTGCCGGGAAGAGTTTCTGGACCCTCCCGATCTTCGGGTCGACGATGGCAGCAGATCGCGATGTGTTCTGGAAAAGTGATCGGGTATTTAGGTTTTTCCCGTCTGAGGGTCTTTATAGGCAAAGAGGCGGCGTCAGAAGTGGACCAGGGGGCCCACACCATAGGTCGGTGTGGGCCAGGGGTGGGCCGCGCCCCCTGGTGGTGTGGCCACCCTCTGGTCTGGCTCCATCTCCTCTTCGGTGTTCTGGAAGCTCCGTGAAATATCTGGATGTCTGGCTTTGGTTTCGTCCAATTCCGAGAATATTTCCTGTGTAACTTTTATGAAACACAAAAACAGCAAAAAACAGGGAACTGGCACTGTGGCATCTCGATAATAGGTTAGTTCCAGAAAATGCATAAAAATGCCACGAAGTGTAACGAAACACTAAACAAATGGTGTAAAAACAAGCATGGAGCATCAAAAATTATGGATACATTGGAGACGTATCACTTCTCCGGATTGCCTTCGATTCCTCTTTCAGAGATGAGGTAGCCCAACAGCTGGCCTGTAGGTACTCCGAAGGAGCACTTTTTTGGGTTAAGCTTGATGCTATACCGATCGAGATTGGCGAAGGTTTCTCGTAAATCCTCAAGAAAGTTGTCTGCCTTTGCGGATTTGATGACGATATCGTCGATATAGACCTCGATGTTGCGGCCTATCTGCTCCTTCAAGCACGTCTGCATGCACCGTTGATAGGTGGCTCCTGCGTTCTTCAACCCGAAGGGCATCATCGTGTAGCAGTATACTCCATGCGGGGTGATGAAAGCAGTCTTGTCCTCATCTTCTACCTTCAACCTTATCTGATTATACCCCGAGTAGGCATCGAGGAATGAAAGACGCTTGCAGCCAGCGGTAGATTCGATGATCTGATCGATTCGAGGGAGCGGGAAATAGTCTTTCGGGCAGTGCTTGTTCAACGCCGTGAAGTCGATGCACATTCTATAGATCTTGGTGTCCTTCCTTTCCACCATGACCGGCGGTGATAGCCATGTGGCCTCCTTTATCTCCCTGATGAATTTCGCCTCGAGGAGATGATTTATCTCTTCTCCCATCGACCGGGCTTTCTCTGGATTGTAGTGGTGCATCGATTGTTTGATGGGTTTTGCATTGGGAAAGATCTTCAATTCATGCTCGGCGAGTTCCCTAGGGATGCCTGGCATATCTACTGGACACCAGGCAAACATCCTCCAGTGCTCACGGAGGAACTCGACAAGCGCGCTTTCCTATGTGGGGGAAAGGGAATTTGACACCCTGTGCGGTCTTACAGGGATCTGTTGGGTGGATCTGGTGCTCCCGCGTGTTCTTGCTAGTGTCGAATGACAACTCTGGGGCGTTCTGCTACGCTAGTGGATCTACGTCCATGCTGGTGCTCTCCCTAATGTGATGAAGTTCTTCATGAATCCCGAATGTCTGGGAAAAGGTGTTGAAATCCATATCGCAGTTCTTGGAGCGAGCAAAGCTGCCGCTGGTCCTCTGTTTGTGGGCATCCGCAGCTTGAGGTAAGTGTAATGAGGGACCGCCATAAATCGAGCAAATGTTGGTCGTCCGAGGATGGTGTGGTACTACGAGGCCCAATCGACGACCTCGAATTTGATCTTCTCCTTTTTGAAGTTTGCGGGGGTCCCAAAGATGACGTCCAAGTGTATCACTCCCAAAGGATACGTTGGCTTTCCTAGGACAATTCTGTGGAAGGAGGTCTCTGTCGGTAGAAGACATTCATTGGGATCTTGATCTTTCACAGTGTGTTAGCATAAATGAGATTCAAGCTGCTTCCTCCGTCCATGAACACATTCTTGGAGGTAAAACCTCCTATCTGGGCTTCGAGGACCAGAGCGTGATGTCCTGGGCGCGGGATCTTCGGTGGGTGATCTGATCGATCGAACCCGATCGGGTGCTCTGACCAGTTCAGGTACTCAGGAGATGCTGGTGGTGCTTGCTCGGCGTGGAAAACCTCCCTTCCGCGCTTCCTCTAGATACGATTTGTCGGGCGCCCCCTCTGAATCATAGGCACAAAACCATGTGGTGGAGGAAACGCTTCTTCCTCGACGACCAGTTGCCGCGGCTCGATGAGGTGCTGGATCGTGGTGGCCTGATGGTCGTGTTGCGCTGCATTTGGTGGCGGATTAGGTGGCGGCGGTGGTGCGTTGTAAGCCACGGCGCCTGCGACAGGCTGTTCAAACCGCATCTTTTCCTGAAGCGCTTGGCTGAGCCAAAGAAATTCCCTGCACTCGATGAGGAGATGTGCTGGTTTTCGCCTTCCATCCTTGTCGATGTAGGTGTGCCTGGTGCACCCTCCGTTGAGCATTTCTTCCGCCAAAAGTGGTGGCTGATCACGACGCCGATGCCACTCCATTTTTGGCCTCGAATCACATCCGGCGCCTCTGCTACTGCTTCCATAGTACGTGTTCCCCTGCCTCGGTCCGTCATGGTTGTTGTCGTGGTCGTTACTTACGTAGCATGCTGCTACCATGCCTACTATATCCAAATCTCCATAACGGCTTCGGCGTCCTTTCTGTCACACTCGCCGAGAACCGGAGTGGAGTTGATCCTTTGGGTCGACGTCAAGGTCTGGTGAGTGACGACGACTCCTGGGGTTTGCGATGGAATCTTCTCCGTCAGCCCATTCGTTTGCCAGGCTCATGAGATGGTCGATTTTCTTGGGCTTGCATCGTCCCAACTCTTCCCTGAAGTCCTGCCGGATGAGGCTGTCTCGAAAAGTGTCGATGGTTCTTTCAGGCGAGATGTTCTCCGATGTGTTGCGCAAGCTGAGCCAACGTGATATGTATGACCTCAGACTTTGCCCCGTCTTCTGCACTCATAGGCGTAGTTCTTCGAACGACATGGGTCATCGTGAGGTGCCCCGAAAGTTTGCGATGAAGGCTTGTCGAAATTCCTCCCAAGATCGGATGCTATCTGGAGCAAGGTTATTGAGCCATACCCTTGCGTTATCCTTCAGGTGCAACGATAGCAACTGAAGAGTGTTATCTCTGGAACCGCCGCTAATGGTGACAGCGGTTATAAAGTCATCGAGCCAAATTCGAGGGTCCTGCTGCCCATTGAACTTGACTACACTGTCGCTGAGCTTGATTCCTTTCGGCAGCGGTGTGGAGCGAATTAGGATGCTGAAGCACTCTGTGCTGCACAGTCCATGGCGACTATTGCCGAATGTTTCCAACTCGCACTCGTCCTCGAAGCGACGCGCATCACATCGTGCACATGCCAGGTCAACTCTGTTCTGAGCTAGGCCATGTCGAAGTTCACCATTGATAGGTTCTACGACTGGAGGCCTGGGCGCTACTGCTAGCGCCGCTGCTTGGTTTCTGAGCTGCTCCACCGAAGGGACGTTTCTTTGTGGTGTTGCGTCATGTCCTTGTTCGTTCGTGCCTTGTAGCACCCTGATGCCCTCGAGCGCCAAGTTTCGAAGGTGACGCATATGCTCATCGCCATTAGATGCGTTGGCAGCAATGTAAGCTGCAGCGGCCATGATTGCCGCCTCCTTTGTCTTGGGCAGTAACTCAGCCTCATTGAATTCTGCTTCCAAGTTTCTGGTGATGTTATGCGCGTCACCCCCCGGTGGGAGATGAGATCGTGCTCTGCGCGGAACGCTCGACGAGTAATGTGATGACAATTCGGCACGTCCTCTGCTGGACGCATCGGCTTCATCTCTGCGTCGTTCCAGGATTCGCCTCTCGCTGCTGATCTGGTCCTTCTACTCCTGAATGATGAACCAGAGAGCGGCCACCTCTTTGGGGCTTGGATTAGGGCCCATAGGCACCTCGCCCGAATAGACCTTCCTTGCATGTTGGATCTGGTTTTGTGTGATGAATCGGCCACTAGCGTTTGACCGATCTCGATTGCTGTTGGCTCCGTGCTCGTTCCCGTCTCCGTGCGATGCCATCATGCAGTGCCCACCGAATGGTAGAATTGAGTCGTCGCTGATTTCGCCCTTCGCCAGAGGGTATATGTCGTCGTCTCCAATACACGATCCAGCCTTGATCATGGTATCAGAGTCATAATCGACCACGTATCCGCTGCCAGATATGGCGGACTCGCTTCAGTATGAGATAATTGAATTGCCAATCTTCCCCTTTGCCTCGGGATAGACGTCGTCGTCTGAGCACGTGTAGTCCGAGTATAACCCCTCGACATAATCAGAGTCGTAAGGCGTAGGTTGGAGCGTGAGGGCATTGAGAGCCCGTTCGCACTCAGATATTGTCAGGTAGATGGCAGCAGTGCCCCCCCTAGGGTCTTCACAGCCGGCGATCTCGTGAGAAGAGAAATCTCCGGTGTCCACAAAGTGATAGGCGTCGCACTCGACGTAATATGCGGTGGTTGGGGATGGAGGTGGATCTTGAAAATCGTTCGACCCGACTGATGGGGTCGAGGTCTCCAGCCTTGGATCTTCCTCCGATGGTGTCAGTGGCGTTGTTGTCGATGGAGTGCCCCCGATCGCTAGTGGTGTGCTTGGATCTGCAACGGGTGGGGTCGATTCGTTGATGGAGATCAGCTCAGCAGCTCCGTCGTCGTCCACGTGGAAGTTGAACAACCCGAAGGCCATATCAAAACCTCCGGTCCTTGCTGAGGCCGACCCCATCATGCTTGAGATGGGGTCGACGGTAGTCATCACTGGGGTGGATTCGATGATGGTTGGCGACATGGTGTTGACATCTGTCAATGCAGTGGTGTCGACGATGGTTGGTGAAACAGTGTCAATGTCGATGGCGGATGATGCGATGTCGATGTCGATGGTGGACGATGCGATGTCGATGTTGATGTCGATGGTGGTTGGCAATCCGGAATCGACGGCGGTTGCTGGTGATGAGTCGTCGATCCTTGTCGATGCGAGCAGATCGGTGATGGTTGGTGAAGGAGCCGGCGAATCCGTAGATCTAGATCCCGTCGTCCCCACGGTCGGCGCCAATTGACGAGGTTCAACCCCGACAATGCCCATGCTTGATGGCTTTCGAATCATGGAGCGCTTGTGGAATCTAGCGAACTCGACGGCGATCAGACGGCACAGGGAAACACAGGTTTTACCCAGGTTCGGCCCCCTTGTTGGGTAAAGACCTACGTCCTGCTTGTCTGACTTTATTGATGGGGTGGCTACAATGGTGGTGTTACAGTGATGGCGTTGATTGGATCTAGCCGAAGGTGGAGAACTCTCGAGAATCCGAGCGCTCGGGTGTACGATGGTGAAAGGTGTCTAGCCGCTACAGGACCTCCCTCCCAACCTTTTATAGGCGAAGGTTGGGTCTCGGGATTGTCCTCCAAGCAAAGTATAGATAAAATCGGTTTGAATAAACCCTAGCCGAGCCTAATTCAACTTGGTCTCCTCGAATCCTTGCCTTGTATGTCAAGTCTCGTTCCTAGGCCGCGCCAGGCTATCATCTTCGTGGGCCTTGCTATCCCTTCGGTAGATGCTCTTCCTGGACCGAAAACCAGGTAGGCTAATATCGAGGACCCACAGGTCATTACTTCGTCATTACCATTTACTATTTACTCGCATTATTTACATTCTCGCAGCTACTTTCTTTTACCACACGATACGTTTAATCCTTTGTTTACAGCAAACCGGTGAGATTGACAACCTCACTGTAAGTTGGGGCAAAGTACTTTGGTTGTGTTGTGTGCAGGTTCCACGTTGCTACTGGTGCAAAGCTACGCCCCAGATAAGGCGCCATATATAAATTGTCTGTTGCGAAGCCAGCGAGCATCAACCTTCAGAAGTTGGTTCTTTCTCCTACTGGTTCAATAAACCTTGGTTTCATACTGAGAGAAGACTTGGTGTTGTGCTCATCATACCTTCCTCTTGGGGTTCCCAACTGGGCGGTTATCTACACGCCATCACCTTGCCGCTTCTTGGCTCCACTGCTTGTTGTTCTGTGATGAACATCATCTTTTTACACTTGATCAGGGCAGCGGTATGCGACAGCGTGTCCTCCATGGAATCGATAGGGCTTTTGGCTGGTGCAGTTGTGTTGGTCATGTTTGGTCTGGGAGTGGAGGGAATGCGGATTGGCCGGCTAACTGGAGGGCCCAGGGAGGACAAGAGGAGAACAACGTGAACGTGAGCCATGTCTGCGCGACCACAAATCTAGCCTAAATTTAAACCGAGAATGGGTTGAAATGGACATATCTGTGATCGGTTAGTCCATTTTGGACGCACCATTAGACCATGTCTCTTGTCCGTTTGGACATGAACCGATATGCATGTTCTGTTTAAGTCCACCTGTTGTAGTTGCCCTTAAAACCTGTTCTGGTGTTTTTCTTTTTTTAGATAAAGAGCATATATTAATATCGCAAAGACATCAATTATACCCAGCCTCTGTAACAACGTGAGTATTTTCCTTAATTACCTCATATTGTCTTGCCATTGGTTTACCCCGAGAAGGTGTGAAGATGCCCTTGGTGTTTAGCACGATGAGAATGGTGAGATAAAAACTAGATATACGGGTATCTGGTTTAGCCGCATCCTGTTCAAAGGACGAGGATCACAAAGATCCTCCAAATGTGTTCACAAATGAGCTCCTTGACCTAGTTTCCTCATGTCAGAGTTTCCCATCCCAGCCTCCCTGGACTCACCAATCCTGCATCACAAGTACGTTCTGAAGTTCCACCTTGTCTCCTTATCATCTAGTGCGTGCTTGACTACGTGTAGTCAAAAGACAACGACCTTGGATATACTCGGAATCTGCATCTGATTCGGAGGATATTCTCGGAGACGCGTTTAATCTCTCATCACCAGGCGCCCTAATATAATCTCCAGGCGCTTCAATAATTTCACGGGTGGAATAAAAGACTTGCAGCAGTTTGTTCCTGCCGTCCAAGACTTGTACGTAACGACGACTTGGCAAATTTCCGGCCAGCTTCGTTGGAGGACCAGTTAGAACAAAAACAGCAGTCTAATCCATCATGCTGGTAAAAGCATATCTCAGTAATAAAGGGCTCTTTATCGGAAAAAACGCACATCTCAAGGAGTCCCCGTTGGTATATATGCTGTCTGAAATTTCTTTATATCTCAGTCTCTTTTATCAGCATTTGGATAAACGCGTCCACACTGTTTGCATCTGATCTAACTACATATATATATAGCACAGAAAACTTGCGAGCCAACTCGATGTACTTCTTAATTAAAATTACAATGAATTCCTTGCAAGATGATTTTGTTAAATTCCAAAAATAAAAATTGTAAGGTCGTCCTTAGTATTTTGGTCCGGAAACTTCGAGTCTGGATGCATGGTTTGATTATTTTGAAGAATGCATATGCAATGTTAACTCATACAGGCACTCGAGTAATTACAACAATATAAAACTAGAGTAAATTGGCAGTTCCACATTTGCCTCCTAGGATTGGACACTCAACTGACCTCAAACAGAACAAACTATATAAAACCAAGACCTCGATGATTAACTGTCTGATAGCAGCCGCGCGGACCTAGTCTCAGCTAACGGAATGAAATAAAAGGGGAAGGAAGGGGCCAGCTAACTCGGTGAGGGAGCAAAATGAACCATCACCACGGCACCACCATGGCTACCAACCAGCAGCCGAGGGTGCTGCAAGCCCTGGACGTGGCAAGGACGCAGTGGTACCACTTCACAGCGATCGCGATCGCCGGCATGGGCTTCTTCACCGACGCCTACGACCTCTTCTCCATCTCCCTCGTCGTCGACGTCATCGGCCACAGGTACTACGGGTACCTAGGCGGCAAGCCGCCTCGCGGCGTCTCCGCCGCCATCAGCGTCGTCGCGCTCTGCGGCACCGTCCCCGGGCAGCTACTCTTCGGCTGGCTTGGAGACAAAATGGGCAGGAAGCGAATCTATGGCTACACTCTGATCCTCATGGTCGCATGCTCCCTCGCCTCCGGCTTCTCCTTCAGCAAGCGTACTGGTAAAAGCGTGGTCACCGTCCTCTGCTTCTTCCGGTTCTGGCTCGGTGTCAGCATCGGCGGCGACTACCCGCTGTCGGCGACCATCATGTCCGAGTATGCCAACAAGAGGACCCGCGGCGCATTCATCGCCGCCGTCTTCGCCATGCAAGTATGTTCTATGCCGGCCGGATTATTTTTGTTTTCTTATTAAAGTTTCTTATCCAGCGAACCTGACAAAACCTCCCTAGAGCGACGAAATCTGGAGCCTTCATTTTCAGTAAGACACCACCGGGCGAATTGCCAGCTGTAAAGAAAAATTTGCCGGGCCCAGCACCGGATTTTCCCTGAAAACTTTTGTGAGGGGTTGCACTGTCGCGCCGCTGCATTGATTGTCTAATTGACCCGATCTGATTACTTGGCTTCAAACCCTTTACTTCCAGGGCTTTGGTAACCTCGCTGCTGGGATCGTCGGCATGATCGCATCAAAATCCTTCGAGAAAGCATCGCCCAACGACATAGACTACATATGGCGCATCATCCTCATGATCGGTGCCATTCCGGCGCTGCTCACCTACTACTGGCGGATGCAGATGCCGGAGACGGCACGGTACACCGTCCTCGTGGCCAAGAACGCCAAGCAGGCCACGTCCGACATGCAGGTGCTTGGCGTGCACATCGCGCCTGAGGAAGAAGAACATGCCGCACAGGACGACGGGCTCGTTGGCACGGACGATGAACAGTATGGCCTGTTCTCTAGAGAGTTCTGCCGCCGCCATGGGATACACCTCATCGGCACCACCGTCTGCTGGTTCATTCTCGACGTCACCTTCTACTCGCTCAACCTGTTCATGAAGGACATCTTCACCGTCGTCGGGGTGCTCCCCCGTCCCAACAAACAAGGAAACCAGGTCAAGCGCATGATCCGCGCCACTGGCCTGCACACTGCCGTCGCGCTAGGCGGGAACCTTCCGGGGTACTTCTTCGCCGTCGCCTTCATCGACCGCATTGGCCGAATTAAGATCCAGCTGCTCGGGTTCACCATGATGACGGTCTTTACACTCTGCCTCGCCATCCCGTACGAGAAATGGCGGGAGCCCAAGAACGGAGCTGGGTTCGTCGTCATGTATGGCTTCACCTTCTTTTTCGCAAACTTCGGTCCAAACACGACGACGTTCATCCTACCGGCAGAGATCTTCCCGGCGCGGCTGCGCTCCACGTGCCATGGTATATCTGGTGCTGTCGGGAAGCTCGGTGCCATCATCGGCGTGCTCGCCTTCTCGTTCATGGAAACACACTACAAGGCCTTATTGTTTGTCCTTGTTGGGTGCAATCTTGTCGGCATTGTGTTCACCCTCCTCTTGCCTGAGACCAAGGGGAAGTCCCTCGAGGACATCACCGGGGAGACGGAAGAATGTCAGCAGCCCCTAGACGACAAAGATGCCGTAGTCAACGTTGCTCAGGGCATACATGCCGTGTCTATTTAAGTAGTTAACCTTGTTGATTGATCGGTCTAGCTAGATCTGTTTTTTTCTTTTTTAAAGGGTTCCAACGGGACGTCATGGATGTGTATATGTTGCATTGATTTTCTTGATTTGAGTGTATTTGGGAGGTGTGAGACGGATGTAAATTGAAAACTTGGGGTTTTATGAATACATGTTTGATAATCCTCATACCCTATGTTTCCTAACAACCGTTTTTCTAGGTTCGGAATGATTTTTAGTCATGGAAAATAGAAAATGCAACCTAGTGGCATATCGTCATGAGATATTTTTTCAGCTTGGTAAAAAATCATACCTCTGAAAAAATGCATGCATGTAGAGTAGACGGAACACAAACATGGACTTTTTTATAAATAAAATAAAATCTTTTGTGGTATGTAGCCATTTATCAATAAACATGTTTTACATTACAATATTGTAACTTACTACTCCAATGTCGTTTCCCCCAGGGCGACACCAGGCGGCAACCCTAGCCATTCTCTTTGTCTGAAGAAAGATCATGATATGACGACTAGAGGGGGTGAATAGGACTTCTCACATAATAATGATAAAATTAAGCTTAAGGCAGATTGCAGTTGATACAAGATGAGTAACTCTACCTATTAACATTTGCACCAGTAAATTATTTACAAGGTAGTCCTTGCATCTTCATATCCGGAAATGAAACGATTGATGGCGCGGTATTGAAGGTGCTAGAGAACTTGATTTTGTTTGTTGATGAAGTAAATGACCGACCAGTTGGAAACCCCAAGAGAAGGTTTGATGAATATAGCAGCAAGTTTTCCCTCAGTTATGAAACCAAGGTTATCAATCCAGTAGGAAAAAGCCAAACGACTAAAGGTGATGCTTGCTAGCCTAGTGACACTCCAACAAGGGCGTCATTAACGATATCTTGTTAGCGCGTTTTCAACTAGTAGCAACGTGGAACCTGCACACAACACAACCAAATACTTTGTTCCCAACTTACGATGAGGTTGTCAATCTCACCGGTTTGATTGAAACAAAGGGTATGCGCGTATCGAGTGGAAAACAATAGTAGTATGCGAGTAAAGTAAACAGTGCGAGTAAAGTAAACAGGTGATAGCAATGTAAAGGAAATAGGACCAGGGTCCACAGTTTACTAGTGGTGTCTCTCCATAAGATAAAATAACACATGCTGGGTAAACAAATTATAGTTGAGCAATTGATAGAATAAAGACAACGTACATATGTCGAGAGGATCACTATGAGATTTACTCTGGGCATTACAACAAGATACATAGACCACCATCCAACTGCATCTATGACTAATAATCCACTTGTGACGAATCAATCCGAGAAATCCATAAGTATTAAGTTGCGAACAACAGATAACTGCATTAAGCAAAGTGTGTAATGTAAACAAATCATATGCCCTCGAGTATATGAATGTTATTTTCCCCCTAGTAGCAACATCACATCTACAACCTTAGAGGTTTCTGTCACTCCCCCAGATTAAATAGAGACATGAACCCACTATCGAGCATAAATACCCCCTCTTGGAGTCACTAGCAACTACTCGGCCAAGATAGCTACTAACAACGGAGAGCATGCAAGATCATAAACAACATAGAGATAACATAAGATAATATTCAGCACATCAACTCAATCATAACACCAATATTTATCGGATCCCACAAACACAACATCTAGAATTACATAACGGTGATCTCGATCATGTAAGGCAGCTCACGAGATCTAAACATGAAGCACATGGTGGAGAAGACAACCATCTAGCTACTGCTATGGACCCATAGTCCAAGGTAGACTACTCACTCATCGCGTCGGAGGCAAGCATGGCGATGAAGAAGACCTCTGGTGGCGATTCCCCTCTCCGGCAGGGTGCCGGGAAGAGCTTCTGGACCCTCCCAATCTTGGGTCGATGACGGCGGCGGATCGCGATATGTTTCTGGAAAAGTGATCGGGTGTTTAGGTTTTTCCCATCGGGGGGTCTTCATAGGCAAAGGGGCAGCGTCAGAGGTGGACCAGGGCGGCCTCACCACCAGGGGGCGCATGCCAGGGGCAGGCCGCGCCGCCCTGTGGTGTGGCCGGCCCGTGGCCCCCCTCCGTCTCCTCTTCGGTTCTCTGGAAGCTTCGGTAAGTTTCTGGATGTTCGGCTTTTGTTTCATCCAATTCCGAGAATATTTCCTGTGTAACTTTTCTGAAACACAAAAACAGCAAAAAACAGGGAACTGGCACTGTGGCATCTTGTTAATAGGTTAGTTTCGGAAAATGCATAAAAACGCCACGAAGTGTAACGAAACACTAAGTGACAAGGGTATAGTTAATAGAGCCCGTTAGTTGAGTACCCCTGAGGCCCGTTAAGCTAGGCCCAATTGTAATGATAGTCGAATACGAGTTATTACCGTATGTCGATATTTGTAATCTGTATCGGACCCTACCCGATCCTCGAGACCTGGCCACCTATATATAGGGGTTAGGAGGGGACGGTGTAGGGCAGATTGAAAGCAAGCCAGGTTGAACACTCAAGTTTACTTTCGATACATATCTATTTCGACTAACTTTACCTTCGAGTTCATCCGACGCCCTATCTCCCCGATCCTAAGTCCTTCATCTAGGACATTTGTCGAGTTAACCCTCGTCAATTGGCGCCGACCGTGGGGACCTTGGGCGTTGGAATCATGAATTCGACGGCTTTTTCGCTTTTAGCCAACAACAGTACAGAAGTCGACAGAAGTAAAGAGACGGAACTAACCATTGGAAGTTTGAGCATTCTCATCGGGCCATCGGGTTCGTCTCGCCTTTCGGATCCGACGAAACAAGATCAAGCTCCGTCAGCAAAAGAGCCCGAAACAACAGCAATAATGGAATATTCTGAAGGCTCTTACAGCGAAGTAAACTCGCCGGTCAGCCCAGAGGAAGTGCAAAAAGAAAAGATCACAGAAGACAACGAAGAAAAGGAAAATTTTGACGTGAAAGTCCAACTCGAAGATCTCACGATCTGCCTCGACGATAAGTCAACAGATACATGGAAGACAGGATTAGAGCTTTCTGAAGACAGTGACTCGATTTTCTCAAGCTTCAAGGGTAACATCGGCAAACAATGCCAGGTGCTCGCCATTATAGGAGATAATTCAGAAGAATTCGACGAAAACGACAATCCAGTATTAAACCCAGCAAATATCGACAGAGGAGCAAATCACCTAGCAGAAGGGCAAACGCCAGAATCCCTCGCAAGCAGGGAAAAAATTCGACTATCAGTCGACGAATGGAGGATAATAAGAGAAGTTGTAGAACACGGCACGCCAATACCATCAAATTCTAGCAAAAACATGCTTTTGGGGTATCACTACGCCCTAAGGCAGCAGGCCAAGCAATTAGCAAGGGAGAAAGCAGAGATACAAAGAAGAAAAGATTCAGCCATTGCAGCTAGCGAGGCTGCTCGAAAAGCACGGAGCGACGCATCACACAGCAACGCAAGGAAAAATCGTCGACACGGTTCAAGGTACGATAATCTCGAGTATTCTGACAGGAAAAGTATTTCCAAAAACCTCGACTCGTCCTTCCTATCGGTCGACGAGCAGGGAAACATCCTGCCAAAAACTCCTAAAGCAGCACTAGTGGCAGCACAAGCATACCTACTTACAACTCGACCAAGTCCAGGAGATCCTAGAGAACATATGCATAGAGCAGCACTGAACGGACTCAACATGGTGGGCCACAAGCTATCAGCAAAAGGAGAAGAAGCACATCACCATAAGGAAGTGCACAAAGCAAGGTCACCTCGCCGTCACAATAGTCCTCGGCGCAGAAGCAGCAAACATCGATCTCGATCGCCATCACCAAAGCAGTATGGAGGAACCCGAAGATCACGATCCCCAAATGAAAAACGCGACTATGAAGACGACGAAAAAGAGATGGGGGCATCATGCTTTACCCGCAGGGTTCGCACAACTCCGGTTCCCAAGGGATTCAAACTACCTCATGATCAGCAAAAATACGACGGATCACAAGAACCACAATCATGGCTCGCAGATTATTTACAAGCAGTTCAAATATTAGGAGGAACTAAGGAAACAGCCATGCAAAGTTTGCAACTACACCTCACCGGCGCAGCAAGGTCATGGTTAAGCAAGCTAGAAAAAGAATCTATTGGAAGCTGGGAAGACCTCACAAAGCAATTTACAAGCAACATCAGGTCGACATACAAACGACCAGCATCAATAGAAGAAGTCAAAGCATGTGTGCAACAATGCGACGAGACATTGCGAGCATACATTCAAAGGTGGAGCATTATCAAAAACTCAGCAGTCGAAGTTTCAGATGAAAGAGCAATAGACGCGTTCATCATCGGATTAAGGCGAAGAGACCTAGTCAAAGAGATGGGCAGAATCAAGCCGAAAATAGTGTCAGACCTCATGGACACAGCAAACAGGTTCGCAGACGGAGAAGATGCGTGCAACAACAAGCGAACGCGATCTCCAGAGGATGACAGAAGAAACAGATATGGAAGTCAAAGGAGACGATCTCGAAACTATGACACCTACGATTCGCATAGCCAAGTCGCCGCAGGATATAAAGACAACAGTTATCAAGGAAATGATCGCAGAAGTTCGGGGTATAGAAGCTACGGAAAGGAAGACTATAGGAAGTTCCCTATAAGGGAATCCAGAGAGTACAACCCATCACCAGAAGATATGCTCAACGGGCCCTGTCATATACACTCAGCGTTCGTCGACGGGAAACGAGTATCAAGGCACGCAATGAAAGACTGCACAACATTCTTAAAACTGCAAGAAGCAGCAATAAATAAGCAAACCGAAGCAAGGCGACAAGGATTCGAAGGAAGTAACAATCCTTCGACAAAGCAGCAAGGAAACAATGGAGCGCCTCAAGGACCAGACCAGCAAAACCAGGGACAGGACGACGACGAAGGGTATGTACCATCAAAAGGACACATCATATCAATGATACAACCTGTGCCCAAGTCAAACAAAGAGGAGAAGAGCATAACTCGACAAGTCAACCTAGCAGTAACATCACCTCCAGTTGCAACGGAGTATTTGCACTGGTCAGAGCAACCAATAGAGTTCAACAGAGAAGATCACCCTATAACAGTACCTCGGCCGGGAAACGCGCCTTTGGTACTTAAAGCTCAAATCGGCGCGTATGATGTCGACAGAATATTCATGGATGCAGGGAGTGGAATTAACTTGATATACGCGAAAACACTCCGAGCAATGCATATATCACTAGAGTTCCTGAAGCCAACAGATTGTTCCTTCCATGGAATCGTACCAGGAAGTGCCAATTACCCGTTGGGTCGAATAGCACTCAATGTTTGCTTCGGCAACCGACAAAACTACAGAAGAGAAAAGCTAGACTTCGAAGTCATGGACTGGCCATCGCAATATCACGCGATCCTCGGACGACCCGCATTTTCGCGATTCATGGCAGTGCCTCACTACACATATTTGGTACTTAAAATGCCAGGACCAAAAGGAATAATCACAGTGAAAGGAAGTTTTGAAGTTTCAGATCTCTGCGACAGGGAATTCCACAAGATGGCGCAAAATTTTGGCGTAATAGCCAACTATGCAGAAAAGGCAAAGAGCGCGACTACAGAAGGCGTCAAGCTACTCGAAGGATGCGTCGCGGAGCCCGAAACGAAGAAACCACGAATAGAAACATCAGGAGAAGGCACAGGCGCAGAGGAAAAAGGGAAAGCCACGACGACATAAGCATCATAAAGACAATAGAGTAGAACAGTAAAGGCTGTAAAAGCCACGAGTTATACCAGGGGCAATGCCCTCTAGATTAAGAACACAGGTCACAGGCCGGATCTCTTCGGTCACCCCATGTATCTTACATCAAAAGTATAAATAAAGACAAAGCGTTCCTCATATTCGAGTTTACGAGTCTTTCAAAGAGAAGATGCGGCAAACGCATGAACCGTACAAATACGCCTTGAGAACCAATTTCAGACATATAGTCGCGAAATAAATAAACTCTCGCGTTCCACACACACCTTACAACATCGGGTTGTCAGAATCATCTACGCCTAAAGGATCTAGATAATGATACTCGCGGAAAAACGCAGCATCCGCCTCTAGAAGCCTAGCTACGAGTCTTCGAGCAGGTTGAAGCGTGTTCTCCATATGAACCCGAAGGCTAGCTCCACCTGGAGCCAAACTCAAGGACATCGTGCTATAATTCAATCTGGGGTGCCACTTGCGTATCCACCCGAGAGCAAAATTGGCACCAGCCACTAAGTTCAGTTCTATTAACCTATGAATACGATGGCTGGATCTGAAATTATCAAGAAGAAGTGGGAAAGTTGCAGGCAAAGGATTACGAGGAAGCATAATGGAGTGCATAGTTGTAAGAGCTCGCCGGCAACCATCAACTGACTCGCCAATATGCTGGGCACAGTCTTGAAGCAATACAATGGCGCTCCGGCGTCGAGGATCAGACCACAAAGTCTCGCAGCCAGTCGACATTTTTTCCAAAGCAGCATTTCGCTCAGCAACTCGACGTTCTTCAGCAGCAAAATCCAAACAAGTACCTACAACGGCAAAGATGTCACTGAAAGCAGCAGTGCGAAAACAGGGAAAGAAGGAGTCGAAAGAAAACCCACATCGCAACAGCTCGCAAGCAGATTCGACAATGCCAAGAATGAAAGACTCGCACTCTTCATTATGAATAACCTTCGCCATCAAGCTGGAGACTTTTTCTTCAAGGGAAGAGATTTTCTTCATATAGTCACTGGCTAGGCTTGCCTTTTTAATAGCCATCTGTGCTTGGCATTTAGCCAAGGATAGGCGAGTTTCAAGGTCGGATATCCTGGAAGAGTATTTCGAGCATTGACTGCATCGACTAGGAGTCGACGAAATCTGAGGACCGAATCCACGAGCAGAGGAAGGAGTAGTAGCATGAGTCAAAGGATCATTGACGCGCGTCGACTGCAAGCCAAAAGGAAAAGAAAGGAGAAACAATTTCAGAGAGGCACCATAAAACTTCATACGAAGAGGATATATTTACATAAGAGCACAACCCTATGGCTAAGGTTCTCGGGTTGCACTTAATTGAACTCTTTACATTCAAAAGGAGAAAACTAAATACTACAAAGAAGCTGAATCTACGCCACCTCAGCATTGTGCTCCGTGGAAGAAGGGGGCGCGGCTAGTTCCTCGCTAGAAATCGACGGTGGCACTGGAGCTTTCGGCGCTGGAGGTGGTGCAGCAGGCACAGCAGAGGCCGCCGAAGGAGAAATTGTTGTCAGCAATGCAGGTGCCAACTTCTTCGCCTTCTCGAAAAACACCTTCATCTCGTCACGGGTGTGGCCATGGGGGGAGTTAACTTTCTCCCAGTCAAAGTCTGTACCATGCGCAAGAGAAAGGGCAATGGCACCTTCGGCGCCGCGCTTAATGGACAGCCCCTTCAGCTGGAGAGTAGGGTCTTCATCGCTGTCAAAAGTCTTCGCGAGTTCAGTCAGGTTGTCCTTCAGGATTGCCATCCTTTTCTTCGGCCACAACCCGGCAAATAGCCATGACAGAACGCGGCCAGCCAACTCAAAAGTTTCCTGGATAGATATCCAGTTTTCTTCGAGTAGGTTAACCGCATCCATAAGAGGATCATCGTCCATTTGCAGGGACGACGGAGATACCCCTGTGAATTCTAAACAATAGAAAAGAAAAGAAGAGACAAGTGTCAACAAATACACTAGTGCAACAGGAGACGAAAACAGAAGACAAGTCAAAGAACTTACTTTCGGCAGCAGTAGACATGGTGTGAAGACGCTCTGCCACGGCTTGCTCTCGCTGAGCATTTTCCTTGTTGGCATCAGCTAAAGCCTTTTCCGCTTTCTTCGCCTTGGCAAGCGCAGATTTCTACGACTTCTCAGCACTGGCCTTAGCAGCGGTCGCAACATCATAAGCTTTTTGCGAAGCTTTGAGCTCTGCTTCCAGCGAAGCAATTCGAGCATTGGCGGCTGCTAAAGCAGCTGCATAAGAAGTCGACAGGGAATCAGATAGATAACAAAGGATAAAGTGCAGAAGACAAGTGGTGATTGGACGACAAAATTATACCTTCAGAAGCTTTTGCAACCTTTAGGTACCCCGCACACTCTGTGCCCAGGGCAATAAATCTCTTCACTAAAGCCTGAGAAAAAGAAGTGTGTAAGAGTAAAAGTACATGAAAGGAAACAAGGGAAAGAAGAATTACTTACATCATCAGAAGAAACTGTAGATGCGTGAGCTTCCAGAGAAACTTCGGCTTCTTTGGCCTTCTTTGAGCGTTTCGAGTGACGAGTCTGAGGAACCTTCTTCACACCGGACCTGGTAGCCCTCGGCGCAACATCTGGTTCGACAGGCTCATCAACCGCCACAGGAGAAGGTGGTGGAACAGCCGTCGCATATGTTGGTGGTTCTTCATCATCACTGCATGAAAAGTATAAGTTATAGACAAAAGGCAAGAACAAGGCAATTGAAAAGTTCGACTACAATACTTACGATGCAAGCATGTCGAAGTACTCCATATCTTCTGCAAGAGCGGGGGTTTTTCCAGCCGCTGCAGAACTCGATGAAGCAAATTCGTTGACACGTTTCCTTTTCTTGTCGACACCAACATCTTCAGCAAATACAGGAGGAGTCGATGTCGATGAGCTGGTTTCATCTTCTGAATCTTCGACATCATCTCCGTCCTAGCTTTCGTCAGCCTCGGGGGCTTCAGATGCAGGAGAGGCTAGATCAGCCGGAAGGGGCCCCTCCTCTGGAAGAGGAGGATGAGAAACAAGGAATTGGTGACCCTGCATATAAATAAGTAAGCAGAGTGCAAAGTCAAGTAATAATGCAAGTCGAAACAAGCAAAGTGTGACAAAAAGTGGACGCAAAAATACATACCTCAGGAAGAGGGTGCACAGAGTCGAAGAAATCAGCAGCTAAATCCGCAACTGCATGTTCCTTGGTGAGCTTGGTAAGATTCCGGACTCGCTTGTCGACATCTTCTTTCGATATCAGGTCTTCAGATATGCGAGTAGGATCTTCCAAGCCAGAGAAACTCCAAAGTTTGGTAAGGCGGTGCTGTAGGGGTTGAACTCGACGTTGAATAAAGAACGCCATGAGTTGCATACCCGATAGAGCACCCCCTTGACCTCCTTTTAAAGATTTGATACGGGAAAGAAGAGGAAGAATTTCTTGTGCTTCTGCATCTGAGGGGAGTGTGTCCCACGATGCCAATTTCTTTACCTCCTGGGAAGCATCAAAAGGAGGCAAGCTGAATTCGTCTTCAGGCGAGGATTTGCGGTCCTTGATATAGAACCACTTCATCCTCCACCCTTGGACAGACGCGGCCATGGAAAATTCAAAATATTGTGCTTCAGGACGCACAGAAACAACGGCTCCGCCCAGTTCGGGTTTCCTTGCCAGAGAAACATTGGGACGGAGTCGAAAGATTGATCTCCAGAGAAGGAAGTGGGGCTCAATGCCCAAGAATGACTCACAGAGAGTCACGAAGCAAGCAATGTGAAGAAGGGAATTTGGTGTGAGCTGATGAAGCTGCACACCATAGACAAATAGCAGCCCACGGAGAAACTCATGGGCAGGAAGGGACAAACCGCGGAGGAGAAAAGCAAGGAACATTACCCGATAACTGCTCGGGGGCTTTGGGATCCGCTCAGTACTTGGGAATTGGATGGAATCCTGGGCGGAGATGAGACCGTCCGCCCTGGCCTTTTCCACCTCCTTCTTGGTGATGGTGGAGCGCACCCACTTGGTGGCAGACGTCTTGGCCATGGTGCTCTTAACGCCCAGATGTTTCACGCGCATCCAGCACAAAGCACGCTTGGGGGCTTCGCAAGAGAGGAAGAGATAGAGGAGATCAGCAATGGAGGCGGCGGAGGGAACGAGCTGGTAAATAGTACGATTCCCCACTATGCCATTTATATACCTTCTGGGAGAAGGATCGTGGGCTGAGACGTGGCGCAAAGATCGGAAGCGTCAGCCCACTAACAGTCGAAAATCGTGCAGCCCACTAACGGTCAAAAAAACGTGGAAGTTACGGTGCTACCCATAAAACGGTTTGCACTGATGAAGAGCCACGTCTTCGTTGATGCCATCGAATATATATAAAGGTAAAAGGATGGCGCCGACAAATGCCAAGCTTATAAAAAAAAAGAAAAAGATCATATATGAAGGATTTTTGGTTATAGCCTTGGGGGCTGTTATTTTCAAAAATATCGAATGGAGCTCTTCATTGAAGTAGTGAACTCGAACTTGACGACAAGATGTTCTCGAAAGTATCTCGAATTGAAGAACTTCGGAGTTGAAGTGTTTCGAGTTGAAGTATGACGAGCTACATTATCTCTTGAGCCTATACTCGAAAAACCCTTTTTCGACTATAGCCTCGGGGGCTACTCCCATCGGGAGCGCTGAGCGCGCACCCGACGATATTTGTTGATTAAGCATTAGAGATTGGAGAAGTATATGAGTGTTACTCCCATCGGGAGCGAGTTTTATGGTTGTAGAAACCCGAATATTTTCAGTCAAAATTTGGCTACGACATAAAATTCTCGAGTTGTGTTATCGCAACACGACTCGAATGCCGTGATTTGTCACGAAGGTAAGACCCCGGGATCCGTCCTGTGTGGCCTGGTATACGCACATGGATGCGCTCTGCTGGTATGTATCCGTGTCTACGACGCGAAGAAAATCCTAGTGGACGCACTGGGTACCCTGAGAATCACTGGGATTCATTCTTTGTAAGTCCTAAATGCGGCAAAAGAGTGGGTTTGACTGGTATCCCGAATTCAAGTCCAAGGGGATTGAATTTGAAGTAGGTGGCAAGTATCTGTTCCGGCAGTTAACTGACCTCTTGATCCGTCAGAGTTGTCAGGCTTGTTCATCAAAACCCCTTGCGAAAAATATCATGAAAATAAGTCGAAAAGACCAAGTCGAAGATTTGAAGATGTGAAGAAGTCGAAGAATTGATCAAGTCGAAGATTTGAAGATTAGAGATTCAACCTGAATCTACAATTCTGGTAGAATCTCAGGGGCTACTGACAAGGGTATAGTTAATAGAGCCCGTTAGTTGAGTACCCCTGAGGCCCGTTAAGCTAGGCCCAATTGTAATGATAGTCGAATACGAGTTATTACCGTATGTCGATATTTGTAATCTGTATCGGACCCTACCCGATCCTCGAGACCTGGCCACCTATATATAGGGGTCAGGAGGGGACGGTGTAGGGCAGATTGAAAGCAAGCCAGGTTGAACACTCAAGTTTACTTTCGATACATATCTATTTCGACTAACTTTACCTTCGAGTTCATCCGACGCCCTATCTCCCCGATCCTAAGTCCTTCATCTAGGACATTTGTCGAGTTAACCCTCGTCACTAAGCAAATGGTGTAAAAACAAGCATGGAGCATAAAAAATTATAGATACGTTTGAGACGTATCAGCATCCCCAATCTTAACTCCTGCTCATCCTCGAGTAGGTAAGTGATAACAAAAGAAATAATTTTTGAGGTGACATACACCTACACAATCTTGATCATATATGTAAGCGTTGTGCGCTGGGATCAAAAGAACTTAAAACATGGGCATGAAAGATATAATGTTGATAGAAAAAACTTAGCAACCATGTTATAACATGAAAAAGAACACAAACAAAAGATCATAGAAATGAAACAATAAAAGTCAAACGTGTGTTCAAATCATAAGGAAAAACATACAAATGGTTTTCAGCTTGTCCTTCATGAGAGAGCAAAACATAAATGCATAGGACACCTTCAAGTTTAAGAGGGCGACTAGATACAGGTAATTTAAGAACAAGTGAAACCAACATCATGAATCAATCAATGAATACTTTGGGACAATGCACATTATACTCAGAATGACAACTATGTTCTCTTAGATGGTGCATAAAGATAGAAGGTGGAGACTCAACATAAAAAAAGGCCCTTCCCAGAGGGAAGCAGTGATTGCGAGTTTTATAAACCTTCAAAAATTATAGTACTTACTAGCTTTGAGCTCTCATTGCCCCCATCATAGGCATCTTGAATGGTTAAAGTTAATGCGAATACACTTATGATGCATATGCTTGACAAATCATAAGTTGAAAACCTCGTGTCTCGTGAAGTACGAATACCCAAACCTCATGCACTCGACTTAGAGTCCCAAGCAAGCTCTTGTCATTGTAAATATATGTGTATCATCGAGAACCGCCAACGGGGTATCTCCTGCCCGATGACATGGAACAAGCCCACATCAAAATAGCAAGACAAATAGACAATGAACACCTCGACATCTCTTTTATTTACCATTGGTATAGCTTTTTATTGCGAGATGCGTCGTCGAATATCCACTATGGGCATGCTGTAAATTTCCACCATGAATGATGCATGGCTTAGATTAGCGGCCCAGGCGTTTCCCTAACACATATAAAAACTTCATGATCCCGCAAGATTCCCAACTTATTTCACATCGCGAGTATCCATAAACAAAAGATCACGATATCAACTCAAATGAAAGAAAGTGCAATGTTGAAAGCTTGCCCCATGACGGCATGGCTGGGCTAATTTCCAACTTAGAACTTGCAAGCATAACAACTCAACATAAGAGAGCCACAATGTCAAAATTTTAAAACGAGAAAAGTAAAGTGTGCCATCAGGTTCATGAGAGCTTTACTGACCAATTTTTGCATAACACCAAAAAGAGTTTAATTTGAAGGATAGATAAAAGCAAGTCAAATGTACTTTGGAATAGCAAATTGCTAATAGGTATGTATGGTGGACACTTTGGAACAACTTGGTTTTTAGGAGTTGGATGCTCGAGTAGAGCTTATACTCAGTACAAAATGAGGGCTAGCAAAAGACTGGGAGCGACCAACTAAGAGAGCAATGATGGCCATAATCATGCAAAGCGACAAAGCAACATTAAAAGAAGCATAAGATGGCATCAAAAATCAAAAACTAAATGATCATAGAGGCAATGGCGACTTTGTATGAGTCTAACATGTGTGAGCATGCGCCAAGTCAACCCAAAGAAAGCATCAAGGAGAAAACCAAAATAATGCTTCCAAATAATTAAAACAACGCATTATTTTTTCAAAGGCTCATTAAGCAATCTCAGTCATTTGAGACAAGTCATGCTACAGCAAAACCACTAAGCATACTATCAAAAAGACACCAAGCACGACATGCAAAAGCCTAGGCCGCAGTCTACACAAGCTCCTTCTTGTACCACTTTTTTGCATAAAGCTTTTTCTCTTTTCCAACACCATTCGAACTTTTTATAAATAACTCATTTGATGAAAACTGATGACCCACAAGTATAGGGGATCACAACAGTCTTCGAGGGAAGTAAAACCCAAATTTATTGATTCGACACAAGGGGAGCCAAAGAATATTTATAAGCCTTAACAGATGAGTTGTCAATTCAGCTGCACCTGGAAACAAACTTGCTCGCAGTGGTTTATCAGTAGCAACAGTTTTATAGTGGTGATAGTAGTGAAATAGTAACAGCAATAGTAAAATAAAAGTGGTAATAGTAGCAATAGTAAACAGTAGGATGGAATACTGTAGGCATAGGGATGGATGTACGGGCGTTGCATGGATAAGATAATTCATGAAATCAGTGAGACATGGGCAATTGCAGATAAATAATATAAAGCATCCTAGTACTAACAATCATAGGCATGTGTTCCGTATATAGTCGTACGTGCTCGCAATGAGAAACTTGCACGACATCTTTTGTCCTACCAGCCTGTTGCAGCAGGGCCTCAAGGGAAACTACTGGTAATTAAGGTACTCCTTTTAATAAAGTACCGGAGCAAAGCATTAGCACTCGGTGAACATATGTGATCCTCACATCATAGCCACCCCCTCCGGTTATCCCAATTTCAGTCACTTTAAGGCCTCGGGTTCCGAACAACAATATGTGTATACAACTTGTAGGTAAGACCATAAACAACA